>VDFB02058242.1:626559544-627143859 GCA_007258455.2 Sequoia sempervirens
TGCATTTAAATAATAAACGTGAGAAAACTAAAACATACACAGAATAAATCATAACACAGAGAATTTAACGTGGTTCACCCAATCTGGGCTACATCCACCAAACCACAGCCATCCAATACTTTTATTATCCAGTGCAAAACCTATTACAATCTCGCGAATAATCGCTTTTTTCTTCATACTGTAACCCCCATCCCAAGCCCTTTTAACAAGGTTTTAGAAGCTTCCAGAATTAGGGTTTTACAAAGTCGGTTTTCTTTCCTTTTTAGAGATTTTTCCTTTTTCGCTAACGACGCGAAAAAAATGGCAAAAAAAAAAATTTCTCGAGGGCTTCCGCCCCTGAACCCCTACCCGGGGCCCGACCCGGCCACGAACCCCGGTGAGGATGGGGGGCCAGGGTGTACAGTATACCATGGGCTATACAATATAGCATGATCAGTCGCCACATACCAACATTAACTTCATCTAAACTCACAAAGAGGTGGTTAATTAACAAGTTATAACTAAGAAACCTAACTAGGTTTAACACCATGTATATAACCATGTCCTATAATGTATATATACACTAACAACCCCTCTTAAGCATAGTTTAGGTGGCTACAATAAAACTAGGTCCTAACAACTAGGCTTGATGAGGTACCCAAATATAATGCAATCTCTCATAAAGTGGAGAAAGGGATAAAACCTAGTGCAAAAGACTAGCCCTCCAAAAGAGAGAGAAGAAGACATGGAGAAGACTATAACTTCCCCCCAAGTTGATGTTGATGTTGAAGTATATCACACCCAAGAAGGGCTCATAGATGAATGAACTTTCTCTTAGTATTTAAGGTTTGGTGAAAATGTCATCAACATGCTCTAAAGACTAGCAAAAAACTAAGGTGATTATTTGACTATTAATATTATTAATGTGCTCCCAAATGTAATGCATATGAATCTCTATGTGCTTCATTTGCTAATGCTAGAAAGGATCCCTGCATATTTGGATGGTGCTTTAGTTGTCACAACAGATGATTGTCGGCTGCCTAAAGGAAATGTCAAACTCAATGAGAATTTCTTGAAGCCGAAGAGCCTCAATATTTGCATTATCATCTCCTCTATAATTTGCCTCTATGGATGATAAAGCAATAGCATTTTGCTTCTTGCTAAACCAATTGATATGACCAGATCCTAGTGAGAAATTGTAACCCAAAGTGGACTTGCAATTTTGAGTATTACCAACCCAATCAAAATATGTATATCCAACCAAATCAACGTCTATGTCGAATCTATAGTGAATCTTGAATCTAAGAGTATCCTAAAGGTAGTGAAGGATTTTCTTAGTTGCTTTCCAATGTAGCTCATGAGGCTTCTAGATGAATCATGAAACCATTTCTACTACATATGAAATGTCAGGCTTGGTATGAGTCAAATAGATGAGTCTGGTAACAAGTTGTTGATATAAGGTAGCATCAATTAATGGTGTAATATAGTCAACCTCGAGCTTGAATCTAGATAGAAAGAGAGAAAAAGATAGCTTACAATCAACCATTTGAAACCGAGCAAGTAGATCAAGAGTGTGCTTAGGTTGTGTAAGAGTGATCCCTAAGTCAAACTATGAAATATTAACACCAAGAAAGTAATGTAATAAATCATAGTCTATCATGTCAAATATGTCCTATAAAGCTAACTTCAGTATTGTAATAGCAATGAAGAGCTCTTGATGCTCAAAAGATCATTAACATAAAGTACTAGTATTAATAATGAATCATCTTATTACAAGAGATACACATTAGGATTTGAATGGTATCGAGTGAAAACCAAAATTGCACCATTGAAGGGAGTTAGAGGAGGCAAGAAAAATTTGACATCATTCTAACATCATGTTGATTTCAATAATTAAAAAAATAAATTGCTCTATGCAGTTCGTCCAGCAACTCATCTATTCGTGGAATGGGATATTTGTTCTTAATTGTTTTTTATTCAATGCATGATAATCAATACACATACACATCATGCCATATTTTTTCTTCACAAGCACCATTGGCGAAGAAAATGGACTGGAGTTCGACCTGATATGCCCCATATCTAACAACTCCTTGATTGTTTTCTCTATTTAATCTTTGAAGCACTTTGAGTGCTGATATGGTGTGGTAATCATTGGCTTGGAACCCTCTTCTAATTCTATCACATGCTCGAAACCACAATCCGGTGGACTACTAGGAGGAAGATCTCCAAACACCAAGCTATGCTTGTCTAATATGGTCTACACATCCACTAGATAAACTCTACCTTTCCCAGTGGGTGAATTAGAAGATATGAAATATTGAGTTGCCCAGGAAACCTCCCCATGTTTGAACAAAGCATCCATACGCTTTGTTGAAACTATCTTAGGAGCACCATCCAATAATGCTCTCAACACCACATTCTTACCCCCTGATGTAAACTCTAATTCTATCTTCTGAAAATCATAACTGTATCATCCCAGTGAGCTTAGCCATTGAACTCCCAACACTATATCAATGTCCCCAATTCCAACTACATAATCATCCGTGATTGTATAGTCTCCCATCTAAATGTTCAATTGCAGGACCTTGGTAGTGCAACTCATCTTAAAGCCATCTACTGTTGTGACATTGAAACCAGCAAAGTCCTCCACCTGTAATCTCCTTTTGGCTAAATATCCCTCGTCAATAAAATTATGCATGGCTCTGTTGTCAATCAAGCAAGTTACCTACTGTACATTAATAACTCTTACTCAAAATGGATGATACTTAGGCACACTAGATAATGTAGCAAAACCACCCTGAGTCTCCTCTTCCTTGGGAATGTTATGTTTTGTTTGTTGCTTGTGTTCACTTTCTGAACTAGCATCAATTGTCTCCTCCTCCACATCAGAAGTGACCTCTAGATAATGTACCTTTCCCTTCCCAAGGCATCGATGATTACAATCCCATGGCTCTTGCAAGTGAAACATAGCTGCTTCCTACGTAATTCATTCCTACTTTTGAAATCAAGGTTAGGAGGATTTGGTATGGGATGACTGGAAGTTTTAGTGAATGGTTTGTTAATCTTGAAATTCTTCTTCGATGGCTATGAACTAGAATTGGAAGTTTCAAGATCCAATGCCATATGGATAGCATCCTGCAAGGTCCTCGACTTGAAATCCTTCACCAACCCTCTCAAACTATAATGTAGTCCCTCTATAAATAACATCACCACCCGTCTTTCTGATATATCCAAAACCATAATTGCCACCTGCTGAAATTTGTTGATGTAGCTATCAACATCACCATGTTGCTTGATCAAGGCCAACTCCCTGAAATAAGCCTCTTCATCTTTCTTATCAAATTAAGCAATTAATTTACTACTAAACTCCTTGTAAGATTGGATTAGAGCATGATTCTGTGTCACCAATCCATGATGCCACCAATCATACTTTACATCCTCCAGATGTAATGTTGCAAATTTAATTTCTTGTGTCTTCCGCATTGGCTTTAGATTTAGGAAAGTATCCAACTTGTGAATCCAACAACGGGTTGTAGTTTTCCCACTCCCATCAAAGTTAGGCAGTGTAAGTTTACTCGAGGCATGCTGGTAATCTTTGTGAGGCCCTTGGGGTCTTTGCTCCTGTTGTGTTCTCCTTCTATCCCTACTTTGATTCATGTATTGATTCAATGTAATCTCTTGTCTAATAGCATGAGGGAGGGTGTGATATTCATCGTAAACTTATGTCACCTCATTAATCAAGGGCTGCTCTACTTCCAGTTGTACCATTTCCTCCTCGTTCCTAGGAATAAATGTAGGCTGAAAAGGCCTACTAGATCCTCCTGAATTACTTGCCCTGGGTTCATGGTTTCCAACATTGCTCCCATCACCTGTATTTTGACCCACTCTCAATGTATTCATGTCCTGAGACATCCGACCGATAGCATCTATCAACTATTGTTGGGACTGCATAAACTACTGCATCATTTGTTGTTGGCCATGTGCTAAATCATTCTGAATATTCTGAACACTCCCATTACCACTCTTGTTACCTCTGTTGTGTGAACCTTCTCGATCTGAATCACCCATTGTTTCAATTTCTGGTGGTTCACCAGGAAATTGTTAGGCTGCAAGAACTATCGAGAAGTTATCTTCTTCAGGATAAGGGTTGGCAATATGAAATTGTCTTTGTCTTTGTTCTCTTTCAAAATACCTCCTAGCCCTGTCACTAATGCTCATGTACCCTCAGGCTGGCAGGATTTTAGGCTCTGATATCGCTATGATGGCCCTTTCCCTAAATGAACAATACTCACTACTGTTCAAATGATCTTTACTGTTGTTATCGTGAGAAACTGGAATATATATTGATTCGGGCTAATGCGTATGCATGCTGAATATATGATTTAAGATCAACAAGACAAACTACACTGAAAACATTCTCCAGTGAATGCCGACAGATAATTACCAGCGCATTGATAGGGACGAGTTCAAATTTTAGGCAGAGAACGGAACATAATAGATTTCAATGCATACAGAGTAAGTTTCATAGGCTGACAATTTTAACATTTAAAATAGAACTCGAATAAATGCAAAAGTTGCAAAGTCTATGAACGCCAATGAGGAACGGCTTCAAATTTTCATCGTAAATAATAGCATTTAATTTTTAGATCAATATAACTTCAGCGCACGGCTACATAGACACACCAATATACTGAAGACATTCAAATAACGACAAGAATATTACAATATTATTTGACATACCCATAAATGCTGGTGCGACTAGAATGCCCGATATCGGGTCTTAGAAAATATTTGAAATATAATTCCATGTTGTCGTGAGAGATAGACACACAAAATGTGATTTCTATTACTGAAGGGAAACACCACTAATCTTTGAGTAAATAAAATCCGCCACCGTTCACTAATCAATGTTTATTCTACTTCAATAATGTTGTTGCACCAATATAAGAAGCTTCAGGCATTAAGAATAAACCTGACAATAGAACTCCTCTTTTTTACTGCCCGGCTTAAACGTCACACACTAAGCTTTGACCGCTTAGTGTGGACGCGCCATGGGGCCCCCTCCCAACCGGTCATTCCAATATCCCGTGCACTTTTGCCAAAGGCCTTCCCCGTTGCCATCTACCGTGAAGAATGTATTGCTGCTCCATTCGCCCCGTTCGCATCCAACTACCGTGAAGGATTTATTGCTGCTCCAACAACCCCTGTATCCCGCGTCAAAATTTTGGGCGCTATTTTATCTATTGAAATTTTGGGCGCTATTTTATCTGTTGCAAAAGCTCTGTTCGCATGGTGAAGATTGTTGGACCCATATTGACTGAGCACCAATTGCTGTCAAAAGGTGTATGATCCTTTTCACCAATCTTTTGCAGTTTTAAAATTATTTGCTTTTTTTCTTTTAATTTGCAGTTCTAAAATTGTTTGCAGTTTTTCTTTTAATTTCTCAAATGATGGTATCTATAGCATTCCATGATCATTTAACCTCAGCATACATGTTCTCCATGACAATTGCAACTGCATCTCACAAATTTCCTCTAACCTATGAGCTTTGATATATGTCCATTGCCCATACCCTGTTTCAATGCTTCCATAGATAAAATACGCAGGGAAAATGCTAGAAAGATTACGGGATATCAGTGGTTGGGGTTTCTCTTCACCGCTGGACTTGATTGCCATATCTTCAAGTTCAGTCTATTTTTTCTCTTGTACGTTGATCTTTATGTCTTTGTAAGGGTCTTCAGAAAGCCAATTTTTTAGCTTCATGTTGTCCATCTTTGCTTTAACAACAACAGAGAAATTGGAGAACAGAAAAAGTATGGCTAAAGCAGCAACAATTTGGTAGCCTTCTCGAGGAAAAGATTTCATTCTATTCTCAACCACAATCATAACCATTAGAATTTGGCCTTATACTAGCTTTAGGTGCCATTTGTTTTAAAATTTCTAAATTATTTAGATGTATGTTTTGGTCAGTTTCATTGGCAATATGTTGTGTGTTGTTGTGTGTTGTAGTGAGGAGGGCTAGATTCCACCACCTGAGAATTGAATCTTGTTTCATCTGTGATATTGTTGAAAAGGTATGGACTTGAGTAGAACGTTGTGGGCTTCTTGAGATTTTGTGTGTAGGTGATAGATGTTTCCTGTGATTTCATCATTAGGTATGTCAATTTCAATGGGTGCATGGTGAAGATAGCTACAACTCTGGGTCCTTGTCCGCTTTTTGCACCCAAGTAGAAAAATTTATTGACTTTGGTAGGGTTTTCACATATACATTACATAGAATGGCTTCATATCCAACCTTAAATGGAAGAGCCTTTAGAACACCAATAAATTGGTCAGTATTTGAATTTAAATAAATGGAAGAATAATTTATATAAATTGAATAATTATTAAAGAAATCTTAGTAAAATAAATATAAAAAAATTATGTAACTGATATCTAAAAGTGAAATCTTGAAAGGGAATCTTAAAATTTCAAAAAATCTCTATATTGTATCATAAATTTATAGGGTTGTTCAAGCTCTTTTACATAAAAATAAGTTTGGTAGAACATTCTATCCAAAAACATTGATTTTCTCAACCCTCTCATCCCTTTGAAATGTGTGTGATGGTTGTGTATTTGAGTGTACTTTTCTTTTAGTTCATTATTTTGAATATGGGCCAATGTTTCCCTCCCTTACTAGTCATTATATGTAAACTAAAGGACAATTTCAAATTGCACACTAGAATGATGTATTCAAGGACTAATAATAATTCATTTTGATTATCTAGGATAATCATGAGAGCATTCATTAGCCTACATCATCATTCTAGGCATACTACATACTTCCTATTGCCCTAAATCATTATTCAAATCCACTGAATTAGTCCACCTAGGAGCTTGATTATAAGAGAATAAATCCTTGTGTGACAAGCTCCTAAACAGTGTCTATAGACACAATTTCACTTCAAACATCTAGGTACAATGAGGTGAGACAAATTTAATACATTAAAAAATTCCTTATTAATTGATCTCCATCAATCTAAGTTTAACTTTATACACATAATCAGTTCCACAAGTGTAAAGATCAATTTTGCAAGTATTTATTTAAACCAAAGCAAAATTTAATATATTTAAAAATACTGAAGAAGTTATGTAAACAGTCCTTCTCCCACCCATCCAATAGTCACGATCAGAGTCTCCTAGCTACCAAGAACTATCTACTCCATTCAAAACATAAATGTGACATTGAATCTGTCTCTATTGATTAGGGTAGTTTATATGTGCAATGCAGGCAAGGAAATGTAGAAAAAGTCATGGAATAGTGAGGAAAAGACACCACTTGAAATCGTAAGAGAAGCCATGGAGTACCACGAGTCTTTTAGGGTTATAAGAAAGCAAAAAAAATGGGTTTTGATCTATTATATTTCTCTCTGCTATTTCTATTTTTGGTTTAACTATTAATATTACTATTTATTTTATCTCTAGAAATTAACATTTGGCACCAAAGTGGGTTGTTTGATCTATTTAATAAGAAGGGTGTGCCTTGCCTAGTAGAGAGGAAAGAAATATACCAATACTAAAAATAGAGTTTTACAATTGAATAGTAGAAATTGTGAAGAGAGTAGAATACTTTATTTTACAATATCATCTTGTTTGAAGGTCAAAAAGGATAGGCTTTATGAAAGATAAATTAATTATTTTATTTTCTTCTTTGATTTCAAGATATGTCTTCTACTTGTAGTGATTTAAATTTATCTCAGCCCTATATATTTTTTTTGCAAATGTGAAAATTATGATTTTTCGAGTACTAAAATGAAGATATCATTTCTCAAGATTGTGGGATTTAGTTGAAAGTGGTTACTCAAAACTTGCATGTGCAGATGTTCTTGCCACAATGAAGTGAAGTAATAACTATGCCAAAGTGTTATGTTGCAATGACTATCTCCTTCCTTGGTGACAATTTACTTTATATGTTTGACAAGATTTTGTATTTAAATAGATTCTCCCATCTTTATGGTAGTCTTTATGAATAAAATATTGAGACCTTGATGACAATGCTTCAATGGTATGGGATTATTAATGGAGATGATTGTCCTATGTATGACTAGGTGCATGGAATTCATCATGATAATACCTCTCTTATTTATGGTAGTCATTGAGGTAATGATGATTATCAATATGTCTAGAGGTCAATGTTAGAGTTTGAGGGTAGCAAGGTCCCAAGTGCCATGATTATCATTGATACTGATAATACAAATATCCCCTTAATAAGTTAAGACATTATAGTAGTTCCATAATAATTTGTATACTTCTTGAATATTATTGGTTACCATGATGCTTTTGACTTGAGAAGACACATATAACACAACATACTATAATATTATTTCTAAGATTAAGGATAGTGATGATTGTCATGACCATATGAGTAGTTGTGTCTATTATGATTATGGTTATACAATATACTTGGGATATTGTATTGTGTAGTTTGTATAAGGCTAAGGCATTAAGACTCATTGAATGGAGTCCCTTCGTTGTCTTTCTAATACCATGATTGTCATCACTCATGTAATTGTCCTCATTTATGTCTTCCAAATTTTATCATAAATTTCTCATAGAATTCAGTGATACCATGTGACTTAGGGACTTCCTTAGAAGGAAAGGACTATCCATAGTAGTATTATGGTATTGGCTAACAACCCAACTTCCTTCCTTTCTTGTAATATTATTTAGGATGGTTTTATAGCAATCAATGATAAAATGAGCTACAAGTCTATGCTCTAAGGTACATAACAATCATGAATATTATTATGTCTTGGCATCCTTCATTACTGATATGAGGGCCTTACCATCGAAAAAAAGGCTAGTTTGTAATTTCACACTCAATAAAATCAAAAAATAAATCATGATACTAAAATGATATAAGTTTTTTAGGAATCTAATAAAAATTAAGCTCTTGTAATTCTATCTTTGCCAATGGTTGAAGAGGTATGCATCTACAACTTATTCTTTCTTGATTTCTTAAAATATCAAGACAAAAAAAGACGTTTTAAAAACATTTCCATATTCCAACACTAATTACACATAGTAAAAATATATTTTTCTCTTAAATGCAACAACTATAGAGAGAGTTTGGTATCATACATCACATGTGTTGAACCTTGTTGTAGGTGTTAGGCATCAATTAATTTCCTCATAAATGGCTTTACTAAGGGTTACGACTCCTACAAGACAACTATAGCTTTGTCATGATAGTTAGGTGAGGGTTACTAATGGTGCATTCAAGGTACATCATACATCCAATTGTCTTTGTTCAAACCTTCATTATAAACTACCTTCTTGTCATCCTTTAGATTTAAATTATTCGAACCAAATGTTATTTTGAAATATAATAAAGAGTTTCAATGCTTCAAGGAGGGCTTGTAAAGGTTGTAGGTACTCTAGAATAGCTTCCAAGCTATTTCCCAAACTATTTAATGGTTTTGTAAGAGTTTTTAGGGGTTAGTCTCATGGTGAGTTCCTAGAGATTTTTCTAATGTATGAACGATAGTAACATAGCATAAAATTACCATGATTACAATCTTGAAACTCAAATTATCTAATTTCAATCATCTTTGCCACAATTATGTGAGATTAAACTTGAGGGTTTAGGATTAAACATAAAAATGCACATAACTAAATAAGAAGCAATGAAAACTCATTCATGAGAACTTTTCTTGAAAAATTCAAACCCATTAATACATTTGAGAACTTTCTTTCCAAGCACAAAGAAAGGAAATTGTTAAAAACTATTTTTAACACTCATAAACACATTCATGACAAGAATCCTTTCATCTCTAACCCATAACCATGAAATAAAAATACAAGTAGTGGAGACAAGCTCTGACACATATGGAAGGCTCTTAGAAAATCATACATGTACTTTGTGAAGAGCACATGGACTTGAAAGACCTTCCAAAATCATAAACAAATGAAATATCTAATATGAATGGCCAACTAGGGCTTTCTAGAAGCCTTTAGATTATTTTGAACATGTCTACTATTATCCGTAAATCAAAATTTATATTCGAATGAAAGAAAAGTCATTTTATGACATTTTACTAAAATTTAATATCCATACAAATCCTATTGTGCGTTTTTTATATTGAAATTAACCAAATAATGTCATATTAAATTTTAATATTCATTATTGATTTCACTTTAATAATCATTGCCAGCAACAACATTCGATATCCTTAGGATCTTTACCTCTAATTTTGACAATGGGCATAATTGAAATAATTTAACCTATGCATGTTTTGAATGGTTATCAAACATGTCTAGAATTTCTACCAAGTGTGTTATATCATGTGTGGACATTTTTAGTTAGATTCTAACATTTTTTTTTGTCTACTAGATGGACGTTGTCTGGTCTCACATCATGGACAAAGACGTTCAACACCCCCTAGGGGGAAGTTCTCCTACAAAGACCTATCATGGGAGACATATATCCTTAAAGGCTCACAGTTGCTTTTAGCTTGGATTGAGGATGATAGATTAAATGACTTTATTGAGGGAGAGAGTTCAAGGGAATCCTACCCAACTCAATTTTACAAGAGTCACAAAAGGGAACCCACTCCTAATACAAAACCTAGGATTAATAGTCATTTGAAATACATGTAAGAATCATATGCTACCTACAAATGTTTATACTTACTATCGTGCAGTGTAAGATTGTCTCTAATAATTTGTCAACTGTATTTATTAATAATTTGAAGATTATTTATGATTTCTATAGGTATTGGTGTGTGTATGGACTAGATGACTATAGGGAAAAAGATGCAACACCTTTTGATCCTTCCTCAGTTCCCAAATTAGGGAAACGTAGTAGACCTGGTTCTAAACATACACAACATGGTTGTACCTATCATTTTAGCATATGAATCATGTTTCGTAGGCCAAACCATGTTTTGATATGGTACCACCAAGTTGAACATGTGGACAATGAAGGCATACCTTGTCACAGTCAAATAAACAAGTTTTTGGGAAAAAGGTCCTTCTTTGCACCATATATTAGCAAACAATTACATCAATGGGTGGAGTCATTATTATTGCTTGGCATGCCTGCAAATGCATTGCATAAAAAACATAAGCAAATGGTGCATGAGAAGATGACCATTTTTGAAGGTCAATCTTCTAGGGATGATTTTCTTACCATGGATGACATTGCAAATATTGATCGTAAAATAAGACATCAAACTACATGTTTGATAGTAATGATGCTCTTTTGGTGCAACAATGGGTTTTGGAAAACCCTGAAAAGTGGTTTGCATATCAAGAGTATAATGCCATTGCTATTGATGGAGATGGGAAAATCCCATTTTTTTTGGGAATTCTATTACCAGAGCAACTTGACTGGATGCTTCAATATGGCCACAACAACATATTGACCATGGATTATACATTTGGTACTAATGCAATGAAGGTGCGTTGTGTATTCTTTAGTAGTTTTGAATTGAAAATGTTTACAATCAAATAAAAAATAGTATTGATATATTGTACCTCATGTCATATGATAGTTTCAATTGTATACAATTCTTACATTTGATTCAAAGCATATGGGGGTGCCTGTGGCATGGGTCATTATGTCCAGGTCTTGTGCATATGATATTGCATATTGGATGCACATTCTTCTCCAATGGGTTCACTTGAAGAATATTGATTGGAGACTAAATGCATTCATGGTGGATGATGCAACTGCTGAGATCAAAGTTATCAAGTGTTTTATTTTTCATTAAAACTTTGTACGTTTTTGTAAATAATTTAATACATTACATATAAGAATATGAAATATTGAGTAAAATTATTCATGATGTAGAGAAGTGTTTCAGTGTGATGTATATCTATGCTCTTGGCATGTTAGACATGTGTGGTTGAAGAACTTGATTGCAACGGTCAAAGATAATGTAGACAAACGAGAGATGTTTGATAGACTTGGATATATTATGCATCGTTCAATAGATGAGGATTCTGCAAAGAACGAGGTTCACAAATTTATTGAAGACTTTAAATATACACAACTGTCATTCATTGAATATTTTAAGCGACGATGGTATGACAGAATGAGTATGTGGGCTAGATGTTTCCATACACTAAAGCATGCAGGGCAAGAGACAAATGGTGCCATAGAATCCTACCACTCACACCTAAAGAGATGATTCTTGAAAATAGTCGAGCGTGTTGCAAATCATCGTGTTGATTGGTTGGTACATCAACTAACAACACATGTTTATGTCTATTATTGGTGGGTGCAAGTTACCAAGAAACATGGTTTCTATAGGAACTTTGATATTGAGAAGATTGAAAACACATCTTGGGTTCGAGCCTTGCAAATTCTAGATGACAATGTTACATTCAATGACACTGATGATCGCATAGCATGGGTGACAAGTGAAAACAATCCTTGTTTTCGATATGAGGTGTATAGATCCTCACTTGATCTATGTATGTGCTCTTGCAACTTCTCAATACAAGGATACATGTGCAAGCATGTGATCAAAGTGAACTTGATGAGGGAGAGACGACATCTATCTAAAAACTTGCATGAAGACCTTGATAATATTTCTAATACAGTTGATTATATAGAAGATGGATGCACTGCTAGTGTCTCTAATCATTTGGTAGTTGAAAAATATAATTCTTTTATTCTATTTGTTATCATTCTTTGCAAAAAAATGTGTTTTAAATGTGTTGCAATGTCAATGTAGGAAATTGATGAATTTGATGGGATTAGATGTAATGAAAAATGCCATCTCTTGGAGGATTATTCTATACATACACAGGTGACATTATAACCATATTTCTCTAATTCCAATTCATGTTAGTTTAATTAGTAATTTTTAAAATATTTCTATTTTTGTTTGTAGACTATTGACAACAGAGATGGAGATGCAACAATAGAAAAGAAGTTGCAACTAACAAACATGTTTCAAGGAATTTTGACTCACACATCTAATTTGGCAACACTTACTTTCATTGAGAATATTTTAAAGGACTTATCAAACAAGGTCAAAAGTAGACACGTCTCATCACAGCTCGGATTAGACAATCCAAGTGTGCATCCATTTCGCCCTGTATGAGATGGATTTGGTCACACTCTTCGCTGAAAAAAAGACTTGATTGAGTGTATGAATGTGAGGAGAAGGCCGAGTATCTCCAGCAAAACACCTAAGTTTCCACAAATGCTATGAAATCTTAAGCGTCGAAATTGGTTTGATGATCTTGATAGAGAAAATGAACAAGACAAGGATCATACCTAGTACAATGAACATAATCTTGACATGGTTGACAACACAGAGTTTGGAAGCATGCAAAATACTATTGCAAGCACACATGATTTTATTGAGAACACATAGGATAGTGTCATCATACTCAAGTTTAGTTGTGTAGTAGAAGCATTTTTAAGACTTAGGAATGTCATAATTTTATTTTGAATGTTACAAACATAACTGAAATGCTTGCCAATTTCCAAGTAGTTGAACTGGGGGATATGGAAAACTATTATGGTGAATCATGATCTATGTATTAGATTATTTTATTTCTGATGTACTAGAGTTAAGTTATATCAAATGCATAAAAAAACTATTATGGCGAATCATGATCTATGTATTAGATTATTTTATTTCTGATGTACTAGAGTTAAGTTATATCAAATGCATAAAACAAACAACTATGTATCAATTCAAATCCATTCATGGGAACATGTCTAATATGAATGACCAACTAGGGCTTCTAGAAGCCTTTAATTTATTTTGAACATATTTAATATTATCCATAAGTCAAAATTTATATTCATATGAAAGAAAAATAGTTAAATATGATGTTACTAAAGTTTAATATTCATACAAATCTAGTTGTGAATTTTACAATCATTTCCCACATTGACATTTGAAATCCTTGGGATCTTTACCCATAATTTCTTAGTTCTATTTTGTGTCTAACCTACTTTTATTATTTCCAACAAGCTACCATATTGTGTTCTCTATGCAAATTCTTAAATTTGTCTTGCTATCAATTTTTTAAATCTAGGTAGTAGTTGGTGAGTTAATTATAAAATGTTTCATATGGCTGAAGCCAACTAAAGAGAACAATGTCTAGGCCATTAGTTCCATTGACATTTTATGATATCCAATTGTAATTCTCTAAATTTGATTTCTCTAAATTTTATATATTTTCTCTTTTGTATGACAATTCCATTATTAATATATGAGAGTTTATAAAAGGATGTCTTTCCCTTTTCATTGCAAAATTACGTACATATAATGTCAAACTTTCTTTAAGTATTATAAGATAAACCTTCTACTAGTTAGATATGTAGGGAGATTATATAGATTGACTGCACATATCTATAAAGCTTGATGATTATGCTAGCTTTCCCAAAGAACTAGTCACCTTTTTTGGTAGTTTTGATGATTTGGTAGGATTTTTATAATACTTAAATGGTTTGGTCTTGGATGAGGTTGATAGAGGGTATGAGGGACCATTTTGTATATTTGAATTAGCATGAGGTCCTATGTAGATATGGAGTCTATACGATCACAAGGTGATATCCAGGTATTCTATGACAAAGCTCAAGGTTAAGGTAAGGATATAAGAGTTAATATTTATTGATGAAAAATCATATGTATTAGGATTGAAGGGTACTTGAACTTCTTATTAATTTTGAAATACTTTAGTTGCATGATTAAATTTGATCATCTAGGAAACCTTATAAACCTATCTATAAGAGTTCTCTTAGTGATGTTTTAAAGAGTATGTTCACTATTGTTAATTATATGTTTGATACAATTTGCATGTACAACATTATTGAAGAAATAATGAACCATTTGCACATAATTTCAACTCCCTTTATCAAAAATTCATAATTTGTAAGTCAATTTTAAAAACTTTAATAACATGTATTTGGTTAAAATTTGGTAGCATATATGTGGTTTTTTAAAATGTTTGACAACATATATCTTTTGGTATAAAAATGTGAAAGCTAATAACTTTTCTGATGTAGGTGATCAAGATGTCACATAATGCACATAAATGGGTATCTGATTGGTTGTCCAAATATCACTACCATCTTCCATGGAATGTCATCCTTCATATAGAGGAATTGGGTGTCCCCCATTGGTTGATAAACAAGATGGTGAATAGAATTAACACAAATGGGCCAAGGATTAGTCTAAGCTTTCATGATAAATGGCTGACTATATGCAACCCCTTGTTATGTATGAATGAGCACACAGATTTTCAAAATAAGAGTGTTGAATGTAAATTCGGCTGCATGTGTACATACATGTCTTGAAAGTATATGTGAAACTCTAATTTTGATATCTAAATATTTAATATGGAGAATAGGACATGATGATTAGAATTTACATTATAATCTGTCTTAATAGTATCTCTCTATGTTTCACAATAACTAAAGTACAAGGTTAAAAAAACGTATATGTATATTTCCTATTACATCTAACAAAGCTCTTTTATCCTCTATCCTTTGATGGATGTCCATGCCCTATTACAAACCTCCCATTTTGGCATAGATAGGGAGGATATTGGAAAAGCTTGTGGAGTCTTGTTTTACACCTATCAGTTGCATTTGCTTGAAAGTTTATAAAGCCTTTTCAACAAATCCATTTTGTGCATATCTTGCAATCAAGGTATTCCATGAGAAGACATTTATTTGAGAAATTCTATTAGACAATTCATGTACTTTTTCTATGCTTAGACATTTTAGATGTCTTGCCATAATGGTATTCCATGAGATGACATCTTTGAGGCATTATGTGAAACAATTCATGTTCCTTGTCTATACTTCCATGTCTACCTAGGCAATTACACATGCCTTCTCTATGCTTCCACATTTCACATACATGTCTACCTGATAGTTATAGCCACAAAATTTGACAAACTTCTATCCTTACAAAAATCCCCCTTCTACTATGCTTGGATGGATTTCCATACCCTGCTCCCATTTTTGCACTTGAGTAGGGAGGATACTTACAAAGGTTATGAAATGTGGCTTTGCACCTGCCAATTACATTTTCTTGAAAGTTTCAATATCCTTTTTAATGATTCCATTTTGTGCATATCCTGCAATCATGGAATTCCATGAGATGATATCTCTTTAAGGCATTCTATCAAAAACTTCATGTGCCTTTTCTATTCTTCCATATTTTGCATACATGTCTACTAGATACCATTTCCAGCTCTAATATTTGACAAAAATCCTCTTTCCATTATGCTTTGATGGATGTCCATGTTCTGTTCCAAAGCTCCCATTTTGGCACAAGCAAGGAGGATGCTAGTAAAGGTTGTTCAATTTGGCTTTACAATTGCCAATTGCATTTTCCATAATGGCATTCCATGAGATAACATCTCTAAGGCATTATGTCAAAAGTTCACGTGCCTTGTCTATTCTTCCATTTCTAACTGGGCAATTACACATGCATTGTCTGATTCCATTTCTAACTAAGCAGTTAGACATCCCCTATATGCGTTTCCATTTTTAACTAAGCAGTTACACATGCCTTGTCTATGCTTCCACATTTTGGATACATGTCTAGCTGGGCAGTTATAGCCACAACATTTGAGAAAATTCTTGTATCTTTACAAAAATCTCCCTTCCACTATGCTTTGATGGATGTCCATACACCTGCTCCCATTTTAAATTCTTGTATCCTTACAAAAAATCTCCCTTCCACTATACTTTGATGGATGTCCATACACCTGCTCCCATGTTGGCATAGGTAGGGAGGATATTGTGTGAGATTAATTGTTCTAGAACTGAACTATGCTAAGATTAAACACCTACAAACACATTGTGGTTTTAGAAAACTTGTCAGAGATCTTGTATAAGTTGATACTCACATTGTTGCTCTTTTTTCAATTTAGTGCACAAGGCTTGCAAATTTTCATCTGCCACTCCCTCCTCTTTCAACTCATGCACTTCACCCTTAATGTTGATTGAATGAGCGTATAAAATGGAAAAAATAACACGTGAGGGTATATAACTGGAAGCCTATATATAAAAGATAATGGAAAAAAAAACACGTGTTGTCCATACTCCTGCTCCCATTTTGGCACAGGTAGGGAGGATACTGACAAAGGTTGTGAAATGTGACTTTACACCTGCCAATTGCATTTGCTTCAAAGTTTCAATAGCCTTTTTAATAAATCCATTTTTTGCATATACTGCAATCATGAAATTCCATGAGACGACATCCCTTTGAGACATTCTGTCCAACAGTTCATGTGCTTTGTCCATTCTTCCACATTTTACATACATGTCTACCACAACATTTCTAACTATAATATCTGACAAAAATCCTCTTTCCATTATGCTTTGATGGATGTCCATGACCTGTTCCAAGTGCCTTGTCTGTTCTTCCACATTTTACATACATGTCTACCAGGTGAGTTGCAATTTGTTTTGTGAATATCCTGCAATCATGACATTCCATGAGAACACATTACTTCGAGGCATTCTGTTTAACAATTCACATGTTTTATCTATGCTTCTGCATATGCAATCATGGCAATCCATGAGACCACTTTTCTTAGAGGTATTCTGTTAAACCGTTCACGGGACCTTGTCTATCCTTCCACATTTTGCATACATGTCTGCCAGGATAGCTGCAACTACAACATCTCACAAAACCCTCAGCCAAAACCGTTTGTTCTTCACCCTTCAACGGATGTCCATACCCTGTTCCTAACGTCCCATTTTCGCACAGGCAGGGAGGCTACTGGCAAAGGTTTTGGAGTCTGGAAACATCTTTTTAAATAAATCCATTTTGCATATATCCTACAATCCTAGCATTCCATGAGATCACATTTCTTTAAGGAATCCCTGCGAACAGTTCACGTGTTGCGGCCCATTCCGCAAACAACCACCTTGTAAACTGGGAACGGTGAACGGTAATGGCAGATGGATCCTTCCAAACGGTGGTCGCCAACGGGAACAGAAAAACAAAAAAACAATGGCAACGGGAAAGGCCTCTCAGAAAAAGTTAAAATGCATGGGAATGATCGGTTAAGAGGGGGCCCCACCGCACGTCCACACTAAACAGTCAAAGCTTATTGTGTGACACTTAAGCCCAACCCTTTTTTACCGCTACTTAAATCATTAAAGTCGAACTGAAAAATATGTTCGATGAGATAGCCCCAAACTGGGTTTTACGTCCAGCCAAGTCTTCATTGTCCGAGAGGTTTTGTTCTCAGAACAACATATGGAACCAAATATACTTCATTCTTCCTGATGCCAGGAGACTGATTCGATCTCCATAAAAGGTCCGACACCTTTCATTGCATTAACAAAATTATTTTTAACCAAGAATTTATAAAATGTAAAATATTTATTAAGAATCTTTTATAAAGTCAAAGAATTAATTAATTAAATATTTCAAAAGTCTTAAAGATAAATAAATAAATAAATACTAATTTCAAATATTTAATTAATGAATCTCAATTTGCTTTTAGTTCTCCAAAGGGACGGGGACATCATACAATAATATATTTATAATATTAAGTATATATATATATATATAATAAAATTTCTATTATAATATGTATATATTAATATATATTGATATGTATATATACAATATATATATCCATCTGAATGCTAGCATATGTATTACATATTTACATATGATTATGCATAGATATTTCTATCTACGCATGCTTATACGTATATATGTTCATATATATGTGTCACCACATATATATACATATATACATTCAATATATATATATGTATTTATTTATATACATATTTAAATACACAATATATATCTCATGCCCATCACAAGGGTTTTAACACACTCAAATTGACTAAACAATCAAGGAGAATTAAAGACAACCATTCTAACTGTTTTATCAACCAAAAAGTTATCAACATGGTTTAACAGTTGTCGACACAAAGCTCAAACTAACTCGACAAGGTTTATCTAACCTATGTAGTGAGTGTGTGTGTCTACTCAAATAGAAATACCAATGGTTCCCATACCAAACTCTTCTCCTGGGTGATACTCTCCCTCCCCCTCTGGAGGGTTCAAACCTTTCTTGCATCCAACTTAGTGCGACATTTACATAGTCAGCTAATACATGTAAATCATATTCATTATATATTATAAGCATCATTAAAGCGTTTAAAAGTAATTCATCATAACACATTCATATATTTCATTCATCCATTGAAATTTCATCAAAATATAATCATGCATTAAAAACATATTTACTCATAAAGGTAAAAGTAATTTGGTAACTTAGAAATAGGGTGTGATAGAGGGAGGGAGAGAGGGGGGCAGTGATACAGATAAAGGGGGATAGGGGAAGATAGAGATAGAAAGAGGGATATATATGTAGAGATATATAACTTGGGAAAGATAGAGGGGAAGAGAAAGGGAGAGAGCTAGGAAAAGAGGGGGAGGGAGAGGAGAGATATAAATTTAGAGGTAGAGTAAGGGAAAAGAGGAGAGATAGGTAGAGAAGGTGAATGGAGGAGAGGGGGGAGAGGGAGAGATATCTAAATAGATAGAGGGAGAGAGGGAGGGAGAGAGAGAGAGAGAGACATGTTCTCCTAATTCAACTTGGGAAAAGGTGTGCATAGGATCAAAGACAAGAAGGAGGCCTTCTATGATGATTTATGCAATTTTTTTAATCTCTTTAGTACAAAAATAAAATAAAAATCATTATTTATAACTTCTTTAATGTTTCAAGTCTTTTGGGGCATGATTATTGTAAAAAAGACAGGAAAAAAGACTTTGTATGCAAGAATTATAAGAATTTAAAATTTTAAAAATTAAGGATGAACTTAAAATGATTATAATTAATTTTTGGTGCATAATCTATCAAAATTATCTTATTCATTGTGTATATCTTTGAATCACCTTTCCAAAGCCTATAAAAAATCAAAATTTTGATAAGTAACGGAAAAGTTATGCCCATTTTACTAAAGTGTGTGTTTTGGGTTTTTCAAAACGGATATCCTTGTAGGGAATAGATATCCGTTTTGAAAACATAAAATTGAAGAAAAATACATTTGAGAAACAAATATTCATTACTAACAAATATTCGTTTTTGTTTGGTATTACCAAACCAAAATCAAATTTTATCCGACCCATACAAAAAGTCAACTTTGTGTTTCATAATTTTGACGAAGTAAAAAATTGTTTTTTTTCTTATTGCCACTTTTTGACCCATCATGATCATAATGCACATGCCCTATTATTATGTCCATTTTTAAGCTATCTTTTCCTTTGTAGCCATGAATTTTGTAGATTTTGTTCTGAACAACCATCATAGCTTGTTGAGTGGTATCATTGCTATAATTAATATCCAACAATAAGATTTTCTCTATATATTTATCTTTCAATTAGCTTGCTTGCTATAGAATCTAGGAAATGATAAAGCAGTATAGGATGACTGTTGTCTCTCATGGTGTTGTTGTTCTTGCTACCAAAAGCTCTTATGGTAAGGTATATAGTTTGATATTGATGGATCATTGACACAGTTTGATATTGATGGATCATTGACAGGTTGCTCTTGATCAAAATGGATAGACCACAGTTTGATCATGGCATTTATAGTAGACAGGTTGTAGCTCTTATTGGAAAAACCACAGTTTGATCATGGTATTTACAGTGGACAGGTTCAGGATGATTTGTCATATTACATTTCTTGTCATATGATGGTTTCTTACTTTACATGTTATTCTTTGTTTATGTTTAATTCATATAAGGGTTAATGTTTTGTCACTATTTCTAATAACAAAATATTAGTCACTTATTTTGGGTTAACATTATCAAGCATTATTACAAATTCAAAGTTTACAAAAGAATTTTAAAGTTCGTTACGTGGTTTTGACTAAGTCATGCGACAGTTGGAATACTCTTGTTGAGCTTCATTTGTAAGAGGTTTCTTCATGGTCATGAGGCACTATTTGTACATGCACCAAGCAATATTATTAACACAAAAAGCATTATTGGTACGAGCATAATCATGTGAGCAATTTTTTGTAATGTTTTATCATACTCTTTGAAGGCATCATAAGTTTGATTATTTTTAAAGGTCATTATCAACTGGGCTTTGTAAGTTTTGAATGCATGTGGAAATAAAGGATTGACACCGACAAAATGATGATGTTTTATTTTCCTTAAATGATTTCACATTTTTTTCAAAGAATAGGGAAAGGTAGCACCGCATTGAACAGTGTATGGAAGCTTGGAAGAGGAATGTGACTTCGCACAAAAAGTAGTTTCTTTGAGCAACTATGACAGTTATGTTTTGATGAGCAGCAAGTTCGGTATTATTGTCTCCTTAACCTGCATACTTTTTGGTTTACCAGGAAGAGGTAAAAGTCTATTTGTTCTTTAATTTTTATTGTTTCTAATCTCATGAAACCCAAGTTGGGTTTGTCCAAAAAGTTCTGGGTTAAGCTGTGATTATTTTCGCTTGAAATACTAGTCGGGTACTTGGTTGAGAAAAGATCTTTGCAAACCGTGCTTTGTGGGATTATGTTTTCAGTTTTAGCTACTCCTTAATCCCTACTTGGGTAAGTTAAGTTCTTACAATCCCAAGCAATGTTGTGTTAGCTATTCAGTTTATTGATAAGGGAAGTTGTATTTCAAGTATGCAGTTGAAGGAAGTTGGTTTTCAATTTAGAAATTATGCACATTATTTATGCTATGTTGAAGACATTAAAAAGGTTGAGTTGAATAGAAAGCAAGATAATTCTCTGTTGTTGATTAAAAAGATATGCCAGCAATTGTTGATTATATACTCTATTAAGAGTTATTCTTCAGTGATGTTGCATGTGTGTTGAAGAAGTAATTCATTTGATGGATTGTATAGTAATAGGGTAACCCCATGAAGTTATGTTTTTTCCTTTATTGGAAATTGGTCAGTAAGACCATAGAAAGTATGCGAGTGAGGCAGATGTTTGTATGCCAGTGAGGCAAATGTGTGTATGTCAGTGAGGTTGTTTTTGCTAGTGAGGCATTGTTTTATTGCCAATGAGGCATTTGAAATCTATCAGTGAGATAGTATTTCTAGTGAGGCATTGTAAACATAAAGTTTTCATATTAAGCCAATGAGGCATCATTTCTGGAGTGGTTTTTTATCCCTAGAGGGTTTTCCACTTGTCAAATTATTTGTCTTATGGTCTCAGTGTTTTGGTGTGATAATGTTTCATGATTGTGATGATCTTTGGTTTTCTTTAATATTTCTTATTTTAGTTCTTTAATGATTGCATTCAATTCATGAATGTATTTATCATTGAAATATTAAGAGCATAAATTATTCAATTCTCTTTCAAGGAAAAAGTTGAAATTTTTTCTAAGACACTGATTCACCCCCCCTCTCTATGTCTTCTTTACTCCAACAAGTGGTATCCGATCCAAACCCTTGATTTAACAAGCCTAATTGGCTTAAGGGTCCCTAGTATTGGAGTGTTGTGTCTGATATGGAAAAAAGTAGAAGGAATAGGAATAAGAATGAAAAATCATAGCCTTCAAAAGTAGAAATTCCTAAAGAAAATCCACATCCTATAGAAGAGAAGATGTCTAATATAGAACTTGATGAATTTTTGATGTACATGAATGATTCAGATATTGAAGGAGAAATTAATTTTGAGGCAGAACTTATTTTTGCTCTAGATGAGATTAATAGGCTTAAAAAGGTAAATAAAAAATTAGAGAAGCAATTCCAAGAAGAAAGGGAGGTTAAGGCTAAAACTCTTACAGATCTTAAAAATGCAGAAAAACTGGTTATAGACTGTAAGTATCAACTTGAAGAAGGAAACAAGATAAAGGAGGAGAATAATTTGCTAATAAAAAGACAAGAAGAATTAGAAAAAATAATAATTAGTCTGAAGTTAGAAGTCCAAGAGTATAAAAGGATAACAGATGTAGCAAATTCTGATTTGGAAGTTAAAAAGATTGAGTGTCAAAAACTGGAAGGAGAGGTAATTTCTCTAAGGAAAGATCTTGAAAGTATCAAGATTCAGAGAAATCAAAAGTTTGAACAAAGCACCAATAAGCTAAATGAGATGCTAAATAAGCAAAAGCATCACAAATACATTTTTGGATTAGGGTATGAAAAAGGAAAAATTTCAAGAGTTCAAGGTGAGTCTCAACACGAAATAGTATTTGCAACAAAATATGGATAGAGCTTCAAGGTTAAACAAGCACCAAGAAAGAAGATAGATCTGGATTATCATGCTACTGCTTCTGAGACAAAAACCAATGTTACTAATAGAAGACAACACAAAGGCACCAACAGAGTTGGAAGAAGAAACAATTGGTCCACAGGACTTTCATCTACCAGATAACATTATTCAATGAGGTATAACTATTCTAAGTTTCATGGTTATTGCTATGTTTGTCACACATATGATCATAGAGCTAATGATTGTGGTTTTAGATTGTCAAATATAAGAACTACAAAGTTGTATGTTTTAACTGCAATAAGGTTGGGCACATGAAAAGAGATTGTTGGTTGCTAAAAATACATCAAGGTTTGGATTTTTGTGGTTTGTCAAAAAGTAATCATGATTACCCTGCTGCTCATCATGTTATATGTTTTAGATGTAATAGTGTTGGGCATAAAGTACAACAGTGCAATTATAACAAAAGAATAGGTACTCTAAACAAGCAAAAGGAGCCTATGATGATTTGGAAAAGAAAGCAAGACTCTAATCAAGTGTGTGTTACACAAAAAGTTTCACTTACTGCATGAGATGCAGTATGAGGTGAGAGGGAGTAGGTTAGTGTTTTATACTTTAGCCCCCAGAGAAGAAAGAATACATGCTTGTGCATAGTGCACAAGAGAAATCACTAAGTGCATAAAGAGATCTATAAACTCAGGGAAGATAATTATTGTACTATCATTCAGATCCTTAGAGTAGACAAAGAGAATTGGTTATGCGTAAGATGTATAGGAAAGATCTTAGGTGTATAGTATAATGTACTTGGTATAGGTCATAATCACATTATGATTGTTCATACAATGACTAGGAAGATTCCATAGATTTTAGCATGTCAAATTGTTGGCAGGTTACCTTTGTTGTAGAGGTGTACAAGAATACATACAGGGTTATTTATGCTACAGAGGGATCACATGCAACATTAGAGACATTGGCTCTTTCAAGGAACTGTCATATAGATTTTAGAATGCAGAATTACAAAAGGCCTTCCACCATCACAAGAGGATTGTCGTGAAAATAAATAGGAGCATAAAATCCCAATACAAACTATGTAGAATCCAAGCACTGAAAGGTAGATGTGAGACATTCACCTACATCAATAGGTATGTGTAAAGTTCTTATTATGACAATGCATAAAATGTATTGGGGAAGCATGATAATATAATCACAATAATGAATGCCATAAGGAACTATAGTATGACTTACAAATAGACAAGGGCACACCTAGAAAATATAGAAAAAGACAATCACTCTTTGTTGCATGAGTAAAAGGTTTCAAGAGATTATTCATAAAGCATAAGGTAGAAGAACTTGAATAATAAGTCCTGTAAGTATCAAAGAAGGATACTTTCAAGCAGTCTAGGAGAGAAAATGCTTCATCCATTGCAATAAATGAAACATTGTTTATGATTTTGTATCTTCAAAAAGGAAAAGGCTACAGTATATTTGGAGACCAATCAGTATAAAAGTTTGGTTGAGGAAAAGATTGTCTATGTTTGAGAATCCTCCGTATTCTTTGAAGAAGTTATCTACATGAAAGACAATGCTCTAAAGTATGAAGGCACTTATTGCTGACAGGCAAGAGTATTTTTTATAATATCTTTCCAGGGTTACAATGCTTTAACACAATAGCTTTGATTTACATATTAGACAATGCTTTTACAAGTTTGATGATAGTACAATAAGTAGTACAAGTTTTTTATCATGTTTCAAAGTTGAGGAGAAGGAGCTTTGATGTTTTTGACAGTGCTTTGGGTACTACAACTTACATGGTCCCATAATCTTTGATGAACTAACAAGTGGTTATGTTTTGCTTTATGATTTATGATAATCTTGTCCTTGACTATTTGTTAGAAGTTGCTTGGACATTTGTTAGTGATGATGTTTTAGATAGGGCTTTATCCAAGGGGTAGAAAATACTTGCAACATTGTTCTTTTTTAGAAACAAGGTGGCAGTGGTACTATAGTTGGTAGGATCTTTATAGAATAGTGACATGTCTTGTAGTTCAGTAGTCTTCATTGTCTTTTATGACACAATGCTCTTCATGTTTTGCATGACTATCTTACACAACTTTCAGGATTAATGCATCTGCATGTTTTTCATGATATTCGTGATGTTTGTGGAATTTGACAATATGAAAGTAAGCACTACAATGGCATTTCAAATCTAACATTAGAGTGGTATGGTGTAGTGGTTATCTTGGAGGTACATGAAGTTATATGATAGTGTTTGAAGATGTGACAGTGGTATTGTATAGTGTGATGACAGTTTTAGGTTGATAGTGGTAGCTTTCTTGGTAATAACATAAAGTAATGAAGTGCATGGAAGGTTTTGCAACTTGCATGACAGGTACTCGAATAGGTTTGAAGTCTTTGCTTCATCTTATGTATTTAGTAAGGGGGAGCATGTGGTTTGTTGACTTACTTCTTCCAAGGCTTTTCATATTTTCATGTTACAAGGTTTAACAACCATCAATACATTGATAAGTACTTGGTTGATACTAACATATATTTCAGTGATATCACTTTGCAACATTTGGTCTTTCTGATTTGTTTGATCATAGATGGTATTGGCACATCTCCTTTACATGACTACTTGAATGGTATCTTGGTTACCATCTTTCCTTCATTGTTGTAGTTAACATGGCATGTGATATGTGCTTCTCATCATTTGACAGTGCACAAAATGCTCATCATTGTTCAAATTTTATGCATTCTTGCTATGTGTTTTGCTATGAGGTCTTAATATTGCATTGATGGGAAAATTTTACAAGGTTGATAAGTAGGTGGCTCAAATTTCCATACTTGTTGTGAAATATTGATAGGGTATTGATGTGTTACTCTTTTCTCAATAACAGTTGCATAAAATTCTTGCAAGGATAGTGAGTGATAATTCTTGATTGCCTGAAAGTGACATAACAAAAAAATTGTACACAGTGTTGGCCTTATATTGTCTTTTGCAGTGGGTTTCCACTTTGACAGTGGTGTTGAAGCATGTGTTGAAAATCACTTGGATAGTGTTTAATTGGTGATATGACATTTGAAGACCAGTGTTATTTTCTGTGTGTAGGACAATGAATGGCAATGAATGATGTATAGTAACAACATGATGAGCGGTGACAACATGAAGTTATCTTTGCTTGAACACAACTTTTTTTGTGTGGCATGGCTTTGTTACTTGGAGGAAGTTTTGGAAATTTAAGTTTTCCTGATCTTTTGAGTTTTTTTTGCACCTTTGTGTCTATAAATGAATTGAGGACAGTGCATGGAAAGAAGATTTAGATTAGTTCTGCTTTGTTCATGCAATGTTTTGAATCGAAGTGAAAATGGTGGAGCTTCTTTGTAGGGGGATTTTTGTAGGTGATTATACTCTCTTGGTGTTTCTCATGATAGTCTCATTACTTTTTCATTTCTGCCAAAAAGGGAGAGAAATGGATGTTATTTTGTCATCAAGGAAAAAGGGGGAGTTTGTTGTCTCTCATGGTGTTGTTGTCCTTGCTGCCAAAATCGTCCCTCGTGGTGTTGATGTCCTTGCTTCCAAAAGATCTTATGGTAAGGTATACAGTTTGATATTGATGGATCATTGACAGGTTACTCTTGATCAGAATGGATAGACCAAAATTTGATCATGGCATTTACAGTAGACAGGTTGCAGCTCTTATTGGAAAAACAACAGTTTGATCATGGTATTTATAGTGGATAGGTTCAAGGTGATTTGTCATATTACATTTCTTGTCATATGATGGTTTCTTACTTTACATGTTATTCTTGGTTTATGTTTAATTCATATAAGGATTAATGTTTTGTAATTAATTCTAATGACAAAATATTAGTCACTTATTTTGGGTTAACATTATCAAGCATTATTACAAAGTCAAAGTTTGCAAAAGAATTTTAAAGTTCGTTATGTGGTTTTGACTAAGTCATGGGGTAGTTGGAATAATCTTGTTGAGATTCATTTGCAAGAGGTTTCTTCGTGGTCATGAGGCATTATTTGTACATGCACCAAGCAATATTATTAACACAAAAAGCATTATTGGTACGAGCATAATCATGTGAGCAATTTTTTATAAATTTTTTATCATACTCTTCAAAGGATCATAAGTTTGATTATTTTTAAAGGTCATTATCAACTAGGCTTTGTAAGTTTTGAATGCATGTGGAAATAAAGGATTGACACCGACAAAATGATGATGTTTGCTTTTCCTTAAATGATTTCACATTCTTTTCAAAGAATAGGGCAAGGTAGCGCCGCATTGAATAGGGTATGGAAGCTTGGAAGAGGAATGTGACTTCCCATAGAAAGTATTTTCTTCGAGAAACTATGGCATATATGTTTTGATGAGCAGCAAGTTCAGTATTATTGTCTCCTTAACCTGCATACTTTTTGGTTTACCAGGAAGAGGTAAAATTCTATTTGTTCTTTAATGTTTATTGTGTCTAATCTCATGAAACCCTATTCAGGTTTGTCCAAAAAGTTCTTGGTTAAGCTATGATTATTTTTGCTCAAAATACTGGTTGGGTTCTTGGTTGAGAAAAGATCTTTGTAGACCGTGCTTTGTGGGATTATGTTTTCAATTTTTAGCTACTATGTAACCCTTGTTTGGGTAAGTTAAGTTTTTTTAGTCCCAAGCAATGTTGTATTAGCCATTCAATTTATTGTTAAGGGAAGTTGTATTTCAGGTATGCAGTTGAAGGCAGCTGGTTTGCAGTTTAGTTCAAAAATTATGCACATTATTTATGCTATGTTGAAGACATTAAAAAGGTTGAGCTGAATAGAAAGCAAGATCATTCTTTGTTGTTGATTAAAAAGATATGCCAGCAGTTATTGATTATATACTCTGTTAAGAGTTATTCTTTAGTGATGTTGTATGTATGTTGAAGAAGTAATTCATTTGATGGATTGTATAGTAACAGGGTAACCCCTTGAAGTTATGTTTTTTCCTTTATTGGAAATCGTTCAATAAGACCACAGAAAGTATGCAAGTGAGGCAGATGTTTGTATGCCACTAAGGCAAATGTGTGTATGCCAGTGAGGTATTCTTGTAACCAGTTAGGTTCTTTGTTTAGTGAGGCCATTTTTTCCAGTGAGGCATTGTTTTATTTCCAGTGAGGCATTTTAAATCTATCAGTGAGATAGTATTGCCAGTGAGGCATTGTAAACAAAAAGTTTTCAGATTAAGCCACTGAGGCATCATTTCTAGAGTGGTTTTTTATCCCTAGAGGGTTTTCCACTTGTCAAATTCTTTGTCTTATGGTCTTAGTGTTTTGGTGTGATAATGTTTCATGATTGTGATGATCTTTGGTTTGCTTTAATATTTCTTATTTCAATTCTTTTTCATGATTGCATTCAATTCATGAATGTATTTATCATTGAAATATTAAGAGCATAAATTATTCAATTCTCTTTCAAGGAAAAAGTTGAAAATTTGTCTAAGACATTGATTCACCCCCCCTCTCAGTGTCTTCTTCACTCCAACAATGACATGTTCCCACCAAATGATCTAATAATTTACAAATATTTTTTCAATTCAAATTTAAAAATAGTAATAAGACTAGCGACACAATTATAAAAAAAGTATTAAAGAAAAAAAAACAAGGTGATTTATGTTAATATACAATTAAGAATGAGAATAACAAGAAGTGGGAAGTTTTAAACCTAAAGAAAGATAGATTAGATTAATCCACATGAGAATGGACGATCTCAAAGAAAAAAAAAACAAAAAAATGTTGACATTAAATTGGATAAAATGAACAAAGAAACAAAAAAAGAGTAATAGACAAATTTGAGGATCCCCCCTTACATGATCCCCTTTTGCTTTAGTTTGTGTTGTTTTCTCCTTTTACCTACCCTAACACAATACTAAGGACGAGTGGATAATGATAAATAAGAAAAACTAACCTAATACCATCCCCACTTTTTCCAACAACTCTAGAAGTATGTTGGATAAATGTTGCCTCCTCTTGAATGATTGTCCATGCTTAGCCCAATCAAACGCAACTTCCAACTTTGCATTTATTATTATTATTATAATATAATTATGTGCCCCAACCCCTTTGGGAGTCGGCTAACTACTAGAAAAAACACACCTATGTACATACAAAAATGCATAAAAACATACATACCGACATACATGGTAACATACATAACATGAAGAGATGACGTAGTGTGGGGCCCGCCGGACGGATGACTTAAGTGACAGAACTGGCAACAGAAGGAAACGTCATGGGAAGCAAGGAGGTGTCTCGTCAGCGAATTACATCGGCGTTCTTTTTCCTTGTGACAAGCTAACTGTTACACGCGGGAAGGGAAATGACATACGATTTAAATTGTAATCGGTACTGTTCTTTGAAGATGCTTGGGAAACACGTTGTGCTATGGGTTTTCTCATTCTACAGGACACTGTGCTTTGGGTTTTCTCATTCTGTAGGTTGAAATTGAAAGGTTTGAGAGAAAGGGTGCACTACAAGTAGGGGAGAGGACCAACCGACTTGAGGTGAGGGGTTTCTAACTGAGTGTATGCAATAGTTTTGAAACTTTAAATTGTTTGAAATGTTATGAGGGTTTTTGTTTGTAAATTGTTTTAGAAACTTTAAGTGGGTTGTGGGTTTTGTAAAACCCAGTGTTTTGCATCTTATAATTTTAGAAAATAAAATGAATGTGTTTATAAGTGTTATTTAGAACTTAGCAATGCAATGAAATGCACTATTTTATAAACACCCATTGTTTTCCAAGAAGCATTAACACTGTGTTTCCCCACTTTGAACAAGTTTACTTATTATCAGTGATAGTGTCAAGAAATTGGTGTTCTTTCTATTTGTAATGCACACGTACATATACAGGCTTGAAAACCACGAGGGTTGGGTATTTTGTGATGTGGGTTGCACTTTATAAACACCCTGTGTTTTCCCCACGAGGGTTTGGGAATGTTGTGAATTGGATTGCATTTTTATAAACACCCTGTGTTTTCCCCACGAGGTTTTGGGTATGTTGTGATGTGGGTTGCATTTTTATAAACACCCTATGTTTTCCCCACAAGGGTTTGGATATGTTGTGATGTGGGTTGCATTTTTATAAACACCCTGTGTTTTCCATTTCATTCATACTAGAGTGATAATTGCAGCTGCAAATTGTATTTGTTTGTCATGGCATTCCAAGAGGCCACATTTGTTTGAGGCATTTTTTGAAATAGTTTGAACTACCTTGTCTATGAAAGCATATTAGTAAGCATAATAGTAAGCAACAACAGAGACAAGGTAGTGAGTAGTTTGAAAATTTCCTCAAAGAAATGTGGTTTCATGGTGATTGGAATGTCGTGACAAGCCATAGACAAGGCAATGAACTATTTGTAAGTATGATTGCTTATGTATGGCTTGCCATTATTTTTTGGTAGACATATACTCACCTCACACTATGTTTTCCAACTTGCAATCACACTATGCATATATATGGTTGTTGGAAAACACCGTGTGTTTACTATGAAATCATAATAGTAGATTTGGATTGTCATGGCATTCCAACACCATGGTGATTGGAATGACATGGCAAGCCATAGACAAGGCAATGAGTTGTTTGTATGTATGATTGCTTATCTATGGCATGCCATTGTGTTTTGGGAGACATATACTCACCTCACACTATTTTTTCGAACTTCCAATCACTATGCATGTAAATGGTTGTTGGAAAACATTGTGTGTTTTCTATCAAAGCATATTAGTAGATCTAGATTGTCATGGCATTCAAACACCATGCTGATTGGAGTGAGATGGCTTGTGAACTGTTTCTATGTATGATTGCTTATATAAAGCATGTCATTGTGTTTTGGCAGACATATAGTCACCTCACACTGTGTTTTCCAACTTGCAATCACACTATCCATTATCTTATATGTATTTTACCATTTACTTTAGAGTGTTGTAGATATTTTATGGTCTATGGTTTCATTAAACCTAACAATGAGAATCCATTGCACATTGTGTTGTGTAAGCTTCCATGCATCATACCATAATAATTGTTAGAAGTGTATTCTCTGTTGTGCACTTGAATGTTTTTGTTCTATTGCATTTTTATTCTTTTTTGGGGGTTGCAGACTACAAGGTAACCCATAGTGATCAAGTAAGATTGAAAGACCATTTTCATTGTTTGTTTTATTTCTTGCATTAGAATGACAAGATTAGTATTACTATTAGTTTTTTGTGATAACTCTAGAACTTTATGGGCTAAGGATTGGGAAGCAACCCATATCCTCCTAGGTAAGATTCAAAGATTGTCTTTAGTATTCAAATTCATTTCTTGCATTAGAATGTAATGATTAGTCTTTTGAAATAAATCTGTCATTTTATGGGGTTAGTTTACATTATTTTTTCTTGATATTGTTATTTCTTCTTTGTGCCATGTATGCAAAATGATCGCAGGAACTAGTCTTAGGTGAATTTATAAACTAAATTAAATAATTTTCTTCCCTCTCTTTTCCAAAAAACACCCCATTTGTTGCATATTTCATGTTTGAACTGCCAGAAGAAATTTGTAAATCTGGAATACAAATATGCAAATTTGACATCAAAGCTTATAATATACTTCCTTTGTTGTATCAATATGGAGTTTGATTTTAATGGTATGCTAGAAGCACAAACTAGGTTAATCTACAGGTATTTATAATCTTCAACTTAATACACATATCCAATATGTCCATGCGCGAGGGTATACACTAGAATAAATATTGACTATTTTATACTACTACATGCTACTAATTCCCAATTATGGCCCTGTTTTACATGCCAACAAAAGTAGCTTTCCACATCCTGACAGAAGAAATCCCTAAAATATAAGTTCTATTTGTATTTGTCATATATGATAACCTTGTTTTATCTTTTGGCATAGAAATGAGTTTCTTTTGATATGGATGGTACAACAACGATGTAGGGTATAATTGTGGTTATGATTGATGACATAACTTCTTACGAAATTGTCTGATGGAAGGTCAACTTGATATCAGGTTTGGGATGCTACAATACTGACTTAATGGATTTATGTTGTACAATTTTCATAATACATATTACTACATTTTTTAATTCTGAATGTTTGATTCTAAACTTACATAATTTTCGTTGGCGAAAGTTGTCTATTTGAACAACTGCATAGCACAGTTTTTTCTTTTTTTAGTGAATTAAAGTTGTTGAGAAAAATACAAAGAAGCGTGGCTATTCTCAAATAATAGCCATAACTAGTACAACTAGATAGCAACCATCTAATTAAGATACATATTAGCCCTCCAAAGAAGGAAAAAATGAAAATAGAAAGAACAATAAATCTGTCACATACCAAATGGGATTGAAGCAAGAGAAAACTGTAAACTAAAACAGTCCCAATTGAATAGTAACCAATTGAAGCGTTCAACTGCTTAGGTTCTCATATCAGCTTTGATATCCAATTGATAAGCCACATGGTTCATAGTATGATGTATGTCCTTGAAGCATTGATAATAGGATTTGTTCAAACATCCCTCAATACAACAAAGAATTATCCAAGCAAGTTCAGTCTAAACTAACTTGTAGTTCTGAACAAGAATCATGGAGGCTTAGTGTAACCATCTCCAACCTAAGGCATAGCAGAAAGTTAATGGATTTTTTTTGTGACTAGTATCATAAGGGTATTATTTTAGGTCCTAGGAGGTCAAATTTTCTACTTTGTACACTGTAAATTTTTGAATTTACGATGGATCTGCATTGCATTAGGACAATGATAGATGCCATGAACAGATCTTAGTCAACTTGATTGGTTGATTGCATACTTTTCAACATAAGGTGGACAATACTATATAAAGGTCAATTTACGTAGACAAGTCAATGAACTATTTTTGTGTATGATTGCTTATCTATGTGTTGCCACTGTGTTTTGGCAGACATATACTCACCTCACACTGTGTTTTCCAACTTCCAATCATATTGTGCATGTATATGATTGTTGGAAAACATTGGGTGTTTACTATCAAAGCAGGATAGTAAATATGGATTGTTATGGCATTACAACACCATGGTGATTGGAATGCCATGACAAGCCATAGACAAGTTAATGAACTGCTTATGTGTATGATTGCTTATCTATGGGTTCCCATTATGTTTTTGCAGACTTATACTCACCTCACAGTGTTTTCTAACTTGGAATCCTATTGTGCATGTATATGCTTGTTGGAAAACATCGGGTGTTTAGTATGAAAGCATAATAGTAAATATGGATTGTCATAGAATTGCAACAGCATGGTGATTGGAATGCCATGACAAGCCATAGAGTAGGAAATGAACTGTTTCTATTATTTTTCTATGGCTTGTCATGACATTCCAAGATGATGGTGGTGGAATGCAATGACAATCCATATTTTCAATTATGCTTGGATACATGTTTTTTCAACAATTCATATTTACTATTTAGCCATGGTGTTCAAAGCCATGAGAATCCATATTTACTATTATGCTTTGATAGATTTTTTGCAAGCATGCATAGCTTGTTCAAAAGAACCTATTTTAGGCTTTTAGCCATAGAAGCAAGGCAGTGAACTATTTGCTAGATTTCTTTCTTAGACATGAATGAAAATTATGGTAGCAGAGTGAACTATTTCATAAAATCCCTCAAAGAAATCTAGCCTCGTGGTGATGGAATGCCATGATAATCGATATTGCAGTTGCTGCAATATGGATTGTCATTATAGCACCTACTTATTAAAATATCAGTAAAATTAATAAATTAGACAAAAATAACAAAACAAATATGATAACATGAGGAAATTCATTTAAAACCAACTTCATTAATATGAAAGTATTATTTTAGTCAGTATCTTAGATAAATTTTTGCCTTTAATGAATCTAAACAATATATGCTCTTTATATTGTAATGATTAACAAATTCATGAATTGAATGTAATCATTAGACCGAGATAAGTAATATTAAAGCAATTCAAAAACCTACACAACCATAAAACATCAATGATACTATAACACCATATTTTTCTTGAGTGGAAAACCCTCTTGGGGTAGAAAAACCACTTGGAAATTGCCTCACTGGCTTAATCTCAAAACTTGTTTACAATGCCTCGTTGGCTATATATCGATATTTTCAATCACTGTTTTAATGATACACAAAGTATCATCTATGTTTCTTTTACAACATCTTCTAATCTCACATCACTCAAGATTTAGATGTAGAAGTTTAAGTACAACATAATTGATTAATTTCACAAAGCAATGAATGTGCTATCCAAATAACTTTCAAATATGAATCAATGAAATGCCATTTCTAAACTGAGAATAATACTTCTTTTCTGCTCACCATCTTTTTGAAAGAATACATGGAAGGATATATATATAATGTTATGGATTACTGAACTAGAGTATCTTTTCAAATTGAAAAGTAACTTTCTTCTCTAACTGTCCATTAACATGTAACAATTACAAAACTAAAATGTTTTAAACAAATTTTAATCAATGCTTCCTTGAAAAAATGCCTATTGTCCTGACATAACAATATATCATAAATATATTTGAAAGTATAACTTGTGTTCCCAAATGATAAAGAAAATTGAACCATGATAGGAACAACTAACACTTGACACAATGCAAACCAAAAATGGTAATCATATGAACAGAGCTTGACAATAACAAACCACAATGCCAACATGGATTAAGTTACAGATCTAAGATAATAAAAACTTTACCCAAACAAAATGAAAAGAACTCGGCTTTGACTCAATACCCAACATTGTATCTAGGGTTCGAAGGAAATAATAGACTTTATACATTTTAACCCTATTGAACAAAGAGACTCGACTAGTGAAGCAAGGGTAAACCTTTAAGCTATATCATTACTTGTTTAAAGAACTCGATTAGAAGAAACTAATTACAACCAAGTCAAGTACTCATAAGAAGGGTCCAAAGAGGGTTTCACAAATTTACATCCAAGAATAACAAAGATTTACTTTCTTCTCAAGAACCAACAACCAAAACAAAAGGAAACTCAAAAACTTAAGCAAGAGAAAAATTCCTTAAGACTAAGAGAGAGGAACCGATGACACCTGTGGTTCACACTATTGCTGACTGATTTTTGCAACCTGATCAAACATTTCAACCTTCACCAAACTGTCATGCCACCACAAGACTTTCCTTGACCAAGTTCTTTCATTCCCTAACTGTTTAGGCTCTGCCATAGCCCAAGCTCTAGGGCTCTCCATAAAACAGGTCTCACAAAAGAATTTTTTAAATAAACCCTTGAATACAACTTTATGTTATGATATTTATCTTCCAAGCCCTCAGTCTTTGATTGCATAACCTTGATATTTCCTTCATATTGTTCTTCATATGGTATAATGTGAATCTTGTTATGATACATGAAGGTATGTTTGAGCTGTAGATAGATAAAGATATGTGAGATTTAAAAATACGAATGACCTAGGTGGCAAAAAAGAAAGGAATGTGTCACATTGATTAGATGCAAGTAAGGAATATAAATGTCTTATGAAAAGTATTTGATATGGGAGGAAAGGATATGAAAGGAGGGATATGCAAATGAATAGAATGGAAATGCTATCAATTCATCATTGTTGAGTTGTACGTAGAAAATGATATGCAAGATATAGAAATATGAATGACCTAGGTGGATCCAAAGAAGAAAGGAATGCAACTCATTGATGTGATGCAAGGAAAACATATAAATGGTTTATGAAATGTATTCAATATGGGAGGAAAGGATATGGAAGGCTAGATATGGAAATGAATGGAATGGAAAGGCTATGAAGTGATCATTTCCTTCATCATAGAGTGGAACGATTCCCCCTGTGTTATTGGTTATGCTTTTTGTAATCATCATAGGGAAAAATAACTCGATACATACACATAAGAAAAAATCATGCCCCATTCCTCACTCTCATTCATACACAGCAAGGTGTAGAGATCCTCGAGCTTCCTCAGAATGTGACAAGAAAAGAAAAGATATAAAAACATAATGATATTGCTGGAGACAAGAGACAAGAGTTAAGATAAAGCACAAGTTGTCATGCATGCAGTATGAAAATGATAAATATACAAGATCATGAAAATGAAAAAATGCAAATGCTAATGTATATGATAAGGACCAATGCACAAAATAGTTGTAGGATGGAAAACACAATGGGTCCTGACTGAGTAAATCCCAATGTTTTAGTATGTGAAAGAGTTTATGGTTTGTTTAAATGTTTTAGTCATAACAATGATAAAACAATGATAAATAAGAATTTAAATGATAATGATAAACAAGATGTTATTCCTAAGTCAAGCTGAAAACCAAAGGAAATATTGATGGATAGGGATCAATGATATGGGTAAATGATAGGACATGTAAGGATACACCTTATATGGAGGATGAAGATAGATGGATCAAAGTATGGAATGCTATGGGTGGAGGGATCCAATGACAAGGGAACCCGAAATGTTTACTCTTATACAAAGGAGAAATAGAGGACCTATGGAGGACTATAACAATGTATTTAAGTCCACCTCCAAATTGCAGATTGGAAAACATAGTGGGTTGTAAGTTGTATATCACGCAGTGTTTTCCAACTTGCAATTATATGTAGATAGTATGGTTGCAATGAAACTCTTTTATTTTTTAAACATTAAGAATTTCATGAAACTCGCCTAAAAAAATTATTACAACTCTTCGGTGGACTAAAATTTAGGTTTCAAAATTATGATATGATGGTAAATCAAAATGCACTGAATATTTGTAGGTTGGAAAACATAGTGTGGGTTGCCAGTACATGCTTTTATGAATCTCCCACTTGAAATAGGACATGTACATATGTGAGTAACGATTATCCCTTTAAAAAAAATCCAAGCCCATACAATTCACCTCCTCGCCATTCACTTTGGCCAATAGGAAGAGCATTTCATTGAAAAACGTCCCCTTTGCAACATTTCAATTGCTACAAACTCATGCACTAAGAAATACAAATGGCATAGGAGGAAATGGTATGGGCTTGGATTTGTTTAAAGGGATAATCATTACTCTCATTACTCATGTATGTACATGTCCTATTTCAAGTGGGAGATTCATAAAAGCATGTACTAACATCCCACATTGTGTTTTCCAACTTGCAAATATTCAGTGCATTTTGATATGATGGTAAATCAAAATGCACTAAATATTTGCAGGTTGGAAAACACAGTGTGGGATGTCAGTACATGGTTTTATGAATCTCCCACTTGAAATAGGACATGTACATACATGAGTAATGATTATTCATTTAAAAAAAATCCAAGCCCATATAATTCACCTCCTCACCATTCACTTCGGGCAATAGGAAGAGCACTTCGTTGAAAAACATCCCCTTTATAGTATCTGAATTGCTACAAACTCATGCACTAGGAAATACAAATGGCATAGGAGGAAATGGTATGGGATTGGATTTGTTTAAAGGGATAATAATTACTCTCATTACTCATGTATGTACATGTCCTATTTTGAGTGGGAGATTCATAAAAGCATGTACTGACATCCCACACTGTGTTTTCCAACCTGCAAATATTCAATGCATTTTGATAAGATGGTAAATCAAAATGCACTGAATATTTGTAGGTTGGAAAACACAGTGTGAGATGTCAGTACATGCTTTTATGAATCTCCCACTTGAAATAGGACATGTACATACATGAGTAATGATTATCCCTTTAAACAAAATCCAAGCCCATACAATTCACCTCCTTGCCATTCACTTCGGCCAATAGGAAGAGCACTTCACTGAAAAACGTCCCCTTTGCAGCATCTGAATTGTTGCAAACTCATGCACTAGGAAATACAAATGGCATAGGAGGAAATGGTATGGGCTTGAATTTGTTTAAAGGTATAATCGTTACTCTTGTTTCTCATGTATGTACATGTCCTATTTCAAGTGGGAGATTCATAAAAGCATGTACTGACATCCCATACTGTGTTTTCCAACCTGCAAATATTCTGTGCATTTTGATTTGCCTCCACCCAACTGATTCTTTTTTTTTGCACTTAGATCTGATATTTCCTTTTCCTTTTCATCCATTTCCAATTGTATTTGTTCCATGGAATTGCTAACTTCAAGAATGCTTGCCTTCATTTGTTCAACTCCACTTATAGCATCATCTCTCTCTTTCTTTGCTTGCACAAATTCATATGCAATAGAAAACCTTTCGAGCTAATCCACTTATGCATTTCCATTTTCCCCTTGCACATACTGCACATGTTGTTCCCTCCCCTTCTCATGAGCAGGAACAACCTCTTCACTCAATACATTATCTATCTCATTGAATTTGGTTTGTTTCTTTCCAATTGTTTTTAGAGAAGATTCCTTTTTTTCATTACACACTTTCCAATACATCCTCATATTTGTTTTATTACTACCATGTCATACAATTCTCATAACAAATATTTTTTCATATTTTTTTTGATTTCTTGCATGCTAAGGGATAGATTTTTGAATGTATTGAATACTGTCAAATGATAAAGGGACAAACATGTGGTAATGAAGTTTTCATGTTTATGGATGAGTTTCAAAAGTAAATCACAACCCACAAAGGAATACATTTCAAGAGTTAGTGGGTTGTAGTTTTTATAACACCTCGTGTTTTCCAATATGTAGTTTTACAAACAATATTCATCTAATTAAGAGCTTTTCTTTTCATAAATGTTTTGTGATGTTTACTTATGTTATGAAGTGGTCGATGAATCGGTCCTTGGAAGTAAATATTAGTTTTTTTCTAGATGCTTATAGCGCTATTTGTTACTAACTTTTTTTCCCTTATTTTTTGACAACACAACCAAAAATATTGAACTCAAGAATTCACATTGGGCTGTAGAAGTTGTCAAAACCAACTTCAGAGTCCAAGAACACCTGCATGCAAAGAGATACCTGTCACAGGGAAGAGAATGGAGAAAAAAGAAAGAGAGGGTTTTGAAGCTCTATAATATGAGAGATATATTATCATAACAATAGAATGAATTATTTACAAAGATCAATCCTTAAAAGGAGATCAAGCAAAACCTAAAAAGTAACCCTAATAGGTTGATATTTAATAATTAATATAATTATTAAATGTCACAATATGCAAACTAAAGTGAAATCTTAAGAGAGGAATAAAGGTAACTTAATTAACATAATTAAGTTAAAACCTTTACTCTAACACCCCCCCTTAAGATGAGCAAGATTACAACTACAAACATGTGCAAGAAGGAAAAGGTAACTACAATGCATGAAAGCAAACAAGGGTCCCAGAAACTAGGCCTGATTAGGTACCCAAATACAACCAAATCTCTGTAAAGTGGAGAAATAGAGAAAACCTCATGGGAAAAACTCTACTCAAAAAAGAGATGAAAAACAAGAGTGAAAGAAGAAGAGAGATAGAAGGAGGACTCAACATGACCCCCCAAGAACTGCTTCTATCACACAAGTACAAAATAGGTTCCCCCCATAGGAGAGAGAAGAGACTCCAAAGCCTCCCCAGAATGAGAGAACACCTGTGCTAATGATCAAACCAATGTGTCTCCTCAGAGGAAGAAACAGATCCAACGGCTGAAGAAGAGGAAATCCTTGGATGTGAGGTGAAAATGGAAGTCCTGGATGATGCTCACTGAAGAACTAAATGACAGTATGAGTGTTTGAATAACAGGATGGTGAATCAAACAACTCAAGATGATCCAAAAATGGAATCTCCAATGAAGATGGGATAACAAGTGTGCTGAAACTATCATCTATGAGGAAAGGAATATCCTCTGATATGGCCTCAACAACTGCACGTGATGGATCGACGAGTGGAGCTACAATGTCAGTCACAACTGAAGAGGAATCTTGTTGAACAGATGGAAGAACACATAAGTTCAAGTGACCAAACTTCACCTCAAATACTGCATGCTCTCTTGTAGAAAGAGAGGAAAACTCAAATAGTGGAGATGGTGGACCAAAGTGTGTGAATGCATACAATCGGGAAGAATGATCAACTGTCCCTGTTGCAACAATGTTGCTAGTCTGAATGTCTTTGATGTGCACTGAATCAAGTGTGAACTCAACTATCTTCCATGTCCCATTGTGAGAAATTTGATAGATGGAGAGAAGGTTAGTGGACAAAGATGGTACACATAGTACATCATTGAATGTATCGTCATCAATGTCAATAGAACCTTTCCCACATACACTCATATAAGTGTTATTACCCATCAATATGTGTGGTGAGGACGCAGCCTCGAAAGATGAGAACATGTCCTGAGAAGATGCCATATGGTGTGAAGCACCTGAATCCAATAGCTATCTAGGTGAATGTGAACTGGTGGCTGCACATAATGCATGACCCTTATGTGGGGCCTGTCCATCTATTTGGAATGAAGGTGAAGAAGAAGACCCGCCTAATATAGATGAAGAAGAGTGATGAATATTGTTCCTCTCAAGAAGAGTTGTCAAATATGAAACCTGTTTGGCATATCCATCTATCTTCTTCTCATAAGACTTGGACTCATCTTATCCTGGCTTAGTACTATAAGCACACTTAGCTCTATCTTTCTTTGATGATTCCCCCTTAGGAGAAGGTGAATCAAAGGTGTGTTGTGAACTAGAATCCTTCCAATGCTCTGTGGTCTTTGGTTTCTATTTTTTCTTCTACTTCTACTTCCCCTTAGATGATCGTGCTACCAATGCTTGGTGCTGTGATCCTGTGAGAGCATCCAACTGTGATATCTTGGCTTGCTCTCGTGTCAACCGATCACAAAACACCTCAAAATTAGGCATGGTAAAGTGGTTTCCCAATGCATCCATGGTGGAATAAAATTTTGAAGAGAAGATCTGAAAAGGACCTCGAAGCTTAGAAAGAATCAGGTAAATACACTCCTCATCTGTTTTGTTCTTACCACAACCCTGTAGAAGAGATCTCTGTTGTTTGAATTTCATCAGAAAGTCCTCAATAGTGGGAAAAGAATCAGGTACAAGAGAATTCAACTCTGCCTCAATCTGTATTGCACGAAACTGATTGATGGTATCAAATAAATCATTGAATTTGGTCCACATTTCAAGAGGACTGTTACACTCATCAAGATGAAACAACAAGTTGTTTGAAACATGTAAGGAAATCAAACCCATAGCCTCAACCATCTTATTTCTATCCTGCATAACCTCAAATTTCTGTGTCAAAACTTGTTGAATTGTATCTAAAGAGGACCACAACCCCTTTGATCTGAGAAGACGTGTCATGAATGCCTTCCAAGTGTGATAGTTATGAGGTGTGAGAAGTTCAACAAAAGAAGTATTTTCGGCCATGTTTGGAGAGGTTTAATGAATGTTTAATGTGAAGAGTTTCTACTTTTCTGAAGTAAATGATAGAAAGCAAGAAAAAAACTCCCCCCACAATGCAAGAAACCAAACCCCAGTAGAGATTTTTCAGCAAAAAAGAAGGAAAAAGCAAAAAATGTTTCAGACTGAATTTTTTTACCTAATAATTTTTCTGGAAAAAATAATAGAATATCTGAATAGAGTGGGAGAAGATATTTCTGACGCCTTTTTTTTTTTGAAAAATAGAGCAAAAATGAGCAAGTTATGCCCCCCAGAGTGCAAAACAATTATCTGACTTTGACTGCGAAAAAATACAACCAAATTGGAAATTTTGAAAAATATCCTAGACCATCATGAAAATCTTGGAGACAGCTTTCCAACACCTATTTTTGTTCAAAAAACTAAGCTCGGACGTCCATCTTACCGAAAGCACCTCCAAAATGCACGATATGCCCTCTATAGCCCTGGGGGCTAAAAAACTTTTTTGCCCCTGGTCCTCTCAGCGACCAGGGGTTTAATGCACAGGGTCTAGGCCAAAGCATGTGGTTGGATATGTGACTGTCGGGTAGGGCTAAGCGGCCGGTTCCTGGTTCCTTATAGAATCGAAGGCTGTGATTTTAAGCCTGTAGGGGCGAAGCATTGTCGGAGCAGCAGGTTGAGGTCTAATTTCCACGCCTGATTCTTAATAGAACTGAGGGCCTTTTGCTAGGAGCCTGTGGGGCTAGTGGTGGGGGAGCCATTGGGATGGTGGAGCCACCTGAGCGAGCGGCACTCGGGTGGCCGCCGGGCGGACCCCAGTCTACGCTTTCCTTTTAAATGGGGCGTGTAAAATAAACGCCAAAAATTTGATTTTTTTAATATTTTTTTCATATTTTTTTGAAATTTTTTCCCTCATCAATCGTGCCCTGAGGTCGTACGGCCTTGGGGCCAAATTTTTTTGCCTCCCTAATCAACTGTGGCCAAATCGGACAAGCTTTATATGAAAATAGGGGTTTTCAGGCGCTGCAAATCCAACGACGAGGTCTGTTTGGGCCCAAAATGAACCCAAAGAATGAAGTAAGCCAGATCCACAAAAAAAAACCCAAAACCCTATGGAATCCTGATCAAACCCTCGTAGTTCCAAATTCTTCAAAAAAAGAACAGGTTGCAGGAGGTCTGCTTTGATACAATGTAGAAGTTGTCAAAACCAACTTTAGAGTCCAAGAACACCTGCATGCAAAGAGATACCTGTCACATGGAAGAGAATGGAGAAAAAAGCAAGAGAGGGTTTTGAAGCTCTATAATATGAGAGATATATTATCAGAACAATAGAATGAATTATTTACAAAGATCAATCCTTAAAAGGAGATCAAACAAAACTTAAAAAGTAACCCTAATAGGTAGACATTTAATAATTAATATAATTATTAAATGTCACAATATGCAAACTAAAGTAAAATCTTAAGAGAGGAATAAAGGTAACTTAATTAACATAATTAATTTAAAACCTTTACTCTAACATGGGCTACTTCCCCGTGACAATGAGGAAGACAATGGAAGTCCCTTTAGTATGGAGAGGTTGCATCATGCCTTTAAATTCAATTGCCATACGGTGGAGGATGCCATTCACAAGATCGGTAGATTTTTGAATCCCACCAAACTTGTACTCCTATATTCTAAGGCTGATGTAGCATGTGGTTTTCTATCAAACTCCATGGACTTGCTGAAAAACTATATTCTAGTTCAGATTTTGTGTACAAAATATGTTTAGAGACATGTGGCCAATCACGTTCAGCTTGAGGAAGCATTGGAAAGATATGATGTTGATCAAGGTGTCTACCTCATTGGTAGCATCTTCCCACATTCATTTCCTCAATTATCCTTAGATATGAGGTGTGTACAACAAACATTTAGTAGTGCCATACAACATCAGGCTGATCATTTTTTCAACCAAGCAATATGATTGCATGGTCATGTTGTTGAGCCACACATAGAAGAGGACATACGGGAGATGTATCTTGCCCTACGCACGCTGCTTGACCACCCCACACTAGTTCTGTCAAATGATGAAATGGTTATTCATTGGCTTGGTGTAGGATGCCCTTGTTGTTCCAATGATTGCACAAAAGTAAAGATAGAAAATGTAAAGAGTGAATCTAATTAGGATGTTGAAAGACTTGTTAAATGAAAAATGGAAACTAAAACTTTGAATTTTATTTTGTATTACTCTTTTGAAACACTACAGTTGAATGAATGATGTTTTGTATTGTTGTTTATTAGTGTTTATTACTATATTTTTAATCACTCTTTATTACTATTTATTACTGTTTAATACTTGACTAAGTTGTTTTGTAAAACTACAGATTGTAAAACACAAGGTGTTGTAAAAACAACCCACTCACAGTTGTTGTAAAGTATTTTGTATTACTCTTGATTAGTGTTTACTAGATGTATTTTATATTAATCTAATTACTTTATTACTGTTTATTACTTTATTTCAATATGGACATTTCAAGATGAAGAACATCAAACATATGCAATGTTATATAACAGGTACAATTAACAAGGTATGAATGAGCAAGAACTTTTCAATAGATAAAGGTCATGAACATTGAACCAATAGTAGGATAGTCACCACAACATTTAAGTAAACATATGGTCAACACTCTCTTTTCCATTATCAATTTTATTCCCAATTTCATCCATGAAGAATTTCCTCAACCTGTAGATCCTATTGTTAGCCATAACTTGAGCAAGTGTTGAGGATAGCTTTCAGTTTTTTATTACCCAAGCAGCAATTGAAAAAATTCAACCTTACCAGTAACATGTGGTGAAAATATTTTTGAAGTTATTGTGGAAAAGAGTTCTTCACAGTATAATGTGAAGTTTTCAATTAACCTTTTTTGCATGAATTCCATATCATTTATCGGCTATTTCAAGCTTGATGACCTTGATCAAGAACGAGGAGGATTGGGCTCTGTAAAAGTAGGTTTCCAATATGCTTTGCCTCTTCAGGAAGGCTCGTATTTGTCTCACAAGTTAGGTATAAAAAAATATTGTAGCCAATAACAAGCACATTTTTTCTTCTATGCCACTCACAAAGCATCACCAAATGCCTCAAATTTTTCAATTTTTTTCACATGATCTGGTTGCTCTTAGCGAGTTTTATAATCTCTTTATATTCACAGTTGGAATGAATTTCATTCGCAAAGGTCGTTAATTTGTTTAGCATGTAAATTAGAATGTCAATACTTCACTTCTTGAACTCTTTCCCAAGGGAAAAGCATGATTTTCGGAGCAATAATCAAAGGCCTACTTAAGCCCTTACAAAAATATTATAAGCAAGCCTTTGATTATTACTCCAAAAAACATACTTTTCTTTTCCCTTAGGAAAGAGAGTTCAAGAAGAGGAGTATTGACATTCCAGTTTACATGCTAAATAGATCAACAACCTTCGTGAATGAAATTCATTCCAATTGTGAATATGACGAGATTATAAAATTGGCTAAGAGAAACCAGATCATGGGAAAAAAATTGAAAAATTTGAGGTGTTTGGTGATGCTTCGTGACTGGCATAGAAGACAAAGTGTCCTTGTTATTGGCTACAATATTTGTGTATGCCTAACTTATGACACAAATCTTAGCCTTCCTAAAGAGGCTAAGCATATTGGAAACCTACTTTTACACAACCCAGGCCTCCTCATTCTTGATGAAGGTCGTCAAGCTCAAAATATCCAATCAAAGATATAGAATTCATGGATGCACAGGTTGATGGAGTTCTTCATGGATCAAAGATATGGAAATCATGGATCAAAGTTATGGCTAACAGTAGGATCTATAGGTTGACGAAGTTCTTCATGGATGAAATTGGGAATGAAATTGATAATGGAAAAGAGATTTTTTACCATACGTTTACTTAAATTTTGTGGTGACTGTCCTACTATTGGTTCAATGTTCATGACCTTTATCTATTGAAAATTTCTTGCTCATTCATACCTTGTTAAGTGTACATGTGATATTGCATTGCATATGTCTGATGTTCTTCACCTTGAAATGTCCATATTGAAATAAAGTAATTAACCACTTATAAAATGAATTAAAACACAAGAAGAAGTTGTCATGGTGAAAAGAAGAGGAGCTTAATGTTGTTCGGAGAGAGCTGCAATCTTGGTGAAAAGCACCTTGTTGCTCAATTTAATGAAAAGAATCTAGATAGGTAGATAGAGTCATAATAATGTTGAATAAGGCCAGGTGGGGCCTTTTTATAATTTTTTTTGTGGTTTTGAGTTATTATATGGTTATTAGGAGAAATGTTGCAAATTGATAAAATGTTGTCAAGACAATTTTGTAAAAATGCAAAAAATGTAAAATCATGGAATGCCAAGGGTCAGTTAGTTGTAGAGGTAGTTTTAGGCATTGGTAGGTGTCATTTGAGGTATAAATATGTTTTGAACTCATTGCAGGAGGTTTTCTAAGGATTTAGAGAAGAAACTCAATAAAATTTCTCAAGTTTCTTGTTATTTTCTAGTAAATTCTGAGTTTGCAGACCTGGTACGATTCTGTGCACACTGCCATTGAACTAATTTACATCTGGAATAGTAATCTTATGTGTTAGCTTCCTTTTTTAAAAAAATTGATTGGTTTTGGGGGTGTTTTGTGAATTTAACACACCATTTCCTTCAAGCGGCTAGAAAACAGAGGTTAAGGGTTTGATTGTTAAAATGGATTGGCAAGCCATTCCACCTTTTTGTATCAACTATTTCTTGGTGGAATGGGCCTAAATAAGTTATTATTAGGGGTAGGTAACATGGATTAAGATTTGAAGATAATTTACAAGGGTTTCTCCGCACTGTCCTATTGAAACATTGAATTATGGGCCTTAAGAATAAGGCAAGAGTTGGTAACTACGAGAAATTATCATAGAACAAGATAGGGCAAGCTAGTCTTGATGTGAGAGAGTATTTTTTATGTTTAGAAGGTTGGAAAATTTTGGAAAGGTCATTTGTGTGATGGGGCATGGAACCCTAGTTGTTAAAGGCTGAAAACAAGTGAATTTGAGTGGTTTAATGAAGGAAGAGTCAAAGAATCTTGGGGGAAACATATTTGGAGGATGAAATGAGTTTGTGTAGGCTGAATAAATCATGTTGGAAGTGGTTTTGATATTGTGAGAGGTCAAGGAATGTGACTTTCAATAAGCCCTAGCTATTTGTGTAGAAAGTGAGGGTTTTGTGAAAATAGGTCCTATTGAGCGAGTTGGGACCTGAAAGTTGGATATTCTAAGGTTTTGAAGGTTTTTTGTTGGATTTCAATTGGTTTCTTGGGTTGGTTGAAAGATTTAAGGAGGGTTACTTTGCAAAAGAGGCCTAATTCAAGGCTAGTACAACGTAGAAAGTAAGATTTTAGTTTGGTGTTCCAAAAGAGTTGTGATTTTGAGATATGTGGAAGGAGGCCTAAATCGATGCCTAGATTGGTGATTTTTTGTTGAGGTTGTTTGGAAAATTTGAGAGTTGTGTCAAGAAAAGTTGGCCTATTGCCCTACTAGGAAGACTTGGAGAAAGATTGAAAAGCAAGCCTAGAGTTGAATTTGTGAGAGAAAAGTGGGTTGAATCCCTTTGAATGGTGAATTTAAGTTGTTTTCCTACCCTGCATTGCATCAAATCTAAAAGATAGAAAATGTAAAGAGTGAAAGGTCTTGTTGCACAAATGATAAAATTTTAAGATGCCACAACAATAGCTACATTGGAGGTTGGTGGAAGAGGGAATTTGTGTGGTAGTGGATACAAAACAAACAAGAAATCTCCCACTTGAAATAGGATATCTACACATAGGAGTAGCATTTATCCCATTAAAAAAAATCCACTTGAATTGTATGGGCTTGGATTATGTTTAAAGGGATAATCGTTACTCATGTATGTACATCCCCCATTGTGTTTTCCAACCTACAATTATTTAGTGCATTTTGATTACCATCATATCATGATTTTGAAACCACTACCGCATTACACAAATTTCCTCCTCCACCAACCTCCAATGCAGCTATTGATGTGGCATCTCATACTTTTATAAGTTGTGCAACAACACCTCTAACTATTTGACCTATCAAAATGCTTTGTAGGAGCATTATAGGTAAGGTGAAAATTTCCTACAACGATTTTCTGCATTTGCAGGACCATAATAGGTAATTTGGACTATTTTCAAGTTCAATACATTGTTTTGTTTCAGTGTGCATAACAGAAAGTGGTCATTGAACAAGAATTCAAAAGTGGCAACCCTTTGTGTTTTCCATAATGCAACTATTACGTGCATCTTTTTGTTGGAAACGTATGATGAAATTGAAATTGAAGTTTTGTTGAAAGTGAGGGTTGTCATAAAATATGAAGGTGAACTTCAAAACATTGTTTTGTTACGGTCTAGATAAAAGAAAGTGATCATTCAAGAAGAATTGACAAGTCAGTCACAACCCAGTGTGTTTTCTATCATGCAACTATTATGTGCATTTTGTGTTCAAAACGTATGAACAGATATTGAAATGGAATGTTTGTTGAAAGTAAGGGTTGTTAAAAAATATGAAGGTCAAGTTGAAAACATTATTTTGTTACAATGTGCATAACATAAAGTGGTCAGTGAACAAGAATTGAGAAGTGAGTCACAACTCAATGTGTTTTCCATCCTGCAATTGTTATTTGCATTTTTTGTGTTTGAAACATATGAACAAATATTGAAATGGAGTGTTTTTCTGAAAGTAAGGGTTGTCATAAAATAAGAAGGTGAACTTCAAAACATTGTTTTGTTAGAGTTTGCATAAAATAAGAAGTGAGCCAAACCCAGTGTGTTTTCCATCCTGCAACTATTATGTGTATTTTTTGTGTTCGAAACATATGAACATATATTGAAATGGAGTGTTTTGGTGAAAGTAAGGGTTGTTATAAAATAAGAAGGTGAACTTCAAAACATTATTTTGTTATAGCCTGCAAAAAATAAGAAGTGAGTCACAACCCAATGCGTTTTCCATCATGCAACTGTTATGTACATTTTGTGTTTGAAACTTATGAACACGTATGGAAATGAAATGTTTGCTGAAAGTAAGGGTTGTCATAAAATAAGAATGTGAACTTGAAAACATTATTTTCTTATAGTCTGCATAAAAGAAAGTGATCATTCAACAAGAATTGATAAGTGAGTCACAACCCATTGTGTTTTCCATCATGCAACTATTGTGTGCATTTTCTGTTTGAAACGTATGAACAGATATTGAAATGGAATATTTGTTGAAAGTAAGGGTTGTTAAAAAATATGAAGCTCAACTTCAATACATTGTTTTGTTATATTGTGCATAACAGAAAGTGCTAGTTGCATGTGCTGACATTTCAAAGTAAGTTTGACATAAATAATAAGACTTGAGGTGGCATTTCCTACCATTATTTGATGGCATTTGACATTTTTCTGTAATGAAATTTTACATGGCAACAAAAAGTTTCATGAAATCTGCAAGAACATAGTGTTATATTTTTTTTAATTAAGAGGAGTAAACGCTTTAGACCCGGAGCTATGAACCGATGAGGTCACAAATGGTGGACCTCATCCCCGATATAAATTGTCAAAAAGTAAACCCCAAAGGGATTGGAGCCTTGATGGCAAGATTAACAATACAACTTAACAATCGCACAATGGCACTTTTGGCAGAAGAACGTAGTCTTCAAACATACCAAAGTATTGTAATTCCACACGATAATTGATCAAAAATTACATGATCACAGATAATGTAATTCCACACCATAATTGTTCAATAATTACATGATCAAAGACTAAATGGAAAATGAATATTGTCAGTCTCTCTCATCCTCTCCTATAGTTCCTTTTATGTGCAATTGAGGAGATAAATAAGATCTTATAGGGTTCTTTAAGTCCTTGGCACTAACAGTGGGGTGATTCCACTTGCACAAGGGTTTGGGGAAGCCTCTGCTTCAACCATTGCACTTTCAACACCTTCAGCCTGTAAGAAACCCATGAATATAAATGACTACGTTCAAAAATTAACATATGGATATAAGGAAAAGGCAACATCAAATCTAAGCGCAGAGAAAGAGAATCAGTAGGGGGAGAGATGAAAATATTATCTGGAAACGCAGACAGCTTTCGTAACACATTTATATGAGCCTATGGAGGAGAAATACAATTCAAAATCAGACAAACCAAGAAATGTCACTAATAATCGAGGCCCAAGTTTTTTTCTTCTTTCACAGAAGTTGAAGGAAATTGAGAAATTCAGCAAGCTAGTGTCAAGAATCAATAAAATCAAGCCTCGATCTTATTAGCGATGTTTCTTCACACCCACCACTTCCTTGTTCATCCTTTCCCTACAACATGAAGAATGTTAACGTCACATCAAATTCAAATGCATGCAAAGAATTCATTCAAATTATGAAAATACAAGTTCATAAGAAGATTTCAAAATTACCCTTTCTTCCACTTTATTCCTCTGAAAGAACCAGGGACAATGTGTTTTCCAATATACTGTCAAAATTAGCATATTTGTATCATAAATGAAATTTTCTACATGAAATCACAAAGACACTCTAAAATCAGATCAAAAAGTGATTGCAACGACACATATTACAACCAACCACAAATACATACTTTAAAAGGGAAAGTGCATGATCTCCTCCCCAAGCACCCTTTCTTCTTGCTGCCTTGTCGAGGCACATTTTCCTATCCCAAATGGACACTAACTTTCTCGTGCCCACCACTTCCTTGTCTATCCTTGCCCTCTAATGCCGGGAATGTAAACGTCACATCAAATTCAAATACATACAACCAATTCATTCAAAATATCAAAATACACATTAAAAGAAGATTTCAATGTTACCCTTTCTCCCACTTTCTTCGACTTTCCCCTTCAAAGTATGCATATGTGGTTGCCTATAATATGTAAAAAATTTGCAAGTGTTACAAGAATGTTAAAGTTTCAAAATTTATTAAACCATCTAATGTAAGCAAGCGTATAGTTTTTCAATCATAAGAAACAAAATTTTAAGGTGGACTTCCTTACATTCCTGGTGCATAGGAAACAAGAAAATTTTGACAAGCAAATAACTGATAGGGGACAGTGTGTTTTCCAACACTGCAAATAATTTGATTTTTTTTCTTGTAATCAAATGAAGATAGTGAAATTCCATTTTTACTATTACAAATAGCATTTAATATGACTATTCATTTGAAAGTATCCATGATGAGAAAAATAGTCAACCTCAAATGATTTAAATGTCAACCTTTTTCTTTCATTTATAAGCAAGCTACCATAAACAATAAGACTTTAGGTGGAATTTCCTTCTAGTATATTTCATATTAACATAAATAGAATGCACATTATAAACACATAGCCAAATGATTATTGGCATAGTCTGCATAACAGAAAGTGGTCATTGAACAAGAATTGAGAAGTGAGTCACAACCTTGTGTATTTTCCATCCTACAACTGTTATGTGCATTTTGTGTTCCAAACATATGAACAGATATTGAAATGGAATGTTTTTTGAAAGCAAGGGTTGTCATAAAATATGAAGGTGAACTTCAAAACATTGTTTTGTTAAAGTCTGCATAACAAAAAGTTCTCATTGAACAAGAATTCATAAGTGAGTCACAACCTTGTGTGTTTTCCATCCTGCAACTATTATGTACATTTTTTGTTCCAAACGTATGACAATATTGAAATGGAATGTTTGCTGAAAGTAAGGGTTGTTGAATACATTCATACTATCAATATAATTGTCGATGGGGGATACATGAAAGTATCCAAAATCAACTGAGGTGTCACCGACCAATTGGGTTCTTGCTGTGTAAGTAACCAAAATGTTTTCATTACATTCATACTATCTATGTGTAATTGTAGGTTCAAAAACATTGGGTATTATGAACCCTGCAACCCAAATACTATTTTCAAACCCTTTACAAGTAACAACCCAATTTTTTACTCACCTCTCAAGTGAATTTGGGTAGTCTTATATATCCCCAACCTGCAACTCCCTACAAAATGAGAAAACACAGAGTGTTTTCCAAGAACAGTACTTGTTACAATCTAAAACACATGTCTTAATCACATCAACACCCTTCCCTCTCGTAGTGAACGGATAACTTCTCACACAAGGGAAGAAAAAACCAATGTAATTCGATGTGACAAGACAACTCCTCACTTTCCTCACCATGACGTTTCCTCCCATCTATCGGTTTCATCACTTTTATCATCCACCTTAGCAGGCCCCACACTATGCCATCTCCTCATGTTATGTATATTTTTATGCATTTTTGTATGTACATAGGTGTGTTTTTTTGGGAGATTAGCTATGTCCATACAAGGTTTTACAACATTGTGTGGGTTGAAGGTTTCATAAATCATGCTCTTGCATCCCACTATGTTTTCCAACCTGCAATCATACAGAGTTTTAATCGTTGTTGGAAAAAATTGGGTTTTTCAAAATAGTGCCTTTCATTGCATTCCTATAGTATAAATAAAAAAAGCTTTTCAAGATGAATATTCATACTATTGTGTAAAATTGCAAGTTGCAAAACACTGGTTTTTTTAAAACTGCAACCCACACAATGTTTTAAAACCCTTTACAAGTGACAACCCAATCGGTTAAAAACCCCTCACCTCAATTCCATTGGTTTTTCATCTCCCCCACCTGCTCTCCAACTTTTTTCTTTCAACCTACAGAATGAGAAAACCCACAACACAGAGTGTTTTCCAATAACAATACTTCTTATATATTAACCGTGATGTATCCTTCTGTTACCAGTTCCATCACTTCTATCATCCATTTGGTGGGCCCCGCACTATGTCATCTCTTCATGTTATGTATGTTATGATGTATGTCGTTATGTATGTTTTCATGTGTTTTTGTGTGTACATAGGTTCTTTTTGTCTAGGAGTTGGAAAAATCTATTGGAGAAAGTTAGCTCCTAGACAAAACATACCTATGTTATATACATGTATATAACATGATATCATACCCCCCATCCCCCATCCCACGCAGTGGACAAAAGACACCGGTGGAAATACTTGACGGATCGGTAGCCCTGTGTTGTCATGTGTCAAACATTGAAAAAGGACGCACAACCCCAGCGGGAAAGTAAAAAACCCTAACCATTTTCCACATTTTCTTTTGTTTTGCTCCACCATTTTCTTCATTTCATTTTGCATTTTTTTGGGGAGGGAGGAACGAGCATGGAAATGTAGTTACAGGTGGCCATGGGGAGGGATGTGCATACATTGAAATGGAGTTATAGGCGGCCAAAACAATGTAGGAATTGAAATGGAGAAAGCTAACTCGTAGACAAAAAGCACCTATGTATATAACATATTATATACATGATATCGTACCCCCCATACCCCATTCCACATGGTGAACAAAAAGCACCGAGGAAAAGACTTGACAGACGGCTAGTCGTGTACCGTCAGGTGGCGTTTCCGAAAAAGGACACGCGGCTGGGCAGGAAAGTCAAAAAGCTAGAGAAAAACATAGCTAACACAGGAATGAGCTGGAAAATGAACATTTTGTCTTGATGTACAACTTTCTCTTCTCTTAGGCTACTTTGTAGGGTTATGACATGAGCTGAATTGTAGATCTCATCCAGCAATTCTACCTTCCTCCTTGGGCATCAGATTTTGGACAACAGGGCTATCAACCATTGAACTGAAGATCGACCAATTCATGCAGTTTTGATTCCTTGTTTAGTGGATCTCAATTTTTGATTGAGAGAAATTAGTGCATAGCCTCCCTATATGTAATTTTGAGCTCCTTTTTGTAAAGGTCAGCTGATTGAAGAAGGATTAACCACCTGATGAGATAGAAAATAGTATTGTTATAGTCTTAGGATTTTATAAGCCTTAAGCAAGATACTTTGAAAACTCTGTTGTACTTAGATAATTTTACAGTTTTATACAGTTTCATGTTATTGACAAGTTTGGACCTGAATGATAATGTTAATGAATTATAATTCATATGCAAGTGGATGTTGTGCATAATTTTTTTCTATTTGATGCAAATCAATAGGAGAAACCGGATCTAAGATTATTTCATTGAATTGTCTATGAATGAAATTCATTTATGTCTATTTGATTTGATTTTAGCAATGAGTGGGTGATATGTTTTGATCTTGAAGTAAAGTTTTGATGAATGGTTGTGATTGTTGAATTAGCACTATGAATGTATGCAATGGTGTAGGTTATGCTATGGATTGCATGATGTTATGGTTTTAATTAGTTGGAGACACCCTCGTTGTTAAAATACATGTCTAGATGTGAAGAATTTTATATACATGTTTTACTGTTCTAAGGCTTTGTTCTATCTTTTTCTATTTATTTATACCCCCAAAATATAGGTTAATTGATATGATGAAGTTTGTATTCCTTTATACCAGCAAGCCCCTTGAATATTACAGTTGCATTGGTCATTGATTAACATCAGCATAGTTGAGAACCAACAACGAGGACCTTGGAAGATAGATTGATTTATGTTATCTTTCTTTTTTAGGAGAAATAGGATAGAGATATTATGTTTAATGTTGTTGTGCTATTTTGACCATCAATAGATCTAGCAATAGAAGGAGGGCCTGAGGAATGAACTGGATCAAATTGGGTCATTCTCACCAAAAAGGTTTGAAAGAGTTCTCAGATCTTCTTAAAATCTAGAACCATTGGTTGAACTCCAAACCCTTTTCAGGAACAGACCCCAAGCCCATAGAGTTTTGATCCCACTATTGTCACCACCACTTACTCCACCTGGGTTTCCACCAAATCCACCCATTCCACAACTGGTTCAACCAGTCCCACCACCCAATAATTCGACGAGATTTTGTCCCAAAAATATGCATGCGGAATCAAGGAGTGTTGAAGAGCACATACAGGCATTACAAGATTCCTGTAGTTGTGCTCATGTATCCCACCATGATGTTGTATGTAGATTATTCCCCTACTCTTTAGGTGACATGGCATACAACTAGTATCTGAATCTGCCCTAGGGGTCTATTCTAAGTTGGACAAACTTAGAAAATGCCTTTATTAATTGGTTTCGGGTTTATGTAGACCCAACCATTTTGTATCACCAATTTTCTACCATAAGAAAAGAACCCCATGATCCTTTACCATTGTTTAACACAAGATTCCAGAGGATGTACCAAAGGCTACAAGATCCTTACTTGGTTGCTAAAAATATCGCCATTTTGGCATATTTAAGGGCCATAGATCCCTTGATTTGCCTATTTTTGTAGAGGACATATGCTTCCGTTAAGATTAATTCTTTGTCTAAAGTTTATCACTTAGCCATTAAATTGCAACAGCAGATAAGCTTACAATTGGGAACTTTATGAGGAGTTCTCCCTCCCATAGGATATCAAATGCCTAATCCAACTCCTCTGTTTAATACTATCCCAGGGATGTCTTATTCCCAATATGGACCCATTTCAGAGTTATAAAATCCACCACCCCTACCATTCTTCACGAATGGGGCTAAGGATTCCTCTGAGCAATCACAAAATTACCATAATCAAGCTAGAGGGTCAAATCCTATCAGTCAACCATCTATTGTGAAAACTACAGAAAATGAACAAACTATTCAATTAACTAATGAAATGGAAACTATGAAGAAGACTCTATCTCAGATGTCTAATGATATGGTTCAACTAAGATATAACCCCCCTCAAAATCAAAACCAAAACTAGAATTATCCAAATCAGGGAGGGTATTTTAATCAGGGTGGTTACTCCAACCAGAACTCCATAAGAACCAAAGGAACTTCCAAAGCCAAAATTCCCCTAACCAAGATTACCAAAATCAAAATAGGGGATACAACCAGAGGTCTAACAACAATAGAAAATGGAATACTGGGCCAAAAAAAGGGGGAGTTTCCCATAATTATTAGGCTGGTGATGACAAGCCACACACTGCAAATGTGGCAGATCTCAACTTTATGACGAATTAGTGTAGACTGCACGACACTATAGCTCATTCTGAGGCAAACTAACCAGAAATGGAGAAGATGGTCAAGATTGCACAGGCTGATGCTCCATTGCAAGGTGCTTCCAATAAGTTTGGTGGATCCACAGATACTGCCATGGCTTATGACATCTTTGATGAAGAACTTTCATTCCCTAGCCAAGAAGAAAATGAACTAGTAGAAGACGTATATGATGCTCAAGCCTTCCAATCCAAAGGAGGTCATTTCTTGAGAAATCAAAATAAGGGCCCATTTACTACATCTGTCCCTCCTAACACCATGGTCCCACCCGATCATAACACGGACAATAATCCACCACCACCAAAGGGGCCATCTGAATCTCAAAACAAAGGTAATCCACCTTTTATTCCTAAGTATCCATTGAAAAATGATATAGAGTTTGATTTTACTGTGGAGATGTAGAAGCAAAAGACTTCATTGCCATTCTTTGACATTGTGAAGTGGTGCCTTGCCCAACAAGAAATTGTGTTGAGAGCGCTGGAGGAAGCAGATTGGTCAAAAGAAAAAAATAAGGCGACTCCAACAAATGAAATGAATGCAACCCTATACAAAGGTAAAATAGGGACTCCACCTTTCCTTTTAAGCTTAAGGATCTTTGGAAAGAATCTGCACAATTGCCTATTGGATTCTAGAGCATTAGGTAACGTAATGCCTTTTTCCATATGTAGAAAGTTAGGTTTGAATCTGCTTTAGAATAACAAAAAGGTGATTCAGTTGGATAAAACTAAGGTCAGTGTGGTAGGAGAACTAAAAAATATTAATGTACAAGTTGAATCTGACCCAAGGATCCAAACTTACATGGATATCCAAATGGTTGATATCCCAAAAACATATGGTATTGTTCTAATTTGAGACCTAATGAAAAGCATTGGGGGATATTTGTCTCTAGAATTCTCACATATGTGGCTGCCATGAAAAGGGGTAGCGACACAAATTAGGATTGAGAGTGAGCCTAGACTCAAACACGTGATCACATAATATGATTCTCCTAACGACGTAGCTTACTTTGAAACTGAGATAGGAGTCTACAAAAGGGAAGAAATCATGACCTTCTCAATGCTCAATTCTAAAGATCCACTGCCTTTATAAAATAGTGACCCTATGACCATGGTCAACTAACAAGTTCTAATTAAAAATTTGCAACAAGATAGGCCAGTTCTAGGGGAAGAGGCTAATCTATGGAGTTTTCTCCTCCCCAATTGGTGTAAGATACATTATCAGAGACATTCTGAGTTGACATGTCAACCCTGCGTAGACATTTTGAATTATGTTTTCCAGGCTAAGGGAACTTGTGAATTCCAACTTGAACCACCCACCAAGAAATTTTCATTTGAAGCTAGGGATGCCACCATCCTGACAAGAACTAGTCTCACTCAAGAGGAAGATCCTTTTCAGCTTGAGCAGACCCAAGTTCTATGCTCTAACCTCTAAAGAAAGATTAAGGAATCTCAATCTTTGTCTATCACACCTAACCCAGATAACCTTCCAATGCCTAAGGCATTGGTGAAAAACATACTAAATTATGATCTAATCCAAGAAAATGTTCAGGAAGTAGTTCTTGAACAGGTTTTGAATATAGGAGAATCTTCTGATAAACCTTGTTTGTAGTAACCTTTAAATCTAGCTAGCCAACACTATTCCAAGACACCACTTACTTCTAGCAAGAAAACACCCGTAATCCCAAAGAAGAAAGAAATTCTAGCTCCAAACCAACTATGGAGTATTAAATTTGATGGCTCTAAGTCCAAGTCAAGAAATGGAGCGAGAATTGAGCTAACCAACCTGAAAGGGAAGACATATTTTGCATCTTACAGGTTGTAGTATGGCTACACAAACGTGGCAGAATATGAAGCGCTCACTCGAGGATTGATGTTTTCTCATCAGAAGAAGGTTACAACTCTCATGGTTATGGGGGATTCTGAAGTTATTAATAAGCAAGTCTGTAGTCAATACACTTGTCACAACAAAAGATTGGCTTCATACAGGAATAGAGTTTGGAATCTAATTGAAGAGTTTGACGCTTTTGGAATCACTTTGATTCCTAGAGAAGAAAATTAGATTGTTGATGCACTTGTTGTTGCTGCCAGCACTTTGGAGCCTATGCAGGACTCCAAGTTGAAGAGATTCTCGGTGGAGTTGGTCTCGATCCCAGCCATCCCAGATAATGTCTAAAAATTTTAGGTCTTCGATGATGACCAACATATACTTGCCTTCTTGGCAAGTTTAGATTTCTTTGAGGGACAAATAATTGATGAATCATAAAGAGACCACAAAGATTGGGATCCTGAGAATTGTGATACTGAAGGAATACTCAACTTGAAAAGAAACAACATTCCTAGGGGGATGGTATCCTTAGAGAGAATCTTTGACTCAGACCTTCTGGCTCATGAAAGAGTAGCAACAGAAAGTGATGGAGGGAAGTATTAATTGATCAACTTGGTTGATTCCAATCTAGAAAAGAATGTGTATATAGGCAAAACCTACGAGGAAATCAGAGACAAAATAATAAAGGTGTTGAAAGAAGAAATTGTAGCGATTTCTTGGGGATATGAGGATTTGAAGACCTTCGATACTTCAGTGATCACACATACCATACCCTTCAAGCTAGAAGCAAAAGCCTTTTGTCAAAAGCAGTGCCCAATCAATGCCTTAATTAAGCCATTAATTTAGAAGGAAGTGCAAAAGTTGTTGTCCGCAAGGATAATCTTCCCAATACGACATTCCAGTTGGGTTTCTAACTTGGTCCCTATGTGCAAGAAAAATGGTGAGATTAGATTGTGTGTTGATTTTAGGAAATTAAATAAGGCCTCAAAGAAGGATAATTACCCACTTCCTTCTCTTGATGAGGTATTTCAAACTGTTAATGGATCCCAGGTGATGTCATTTTTGGATGGCTATTTGGGGTATAATCAAATTCTGGTTAGTCATGAAGATAGAATGAAAACTGCCTTCACTACCAAGTGGGGGACATTTTCCTATCGGAGGATGTCGTTTAGTCTTATCAATGCTAGAGCTACCTTTCAGCATGCAATGGACGTAGCATTCAAGTAATTAATAGGTAAATGTATCATTATTTATGTGGATGACTTAATTGTGTTTTCTAAAAATAGAAAGGACCATGCTGCAGATTTAGCAAAAATTCTTAAGAGATGTATAAGTTATGGCTTGTCTCTTAATCCCAAAAAGTGTGTGTTCGGAGTTTCTAAAGGGAAACTATTGGGTCACGTAATATCAAAAAAGGGGATATCCATAGACCCTAACAGAGTTGAGGCCATCCTAAAATTGACAATGCCAAGGAGTAAGAAGGAAATGAGATCTTTTTTCGAAAGGATCAATTTTGTGAGGAAATTTATAACAGGGTTTGCAGGGATTGTCAAACCTCTTAATGAAATGATGAAAAAGGATGCAAAGATAGAATGGATTAATGAAGCTAAATATTTTTTTTCACAGATTAAACAGTCAATTTGTGAGGCACCAGTTTTAACTAGCCCAGATTATTTAAAGCCTTTTTATATCAATTATTTTGCATCTGATCATTCGTGTGTTGTTGTTTTGACATAGAAAAAAGGTGGGGGAGATGAAAGGCTTGTTGCTTTCATGAGTTCCCCATTTAAAAATGTAGAATTCAGATATCCACCCCTCAAAAAATAGGCGTTCGCACTTGTACGAGCAGTCAAAAAGTTCAGACACTACATCCTTCGTAGTCAAGTCATTTCCATCGTTCTTGATCTCGTTGTGAAGTCTCTCCTCATGTAGAGTGAATTGGGGGAGAGAAGAGGAAAGTGGATGGCCATTTTAGAAAAGTTTGACCTTGAAATACATCCAATGAAGCTTGTTTGAGGACAAGGCTTTTCTAAAGCTATGGCGAATGTTGATAAGAATATCACTTGTTAGCAATACACAGTGCAATCATTCACCAAGGATCCCTAGTATACAAATATGATATTTTTCCTCCTTAATAATAAATGCCCAGATGGGATGAATGCTACTCAAAAGAGAGTATTGAGGATGAAGAGTGCTCATTACATGCTTAAAGGAGGATCCTTATATAGAAGAAATTCTGAAGGCATTTACCTACGCTGCTTGGATTAGCAAGAAGCAAAACATGCCATTATGGAGTTCCATGGTACAATGGCCCGGCTTTTTCTTCTGTTGAGTTTATTTAATGGGCTTATGAACACAAAATTTTCTTGAAATATTCATCTAATTACTACCCACAGGGCAATGGAGTAATTGAGTCTACTAACAAAAACCTATTGGAAGTGATTAAGAAGTTGCTAGAAAACAATCCTAGAGACTGGCATACCCAACTGAGATTTTCCTTATGGGCAGATTGAACTCACATTAAAGTCACCCTAGGGAACTCACCATTTAAGTTAGTCTACAATGAAGAGTCGGCCTTTCCTATACATTTGCAAATACCTGTCCTTAGGTTCATGCAGGATTTCTATTCAAAAGATGATAGGATAGGGGTTAGGCTAGCTAATTTGCTAATTATGGAAGAACAAAGAGACGTTGCTTTACAACAGTTCTCTAAACATCAAACTGTCATCAAACGTTGGTTTGACAAGAGGGCCAAAATTAAGGCCTTTAGGATATCAGATCTTGTGTTGCTATGGGATAAAGCTAAGGAGAAGAAAGGAGACCGCCAGAAGTTTGATAAACTTTGGTTGGGTCCGTATCAGATAGCTAAAATCCTGGGTGAGAATGCTTTTCGTTTGAGCACCCTAACAAGAGAAACTATGCCATTCCCTATCAATGGTTAGTTTCTCAAACACTACTTTGGCCCATGAGGGTTTGATTTCTATTGATTGTATATATGTAATTAGTTGTTCTTTGTTTTGGGTGTATTATTTGTTTGTTTGTTTTTCTTTTGTTTTCTTGTTTTTTTTGTTTTGTCTTGTTTTTTGTTGGGGACCTTCATTCTCTTCCATTTTGAAATGAAGGGGTTGTTATTCAAAGTATGCTAAAGGCACTAGGAGAGGAATTGGTTTAGGTATTTTCAGATATGTCTGTTGAAATATTTCATTCTAAACTTGTGCCTTATGATCGTTTTAAACAATGGCTTGAAAAGTTATTAAGAATAAGGTATATTGTAAACAATCTCATGAACCATGATTGAAATCGTTCACAAAATAGATAAAACATCTGCCTATGTAAAATATTTTTGTCTCAGGGTAGTTGTATCTCTAATTCAAGTGAAAAATCCAATTCCCAACACTATCATAAGGTCCACTGTAGTTCTCAACCCACATTTCAAATTAATTATATCTAAGTATTGAGAAAAGTTATTAAAGAATTCCTACAAGTGAAGCCTATATATAAAAAGAAAAGAAAGAGAAAAGAGAACTATTGAAAGAAGGAAAACTCAATATCAAATGGGTGATAGAAGTATCTCTATTGGGGCTATGGATGCCTGTCTGGCAGTAAAGAAATACTTTGAGAGAACTAGAGGTATCTTCATTGAGGCTATGAACGTCTGGCTAGTAGCAGAACAATGCCAAGGACATTATTGTACAAAAGTTAAAGGACTCAACCTATGTAGCTTGAATCTTAAGTATAGTTGTTTAGGGGTAAGGAAAGTTTCTATGAAGAAAGATGCACCGTATATGCACACACTCAGATTCAAAATAGTTCATGTTTATTTACATTTGAGATTCTAGCTCAACCTTGCTCAATATATTTGATCCTACTTGAGTTAGAATGTTTATAAACCAAAGGTTTTGGGTGACTGAATTCTTTAGTGTCTTGAAAATAGGTAAACCATTTTCCCAACCAATTCGCCATTTGTTATGCCTTGCATAACCACCCCATATTGTTTTGGATCAAAATGGGTCCCCCCTTTGGTTTTGTTTTGTCCTTGGTGTTTTGTTTAGGTCTTAGGAGTTGTTCTTTTTCCTCCTAATTCCTTATTTCTTTTGGTCTGGCGAAGGTGGAGTCGGAATGGCAATTGGACTTAGAACTTTTGAAGGTTCCAAGTCTAGATTTGATCTCGGTTCAGACCCCACCCTTGTCTCGTTGTTCTTTTCATTGTCTTTTGGTTTGTCTCACACTCTTGGGTCCGCTTCTCCCTTGAGTTGCTTCTCATTTCCTTTTGTTTTTTTTTTTCTCTAGCAAAATCGGAACCGAACTTGGGACTTTGTAAAAGTTTCAAATTTTGTTTATGTCCTGCTCCCAGTCTCGCTCACTTGCTTTGTGTTGTTTTCTTTCATTGGTGTCTGGACCGGGTCCTATTTTCATTTCTCCCTCATTTTCCTTTGTTGTCTATCCTTGCTGCAGGACCGGAACCGGGTTCAGAGTTGGATAAGAGACTTGGATAAAGTTTCTTGTTTTGTTCCAGATCCACATTTGGGTCTGCCCTGCCTTTGATTTCCACATTGGTTGATTACTTTTTTACGTTGTTTTCTCCACCCCTGACAGACCACATTTATTGCATTAATTGCATCCTCCTCACACACGTGAAATGATTTTAAAACTAAATCAAGGTTAACTAGCTCATTATCTTTATTATCTAAGTTGTTTTAGTGAAGCAAAGCTAGGATAATTTTGAGAGGAGCACGATTTGATTCGGAGGCATGTTGATGAGTGGATTCTTATCCAATTTCAACCTTTCTTGTTGGTGTTTCAAGGTAGGTTCTTTTCCCATTCTATTCCCTTTTGTTTTTGTCGTTCAATTTCATTTTCTTGTTTGTGGTCTTCTTGTGCATTCACAGGACCTTTCCTGTGAATCTTCACTCATTCCCTTGTGTGTGTCTGGTTTCATTTTGTCCTTTTTTCTATTTTTTATTTTGATTTTTATGTCCTTTTCCATTTTGTTTTTTCATTTTGTTGTTGCTTTCATCACGTGTCCATTATGTCATGCCCTAGTTTCTAACTAGGGTTCCCTTTAATGGGGTCCTCTGTGCTTTAAATGCTTTAAAATCTATTTAGTGACCCCCTTGATCTTATTTTTGTGTCGGTTTAGTGATTTTTAGGTCGGGTTTTTGATGCCCTAATTAACTGAGTCGATGCATTGCGCAAAAAAGGGTTTGTACGACAACCTTTACAATGTCGAGCCCCTAGAATTTGAATTTGGTCTTTATCCTGTTAAAGGGTACATTTAAGCCCCTTTATTTGAGGTTTCCTTATTTTTCCATGCGACCTAAGTCTTAGATTCATGTGACCACATCTTTAAAAAATTGCTTCATTTGAATGATAAACTGGCGGAGGTGGACTTGGGAATGAACTCATCCCATAGGTGTTTGCATAGTAGTTCATTCCCAAAATGATCCCGCTTTTGATGACTATAGACCCCGATTTTCACCTTTTCCCTTTGGCGGAAGTAAAACCGGAGTGGGGGATGAACTTGGAACTATTGATTGGTTCCAGGTTTGGTTTCCGCTCTTATCCCGGTTCTGATTTCATTCCAGTTCCAGTCCTAATCATGCGTGTGTTAAATAGGTTCTTGTTCCTAATTCTTATTTGACTCTGCTTCCGATGAATATGAAATTTGACTATGGAGAGTTATCCTAAGGGAGTAGAGAATGGTATTGGATGATGTAATGATTTTCATGTCTTTGTTCATCTAATCCAGGGTTGTATTGCAGGAATAGAGGATGTCAGGAGCATCGGGGGAGGCTTCTCAAAGAAGTCAACCTGTAGAGAGTTCAAGGCAAGGAACCAAGCCTAAGAAGATAAAGGTGGAGCAACTCCCTTACACCTTGAAATATAAGCATAAGGAAGCTACTCTTATAGATAGCAATGTGGATTTAGATTGGGAAGATATCACAGACACAAACTTGGGCCCATTCAATTACTAGGATTTGCATGAAGAAACATTCAATGAGGATGTAATAGAGAGAATAGAAAGAATTGTTCAATCTAGGTTGGCACATGTTGCCCTCTTTCCTCTATCAATCCAGTGTCCAGAATTAATACTTACTACGGCTGGAAGTTACAATCTCGCCACCAGACAATGTGTGGACTTGCAGGGGAATATCATCATTGATCTAACACCACAGATGATAAGGTTCATGTTTAATGCACCCACCCCACAGATCCCCAGGCAACTCAATGAGGCAGAAGCCCTGCAACTATATAGCAATAAGGAGGCCAGTAGGACTCATATGAATAAACACTAGATGAGAGTGTAGAAGAAATCCCTAGCCAAGCTTCTTGATCAACCTAAGAGATCAAATTTCTACAAGGAGATTGGTGATATTATCATGATGCTTTCTAGGGTGTTTGGGAAGAGGGATTCCTCACAATTCAAGGAATGGATGTTTCCATTCATTCAAACCATTCTGGATGGCAGGCAACAATTTGACTGGCCAATGATTGTATCAAAGTCCCTACACAATCAGATGCTCAAAGTAAGGGAGACAAAATCCTTCTTTGTGACCTCTTATGTAATATATGCAGTTGCAAGAAGAGGCATCTTTCCTGGTTTGAATGTAGTTGGTATATTGGGAGAATTCCTATGATCAGTTGACCTTGAGACCTCTAAGTCACATTACAGAAGAGTTAATGATGCATTTATGTATGTTATTATTAACCAACTAACAGGAGATGTGGGGTATAGACTGAGTAGAGATGCCATGGCATTCATTGCAGAGTGGGGACATTGGTACATCCAATACCCCAAGTTCACCTACTTCAGGCTGGCTAGTTTTGATGGTCATCCCCATTTACTGCCCAGATGTTGCAATAACAGGATTGTTTTGATGGAGTTTATCTATCAAGCTATAGCAATTAATCTAAAATTTTCTAGAAAGCATAAGACTGGTTGTCACAAATTTACCATGAAGTTGGGTGAGTATAGCTGCGCACACAATGTGGCAACCAAGGTAATTTGTGATGAATTGATCCATTTGAGGTTAGGCTTGTATACATCTAGGAAGTGTTTTGATCCCAAGCACAAGATGCATGGTTTACTTCCTACAATTTTTTACAAACATTTTAATCTGCTAGAGGATTTTTGGATGGACTTACAAGATGAATATGATTTGAGAAGAAGAAATTATGAAAGGTTTCCCATTCCATTCATGATTGAGTATGGGGTGAAGGAGGATATTCCTAACACATTGTCAGATGATGGTGTAACCTTGGATCCCCAATATGATGTTGATAAGGTAGGGACCAAGGATTTGGATCTAGTGGATTGGGATGCAGAGGAATCCATTGACATAAAATAGATTGCAAGGTCGGTCCTCGATAGAAGTATCCAATGGGTGATCATGAGAATTAAGGAGCTTGAGGCTCAAACTTCTAAAAAGAGAAAGGTTGCAGGTACCACTCAAGGTTACAGAAGGAAAAAAATAAGGGCAGCTCCTAAGGAGCCATTGGAGTTCTTCCCTCCCAATTTTGGAGAGGAGCCTGAACCTGCAATTCCTACTCAGGATGTTCCTGAAGAACATGGAGAAGAGGCCACAATAGAACCTAGAAGGGAGACTTCATCTCCACCTGGTGTTTCAATAATTGTTGAAGGTGAAACCTCAACTCAACCTCCTCTTATAGAGGAACTAATTGAGGGGATGCTTATTGTAACCCTTCATAAGGAGGTTGAATCCTTAAAAGGGAAGGAACATGAGATTGAAATTCATGATATCAATTCTGATTTAGAGGCTACACAGTCAGATGATGAGCCTCTCAAAGTTTTGTCTACGGGAAATGTTGAGAGTGTTGATGAAGAACATGTCATCACCCCAGAGGATCAGTGGAAATTGTTTGAAGAAGCTAAACAGGAAGTAGAGGCCAAAGCACAAGCTAAGGCACTTGCTAAGAAACATGAAGATGAGGCCAAAGCTAGGGAGGAAGAACTAGCAAGGAAGAAAAAAGTAAGGAGGACTTTCTACAACAATAAAAGGAGCAAGAACTGAAGACCAAAGAAGAGAGATAAATTGGCTATGTTACAGAAAATTCATGAGCTTGAAGAGGAGAAAGCTAGACAAAGGAGGGAAAGAGAATCCCTTGAGGCTAATTTTAAACCTGTTGAGGAAGCTCATAAGAGGAAAGAGGAGGAAGAATGCCTACAAATAGAAAACGAGGCTGAAGAACTTGCTCAATATGAACAAAGGTCTAAAGAAGCATGGCATAAGGTTAAGGAGCTTGAGAGGCAAAGAGATCAAATGTATGAAGAGAAGAGGCTAGAAGAAGAACGTTTAAAAGAGGAGTTAGAGGCTAAAAAGTTGCAAGAGAAAAAGGACAAGCAAAAGTTGAAAGACTTGCAAAAGAAGCTGTAGAAAGTGAACAACAACATGTACAAGAGGTTGATTCTCAACCTAAGACTACCATTCTACAACCTTTTTCTTCTGCTACTACTGCTTCTTCTTCCACATAGGTGATCACCACTCTTGTTGCTCCAACATGGCTCAAACTAGACCTAGAAGGGAAGCAAATTGTTCAACCTCAACCTTTGAATTGGGATGAGATGATGAAGGAGATTGAGAAAGTGAGGCCCAAGAAGAAGGCCAAGGTCCTCCATTCCACTAAGCTCATAGATGCAGGTGAGATTATTGCTGAATGTGCTATCCCAATGGTGGACAAAGACAGGCAAGATATGCAAGTAACTAATTTCCAATTGGGCACGGTCAATTTGGGGAGACCTACAAGGAATCAAAAAATGAACCTTATTGACATTGTGGCTTCCTCTACTAAATCTAGGATGATCAAAGATAAACAGAGGAAGGACAAACGTAAAGCTCAATTGGATCAGTTACATAAGTTCTTGAAGGATGTTTCCACTATGGTTTCTCAACAAGTTGTTGCTCTAGAGACCCCAATCCTACTAAGCAAAAAAGAAGCTGATGACTTGATGCAATTGAGAAATAAGGTGGGGATGCTTGATAGATGGGTTGATCAGCTCAATCAAGAGGTTGGTGAGGTGCTTGCTAATGGTTTTAAAGTTCATGAAGGTGCATTGGAGTTGTGGGAAGAAATGAACCAACATGTTGAAGTCTTGGGGAGAAAAATGAAGAGTATAGAGAGCATGTCAAAAAGCTAAAGGACATCATCAAGGTGCCCAAGTTAGCTCTTTTGGAGCAATCAATCCTTGATGAGGATAATGTAGATTTTATTGAGAAGACTTTGAGCATAATCAGGTTTAGATCCAAATTCATCTATGAGCATAAAAAATGAAGTTCAAGAAGCCAGTAAGGACTTGAATGAACAAATTGATGAATTGGAGGCAGTGATTGCTATTCTAGTTAATGTGGACATCCCAGTCAAAGAGGGTCTTCCTCTCGATAAATTGAAGGAGAGATCAAATAGTAGATTCGAGGAGGTGATACAAAAGGAGGATGATGGTGAAGACTTGTTGGATAGACTCATGGACATTAAAAATGAGGTGAAAGCTGCTAGGAGGGAGTTTATCAAGTTGAAAGATATGCAAGAGTTTGCCTCAGCAGAGTTGAAAAGAATCAAGTTTGAAGATAATTGGGTAGATGGACCTCATGTGGAAATTCTTCAACAAGTATTCTCCAGTTATGATGAATACCTTCGTGATCAAGCAACGCAGGAATGAGCTAGAAAATGAACATTTTGTCTTGATGTACAACTTTCTCTTCTCTCCTACTTTGCAGGGTTGTGACATGAGATGAATTGCAAATCTCATCCAATAGTTCTACCTTCCTCCTTGGGCGTCAGATTTTGGACAACAGGGCTATCAACCATTGAACTGAAGATCAACCACTTCATGCAGTTTTTTATTCCTTGATTAGTGGATCTCAGTTTTTTATTGAGAGAAATTAGTGCATAGCCTCCCTATATGTAATTTTGAGCTCCTTTTTGTAAAGGTCGGCTAATTGAAGAAGGATTAGCCACCTGATGAGATAGTAGATAGTATTGTTATAGTCTTAGAATTTTATAAGCCTTAAGCAAGATACTTTGAAAACTCTGTTGTACTTAGATAATTTTACAGTTTTATACAGTTTCATGTTATTGACAAGTTTGGACCTGAATTATAATGTTAATAAATTATAATCATCTGTATGCCAGTGGATGATGTGCATAATTATTTTCTATTTGATGCAAATCAATAGGGGAAAATGGATCTAAGATTATTTCATTGAATTGTCTATGAATGGAATTCATTTATGTCTATTTGATCTGATTTTAGCAATGAGTGGGTGCTATGTTTTGGTCTTGAAGTAAAGTTTTGATGAATGTTTGTGATTGTTGAATTAGCATTGTGAATGTATGCAATGGTGTAGGTTATGCTATGGATTGCATCATGTTATGGTTTTGATTAGTTGGAGACACCCTCGTTAAAATGCATGTCTAGATGTGAAGAATTTTATATTCATGTTTTACTGTTCTAAGGCTCTGTTCTATCTTTTTCTATTTATTTATACCCCCCAAACATAGGTTAATTGATATGATGCAATTTGTATTCCTTTATACTAGCAGGCCCCATGAATATTACAGTTGCATTGGCCATTGAGTAATATCAGCATAGTTGAGAACCAACTACCAGGACCTTGGAAGATAGATTGCTTTATGTTATCTTTCTTTTTCAGGAGAAATAGGATAGAGATATTATGTTTAATGTTGTTGTGTTATTTTGACCATCAACACATCCTTCTTAGTCCACCTACCCTTGTTTTCTTCAATTTTGTTTCCTCAAATATATCAACCACCTGGAAGGAAGACAAGTGTTAGTGATAGATTAAATTGGAAAATTAAAGACATTTGGTGCTACAAAGAATTATTTTTATTCCAAATTTCACCAATATACAATTTATATGTTGTGGTGAGTGCAAAATGCCAACTTGCACAAACAATAAACAAACATATTAAATTGTACATTGGGAATTTAATTTCCAATTTAACCTATCGCTAACAGTAGTAGTATATATCAAAAATTATGTATGCCATTCTACAGGAACTGTGAAGCACTGAACATTCATCCGAATATATAGAAAACTCATCTCTCCTAACATATGAAAGAGGCCATAACTTACAATAATCAATAAGCGCATAGAAGACAGAACAAGAAGGATACCACGTACCACTATCAGACTTTTGTTTATATCTTGTGTCTCTCAATGAACATCTAAATGACATGTCGGTATCGTAACCATTGTTCAATGATATTATAAATTGAACCATTACTTATACAGACGGCTGAAAAAATACAGATCATTGCAAGAACTAAGGTTAACAAGTCAAAAAAAGCCTTGCTGATCAACTTGATTGACCAAAAAATAACAGCTAATCTGCCGACAAAACACACCTATGCACATACAAAAATGAATAAAACCGTGCACAAAAACATACATAGAAACATACATAACATGAAAAGAAGGCAGAATAGGATGTCAATGCGCAAAAGAGAATCATTTGGATGGAGACATGAGAGTCTTATGTGAAAAGGTAGACAAATTTTGTAAACAACTTATTAAAAACAAAACATTTGCATTCTCTAATCAGAAAGACACTCTCAAAGCTAAGAACAGTATTTGGGTTGCAGGTTTCATAACACATATTGTTTTCCAACATGCACGTATGTATAGACAACATTCTTCTAATGCAAACCTTAAAGTTTGTAGACAGTAACAATGTACTAAAGTTTATTCACCTTCACAATTTATAGCAACGGTTACTTATAGAAAAAATTGAAATTCAATTTCTTCATATGATTTAAAAATAAATGCACAATATAATTTATAGGTTGGAAAACACAATGTGGTTTGCGATTTATTTCATTCTGTACATTCAAAGTTACGTGGAAGAATTATATATTCAAACAAATCTATCAAAAGATAATTCATTTTTATTTTTTAAAGATACTGCAAAATTAAATTTTAAAAATTAGATAAAAATAAACTAAAATATTACAAATATTGACATCGTTAGATTATAATATGATGTCCTTAAATCACAGGGCAATTTCCTAGACCAATCATATTTTAATAACATAATAAAAAGAAACTATCATTTGCACCAATAAATCTCCAACCCTTCCGTGATTTATTTATTGCAACGTGTCAAACATCATTGCCGCGCCTTCTTTGAATAAGCTTTGGTAATTGGCTCAATAAAAAAAATTATTGGTCCACATCGCGTGCCACAATAGAATTAAGGATTTTGTTGGATAGAATACCTAGAAGAATCCAGAAACATTAGAAAAGACTCGAAAGAACAACTTGACTAAACAACCGGTGAACATTATTTTCCAACCAGAGAACGACTTGACTGCCCCAAATCCACCTTATTACTTGTTCATTTTCCATTTGTAGTTAGTGTGGTAATCTCTGCAGTCCTGAATGGGTACCTTCATAGGCCATGTCTTTCTAGGCTTAGGGTTTATGTTTGTTGGGCTGTGGCACCTCTTCAATACAATAAGAAATTATGCTCAGCCCCATGGGACTTCCATACCAGCGTCTGGTTTCCTGTCAAATTTAGGGGCAGAGTAGTAAAATATATGGAGCTGCTAGCTTTTTTGGTAGTCGCCTGCCTTTCAATTTCTACAGAGCTTTTCATCAGGCCAGAGCGACACCAGCCTCTGGTAGATGACTGGACTATTCCTCCTGAGCACCTCAACAACTTCGAGCACTCTTCTATTTCCTTATTTTTTCTCATCTATGCTGCTGTGGCAATCTACGTGGACATCCATGAGATCCATGTGCCACACGGGATGCTCCACGTCGTTGTCGTGCTGGCGTACAGCCAGCAGTTATTGCTGTTCCATCTGCACTCCGCTGATCACATGGGGGCCGAGGGGCAATACCACTGGCTGCTACAGCTTATAATTGTTGTTACCCTGTCCTCCACTATTTTAGAGATCCCTTTTTCCAAGAGCTTTTTGGTGGCCATGGTGAGGTCTATGTCGATTTTGTTTCTGGGAATATGGTTTATACACATGGGATTCATGTTGTGGATTCCTATGTTTGTTCCAAAAGGGTGTAAAATGAATGCAGAGCACGGTCATATGGTGGTGAGGTGCGGTGAGCAGGGGGCTAACACGAGGGCCAAAGCTCTGGCCAATCTGCAGTTCAATTGGTACCTGGCCTCTCTGCTTGTCTTCACTATTGTCCTCTATGCTAAAATTATGCAGTATTATGGCCGAGAAAAATTAGTTCCTTATTTTACACTAGAAGACAACAACGATGAGAAAGATATAGAGATGGGGAACGCCGCTAAATAGCAGCCATGGACACAGGCGGTCAACGGATAGGTCACAGAGCTCCATGGACATGGACACTATGCAACTGATTAGCCGATAGGCCGATTCAGATGAATACACAGTGAGACCATAATTTTGAGTGGATGCAGGTCAACATCAGCAAGACCAAGGTCATGATATTTACATTGAAAAGAGCCAAAAAACAAATAAATTTTGAGTTTGAGGGAAACACTTTGCAGGTGGCGAATGAATACAAATATTTGGGACTAGATTTTTGTAACAATCTCAATTGGGAGGCGTGTAGGACGAAAAGAGTTCAAGGGGGTTGGAAAGCTCTTTACCTACTCCAAAATAGATGTAGGTCAGCTGAGTTATGGGATTGGAGAACAAAAAAGAAGTTTTTTGGGCTGCTTGTTACCCTGGTGGTTCTTTATGGTCGCGAAGTTTGGGGCAGCAGCACGTCAGCTGTAAAATGGAAACAAATAGAAAGACTTCAAAAGCACTTAATCACAAGTAATTTCAAAATAAAAACTACGGTCCCTTATGAGATTGTTTTAGCTAAAGCTGGGGCCTTTCCAATGGAAATGGCAGCGTTAATTCGCTTATTAGGCTATTTGCAAAGAATAGAGAATATGGAAGAACATCGTTGGCCCAAAATTGTGGTGGAAGAAGAATTAACTAGAAGGAAGAACACGTGGATGAAACAAAATGTCAAGTGGATGGGAAAATGGGGGATCAACTTACAAGAGTGCCCAAGCAAAAAAGTCGAGATGAAAAGGTATGTAAAAGAGAAAGTCAAAAACACCATGTGGTTGAAGCAACTTGGCCGGAAGAGTGAGCACTATGTTCTGCATTTTAATCCTATTTGTGATCATGAACAAAATTTTTACATAGGGGCAGATATAAAATGGAAGGCTAAAATGCTGATAGCTCAATTGAGAACTAGCTCGCATCGTTTGAGATGCGAAACAGGAAGATGGAAAATACCCAAAGAGGGGTGGTCGGATAGAATCTGTTGTTTCTGCTCCTCGGGTTTAGTGGAGACAGAGTGGCACTACGTTATGGAGTGCAAAGATTATGAGGACATCCGGTATTGTTACTCAGATTTGTTAAAAGTCAAATCATTAGCGGCTTTTTTTGAACAGGAAAAGATTGAAAAAACAGCAAGTTACTTGACCAAAATTCACAGTAGAAGAAACAAAATCAGCAAAGAGATTGAAAATAACAGCAGGTAGTTTGGTGCAGCGGTTTTGTTGTTTTGGCAAAGGCGGTTTTCCGGTTTTTATCTCTTGGGTCCCATAGACTGGCTAGTCTCGCAGACGTAATTAAAATCATTCATTCATTCATTCAATGCAATTGTTATTCCTTTTTGCCAGTCGTCTTTCACCGTATTGCGTATGTCAGATTGTTCTCGGATCAGAAAGCCATCAGTCTGGAAAAGTGACTCCAAACCTGGAAATGACGTGACTTACCGACATTCCACTTCAGCCCAACTTCACTGTTCCGTTTATCGGTCAGCAGATAACGGCGTCAGACTGGAGGAGATCCCGGTGGAGTCTCCCCACGGAAATAGCCTATCGACTAATAAAATACAAATCTTGTACTTTTTACTCTTTTTTTATTATTTTTTAAAAATTAATGTCTGTATCTACATAGTAATGACATGGGTTTTTACAATGTGAATAACCGCCGCGGATGGGTTGTGCTTTAGATTGGGGCCAGTTTATTGACAAATATAATGTAAGTTTCTCTTTATCCCTGTAAGATCAACAGTTGCACCTACAAATTTGATGGTGGAACATGTGGATGAAATATAAATTGTCAAATTTACCATCTTGTAATATTTCAAGCCTTTAATCTATCAAGCATGTATGTCTGCAGTGAGAAAAATTGTTTGCATATTTTTAATTCAAGAAGTAAAAGAGGAGAGGTAGGTATGTAAAATTCTATTTGAAATTTAATGTTCGGTATAGAGTAGGAATTGAAATGATACGAATGGAATTAGGAAATTTTTGTGGTGGAATGCATTCTGTGTGGATATACAGACAAGGAGGGTGGACGTCAAAATTATGTTGTAGTAAAGGCAAACATAAATGGGACAATTTTGTGCCACGAAGTTGGGCATTCGAAAAAGTTTATGAAACCGATCAGCTACTAATATAGGGTGCAACTTTCTTTATCTGCCAAGCTCTAACTGTCCATAGTTGTGCAAGCTTCCACTCCAATAGAATCATGTGCACACTTAGTCGCTATGCGTTCGAATAGGGAATTTGTGGGTAAGGACAAACTCTAGGGGAGAGGATTTGGTAGTTGAGTATTCTAATTTCATGTTTTTTAAAATCTTATGTGAATTTTTTAAAAAAATTCAAATTTTACAGCAGTTTGCTTGATAATGCCCCTTTTTATAATTAAGGTTTTAGGGCCACATCAGCATACTTTTTGTCGAGATGTTCAAAAAGGTCAAAAAAAAGGTGAGACCGATACTCGTGCACTAAATCATGTTTCATTGGTGTGCTGATGTGGCATCACATGATTTGTTGCTTTTTAGATCTAAGGAATACGTATTATTCAATTAATGGTAGTTATCATCAACACTAACAACTTTAAAGTCACAACTATTGGTTCAATATTGTCAAAAATATTTGGCATTAAATCAACAAATGCTATAACAACTATTGGAATTGGATCCTTTCCCCTATCAAATTGTAGGCTAGAGGCACCAAAGGCTAAAGGATTTTCATCATCTTGAGTTAGTTTTTTATTTAGAAGTGGTGATTTGTATGAGAAGTATGTTTGTGTGTGTTATTTTCTTTATATGTTAATAATATTAAATATTTTATACATTAAAAAGTTTTCTTGTTGAAGGTGGGAAGGGATCTAGTGTAATTTCAATAAATTGTTTTCTTAGTTCTAGGGAGTCTGTGGATCTTGGAAATTATATCCTTTCAAAATTCATCAAACAATTTGATGGAGCACGATGGATGTAGCTTGGCATGAATTGTTACTTAATAATTCAAGAGATCCATGATTTGGTAATTTGGGGATATGGTAATTTGGGAACTCAAGAATTTAGTTTAGGGAGCCACACTCTTCCAAGGGTTATGGGGCAACTTGATGGAGTTGTACCTAGTCCAAGAATTATTTCTTTCTAAGAAAAAATTCTCAAGAATGTGTATTTGTTTCTTTCAATTAGCATGTTTTGTTGCATGTTCTATTTTTTGTACCATATACCTTATGAGGGGGTGTTGGAATATAAGGTTTACATATTGTAATAAAATCACCTTAATGACTTTGTGATTATTATATTGAATATTATTGTTAAAATAACTAGTTATTTTCATGTAGGTTGAGGTAGTTTGGGAAGCTATCTTGAAAAGGCTTTATAAAAACCATATTATAATGAATCAAGAGGACACCCCAAATAAAAATAAATATTGTTTACACATTTTTAATGTTTTCTATAAAAAATAATATGATTTTATACTTGTTATATTCCATGCCTGCAAATTTTATGACTAATATGAATCCTTTCAATGAGCCTAACACTTCTTGGGCAAATCAGTGGCCCTCTTATACCCTGGCATCTTAGTAGATTGATGGGTCACATATGTTAAACAATTCCTAGTCAAAGAGGGAGTTGAATGGCCTACAACCCCAACAAAATAGAATTCCTTCTCTATTCTCTTTGGCATGCCATTGTAATTGGACACAAAAATAAAGGGTTAAAAGGATTTGGCATCAAAATATAGTGGAAATTGTATGCAACCTAAAATGGTCACCTAGACTTTGGGCCCCATTTATTTAATTTGTCAACATCAACTTTCTGAATCAATGATTGTCGCATTTTCAAATCAAATTTCTTAATCAATTCATAACTATTTCAAATGTTTCAATTTTCCATAAGGTTTGAATGTTTCATTAATTTTATTTAATCAAAAGAAATAAATCCCTTTTAATAAATAAAATAATGTTATTCAATTGAAGTTAATATTACTTAAATAAAATGATGTTATTTAATTAAATCTATTTTTAATTAAATAATTTTATTTTATTTTATTAATATTCATTTCTAAATTACATAATCTTATTTTATTTTATTAAAAGATATATTATCATCTTAAATTAAATTAAATAAATGAAATATCCTCTCAAGAATATCCTATGATGAAAAAAAGGAAACAAATCAGTTAAAAGGGAAATAAACTAAAAAAGAATTCCAATCAAGATTTGTTTCTATTTTTCTATTTATCCCCACTTCTGAATTTGCCTTCAATTCCACTTTTGCCTATAAAATGAGCCCTCTCATTCTCATTTCAAAAAAATCACGAATTTTTACATCAGACTTATGCTACAAATTTTCTTGAATTTTATCATTTGAGATTACACATTAGTTTGATTTTATAAGCATCTTAATTTTAGAGCATATAGTTTAATATTACATTTTAGCTTAATCTTCATAGTAGATTAATTTGCAAAGTAATTCATTTATGGCATTGCATGTAGATCAATTTTCATTTCAATAAATTAGTTTTGTTTATTGCATTTTACAGTCATTTAGATTAGTTTTCATTGTTGCATTGCAAGAACAGGATTCATGGAGATTGGCATTCTTGCTTCTCCTTTTTGAATCTCTCGTTCCGAGACTGTATTTGCAGGGGTAACTGGGTCAATATGAGGGCCACAATATCAATCCCTGCTCTTCTCAGATAAAGAACTGTGAATTGATTTGCAAGGACTCATTATTGAGTATCCTTGCATGTAAGGATTCACAGAAGTATAACATATTTTCAGTTATACAATTTGGTGCCCACCGTTATATCTTTTTATTCCAGTATTTTTTTTGTCAGATCAGCGGGGTTTTTCATCATTTTTGTAAGAAATTTTGACTTTGATCTCTCAAACAGTGCATGCTAGTGCAAAACGGACTCCATAGATGTGCTCAGAAGGCCCAAAAACTGCTATTTTCATATAAAATATGATAGGGTTTGCTAAAAATTAATTTTTTAGTGTTTTGAAAAATTTCAAAACAATTGCCTAAAAAAATCTGTACGGATCCTTACGGACACATCGATTTCTGTACCATTTTGATTTATGTGCTACCTCGATTTTCGTGCATAAAGGTTCAGCTAAATATTTTATTAATTTTTTCATCTTTAAATTAATAAAAATTTTGGTTTAAAGCCTAAATGAGCATATTTAGTAAAATGGTCATATCTTGAGCATATGGTCTCCGTTTTTCGAAAACGAGATATCGTCGGAAAGCTGCTTCCGACGCCGTTCCAGTGGTACTGGTATTTTTTTCTGATTTTTCCATTTTGATACCTTTTTCGCCTGTCAAAGCCAGAAGTTGTTGTTTTCACTCCGGAAGGCGTAACTTTTGCATCCTGGCTCTGTTTTTCGAAAACAAATAGGCGTTGGAAAGCTGGTTCTGCCCTCTTCTCAGATATCAGACCTATTTTTTGCAAAAAATTTACCAGGTATCTGATTTATTTGTCAGAACTCAGCCTTTATCTTTTGAGTTATTTTCTTGGGAAACGTGCAATCAGGAGTTTTTTTTAAGATCCAAGAGGAATTTTTTTTTTAATTTAGATTAGATTTTTAATTTTATTAATTTAGATTAGTTTTGTTTTAAATTTTTAGTTTAGTATTAGATTAATTTAGTTTAATTTTAGTTTTGTTAACTAATTCTTTTTAGATTAAATTTTGACTAGATTAAATTAGATTTTTAATTAATCTCTTTTTTTTTATAGATTCCAACTTTTGTTCTTCTGGTTCTTCTGAATTTATTTATTTTTCACAGCATAACAGTTTCTGTAGGACTCCAGTCAGAGAACTTGAAACACACTAACGGTTTGATTGCAGGACGCGTGACAAAGACTTGAAAACAAACACTTACGCTTGTCAAAGATCTTATTTAAAAAAACATTGTGTTTGTTTTCCTCGCCAATTCACATAGTCTAATTAGGGCTTCGCTAAAATTCTTAGGAGTTTCGATAGTGAGTAGGGAATTTGGCTCTTTGTTACATGGAGGTGATGACCATGGACAAATCCAGCTCATGATGATCTTACTAATATGACGAACTCTTAGGGAGGGAGCAAGGTAGTGAATCTTTAGCACTTTCACTCGTCAGGGGATTATGCTCTTCTCTCATTGAGAGAATCAGAAACCCAAAAGCGTGTGGATTTGGTGAAGTGAAACTAGCTCGGTGATTAAGGTTGTTTAGCGTGTTTGGGTAAAGAGATGGGCTAGAGAAGTATGCTCTTCTCCTTTTGGGAGAATCAGAAAATCAGAAACCCGAATCTGAGCCATGTCCAGTGTCACCTTTAGAGGGCATGTCGGAAGTTGAACCTCCGGGAATGACTCAAGTGAGTACACACCTATCGCCGGTGATTCCACCTCACTATAATAAAGAATGTCTTGTTGAGTCTAAAGACTCCAATACCATAGTAACTTATTTTCCATGACTTGGATGAACATCATGGAAAAGCTCTGTTTATTGCACTAAGCGGTGCCGCTCCGAGCCCTGCTTGCGGGGGTGTGTGATTTTCAGGTGTTGGTGTGGCTGCGAGGCCCGAGCTCTGTATCAGAGGCACCGAAGGTTATTGTGAATGGAAGCCAAGTAAAAACCTCTTAGTTAGTTTCCTACCCGGTTCACCTCCGAAAGGATTCATAATCTTTGCGCAAGGAGGGGGAAGAATCTCTCCATATGTTGATCATACACAGATTCCCATCATAGGCATACACTTGGACATTTGGAGGCAGTTGCGACACTGGCCCCTGCTACAAGGGTAACCTTTGAACGTACACTGTTGAGTCCTTAGAAACACCAAAAATACGGGTGCCCTCTAGGGGGTGACACGGCTATGTGAGGTGCACGTATGCGCATAAGCAATAGGGCAAAGGTTTTGGCTTCTCACCATTTTCTTTGGTAGGGATAGCTATGTGTTTGTTTTTGAGTCTTAAACATTGTCCAAACATCTTCAAACAAGAATCCCCCGATACTATCAAGTTGCTTTGTCCTTGTTAGATCTGTTATCGACTAATTTTTGTATCACAACTTGTCTGATTGAAACCTATGTGCTTGATCAAAATCTATTGATATACTTGCTTGATCTTTGAAAACAAACAACAAACTGAAATACTGAGTTCTTCGATTAGGTGACTTGTCCCAGTTTTAGAGACTTGTTATGTATTTAGGGTTTATGTGTCCTTGACCTTTTGAATTAGTGATCCTTGATCTCATAAGTGATTTTGCTTGAGATTGGAAAATTAGGAATTGTTCCTATCAAATAGATAAATTTTTAGACTCTTTGATAACACACTCAGAAAGTGCTAGTAGTCTCCTTGTCCACCCATTTTCATACAATTCAAACTCAGTACACTTTGTGTAAGTCATCCTCCTGATCCATATGTGCTAGGGTGTTCACCCAAGAATTGAGCACCTCTGTGGCAGTGTTGGTTTGCACCTATTTGCAACAATTCTATTTCACCATCTCTCTCAGACAAGAGAAAACTTTTACTATCCTAGTCTGGTATTGACGTTTCTTAGAATTTCCTATTTACCTGAACTCTCCCTTTCATGTCAGTCACAACAAGATATCAAGTGAGCCAAGGAAAGCAACCTCAGATAGTCTTTAACCAACTACCCCCAGTTCAGACTCGTCAAAAGAGAAAGGAAAAGGAACCAATATTTGACCAGTCACCTAGGAGTCAGTCTGAAACCTATTTTGACCCAAAGAGCCATTTTAGTGACTTGAGTACCCCCTCAGCACCTTCCCACTTAGGTATGGATATGAGTTATACTGTCACTCGACGGGAGAGGGAAGCCATGGATCAAAATCTTGATGATATCTATGAACAACACAGAAACAACATGATATTTGGAAATTCTTCTCATGATGATCAACCTGGTTCACCCCTCATTAATGCAAGATATTTGGATGCCCATCAACGGGATGAAAGGTATAAGAGATGAGCTCACCAAGAACAATGGTCACAACACGAAGACCAAGACAATGAACCTCGTGATGCTCATGTCAATACAACATATACCAATGACTTGTTCAAACAGTCTAGACCAAGCTCACCACTTCAACATACCTCAAGGTTCACAAGTGATAGGCTCAAAAGAATTAAACATGAAAAGAAAGTCTTTCTAGATGAACAAGCTGCAAAGCAAGAAAAGTTTAGACAACTTGAGGAAGAGAGCCAAGCTTTATTGGAAGTACAAAGGAAACTCGCTCAAGAGGAGCAAGATAGGCAGTTAGCCCACCAATTAAACAAACAATACAATACAAGGGGTGCTAACAGTGGACATAATTCTCTTCCCTCCACCCCTTCCAGAACACCAAGAAGTAGAAGGCGGTCAAGCACCCTTCTAGATCTCCTAGTCCTAGAGGAAGAAGGGCCTCTCAGTATGCTCACTATAGGAGGAAAACTCCTCCCAGAAATTCAAGACCACACTCCCAACATGTACATCCTAGTTCCCAACATGGAGGTGGTAGCTCACATTATGACTTTGATACTCAAGACTTCATGCGAATACAACAAGAGCCTATCTTTCAACAGTATGTGGAGAGGTATTTGGAACAAAACAAAGATAAGTTTTTGGAAAGTCTAATCAACAAGGGTGCCAGAGTCCCTTATAATTTTGATGTGGACAACAAAATACAAAAGCAAAATCCCTCTCAAGAGGAAGAAATCCGCCAAATGAAGCAAATGATGGAGAAAATGATGCAACCTAAGAGCTCATTCTCACTAGACTCAATTTGTCCTAATCCATTCGACAAGAGTGTGAGTATGAAAGATTTTCCAAAGAGGGTGGAATTCCCACAATACGATAAATATGATGGCAGTGGTGATCCACATGACCATGTGCGTCAGTTCTATACTATGAGCTTTGAATTCCATCAGGATGACTCCTATTTGATGAGGTTGTTCCCTAGGAGTCTTAAAGGACAAGCAATGGAATGGTTTACCAATATCACTCCTCCTGTCAAGACTTTTAGAGAACTTGTTCATAGATTCGTTCAACACTTTGCATATAATCTGTCAAGATCTGTTACTATGTTGGACCTATGCAACTTGAAACAAAATCAGGGGGAACCCTTTGTTACCTTCTTGCAAAGGTGGAGGAGACAATGCTCTCGGTATCCTAGGATGATCCATGAGGATGAAAAGATTGACATACTTGTTAGTAATTTGGTGCCTGAAATGAGACATGAGATCAAAAAGATAGTTTTCACTTCCTTTGATACCATGATTGAAACTGCATGCCGCATTGAGGATGTTCTAAAAGAACAAGGCATTTTGACCAGACATAACAATAATACCAACAATGGTCAACACAACAATAAGGATAAAGGGAAGAACAATAATTGGAACAAAAACAAACAAGTTGTCAATGATGGAGTTGTGGATTCTTCCCAATCAAGAGATCAAAGTGTTCTTAATTTGACTAAGGTTGTGCAAGCAATGAAGCTTAATGCACCTCCACAACAAGAAAGTAAATCAAGATATCAGGAAAGGCCCAAAAACTAGAAGCAGCAATTTACCAAATTGGGTGACTCATATGAGGATATTCTCAAAACTCTCATTGCTAACAACTTGGCACATCCTCAGGATCCTGCAAAATTTCACATTCCAGATCCTAAGCCACATTGGTGGGATGACAAGGCATTCTGTAAATTTCATAATGGCCCTGGCCATACTGTTGAAAACTGTTGGAGATTAAAACATATCGTCCAAGATTTTATAGAAAGTGGAAAGCTTCAAGTTGATGGCCTAAATACCAATGCTGATCATAAGGCTTTTAAGGAACCTTTGCCTAATTATGACAAGGGGGAAACCTCTAAATCACAGAATGGCAAAGCTACAATCAACTACACCTATACAGCGGCAGAAAATGTGATAAACATGCTTGAAGTTGTGGAGCCAAGTGTTAATATGATAAGGAGTAAGGACCCGCATGATTATGACTCTCCCCCTATTTTTGACAACCAACCTGTTGTGGTGCTGAGAGGTCCTCATTCTAGGTTATCTTCCCAGGCCCTTAATGCTATTACCAGGAGTCAAGCCCCTATTATTCTCAGAGGGCCTAGTTCAGATCCATCCAAAAAATCCAAGCAAGTGGCATCCAAGAATGTCACTATAAAGTCCGCCACTGCTCTCAAACCAAACTGCAATCTTGTAGATCAGTTAAAGAAAACTCCAGCATAGATCTCAATCTTAGAGCTTCTAGAGTTGTCCCCTAGACATAAGCAGATCCTTGAGGATGCTTTGCGCACAGCAAATGTCCCCAACAACATTGATATAGACCAATTCCAAGGCATGGTGAATCACATTACTAGCCCACATTACCTCTCTTTCTCTGAAGATGATGACAAATCCCTAAGCCATCCACACAATCTTTCCCTTCACATTGAAGTCATGATTCATAAAACCCGTGTCAGGCGCGTGTTGATTGATGGGGGTGCTGGGTTAAATATCTGTACTTTGAATTTGTTAAAAACTTTGGGCTATTTAGAGCAAGTGATCGACACTAGAAAGAAGATCACCATAAAGGCCTATGATGAGGCAGAACGAAGTTCTAAGGGGTTGGTTGTCCTTCCTATCAGGATTGGCCTAGTTAAAAAAGATATCTTGTTTCAAATTGTTGATCTGGACCCCTTGCATACAACATTTTACTGGGTAGACCATGGATTCATGATATGCAGGCAGTGTCATCTACCTACCACCAGTGTGTTAAGTTCCCCTACAATGGAACAGAAATTTGCATACCAGGGGATAACACCTTATCAATTAACTCAATCTCGGCTAATGTTCATGTCCCTCTTAACCGAGCAGTAGAGGATTATGAAACAACTTTAGCAGACTGTCAAAACAAATTTAAGTCAGTAGACCTTGGCATGGGGGGGTATCAACTTGACTCTTTTGCAAAGATGCCTATTTCCCCTAGGACATATGGAAAGCCTTCACAGGAGATGAAACCATCATCTTCAGCAATGACACTATTTGACAAGTTTGTTGAATCCTCAATACCAATACAAGATGAAAAAGAGGAAGTAGCTGTTCGAGATTGGATATACAAAGAGGAGAAATACCAGCATAATGAAAAATTTTCCCCCTCTCCTAATTCCTACGAGAGAGGATATACTTTTGTCAAGAAGATGGGTTATCTAGGATATGGCCCTCTTAGTCACAGGTTAGATGCTAGAGCCAAACCACTCAATCATGATCTTTTTTCACGTAAGTCTAAGAAACCGATTGGCCTAGGCTTTATGAACAACAATAAATGCACTGTCCCCATTTCTGATAGGCAGGATAGTAAAGATGACACAGAATATGTACCAAATTTGACCAATCAACAAGACATAATAGATGATTGGGTACCTTCAACAAATCTCCTTTGGGGAGATTCAAGAGATTTAATAATTGATAGTCCTCCTATCTCATTTGCAATAGATAGTGACTATATGAATGCAAGATTGACTATGGATAGTGTCTCCATCCCAGCTGCAACGGATGGTGATAATTCAGATAATTTTGTGATTGAGCAATTGCTAGAGGAGAGGAGCCTCTTCCAAATCTTGAGGCTTCTACATCACGAGGCTCCAACAATAATTCAGAAATAGACTCTCATGAGTTTGAATGGGATTCACTCTCAGATGCAACAATTGACTTGGATATGGATGTTGTCCACGCTTATAGTTCTCAACCTGATGTAACTGACGAGTCATGTGTTAGATAGAAGATTGGAACCCACATACAATAATAGCAGACTTCGGTTTAGGGATAAATTCTGATTTAGACACTTTAGAGGGAAACTTGACAGATTCCACTCTATAGTCACTCAGAGATGACACCATACCTATATCCTTAATCTTGAACCTAAGCTTATCAACTCTACCCCTTGTTTCCACCCCTAACCTTATGATTGGTCTGAACGGTACTAAGAGCCTCAACTTGACATTTCACAATGACTATGAGATCACCTCGCTATCTAAATGCTATTGAACTCAGAGTCTTTTCCCACTGCTGGAACTCGCTACTAAAAGATGATAAATCACATCAAGTACCTTAATACAAGATAAAAGAAAAAGAAAAAGAATAAGAGTTCTCGATGGCAAAACCACCATGGCAAAGGTCAAAACCAAAAGTAAAATAAAAGACGCATTCTAAAGGTGAAACCCTCCTAGAGGCACCACGATGAGGTACTTGATAGTCTCCCAAGCTATTTCCGTGACGTATCATCAAGATTGGTTGAACCTACAGAAGCTGTTAATTTGGGCACAAAAGAAGTTCCAAAAATTGTACACTTGGCTAAATCTTTATCACCTGTAGAAAAGAAAGCCTATACTGAGTTCCTCCAAAAGAAGGAAATTAACTTTGCATGGACATACTCAGACATGCCAGGGTTGGACACTAATATCATTATGCATCATTTGTCCATAGCTCCAGGTGTGAAACCAGCCAAACAGAAGTTGAGAAAAATGCACCCTCATATAGCTCTTTTAGTGAAAGCTGAATTAGAAAATCTCCTTGGTGCAGGATTCATTAGAGCCATAGACTATGCTGACTGGATTTCCAACATTGTACCTATTTCTAAACATGATAAACCACTATCTGCAATGACTTTAGAGATATTAACAGTAGCATGCCCAGTTGATGATTTCAATTTCTAACATAGACATGATAGTGGACATGACAATGGATATGAGATCTATTCTTTGATGGATGGTTTTTCTCAGAGACCGATCAAGATAGCTCCCGAGGATCAAGAAAATACTACATTCACATGTGCCTAGGGAACTTATTGTTGGAATGTCATGCCCTTTGGATTGAAAAATGTAGGAGCTACTTACCAAAGAGCTATGACAACCATCTTCCATGACATGATGCATAAGAATATGGAAGATTATGTGGATGACACCCTGGCTAAGTCTAAGAGAAGAGGAACACATTTGGATGATTTAGAAGTGATTCTAGATCGCATGGAACAATTTCAACTAAGATTAAACCCAAAAAAGTGTGCATTTGGTGTTACTTCTGGCAAATTATTGGGATTCATCATTTCAGCTAAAGGAATAGAAGTGGACCCTAAAAAGGTTCAAGCCATTATAAACATGCCACCTCCCAAAAATTTCAACCAAATGAGGAGTCTTCAAGGGCACCTTCAATCCATAAGGAGGTTTATTTCACAATTGGCAGATAGAGCACAACCTTTCAACAAAAATTTGCATAAAGGTGTTCAATGTGTCTGGAATGAGGATTTCCAAAAGAGCATGATCAAATTAAAGAATACTTGGCAAATCCTCCCATTTTAATGCCTCCCATTCTAGGAAAACCTCTCATTTTATATGTCTCAGCTATTGAATCTTCACTAGGGGCATTGTTGGCTCAATTAGATGAACAAGGGAAAGAAAGGGCCATATATTATATTAGTCGCACTCTTGTTTCTTATGAGGTTAATTATACTAGTATTGAAAAAGCTACCTTGGGTCAGTCTGTCAAAAAATTAGACACTATATGCTCACAAGACACCATACACTCCTTATAGAAAATTGATCTCCCAAATACTTGCTCTTAGCCGCTTCCTCACTCTTAGACTTAAGTTAAATGGGATTATGATTCTTCAATTTTGACATAGAGTATAATATACCAAAGCAAATCAGCCAAGCCATTACATCAACTAGCTTAATTTATTCAAGATAATATTCATCTGTCATCCTTTCCATGAGCATCTTATGTACATGACCTGGTAAAAGATCCTAAAACTATTCTTTCGATGGTTCCTCGCATGCAAAATGGTTCCTCGAGCCGGTGTGTTGTTTGTTTCTCCTCATGGGAATACTATTCCACCTTACAAGCTACTCTTCATGCACAAACAACATAGCCGAAAGTATGAGGCTTTGGACAAATGACCAAAAATGCAGTGGAATATCACACCACATATCTATGGGGATTCTCACCGATCATCAACCAAGTCAATGAACACCATCAAACAAAGATGACAAGTTGGCACTCTTTACAAAAATGGTTGATTCATTAAGACAATATTTTACTTTTGTCACCTTTCAGCAAATCCCTAGGGCTGAGAACAAAGCAGCTGATGCTATGGCCACCCTTGCTTCACTTCTTCAGTTAGAGGAACATGAGTCCAGATATGAATTCCTAGTGGAAGAGCTACGATATCCCATATTTGACTCACCCGAAAGCCATGTCATTTGTACCCTTGTCAATCATGAATTCTCGAGCTATGGTGTTATTTACTCATATCTTCATGATGGCATCATCCCCGATACATTTAACCGATCTGAAAGAAGAAACCTTATCCACAATGCCTCTCGCCATTCCCTCATCTCTGGTGATTTGTACAGGAGGGGTCTAGATGGAACACTTCTTAGGTGCTTAGAAAAGGAGGAATCTTATCAAGCGCTAGTTGACATCCACAAGGGCATATGTGGAGGACATTCTAATGGTCTTTTCATGGCTAGAAGGTTGCTTAGGGTAGGGTACTATTGGCCTACGATGCAGATAGATGCAGTAGCATTTGCTAAGTCTTGTGAAAAATGTCAGAAACATGGACACCTGATACATGCTCCAGGTAGGGAGCTAATTCCTTCTATATCTCACTAGCCATTTCAGCAATGGGCCTTTGACCTTGTTGGGTAGATTCATCCCAACTCATCAGGTGGGCATAAGTTCATTATCGCTGCTACTGACTACTTCACAAAATGGGTAGAGGTTGTTCCACTTTGTATTGCCTCAGGCAAGACAGTGTCTTTATTTATTTTAAACCATATCATCTTTCAATATGGAGTGCCATCTGAGATCATCACTGACAATGGAGGTCAGTTAAAAAACAAGAACCTTAAAGAACTCTGCCAAAGATTCAAGATAAAGCAACATTGGTCCTCCATTTACTTCCCACAAGGAAATGGTCAGGAAAAGGCTTCAAACAAAACCATTCTCAAGATTTTGCACAGAATAGTTCATAAGAATGGTAGAGACTGGCACCTACCGATAAATCCAGCCCTGTGGGCCTATAGAACGAGTATGCGTACTCCAACTGGGGCTACTCCTTTTTCCCTCACATACGGCGTTGAAGCAGTGTTACCTTTAGAGGTTGAGATTCCATCACTTCGGGTCTCTCTCAAAGGTCTAGTTACAGATGAAGACTATTGCACCATGAGATTGCAAGAATTGGAACTTCTAGATGAGAAGCGTAAAGCATCATTTGACCATATGAGGGTCTATCAAAAGCGGATGTCCAAAGCCTTCAACAAAAAGGTTCGCCCTAGAGAATTCCAAGTAGGAGATCTTGTCCTATGAGAGAATCCTAAGAACCAACATAATCGAGAATAGAAGGGAAAATTCGAACCTAATTGGCTTGAACCCTATATCATCACAGCAGCTTTTGGCACAGATGCCTATCTACTATCTACTGAAGAGGGGGAGCAGCTCCCTGAGCCTATCAATGTTTTGCACCTGAAGAAGTTCTATCCTTGATGCCCGTTCTGTCTGGGGGCATCCTTTGTATATAATTATGACCCTGAAAAAAGTTCCAAAAAATTGATATATGATCTTGAAAAATTACAAAAAATTGATATATTGTCCAAAATCCAAAGATTCAAGGTAGGTGCTTAAAATGCAAAATGAAAATACAAAAATTCAAAATTCGCATTGAATTTGGGCTTGGTAGCAGTATAAAATACAAAAATATATATATATAAAAGTCCACAAAAAAAAAATTCTTCCAAGTGGTGAAAACCTGGAAACAGGCGCTACTTGAGGCCTTTGCATCCCTATTTCTTAGCATGCATCCTTGACACTTAGCCGTTCTCCATCATGCCTTGTCCTTATTGCCTTGGTTTGGAATTGGTCTTTATCTTTGTCTAGGGGCATCACTGTGTTAGCTTTGGTCTCTTGGATATGCTTGTCTTTAGGACACCTCGCAAACGGTGTTTTTCAACACTAACCCAACTGTGTTTTTCAACACAACCCCTAACATCGTGTGTTTTTCAACACTTATCAGTTTGGTCTTATCCAATTCGTTCATGTGATCTTACCTACTTGCAAGCATTCGATCCTTATCCTTGGAACTCAGTATCAGTTTACACACTTAAAAAAAATTTAATGCAACACTTAATGCTTGAGATATGCCATGATCTTTTCTTTGTGTGCTGATTGATATTGATTTTCATTGAGTGTCCTTGTCTAATAAGTCTCTCTGTGATGCATAGCTAGAGGACTTGGGGCATGGGGCATGTTTTTATTTGCTTTCTGCTTGTGGGTGTTGTCTTGAACCTCTTCAGTGTCTCTTGTTGTCTCCTTGACACACTTAAGAGATTTATGGCATCATCCTTGAATGTTTTTGCACAACCATTCTCATGGTAATCCTGGCATTTATGTCTTGATGCGAGTGTGGTTTTGCTACATTAAATTGGGTAAGCTAACATTGTAGTCATCTTGACCTTCATGTCTTCGATGCTCATGTTAGAATCTTTCCACATTCCAAGCTGATATAAATCACATTCATATCTTCATAGTTGCGTTTGTAACTAGTGATGATTGTGTGATTGTCCGATGTCCGGTAATAATGGCCCAATGATGAAAATAAGTTCTCTTACATTCTCTAATGAATGATGAACACACAAAAACCTATGTTACCCTATTGCAAGTACACCTTTGCATTTTCATGTAGCTTTCATTATTTAGACTTCATGTTAGTTTGCACTTTTAGGCTGTATTATGGGTTTGAGAGGGTTTCCTTCATCTTTCTTGTGGATTTTTCATCAACTGTGATCACGTTCTTCATTTCCTTATCTTCTTTCGTGATCTCAATCGAAATCTTCAGTTGATTGATTTTGATGCATCCTCTTTATTGAGGCAGATTCTCTTCCTTCTCTCCATTTCTTTCCATTTCTTCCAAACTTCTATCTTCCATTCAATTTCACCCCACTTCTTTTCTTCTAATTCAACCTTAGGGCATAATTTTCTTGCTGATCTACCTGGGTTCTATGATTCTTATATTTTTCATCAAGAACCTTATCTTTTGTTTGATTTGATCAAATTTTTCAATTTATTATTTCTCCTCTATCTCATTTCGATTTCGATCATGAGGGGGCAGTACCTATCAAACTAGTACCTATCAAACTTCAATTCTTGATTCAACTTTATCAATTTATCAATTGCTTCTCTTGGGGCAACCTTGCTTGAGATTCTTATCTCTCACTTTGGATGTGATCCTGAATTGACCTCATGTTCAAAGTCCTTTTGTTTATGTTTATCCAGATGTGATCCCGAGTCGACCTCACATCTGAGTTGTTTTGTGATCCCAAATCTATCTCACATTGCAACTTCATTCTTTGACTACATGTGATCCCGAGTCGACCTCACATTAGTCAAAGAGGGGCAAATGTATGCAACCTAAAATGGTCACCTAGACTTTGGGCCCCATTTATTTAATTTGTCAACATCAACTTTCTAAATCAATGATTGTAGCATTTTCAAATCAAATTTCTTAATCAATTCATAACTTTTCAAATGTTTTCAATTTTCCCTAAGGTTTGAATGCTTCATTAATTTTATTTAATCAAAAGAAATAAATTCCTTTTAATAAATAAAATAATGTTATTTAATTGAAGTTAATATTACTTAAATAAAATGATGCTATTTAATTAAATCTATTTTTAATTAAATTATTTTATTTTATTTTATTAATATTCATTTCTAAATTACATAATCTTATTTTATTTTATTAAAGAGATATTATCATCTTAAATTAAATTAAATAAATGAAATATCCTCTCAAGAATATCTGTGATGAAAAAAAAGGAAACAAATCAGTTAAAAGGGAAATAAACTAAAAAAAGAATTCCAATCAAGATTTGTTTCTATTTTTCTATTTATCCCACATTGCTTCGAATTTGCCTTTAATTCCACTTTTGCCTATAAAATGAGCCCTCTCATTCTCATTTAAAAAAATCACGAATTTTTACATCAGACTTATGCTACAAATTTTCTTGAATTTTATTATTTGAGATTACACATTAGTTTGATTTTATAAGCATCTTAGTTTTAGAGCATATAGTTTAATATTACATTTTAGCTTAATCTTCATAGTAGATTAATTTGCAAAGTAATTCATTTATGGAATTGCATGTAGATCAATTTTCATTTCAATAAATTAGTTTTGTTTATTGCATTTTACAGTCATTTAGATTAGTTTTCATTGTTGCATTGCAAGAACAGGATTCATGGAGATTGGCATTCTTGCTTCTCCTCTTTGAATCTCTCGTTCTGAGACTGTATTTGTAGGGGTAACTGGGTCAATATGAGGGCCACAATATCAATCCCTGCTCTTCTTGGATAGAGAACTGTGAATTGATTTGCAAGGACTCATTATTGAGTATCCTTGCATGCAAGGATTCATAGAAATATAACATATTTTTAGTTATACAGAAATGACCCTACTTCACCCAATTTTAATTCACTAACACAAATCATTAGTTCTTCTACCTCTTTTTGCTTGTCTCCCATGTGATGCACCTTCAAGGACACTAACACCAACACCCTTCAATGTGCAAATGTGTAGAGAAACAAAAGATTGACCTTCCAACTATGTAGATTCAATTGAGGTAAAACCATTGAATGTCATTTACTGGATGAATTCCTAGATGCTATTGTTGAATACCATTAGAGATATGTTATTTTCTTCTTTTGAGAGTTGTTCCAAATCAACTTAAATTTTATAGATGGTCCAAGTGAAACTAGGAAAAAAACTCTTAAAGTACATTAGGGTCTTGGAAAGGGTTTCATTTCATGTGTGGCTCAATTGAACATGCACATGATTTACTTCAATACAACTTAAATAGATATTATGTGGTCAAGTTGGATTTTAGAGTCTATCAAGGGTCTTGGAAAGGGTTGCATTTCATGTACCTTGGGCTCAATTGAACATGCACATGAGGTACTTAAATATGGTTTATGGATATTCCATGGCCACATTTATTAGATTTAGGATTCAAATTTTTAGTTCGATTATGAAGGGCCTTCTAAATATAAATTAGCATTATGGATGAAATTTCCTTTCCTAAACCTAGCATTTCATCTATTTCTTAATGATATATTTTCCTAGATAGGTTGTTTGTTTCAATGCAAAAATAATGTCAAAAATCTTGTTAGTTTAAGGTTGCATCCTCATGCTTGTGTTGAATTAGGCCTATCACAACCCCTTCCTAAATCAATTATCCTTTTCTGCCTCATTTAATTATAAATAAACCCATTTCTTATCTTAATACACCAAATGCATGTGTATGTAGGAATTGATCGCTTGGTTAGGGCTTATCATGTCTATAAGCAGTGGACCTCTTCTCATACCACAAATGTTACCCTTAAGAAAATTAATATAGAAAACCCTTATCTTCAACCCATTCATCTACCTCATCTAGCCAAAGTCCATTAGTAATCCTCCCTTTCCCTTGATCTTTACTTATCCTTGCCCATCACAATAGCACTCATCCTACTCTTCCACCACCCCACTCAACTCTTAACATAGGCCTTGACTTGCTATCCATCCACCTTTAGACTCAACATCTCCTAAATCTATCTCTCTTTCAAATGTAGTACTTGAAGATGGATGCCATATGATCACATGTCACAAAGAAATCTCAATTTCTTAAGAAAATAATCCAACCTTATGGAAATGATGCCTCTTTCCACTTCCCTGTGCCAAGTTTATCTGGAGCCTACTACTTCTTGGTCCCAGTATATTGTCACCTTGTGACTTGTTAATGGAATTGGTTCCATAACTCTTAATCTTCTGCTAGGGATAAACAATACTAGGAGGATTGAGGAAGAGAAAATTATCCTTCACTCCCAATTAAGTGTAAAATAATGTCATGGAATGTGAGGGGATTTTCAATCCCCCTTTGAAGAGGCAATGCCAAACATATTTTTGTAGATTATAATATGAATGTTTGAAAAGGTAATGTTAGACATATTTTTGTAGATTATAATATGGAGGTTCTATTTAGAGGCCCCAATCCTACTAAAAGAATAGAGAACATACATCTATAATACTATATTAACAACCCAAGGCCAAGTGGGTAGTAGCTAGAATCAAGAAAACCCAACTAGGAAAATATATTTCCCATAGATGATCAAAATGATATACCATAATATGCAACAAGAAAAAAATTCTACATAACACGTAGGAGAAAAACACCAACCAAAATAATATACATAATTAATAACATTAATGGATATTAGGCACTCTTGAAGACATCATTCCCATACCTCATGGGAGAAATTTCCACCTTTCACAAGCTCTACTATGTTCACCATTCCTAATCACATTCAAGAGCTATAAAGGAAAAATGTGTGGACCCTCTACATCCTCTAGTCCATGAAATTTAGTGTAAGAGTCACATAATAGACTTAAGCAACCAAGATCACCTACAAAATGAAAAATAAATGTGTACTATTTTAGCTAGAGTTGCTATGGTCATATACCATCTTCAGGATAATCTGTTACTGTCTAGGAGCTCACAACATGGTGTAGATATTTCTAGATCCATGCTAGTAATGTAACCACTTGCAATAACTATGGATTTGTAGAATAATAGAAAAGTGTTAACTCAAACTTGAGTTTTCTACCCATTTGATTGTTTCTGTAGTAGTATTTTATGTGTTGCAATTATGTGGATTGAAATATCCATTTTATTTATATATTTATTGAAGTTATTTATCGTTATTCCTTGATTGTACATACCATAGAGATTGGTATCCATCATTGATTCTATTGGTACAAGATTGAGGTAGTTTGAGAGTTTTACATATAAATTCATCTTTCCATGACTATCTAGAGTGTAGTATAGTTGTCATAGTTTATGGACCAATTATAGTGCTCTTAATGACAAAAAAATCCTACAAATAGCTAATTATTATATGAACATATCTCATGACATCACCATATCTAGATTCCATCATCACTTATCCCTATAGAATGGTCTTGATCCCTAGATTCCCCATTCATCAATATAAATTAAGTATAGACTTTCAACCTAGGTCATTTATGTAGCAGTGGATTTAAACCTTGAAATTTTAAAAGTTAAATTTGAAATAAATCCCTTTGACTTCCTCCTGCTAGCCTTTATAGGTTGACCTAGCATATGTTTGTGTTCTTTTTTTGTGTGAAAATACATTTATTGGTTGATTTTAAATTCATGTTGGATTAACCTAATACATGCAAGAGAAGATAAAAGAATAATCAAAGAAAAATATTTCTAGACCTTATATTGGCACATATCATCATAGCACTAGTACACAAAAAATAATATATGACTAAATAAACTACTAAAAATTGCATATAAATGACTAATTTTAGTCACGTGACTATTGGTGGTTTATTTGTAATCATTTATAACACCACCAAAGTTATGACTAAACTATTTTAGTCATTTATTTAGTCATTGAATTGGTCATTGATTTAGTCATTGATTTAGTCATTTATTTCGTTATTAATTTAGTCATTGATTTAGTCATTAATTTAGTCATGGTAGTGATTTATTTAGTCATTGATTTTTGTTAACTAGTCATTTATTTAGTCATGGTAGTCATTTATTTCGTCATATATTTAGTCATTAATTTAGTCATTAATTGTTGTTAACTGGTCATTTATTTAGTCATTGTAGTCATTAATTTAGTTATATATTTAGTCATTAATTTAGTCATTACTTTAGTAATATATTTAGTCATTAATTTAGTCATATACTTAGTCATTAATTTAGTCATGTATTTAGTCATTAATTTAGTCATTACTTTAGTCATATATTTAATCATTACAAATCAAATCTAATTTAATTAATCCTCACAAATTTATGCATATAAATTTCAAATATCATAGATATTCAAATGTTAAAAAGCACCATGAAATGAAAACTAAAATGCTTGAAAAAATATGATTGATCAGACACAAACACAAACAAATTACAAATCAAGAGGAACTACAACACAGTATTTATGAGTGGAGAAAAAACCACTCTGAAAATTTACTTCATTGAACCTCATTGGCAAATAAAAATCTCATTGGTTACATTCAATGTCTCAGTGACACTATACAACTTATAGACACTATATAAACATAATACTCCTATTTTCATATACTTATACTATTTTCCCCTTCCTTAACTGTGGTCATTTTATAAGGACGGCGACCTCCTATAGGGGTTCGACCTATTTAATCCCCTTGCAAATCCACAGTTTTCCCACCGCTATTGGTTTCGGCTCCTCCAAACTCTTCCTCATTGGTATTCACCTTTCACTTCTCCAATTTGGAGTTGCAACTTGAAAATAAGGTTTCAAAATTTGCACATCAAAAACTCAAAAAAGTCAAATAATACAGAGGATAAAATTCAAACATCTTCTTTTCGTTTTCCAACTATGGCACCCTAAACTTAGGTGCTAGATATAGTGAATGTATCAAAATTAGATATAGCATCCATCAAAAGCATATTTGGAAGTAAATTTTTATTAGATATTGTAGTTGCAAGTTCCACTAATTATAATAAAGATAAATAGTTTTACCTTTCTGCATCAACTAATGCAATTCTGGTAACTTTTAGAGGATCGACAATGCTAGCCTTTATCATATCAACATACTCACCTACAAGTTACAACACAACATTAAACTTATTAATTAGACTCAACATCTAAGAAAGAAAAAGAAACTTCAAACATTATAAATTTAGTAAAAAAATCATCAATTTCAAAGATCAAAGTAGCCAATGCTTCACTCTTTACATCCTCTACTACAATCAAAAGAGGCCTTTGTTTTTGTGATAAATGCAATAAGAAATTATATTATTTGTCAAAACTTATCACTATGTACTTATGAACTCAAGATCATTCAAATTGTCAAACTAGTTGACATGACTACCTAATTTATTTCTATCACATACACTTTGGGTATACAAGATCATTGAGAATCCCAATTATTGAACTATTCAATTCAACAACACAACAAAATTATATCTTAAGTAAATGTAAATCAAATCAACATTACATGTCTCAGCTTATCAATTGATCTCAAATTGTATATACACCTTTGTCATATAATTTAAGGACATCTACAATAGATATGCACAAAATGAATTTGGTGGAAAGGCTTTAAAAACTTTCAAGCGAATACAATTCGCAGGTGTAAAGCCAAATTCCACAACCATTGCCAACACCCTCCCTGCCTATACCAAAATGGGAGCTTTGAAACAAGATATGAATATCCATCAATGCATAGACAATACACGACAGTATCCCTATAAGAAATATTATACTCCCTCAAAATATTATTACATATTATTCTATTGGGGGGACTTTACTTTATCAGGGGGACTTCAAGATAACTCTTGTCAATGTTCATTTCTCCCATCAATGGAAACTTCAAACTCATCTTTTCACTTTTCGGGGCATCGGAGGGACTTAACTCTATCTCCCATCGAAGCTTCTCTCGTTGATGAAGCCCCTCAATGTTTTTCGTTCCATTGGAGGAACCACAATATTTTTCCTTCTGATGTCCACCTCTCTCGTCGATGATTTTGATTGTTGTTAGGCTATCAATGGGACTTTGACGTGACACCCAGTGACATGCAAGAGTCCTCTCGATGATTGCTTCAGAACTACTTGTTGGAAAATCAAGCAGATTGCATTTAGACTCAACTGTAGGTTCACATACATGCTCAAAACTGATGACAAAAAGAGATGCTATATCATCAAAATTTTATTTCATTTCCTCAATGCAATGATTTCCATCTTCATCAAATTTTAGGGTTTTCTTTATTAGTAGCCAAATCAATTATTCGATTTCCTCTCTTTGAATAGTAATAGGTTCCACCTGTTTCTATTATTGCTAGATTTCCTAGAATCTCATCCACCTGCAAATCTTCTTTAAAAATTGACATTAGTTTCAAGAGGCCAAAATTGAATTACATCAAGAAGCTCAAGCCTCTTCATTTTGTATTATCACTTTCTATGGCCACATATTTGTTTGACTCCAAATCGCACGATGTGCTCACTACAAACTCAAAGAGATGATCTTTCAAATGCTTATGGCTGACACCCTATATGAGTCTTCGATAGAAAATGTCCATTTAGTCTTGCTTATTTTCCTACATTTATCCCTACCAAGGTACTTGCAATTACAACATATGGTAAGTATTCCCTTGATCATCATGCTTCGATGGATGTCTGTGTGTGATATTTGTCTCAATAAAACTACATATAGCATAGTTGGTGTTACACTTTAGTGGCTCAAAAAATTTCTCATGGAAAGGCAAGGACGTTCTTTATCATTTGCAGACAGTCGAGAGCATTGAAGGGTGTTAGAGATGCCATCTCATGGAATACGATGATTGCGGGATATGCACAAAATGAGTTTGCTAAAAAGGTGTTAGACACTTTCAAGCAAATGCAATTAGCAAGTGTGAAGCCAAATTCCACAACCTATGCTAGCATCCTCCCTACCTGTGCCAAAATGGGAGCTTTGGAGCAGGGTATGAACATCCATCAGAGCATAATAGATGGGGGATTTTTGTCAGATATTATAGTTGGAAATGCTCTATTAGACATGTATGCAAAATGTGGAAACACACACAAGGCACGTGAACTCTTTGATGGAATTCCTCAAATAGATGTCATCTCATGGAATGCAATAATTGTAGGATATGCACGAAATGGATTTTGCAAGGATGCTCTCAAAATATTTGAATTAATGAAGCACTCTAAAACATATCCTAACATTGTAAGCTTTGTTTGTATTCTTTGTGCATGCAACCATGGAGGTTTAGTGGATGACGACTATACATACTTCAATCACATGAGTAAGTAGTATTGCATTACACCTACAGTTGATCATTATGTGTGCATGGTTGACCTTCTTGCTCGTGTTGGCTATCTCGAGGAAACTCTAAATTATATCATTAAGATGCTAGTTAAACCTGTGGTGGTTGTGTGGATGTGTTTTCTTGCTGCCTATAGGTTACATATGAATATAGGCTTAGGAGTATTTAAATCCACGTTGCTCTTCAATTTGGATCCTAAAAATGTTGTGATTTATGTTCTCCAATGGTGTTTATGTTTTCTTCGATAAAATTTAATCACATGTTTGCATTTCAGAACATCGAAGAGACTTGTCTTTAACTCCCACCAAAATTTAATTCTGTCGATGAATTATGTGCCTAAGTATTATCAAAGTATCAAAGGGATTGATCTTTTTGTCTCACCGATATTCATTTCTCCCACTGATAGAATCTTCAATCATGTGCTCTTTTGTATTTCGCCATATCGGAGAGACCACACAATCATTCCCACTGATGTGCCCATGTTTCTCTAATGAAGTCTTGCCTGCTATCTTTTTCTGCACTAGTTGTTAGGGTTTATGTTTTATCTTCATACATGATGTGAGCAAGCTATTTTCACATCTTGCAAACACTTTGTAGTTGGCTCCATGCATTTCTTGAAGAGATGTATGTTCCATACGCAAAATTCTCAACTTTTAGAGTCCTTGTATTGCTAAAAGAATCCTTCATGAATTCTTTGAACAAAGTCATCTTATTTTCAAAATCTTTTGTACCTGGATGTAGTTGGATTGAAGCCTGTAAACTAGTACATTTTTTTTGTATAGGAAATAGATTACATCCACAAAAATGGTAGAGCTATGCAAAGTAGGAGAAATCAACTTGGCAAATGAAGGCACCAAGGTATAAAGAATCATTTATCTACCACAATAGTGAAAAGTTAGCAATTGCATTTGGTTTGTTAAACATGGCCCTTGGTACAACTATTAGAGTTGTTACGAACCTTCAAGTATGTTCTGATTGCCATACTACATCTAAATTCATCTCCAAGATTTTTTCAAGAGAAATTGTTCTAAGAGATGTGAGCCATTTCCATCATTTTAAACAGGGACACTATCGGCCTAACATTACTACATCGGGGGAACTCCCTTCATAGCTCCATCAATAGACCGATAAGGTGGGGGAAATCAATTCCATTTTTTGTAATGTGGTAAGAGTCATACAAGTAACATTATGTCAGGCTGAGAAACTCTTCTTGGAGGTTCTTGATGTAGAAGTACGAGGACAAACACAAACTTCTCAGTTACTCAACAAATCTCAAGGCAACGTTCTCACTTTTCATGCTTCTTGGGGCTCTTGGAGCTTACTTGGAAACAACTCAACATAAGGAATCAACAACATAACACCCTATTGACACTTGGCTGACCTTACACAAGGTAACAATGACCAATGCAATCTTTCAATACCCTATCAACCACTTATCAATATCACTAGAAATTCACATGTGAATGTTTGTACAAGATTCTATTAAATTTATTTGACTAGTTGTTTTCTTCCCCAAGAAAAAAATTGTAAGTTTAACTAAAATTACCATTGATATTTGTTGCTAGATACTCATTCTGGAAAGTTGATTATTTGAAAACTTCCAAGAATAAATGCAATAAAGAAATTATCTTACCATCTATTATGATTTTTCTTGATCCTCACTTTTGATAAAATATCCTTGAAAACATTTATTAAAGAAACAAGCAAATGCACTAGATACCATTTGTAAAGCCCACTCATGGAAGATAACTGACAACCATGAACAAGTCATAACTAAAAACCTATCCACTTACCTAGATTTCAATCATAGACTATGTAAAAATGTGTATCCTTTGCTCTCAAATTTTATACTTTCTTTAAGCAACAATTCCTTGTGTGTCATTTTCTTGGTTAGTATAAGAATCAAGTACTTTTCCAATACCATGCTCAAATATGGCCATCCCATTTCATTCATTGTTGATAAGGCATACTAAATTGGAACACGACCAACAGGCATCCAACAAATAGTCAATTACACAATAATTACATCTAAGCAAACATTAGCAAGGTTCATAAACTTAATCCTTAACGCTAGTCCTTGAATGGGTATGGTAGCAACCATACTCAAAAATCAAACTTGAAGGTTGGTTGAGTCTAGTCTTTTCATCTCTTTGATGGATTATGTTCTCTAATTAGATTTTAAAATTACTGAAATGGTTCTCTTGTATTTGGTATTTCAACATTATGTTCATGCATAGAGGGGTAAACTATAACATGCCATGAAATTGTATAAAACAAAGTCTATCCAATAGCTTATAAAAAATTTCAAAGACAATCTATGCAATCTCCACATGGTATCATGTGACCTATACAAGACTTTAAACTCACCACACCCACAACCTAAATTATTTCTTCATAGTTAGACAAATTTCAACAAATTCATGCCTTAGAAAAAAAATTCCTCAACATATTTCAAGACATGAACCCCACTACCCTAAAAACCTTTACCATCTTCTACAAAAGGGCCTTAGCCAACTTTCATAAAGTTATCTCACATACTTTAATAATTGATGTGAAACTAAGCGTTGGAGCGGTCAAAGACAAAAATTCAACAATAGTTGACAATCTTCTCTAAAAATACACTTCAAGTGCATAATTATTTTTGAGAGATTGAACAATAAAGACTCCTTACAAATACACTACAAACATGCACTTCAGGCCTTGCATAGTTAGCAGATATAGGTGATGTTTACATGTAGGGATGAGATGGTCTACATGCCTCCCAAACTCTCTAGAATAATTTTGAACCTTACACATCTAGTTCAATGGTTAGGCACACAACATGTAAGCCAAATTCATCTACACATGCTAGAAAATTGGCTTTTATTTAGAAAACCTACATCACCAGCATATCAGCTCATGTGAGAGGTCAATAACCCACTATTAAGCCTACACATGGCACATGCATGCACAAAATAATAAAGAAAAATAACAGATCATGCATCACACAATAAGTATAAGACAAAAAAATGTCAAAAGAGTTGCTCTATTCATCCATCATTTTCATGCATTGCTCAACCATACAGGATATGTACTAGCCTTTCTGCTCTACACCACAACATATCTAACAAATCTTACTACATAATGCAGCCATGCTCTCAAGTGAATAGTAGGCATGCTTATATAGATTCGCAAGACCCTCCTTTGCATTAATTGATTTACACATACCCATTAGATACTTTATTCTAGGGCCAACTACTTTTTCTATCCCAATGCAACCACTTGTGCCCAATTAATTTATACAATCTTATTTACAACTTTTGTTGTCAAAAATATCCCAGTATGATCATCTATTTTGTCCTCAAAACACTTAGGTACGAAGATTAGAGAATCAAAAAGAATATCCTCAGGGTAGTAGGAAGCATCAGTGCATGGTATAACTCTAATTAATTCAAGCAGGGAGGACTTTGGAAAAAAATGAAGCACTCTGGAACACATCCTAACATTGTAAGCTTTGGTTGGGTTCTAGGTGCATGCAGTCATGCAAGTTTAGTGGATGAGGGTTGCACATACTTCACATGTTAGTAACCATTATTGCATTACAATTTACATATATAGTTGAACATTAGGTGTGCATGGTTGACCTTCGTTCCCATGCTGGCTATATATAGGACACCCTAAACATTATTACTAAGATGCTAGTTAATTTTTTGGTACATGTGGATCATATATGAATATAGGTTGAATATTTCCAGCAACACTACTTTTTTAATTGGATCCTAAAAATGCCACAACTTATGTTCTTCTCTAAAACATTTGTACGAGGTTCAAATAGTAAAGAGATTGATGAAAGATAGAGAAATTAAAAAGATACCTAGATGTAGTTGGATTGAAGGTCGTAAACTCGTACATGTTTTTTGTGTAGGAGACAAATCACATCCATAAACATGGCAGAGCTATGCAAAGTAAGAGAAATTGGCTTGGAAAATGAAGAAAGTACGGTATAAAGAATCATTTATCTGCCACCATAGTGAAAATTTAGTAATTGCATTTGGTTTGTTAAACATGGCCCCTAGTACAACTATAAGTAGAAACAACCAAATGGATGCATATGCATGGATGAAGGGTAACATGGATTGAATAAATTGTTAGTGTAATTAATTAATTAATTATTACACTAGCATAAGTTAACTTAGGTCATATTTCATTTAGTCCTAGGTTGCATTTTTAATAAATGGGATAATATTTGCTTCCTAGTTTGTGGGATAAGATTCCTTCTGGAACTTATCTCAACATTTAATAATCATCTAGATAGGGTTCACATGTTGTCACATGTTGTTAGATTATAACACTTGGCAACATCTCATGCATCTTAGGTTTTCTCTTTTGCCTTTATATTTAGGAATTTTGTTCATTTGTAACATATCATTTTCATCATATCAATATAGAGTCTTTATTCAACATTCCATAATTGCAATATTTCTTTTTGTGGTTGATTATCTTTCATGGATAAAGTCCTTTATTAAAGATTTTGGAGCTTCAGGGGTTGTGCATCCATAATCTCAACATGGTATCAGAGCTAGTCCATTGAAACATCAACCCTTGATCCAGGAAGTTAGAGTATAAGATTCTTGCAGGCTTGGAGTTTTATGTTGCAGGCTAGTTGGTTCTACCCAAGAGCCAAGCTGATTTCTGGTCCACATCAGGCTCTCTTCGACCTCTCCTTTGTGTCCAGAAGGCCTCAAAACCCATAGATTGCCTGTTCATTTACCAAAATCGAAGTAGTATCAACTGATAGCCTTTGAGGTACAATCTAGGGTTTGCATTTTTTGTACAATCCGTACACATTTGCAGGAAAAAATCTCCCCTCTCAGTCCTCTTCAAAGGAAAATTTTTTTTAGAAGAATCAAAAAAAAAATTGGCTATTTTGGGCAAATTTTTTCTATAGTTCTGGCATAAATTTATTCTACAAAATTGACCTGCAATTAAATTACTCTGTCGGCATATTTATTTTTTCTGCACATATAGTTGGGATTTTATTTTGCACCGTTGGCATTTCATTTTCCATTGGCATTTGTTTATAATTATTTTGAATTGCAATTTAATTGCAATATTCAAAATTGTGGTGTTGGTTTTTTTTTCCGTCGGTCTGCAGACTTGTCGACCGCCTCCTGCGTCATCTGGCCGTCATCCGGCCCCGCCACCATCGCCATCAAATTTTCACTGCCCATCGAAGCTTTCGGCCACCGACCACCGATTGAAGCCCCTTCCGTAGACTTTGCACAACCCCCGGTCCCATTAGAACCGAGGGCTCCACCAATCTTTGAGCGGTGCATCCTCTGTTGGTCGCGCCACCACCTCTTGCCACCAGACCACCGCTTTGATGTCCCCACGGGGTGGTGATTTTTTTTAAACTGTGAGGGTCGCCTACGGTCACATCAATGACCAAAGGCCGAGATTTTTTTCACCCAGGTGCTTATTTTTTGCACCTTGTTAGCCAAACAATCTTCATTCAGGTAGAATTCTTCCAGGAGGCATAACTTATGCATACAATATCAAAAATATGCAAACGATATATCATTGGAAAGCTCTTTTAGTCTAATTTCTAGAGGTGTGCTCTATTTTTCTAGATTCTAATTCTATCAAAAATTATTCTTAGTTGAAGTATAAACCCTAATTTTGGGGTTTAGAAATGATTTCTAGCTTTTCAATTTGTTTCAAAGGCTTCACTTCAATTGATAGTTCATCAGCTATTTGCGTTCAACATTTTTTTTGTTAGAAATATTTTGTCTTGGATTGTTGTTCTCCTCCAATGGTTGACATAGGATTCGAAATTCTTATTCCTCATAACTATCACACATGGAAGGTCAATATGCAGAGACTTCTTTGGTCTAAGGGACTTTGGTCCACCTTGAATGAGAATGAGCCTCATCTCACTAGAGAATATGAAAAATTATAGCATCAGATTAAGTGTGAAGAGGCAATGGGGCTCATTTCTCTACATGTCTCCAACTCTTTATTCTTCCATATTGAGGGGTGCAAGACTCCCAAGGAGGTTTGGGACAAGCTCAAGGATCTCTTTGGTTATGTTAGTGATGTACGAGCTTTGCAATTGGAGGTTGAACTTGCTTCACTCACTGTTGATCAATTTCCTTCCATTGAAGACTACCTGGTAAGATTCAAGTCTTTAAGGACTTGGCTTTCTGGGTGTGGCAAAGATAAGTCTGAAAAAGAATGTATATTCATGATTTTATCTAAGTTAAGAGGTTCCTTCTCCTATTTTGCTACCTCTCTCTATTCCACCATGGATGGTCTTGGTGATAGCTTTTTTATGCCATCATTTGAGACATTTTGTTAAAGGTTGACTCGAGAGCAGTTCAAGCTAAATCAGGCTACATCCACAAAGTCCCATGCATTGGTGGCAAGACCATCAAAAGGAAAGAGAAAGCATAAGGGAAAATCAAAGGCAGGAGCTTCTTCTGAATCACCAACTCTGCCTAAGGAAGATAAGCCAAAAAAGATAGGAGCTTCTTCTACAATGGGCTTGGTCACATTGAGGATACATGTTTCAAGAGAGAGATACATGAGCTTCGGAAGATACTTAGAGATCACAACATCTCTCTCCCACCTACTACAGTTAAATCTCCTCACTCCCCCTCTCACGAAGAGTCATCATCAGGTATTGATGGCATTGCCACTATTGATAATCTTAGTAAGGGGAATGCTTTGATAACTACTTTGGTTGATAACAGAGAAGGATGGGTTCTTGACTCTGGTGCTTCCTGGCATGTCACTTCTTCTCAACAAAATATTTTGTGGGATACTCTAAGGCCTGCCAACTTTGATTGAATGTTTACAGGAAATGCAGATATTGTCTATGTTGTTGGTATCTGTGATGTTTCTCTTGATGGAAGGAGGTTGGAAGATGTTCTCTACATTCCTTAGATTTCTCATAATTTGTTGTCTATTTATCAACTTGCTCAGGAGGGATTTAAAATTGAGTTCACTTTAGATCTTGCTATCATCAGGGATAGGTTTGATTTCCTTGTTGCCTATGGTCAAGATGATCATCATCATGCTCCTGACTCTACAAATTCAAGAGTAGGAAGCACATCATCACCCCCTCCTCGCCGGGTCGTGGAGGATGGATTGACTTGGCTCTTTGCATGGCACCATCTTCTTCCTTAGAAACCTCTCAGTTGAGATTTGCTTCAACAGGGATGGATACATTTCCTTCTTCAAACTTGTGGTACATGGATGGGTTCTCTTCAAGTCTATCTAACTTGGCTGCTCAGTTTCTCACTAGTATTGAAGGCATTCTAGAGGGGATTATTCTCCTTTATCCCCGGGCTATCTAGTCCACATTTTTTTGATCTTTTTGTATATATGTGATGGTTGTAGTCCTTGGGGGGATAATGTTGAGTCCTCCAAACATCACTCTTCCATCTTTTTTTCTTGTTATCTCCTTTTTGGGGAGGTGTTTTCTTCCCACTGGGTTTTCCCCTTTTTTCTGGTCATGGGAGTTTTTCTGCATCTTCATGTACATGGGTACCTAACATGGACTCGTAGCTAGAACCCATCATCTTCTTGCAAATCATTGCATTTTCCTCCCTAAGTTGAACTTATGGGGGGTGTTAGTGTAATTAATTAATTAATAAATTATTACACTAGAATAAGTTAACTTAGGTCATATTTCATTTAGTCCTAAGTTGCATTTTTAATAAATCATTTAATAAATGGGATAATATTCCCTTCCTAGTTTGTGAGATAAGATTCCTTCTAGAACTTATCTCAACATTTAATAATCATCTAGATAGGGTTCACATGTTGTCACATGTTAGATTATAACACTTGGCAACATCTCATGCATCTTAGGTTTTCTCTTTTTCCTTTATATTCAATCATTTTGTTCATTTATAACATATCATTTTCATCATATCAATATAGAGTCTTTATTCAGCATTCCATAGTTGCAACACTTCTCTTTGTGGCTAATTATCTTTCATGGCTAAAGTCCTTTATTGAAGATTTCAGAGCTTCAGGGGTTGTGCATCCATAATCTCAACATCATTAATCCAGCTAAAATTGTTTCTACTTACTATTTGCCCTTCAAAACTAGCTCTTAGTGAGGTAAAAATTAATTGCAAAGCCACCATCCTCACTATCATCTAGTGGGAAGGAACATGTAAACATGGCATACATTTTCCATTGATCAAGCTTGTTCTCAATGTCGTGTGATTGCACTACCTTCCCACCCAAATCTAATGGAGTTATTTGTTTAAGACGTTGTCTCACCTCCAACCTGTGAAAGTAGTTATAAGAGAAATAGTATATATATGTGACTCATATCAATGTATTATTGTAGAATATGACCAATTGATTAGTCTGTTTGAGCCTTTGGCTCTACTTAATATGTAGCATTTTCAATACAATCTTCATTTTTTGAGGAGTCAAAAAGCCAACATATTTTAGTGCAAGTGTCAATGGCACCTCTTATGTTCCTTATAATTAATCTACCTACATCATCTAATGTCGATGATGACGATAATGCTCTTTATGAAGACCCATATGATGTTGACATTCAAGTTTGAAAAATTGACATGAAGTATTTTTTTAAAATTTTATGGTACTTTTGTTTACTAAATGCATGTTATGTGTCATTTTGAACTTATTTCCTATTTTTTGGCTACAAATATGTGTGTATTTGTGATTTTTGTATGTTTTTTCTATAGTTGTACCCAAAATGAACCAACCCCCTCCCCCCCACCAAAAATGTCATACTTGCATACCCAAAACCCTATACCCTAGCCTAAACCAATAACCTAGTATAATACATGAACCAATCTAGTATGGCATGAAATATATATCAACATCAACATCATTGAATTGAGGCTTCAAGTTGTCCCAAAAAAGAAAAATTTGGAACTTCAAGAACAAAAATTTCAAATTCACATGCAAATCCACTCATGTAGGTGTACTAAATTATTTATCAATATCCTACAACCACAAGTGTACAAAACTTGATTAACTTACCACCCAAAATCAAAATAAATTCAATGGCCTTCAAAAGAATGCTTACCTATGAAGACATAGTTCAATCTTTGGATATGTTTTTGATAGCCCTTTTGAATATTGCATGTGTACTCTGCATGAATGTGCATATTTCTTAAGATGTTGAAATCTTTTTAAGCCAGGAATATAGACCGGTTCACTAGATATGATAATCCTAGGTTTTACACCTGGTGAACTTTCAACCAATGGCCCAAAAGGAAGCTATTTTTTGACAGGAACACGATGTACACCTGCAAATTCAATTGCCATTTTGTTATCAACATATTCTAGCAAATTTCCCATCTTTTAGTTATAAAAAAAATGCATTTCAAGTACTATTTGTGAAATGAAATGTTGATATGCCCTTGTTTATCATTATTAAATATTCCCATAGTTGAACATAAGAATAAAAAAGAATGACAAATAGCTAGCCAGTTGGAAGGAAGAAATTTATAGATAAAAAATAACACAACAATGTCAAAATTGAAAGGATTCATTTGAAAGAAGTCATTCGAAGAAAAATATTATTACCCATGCTCCAAAAAATAGATTAAGGATAGGTCAAGGCAACTGCAAATAAAGACACTCCTTTGGTAGCTTAAGAAATCATTCATATCAAAACAATTTTTTAAATAACTAACATGTATGTTTTGATGAAGGTATAGTTTCAAAATTAAATTGCACAGTAAGAGTTGTAAAAATATATAACCAGGCATCAAATATGGCCAATTTAAATAAACACATTATCTTAGACTTTTACATTTATACCAAAAACATACATCATATATGAGGAACATAAATGGTTGCTTTTCATTGTTCTACGGTAAATCAATGTGTCAGAAGACTTCCTAATGAATCTAGATAAGCTAGCTATTCAAAAGAAAATTTTAATGCCAATCACAACAAAAATGTTATTGACTACAATATTTCTAAACAAATGAATTGAATGCCCAATTTGACAAATAAGATTCCCTTCCTAAGATTTGATAATCTTAACATGTCTTTTCCTACGAATCTTGTTATGACCATTTCGCTAAAAAAAAATTTTTGTTCTTCATTTCAAACTTCAAATTCTTCTTCCACCACCCCCTTACAATGATGCATTGAGGCTATTTATGCCTTTTCCAACTTGTTTCAACTACCTACAACCAAACTCAACAACTTTTACATGACTCTTGACCCTTCATATTCTTAATGTTGCAATTTTTGCAATTTTTCAATTTTGCAACATTTGACACTTTTACCAAGTCTATGCAAATTTTACAAAATAAACCCAATAGACTCAATTTACATCATAAGTGGTCTAATATGACCTCATGTGCATGGCCAAAGACTCAAAAACCCTACATCCTATCCTAAGACCAAAATTTGCATGCATAGCAAGGTGCTCTTGCACCAAAATACACTCTCATCTCTATAGGTATCCTCTTGAATATTTCTAAATCTCTAAGTTCCTTACTAGCTTTAATTTTTATTGTAGCAACATAAGTTGTAGCCCAAGATGATCCTGTTTTCTATAATTACAATGTTAATCGATGGGTCACTAGTTTTGTTTAGGTTGTTAGAGAATAGGCTAAAAATTATCTCACAAATAAAATCATTAGTATTATGAGTGAAGACTTTGCATATGAAAGAACTTAGTAGAATTATAATTAACACTATCGGCCTAACATTACTACATCGGGGGAACTCCCCTCATAGCTCCACTGATAGACCGGTAAGGTGGGGGCAGTCAATTCCATTTTTTGTAATGTGGTAAAAGTCATGCAAGTAACGCTATGTCAGGCTTGGGAACTCTTCTTGGAGGTTCTAAATGATTTGCCTCTTTTTTATAAGATTGTATTGGTAGTGCCACCTAGATCACAGTTGTTTGGTGGGATTACAAACCCAGAGAATGAGGTGCAGTTATGGAAATCTCATAGAGAGAAGCTACAAGCTACCATGATGATTTTTTGAGCAAATTTTTATCAGAGTCTTGCTTAGTGTGGCTTAAGACATGTGTAGATGATATTCTCTCTATAGATAGGCTTGGGGAAAAGTATTTTCTTGATCTTGTGAAAAGTGGCAAGGAACTTGCAGAGAATGAGACATTGATCAGAGAAACATTGGATAGTCTAGATGCATTTGAAGGGAGCTTGGAGTGGCTAAAAATGATTTTTGGTTCAAATGTTGAGTTTTCATGGCAATGTGTGTGTAAGATTGTTTTGAAGCACTCAAAGAGTGTATGGGATGAACTTTTTGAAAGCTTTTTTGTTAGTAGGATGAAACAAATAATAGCTGATAGATTTGCATATCTACGTGAGAGAGTTAAGGTTGGTAAATGCCTTGAAGCCATAGTTACATCTCTAGCAAGTTACAAAGATGTTGAAACCCATTTGCACAAATTAACTACTAGTGAGGGTTGGCTTGTCAAGAGAGGGGACCTAAAAAGTGTCAATTTATCTAGGTTGAGTTTTAGATTTAAGATGACAAATGATGAAAATTAGTTTGGTTGCCTTAACACTTATTTTGGAATTGAGGTTAGTCAAATAAAAGATACCATAGATGAGGGGTCCAAGAATATTCTGGAAGACCTCCTAAGTTTTCTTCATGCACATAAATCTCCTTCAAGGATAAATGATTTAGCACCTTATTTGTAAGAGAAATGCTTCCATTTTATCTCAACATTGAGTGTTGAGATTGAATAACATCTTGCACATCTTTCAGAAGCTCTCTATCAAGAAATGAAAAATGAGGAGATGCTAGAAAAAATGAACAAGGAGACACTAGAACCAACAGTTATAGTGGAAAGGACACTTTTCTTACGAAAGCTTTTAGTTGCTCTCAATTTTTATTCAACTTCCCTTCCACTAGTTCTTGGCTCATCTCAGCTCTGGTTTGTCAAGAAAAAAGCTTCAGTTTTAGGGAAAGGATCTTCAACTTTTAGATATTCTAGTACTAATTTTAATTACCCTCTTCTAGACAGTTCTAGAAGAAAAATTCTAATGTGGGGTCGATTTGAAGCCTAAATCACAAGATAAAAATAATAGCACCAAATTGAATAAACTGAGAAGAACTATGCACAATCTTTGTATCAAAGCTCATAGCATGTCGATATTGTGGATAACTGAAGAGCTTTCAAGCACATAAGACTTTGGCTTTTATCATTGGTAGTTGTTAGCAATGATAAGGAAATTAGAGGGTCAAATAGAATACATGCAAATCTTGATTCATTAATTGTCCTATACATGAAGAATTGGTATAAACAATAATATGTGCTAAATAGATTTTTTTGGTTAATTAGTATATCAAACTTAACTACTGTGCCTTGAAGATTTCAATACTTGTGAATTTATTCAAATATGTTAGTGAACCCAGTCACTCGGGTTCCACTATACTATAAACGTTAAACCCCTACCACCCCTGTACTCCTTGCATTGTACTCTACATGGTTGATAGAAGAGCCACTTTTCACTTTATTATTGTTCATCATTTTTCTTTACACTCAACTTCAAAAGTGATTTGCATGCCCCATTAGAAAGTGGAAGCTAATTTTAAGAGTTCAAATTTTGAAATTTGTATAGACAACTCAATCTACATGACCCTTACTATAATTTTTATAGATAAAAGTAAGTTCTGTGAACTATGCAATTTGATAGAGGAAACTTTGAAAAGAAAATATCACTTTTAACATCTCATAACAAAAAATAAAAGAATAAACAGACCTCGATTCCAAGTTGTCTATATAAATCCTTAACTTTTACAACACAAGATGGATCTACTTTTCCATAATTATCCTAAAAAAGAACATAATCATTGTTAGTCAACAAGAAGCTAGTGAAAAATTACACAAATAGTCACAAATAAAAATGGACTTATTTGCAGACATATATTCTTTGAATTTGGCTCTCATTTTCCCATTCAAGAGCTTGCACTACAAGCCAAGAGCGTTTAAAGTCTTCAATGTCCATTCCTATCTGCATGTACCAACTCCAAAAATAGAATAGTAAGTCTATGATTAACATACCTATAGACAAGAAACTTACTTTTAAGTTGATTTAATGTGTAACAAAAGAGTGCAAGCATTGTGAATTATTTACAGAAAAATGATTATGACATAGAATTGGACAAGAGTCTATAGGTACCTTTTCTCAGTTGCATCTTTAGTTTCAAATTTCATTTTGAAATGCATTCCAATAGACAATGGATGGTTGAAACTCTTAACATACTTGGTATAAGGAATCACAAATTCTATTGGACTTCTCCTGCAAAAATCGAAACATGCAATCTTGAGAAATACAAAGAAAAAGCATCCAGTTTCCACATATGTATTATTTCTATTTATATGTGAAACTCTGGAAACTTTATTATGTGGTCATAATAAAGATCACTAATAATATTTAACATTAAAAAGAGTTACAACGAGTTTCATATTTATACATGAAAGGAAAATAATGTGAAATACATACATTAAATCTATCCACCTTAGGGCATGGTTACAATATTGGTGGATGCAATTTTTTTGAGAAGTATCTCAAATATAAGGACACATAATGCTCAAAGCCATATAAATGTGATCTGTCTACAAACAAGACCTAACATTGTTCCAATGGCTACACAATGGATGCTTCAAAATTAAAGGAAATGTAAATATATTATATTATTTTTCATTTTATCTTTTTTAAGCTTTTAAATATTTCCTTTTTAACCCTAACATTGGGTATTGTTCTACTTGTCTCAAATAGTTAGTTACCATCTCACAAATTTTCAACTTCATCTACCAAGAGTTGAGTTCCTTGATCCAGTTTAGATTTGTATGATTTCTTTATATTCCTATATCTATTGTTGCAACAATTCAACAAAAAGAAAAGGAAGGAATTGTAAGCAGAAAACATAGTCCTATCAAGCTATTGGGAAAACTATAAAGAAGATGATACTAATTCCATAGGAAAATCAACTCCCTTCACTCAGTTTAAATGTGACTTCCATTATTGTCTGCATGTTATAAATGTATGAGTACCATGCAAAAAGAATAGCTAAATTTTGTATCAAAACCATGTTTATTTCATTGGAATGAAAGACATTTTGAAAAGATTTCAAGTCACAAAGTTGCAACAATAAAACCAAGAAAGGTCACTTGGACTTCAAAACACTCCACTTGCCATTAATAACAAAAACATCTTACAAGCTTCAAAATCAAGGGAAGAAAAAATAAAATCCCATTTTCACCATGATTGAAGGAAAAATATTTAAGGTAGAATAAATGAGAAAAAATCTTACACATTTAGTAAGATAAGAGATGAGAAACATTAATTAGCTAGATAGCAACCATCAAATTTGGATGCAAAGTCCCAAATCCAACAACTTTAGTTGTGGAAAGTACTAATTAGTAATTAACATACCAGTACAACATCTACAAGCACGTCATTGTCCAAATTCCAAATACTGCCTAAATTAATATACCTTTATGTTCCTTCAACTTAAAAACCAAACTCATCATGCATCAATTTGGTAGTTTCGTTAGATCCTAAAAATTAGATGTTGGTTAGATATTATAATTGTTGAGGATACATCAACATGCACATAATATGCTTTACAACATTGGGGATATATAGAAAATCCTTAACATGGACATAAATTAACTATATCTAGAGAAAAAATCACTTGTTTCCTGATGACACCAAGTCAACTCAAGCAAGTGATGAGGATGAAATTATAACCTGTGAAGTACAGAGGACCCTGTCAATCTAATGGACCACATAAACAAAAGAAGATCAAATTTCAAACTATACAAAAGATTTCAATTGGTTATGTATAAATCTTGACTTCCAAGATGAATTCCCCCTGTTAAAATGAAGTATAATGATACCCATTTACCAACATACAGTAGGAGTTCGCACAATTTACTATTGACATTTTATATTTTGATATGAGCAATTGATAAAATGTCTCTTCTAAATGGTGCCAAGTAGCTACAAATGCAAGAGAACCACAAAACAAGTTAAAAGGTTAAGGAAATAATTTCCATAGTGAAGGGCAGATATTAATGTATCATTCCAATAGAATGCAAATATGTCATAAAGATTGAATAAAAGTGTAAGGACAGATAAAAGAAGCATATGGACAAGTAGAAGCAGATGAAGACCAGATTCATTATAGAAACTTGAAAAGCATGATGAACATGCTCCATTTTCAAGATAACCAAGCTTGAAGTGTAGAAGGAAAGATAAAAAAGAATGGATCATATGGCCTAACCATGTATAGATTTGAAAAGTAAAATTAACTAAAACCATGGAAAGTGACTTACCACAAGATTTTGCACAAATTGTGTCTGATGCAGAAAAATGGGCAAAGGTTGCAATCCAAAATCAAGCATCGCACTTTCATTTCTCCATTTTGGCAGGCTAACTTGAAAATAAGGTTTCATCCTTCACTTCTCCATTTTAGCGAGCTATTCCCTAAAATAAGGTTTCGACTCACTTCTCCATTTTGGCAGGCTACGATTGAAAATAATGAGAAAATTTTTACATGTTAAATATATATATAATTATTACTAGCAATTTCACCTTGGTGTGCAATAGGTACGCTAAAGATGTATGAAACATCAATTAGAGAAAATTTTGGTGTATTTTTTCAAACATATGTGTAGTACATGAGGTCAATTGGTAGGTCATTTAGCAAATGATGTTGTTTATGTAAAAAAGGTCTCAATTAGCATTCACTCAATAAATATATATTTTAAATATAATTTTTCATTAAACAAAATTATATATTTGTAATAGTAAATTTATTACAGGAGTTTAGTTTATTTTTTCTCTATCCACCTCTTTATATCTTATCTATATCCTCCTCTCAATTTTATGTCTTTCTCTCTATATCTTATCTCTATCTCCCTCTCTCTTTTATGTTTTTCTCTCTCTATAAGTTTGTTTGTCTATATCAAACGTCATGTTACCTTGAGCATAACTCCCCAAGGACACATACCATTCTTGGATTTTTGGCATGAAACAAGTAATCAAAAGTTAGTTTTTCTTTTCTCTATCTCTCTTTCCCTTTCTATCTCTTATATTTCTATCTCTTTTGTATTATCTCTCTCTTTTATATTCCTTTCTCTTTCAATCTTTCTCTCCATCTATATCTCTATTCTTCTTTATCTCTCTACCTCTATATTTCTTTGTCTCTATCTCTTTATTTTTTTTATCTCCATCTTTATCTCTTCCATTATAATTTAACTAATTTATATAATCATACTTGTAAACTATTTGTAATATCATTATTTTCCTCTAGTGAATGTAGAGTATGTAAACTTATAAGTAGCTTAGTATATATTTGAGAATTGTATGCATATTTATCTTCCACACTACATACTTGGGCCCTTTGACGAGTTGGGCATTCAATTTAGAAGAAAATTTTGTGTTCATATGATGAAATTGTTGGATGTTGTGGTTGTGTTGCTGATATGTGGTTGTCATTGATGTCAACACTATTAGCATTATTGTATTGAAGGTTGTATATGTCAAGGATATTGAGAAAATTTTTAAAGAAAGAGTTACAGGTTCCCAGTGGAATTGTGAAGGTCATGAAGGTGTCTTGTTCTATATGTTGAAGATCAACTGTTGTGGACTAAAGGGTTTCTTGTTGAGTGTATCTAGTCCATCCACTAGAAGTTTTAGAGGTCCATGTGAAGATTTGTTTGAGTTATGAAGATATGTGTTCTGACAATGTCTTTGTGGTCTCTGTCAGTGTTCTTGATTAAATTTGGTATAATTCTAGTAATTCTAGTTGCTGCAGATGTTTCTTTGTTGTTTCTTGGTGCTCGTGGATGTTTCTAGATTGTGCTCTATCTTTGTTGCACGTCTGTGTTGATTGGTGTGCTCATGGTTGAAGATTTTTTTTGGTATGTTCGAGTTTTCATGTTCTTGGCTAATATGATGGTTGTGGCGTGTTGTAAATCCTTGAATATTTAATTTTGAATGTTTGTCCTGCTCAAAGATATTGTTTTGGGTCTCATCATAATATTAGCCGACAGTGTTTGATCCACATTAAAAATTTATTTGTAAATTTGGGCCGACATTGAAAATATGTTTTATATTTTTTGCCAACTAGGTTGTTGATGCAATTCCATGTTTTGGATATATACGAGTGATTGTTTGAACAAAGTTAGTGTGTAGCAGAGAAAATGTATGCCAAATAAAGTGTAGATGTGTGAATAGTGTCCAAATCATTTGATTACAGAGCAAAGTGAGCAAAGTGTGAAGAAGGTTTTTATGTACTTAACCGGAACTATAATTAGGCTTGTGAAGAAGTTATTTCCTCAGTTCATACCCTGCGGATCTAATCTGTATTGTTGTGTATTGTTGGGAAGTGAGCCCTCTTGTATTTGAGCAGTGAGATCTAGGTAATGTGCCTGAATGCATGTGCATTCCCATTATTTTTATTATACTTTTAACAGGGTATAATATTGTGGACTAACATCCACTGTGGTTTTTCTCCTAATAGGGTTTCCACGTAAAAATCTTGGTGTTCTCTGTGCTTTTTATGTGTTGTTTGTCCATGGTTTACTGTTCATTCATCAAATCTGAGATTAAGTTAAGTTTGAAAAAATTTAAATATTCTGTGACAACTAACTCATCCCCCCTCTTAATTTCCTGTCCTTGTTTTTCTAACAAATGGTATCAAAGCAAGTTCCTCTAAAGAAGTTTAAAAGCTTGAGGTGATCCAAGATGGCATCATACAAGGACAGTCCTAGATTTGATGGAACAAACTACTCATTGTGGAAAACTAAGATGGAGTATCATTTGAGGTGTATTGGTGAACCATTCTGGAAGATTACAAAGAACAGATACATTATTCCTCAAAATGGTCCTCCATTGGTAATGAGATTAAAGAGGTTGAGAATAATGTCAAGGCTATGGAAGCTTTGTTGAGTGCTCTAACTGATTCGTAAATGAAAAATGTGATAGGTCTGAAGACAACTCATGAGATGTGGATGAAGCTAGAAACTTTGTATGAAGGAGATGTACATGTGAAGATGGCTAAGCTATAGAGTTTGAAAGACAAGTATGAAAATTTGAAGATGGGTGAAGATGAAAATATTTCTTCTTTTATGCAAAGAGTAAATGAAATAGTGATGGGTATTAGGTGTACCGATGGTACCCTGGAAGAGGAAGAAATTGTGGCTAAAGTGCTCAGATCATTGCCTCCCTCCTAAAAAGCAAAGGCTCATGCTATTGAAGAAACCAGATCATTGACGAATGTGACAAGAGATACACTAATTGGTAAACTTGTTTCCTTTGAGTTGAGTGAATTTAGTGAATCTACTTCTAAGATTAAAACTGCATTCAAGGCTACTATATCTGGAAGAAACAAGAAAATATATGATCCAAGAGAGAGTTCTAGAAATACATTCAAGTATGAGGAAGAAATGAAATAGCTTGAAGATGAAGAAAGAGAGGTAGAAGATTTGGAAGCACTGATTGTGAAGAAAGAAGGTAGAGGACAAGGTAAGTATAAAGGAAATTTGCCTATCAAATGTTTTTCTTGTAGTAAAATAGGTCATTTTGCATCAAGCTTTCCTGAAAGAGTTCCTAGATCTAATCCTTACAAATCTAGATTCCAAAAGAAATGCTATTTTTCTGAAGGTGTGACCGATGAAGATTCTGATAAAGAAAATGGAAATGAAGATGATTGGGTTTTCATTGCTATCAAGGAAATAGTCTTGTAGCTACTGAATCTGCTAAAGTTGAGAAAGCTCTTTAGCTCGAATTGAAGAAAAGGATGAGTGGGTCATTGACAACGGATGCTCACATCATATGAATGGTGAAAAAAGAAAATTTTTAAGTCTAGAGAAGTATGACGATGGGATTGTAATATTTGGAGATAACAATGCTTGTGTGATTCATGGCAAAGGATCTATTTGTCTTGGTGGTAAGCATAACACTGATGATGTTCTTTTATGTTGAAGGCTTGAAGCACAACCTGTTGAGTGTTGGAAAAATGGTGGACAAGGGTTATGATCTTTAGTTCAAAGATGGAAGATGCAAGATATATGGAAGTTCTAGAAATATAATTGCTTCAAGTAAATAGACAAAAGGTAATTTTTTCACATGACTGCTGCCAATGAAAGTTGTTTAATTTCTCAAGTAGATGAAAGTTGGTTATGGCATAGAAGGATGTGTCATGTGAATTTTGATAACATAGTCAAAGTAAGCTCCACTCAAGCAGTAAGATATTTACCTAAGCTAGTGAATCTTGCTAACACAATTTGCAAGGAGTGTCCAATGGGAAAACAAACTAGAGTCTCTTTTTGGAGCAAACATCATTCAAATGGATTACTAGAGCTGGTGCATACTGATCTATGTGGTCCTTCCATATTCAAAAGTCTCCATGGTGAAAGGTACTTTATGCTACTAATTGATGATTATTCTAGAATGATATGGGTTGCTTTCTTAAGAGAAAAATGTGAAGCATTAGAAAAGTTCAAAAGTTTCAAAGCTATGGCAGAAAATGAGAAAGGTCTAAAAATCAAATGCTTAAGGTCAGATAGAGGTCATGAGTTCACCTCCAAGGAGTTTAATTCTTTCTATGAAGAGCATGCAATTAGAAGACTGTTATCTACTCCTAGAACCCCTCAACAGAATGGTGTTGCAAAAAGGAAGAACAAAAAATTTTTGGATGCTGCTAGAACAATGATGATTGAAGGAAATGTGCCTCACATCTACTGAAGTGAAGCTGTAAATACTGTTGTGTACACTTTGAACTGGCTAAATGTAAATGGTAATTTAGGTAAGACTCCTTTTGAACTATGGTTTGGTTATAATCCTACTGTTAAATACTTCAAGATCTTTGGAAGAAAGTGTTACATCAAGAGAGATGACGATATAGGAAAGTTTGATGCAAGAAGCAATGAAGGAATCTTTCTAGGTTACTCTACTAGAAGCAAGGCCTATCGGTGCTATATCAAAAGACTGAGAAAAATGGTTGAGAGTGCAAATGTTAGAGTTGATGAGGATTCTGCTAGATCATCTAGATATTGTGGATATGATTCAAATGAAGACAATACAAACAAATGGAAGAATGTTTAGACATAAAATCAACTTCAAATTGTGCCATATGTTTCGGTAAGACAACTTCAATTTGTTCTGATAAATCAAGATAGTCAGGAAGCAGAGACAAGTGCAAGTGCAGAAGAAATAATAGAAGAATCAGAAGTTCAAGAGAATCTTAAAACTCTAAGGTATGTAAAGCTAAATCATTTTGACAATCAAATTATAGGAGATAAGAATAAAGGAGTGCAAACTAGAAGAAATATTGCAGAAGAGTATTGCCTGATTTCCAAGATTGAACCTAAATATGTCAAAGAAGCCTACAATGAAGAACACTGGATGGAAGCTATGAAGGAAGAATTGATGTAGATTGAAAATAATGATACATGGATACTTGTTCTGAGACCTAAAGATAAGAATGTGATTGGTACTAAATGGGTCTTTTGAAATAAAGTGAATGAACAAGGTGAAGTGGTCCCGAATAAAGCAAGATTGGTATGGAAAGGGTATTCACAAATGGAAGGTATTGATTTTGAAGAAATCTTTGCCCCTGATGCCAAAATTGAAGCTGCAAGGTTATTTCTTGCTTATGCTACATATAAAAATTATAAAGTCTATCAAATGGATGTGAAGTCAGCTTTTCTGAATGGTGAGTTAGAAGAAGTATGCATTGAATAGCCTTGTGGATTTCAACTAACTAACAAAGAAGACATGGTTTTTCAATTGAAGAAAGCTTTGTATGGACTCAAGCAAGCCCCAAGAGCCTGGTATGCTAGATTGGATAAATACTTACTGAAGGTTGGATTCAATAAAGGTATTGTTGATAGCAACTTATATTTCAAATTGGATCATGATAAAGAATTAATTATTGAGGCCTTTATTGATGACATTATTTTTGGAGGAGATGACAATCTATGTATGAGGTTTGTTGATGAAATGAAGAGTGAATTTGAGATGAGTATGATTGGAGAGATGAAGTTCTTTCTGGGATTGCAAGTTACTCAGTTAGACAAGGGGATCTTCATATCTCAGTCCAAATATGTGAGAGAACTACTGAAGAAGTTTGGTATGGATGATTCAAAACTTGTTGGTATGCCCATGGTAACCAGATGTAAGTTGACATAGAATGATGACTCTCCTAAGGAAAATCAAACAAGATGCAGGTCAATGATTGGTGGATTTCTCTATTTAACTCAAACCGGTCCAGACATTATGAATGTTGTATGTATGGTTGCTAGATTTCAGGCTAATCCAAAAGAGTCTCATCTGACTGTTGTTAAGATAATCTTCAGGTATCTGAAAGGAATAATTAATTTTGGGCTTTGGTATCCTAAGGGTGATGATCTTACTTTGAATGCATATATTGATGCAGATTAGGCAAGAGATGTAGATGACATGAAGAGTACTAGTGGTGGTGCCTTCTTCCTAGGGAAGAAGCTGGTGCCTTGGTTGAGACAAAAGCAGAATTCTATTTCTCTATATACTACCGAAGCAGAGTATATTGCTATTGCAAACAACTGTACTCAAGTGATGTGGATGAAACAGATGTTGAAAGATATCAAAGTAGTATATGATAAACCTATTTCCATATATTGTGACAACTCAAGTGCAATTATCATATCTAAGAATCCAGTGCTACACTCTAAGACCAAGCATATATCAATCAAGTTTCACTTTTTAAGAGAAAAAGTGAGTGAGAAAGAAGTCAGACTCAAGTATGTGCCTACCAAAGAATAGATTGCAGACATTTTCACTAAGCCATTGCCAAAGGATACTTTTGATTATCTTAGAGGGATGCTAGGGGTAACTACCCCTCCTAATTTGAACTAAATATACATTTACTTATATCAATCTATGTGCTTCATAGATATTTCCTAATCTAGATTGATGTTACCGTGGCTGCTGCCCAGGGGGAGTAGTTAGATGTGCAAATATGTGGTTCAAAGATTCTATGTGGGAAGATAATGCTTATATTTTCCATTGATGTCAAATGGGGAGAAGAGTCAAGTGAAAAACTACTACTTATCTGGAGTGAAGAGTCTTGTGGGAGAAGACCATGTAGAAGAGGTTAAGGAAGAAGAGTCAGAATCTAAGGGGGAGTAAGTGTTGATTGAGAGTTGGGTTGATGGTGTTTTTCACATCATGTGTTTCCATCAATGTCAAAGGGTGAGATTGTTGGATGTTGTGGTTGTGTTGCTGATATGCGGTTGTCATTGATGTCAACACTATTAGCATTATTGTATTGAAGGTTGTATATGTTGAGGATATTGAGAAAATTGTTAAAGAAAGAGTTTCAGGTTCCTAGTGGGACTGTGAAGGTCATGAAGGTGTCTTGTTATATATGTTGAAGATCAACTATTATGGACTAAAGGGTTTATTGTTGAGTGTATCTAGTCCATCCATCAGAAGTTTCAAAGGTCTACGTGAAGATTTGTTCAAGTTATGAATATTTGTGTTCTAACAGTGTCTCTATGGTCTCTGTTAGTGTTCTTGATTAAAGTTGGTATAATTCTAGTATTCTATTTTCTACGGATGTTTCTCTGTTGTTTCTTGGTGCTCGTGGATGTGTCTAGATTGTGCTCTATCTTTGTTGCATGTCCACGTTGATCGGTGTGCTCATGGTCAAAGATTTGTTTTGGTATGTTTGGGTTTTCATGTTCTTGGCTAACATGATGGTTGTGGCGTGTTGTAGATCCTTGAATATTTAATTTTGAATTTTTGGTGCACTCAAAGATATTGTTTTGGGTCTCATCATAATATTAGCCAACAGTGTTTGATCCACATTGAAAATATGTTTTATATTTTTAGCCAACTAGGTTGTTGATGTAATTCCATGTTGCGGATATATAAGAGCAATTTTTTGAACGAATTTAGTGTGCAGCAGAGAGAATGTATGCCAAAGAAAGTGTAGATGTGCAAATAGTGTCCAAATCATTCGATTGCAGAGTAGAGTGAGTGAAGTGTGAAGAAGGTTTTTTTTGCTTAACTATAAATATAATAAAGCTTGTGAAGAAGCTATCTCCTAAGTTCATACCCTACATATCTAATCCGTATTGTTGTGTATTGTTGGGAAGTGAGCCCTCTTGTATCTGAGCAGTGAGCTCTAGGCAGTGTGCCTGAATGCATGTGCATTCCCATTATTTTTCTTATACTTTTAATAGGGTATAATATTGTGGACTAACATCCACCATGGTTTTCCCCTAACAGGGTTTCCACGTAAAAATCTTGGTGTTCTTTGTGCTTTTGATGTGTTGTTTGTTCATGGTTTACTGTTCATTCATCAGATTTGAGATTAAGTAAAGTTTGAAAAAGTTTAAATATTTTGTGACAACTAATTCACCCCGCCTCTCAATTGTTTGTCCTTGTTTTTCCAACAAACACCACAAAACAAAATATTTATTCCACAAAAAATATTTATTAGTAATTTTATTTGTAATATTTTATTATTAATTATGGCGGGCTACGATTGAAAATAAGGTCTTGACGAAGGTTTTAGAGTATTTTTATTAAAATAAAATTATGGCCAAGATTTTAATAATAAGCACATTTATTTAGTTATTTATTTAGTCACTTTTATTTGTCTAATATTAGTCATTTATTTAGTCATTTAGTTGTTATTTTACCCAATGACCAAATTAGTCACTTATAAATGACCAAATTAGTCATCTATTTGCAAAATTTTACTAGTGTTAGTCACGTGACTAAAAAATTTAGTCACGTAGTCATTTATTTGCCAAATTCTACCGGTGTAGGTCCATTGTACACTTTCTTTCTATTCTTGATCATTATTTCAAAGTCATTTTAATTATTCATCCTAAGGGTTTGATTGAGAAGAACATGACCCTCAAAATTCAATGGATTCCACAAAGGAATTTTCAAATAAGTTACCAATCCTCACCAATAGTCAAACATAATAAGATCAAGGTACAAGTGAATTCTAATAGTAATAATTCTTGTAGTTCATTCTTTTTTATATGTATGTTGAGGTGCATGTGACACTTCACTTTCATAAGTAACAAGATTAGATCTATAGGAATGGACTTATAGGTGTGGATCTAAACCAAAGTAGTATCTACAATTAGTTTGTAGAGTCTAATACATTTATATGATTTGATACTAAAATACTAGCATTATAGTAAATATTTTTTGTATCTTCAACCCTATCTATAAAATCTAGTTATATAGTCCATTTAACTTTTTAGTATTCAACATTTATTATTTTGAGTCAAGTATATCATTTATTTGGCTAATTTTTTTATTTAATTATACTAGATTATTTTTTGTAAGTGGTTGATTTTTGCTAATAATTGACATATTTTATTTCGTTCCATTTAAATGATAAATAAGCACTTTCTCTTATTTTAATAGACATTATTTGAATGAGAAACTATGGATCAAATCTAAACACCATCCTATCACTTTATGGTAGCCACCACAAGAAGACCATGTAAGTATAGAAGCCAAGAAGATATAATTATGAAGTGACAGTGAGAAAATAAAGATAAGACAAGAGACATGAAGTTTCAATTGCAATCCAAGAAGGAAATTAAGACCAAAAGAACATATTGTGGTAATTTAAGCAAGAGATGCCTCTTAGTTAGATATAGGTCCTTGGAATTGTAGAGGTTATGGTGAGTTTAAAAGGCCTATATATTCATATTAGGACTCTCACAAAGATAGTCTTAAGAACAAAAATATGAACTTTGAAGACTCCATGAAGCATTTGGTATATAAACAACTTTCATGACATAAACCCCTAAAGGGGATATCAATGAATGATAGATGTGGCAAAATCTTGTTCTAGAAGATATTCCACACCCTCCTAGGGAATTTAATGATCTTCAAACCTCTCTTCCGCGTGTCCTAAAAGCATGCAAGTAAGGTTGTGGTAATTTGGAGGAGTAATGACAAGTTATGTGGAGAGAATCTTGGAATAGTTTGATTAATTGGACAATAGTTGAGTATTTATAAGAGGCAGCTTGAGCAAGTAAAGAAAACCTCAAATCATATAGGAGTTATTTAATTAAGGGAGCATCTTAAACAACCAACATCCTAGAGTAATCTAAGGAGAATAACTAGGAAAATGGCCAATTGGGCACCCAAGGAGAGCTATGAATAAGAAAACAAGGCAAGAAACATGTCTTTCATCTTTCATTACATGTTACAAAACTTTAGGAAATATTTGGATAACATAAAAGGATTCCTAAGGTAGTATTCTTTCAGTTTTGGATCTCTTGACTAAGCATTGCAATATGTAAATTAGTTGTTTTTGCTCTTGTAGTAGCATTGTAACTCAATTTTCTCAAGGAGAACAACATTGTAACACTTTATTTTCATGAATAAGAAAGCATTTCTAGATTTGTATTACTATAAGAACACTCTTTTATCAATAAAATTAAGTAATTTTTCCTTCTCAATGAATGTTACTTTGTGTGTTTAATATGATGATTGATGCATGATTTTTGTGGTTTTCATCAAATTCTCAAAAAATCTTATTTATAACACCTTTAAACAGAAAATAGATGCATTTATGCAGGTTGTTAGTTACATGTAATGAGTATGATTTTTTTGTTGTGAGAAACTTATTTTCCCTCAAGAATTGTTGAAAATTCAAACCTTCTTGCAAAGCACTTATGCATAAATATGTAAAAACCTTTGATTTGTGCATTAAACCAATTGAGTTATGGAACATTATGTGCATCAACATAGTTGTATACGCTCTAAAAAATAATGTGGTGCATCACCCCATTAGCATTTATATTTCATTTCATGTCACTTCCTATCTCTTTTCTTGAAAAGAAATTATAGCATAGGTTAAATTAGGTGAAATACCAAGGGAACTAACCCTCTTTGGAGGCTAACCTCTAGCTATCAAATTCCACACTTTGAGAGGTCTTCCCTTGTTTCACTGGATAACTAAGTTGATAACTCAACAAGGGTGCATATCTAGTTGACAACAATAAGATAAGATCTAATGCCAACTAAGACTTCTAGAAATATTCTTAGGACCTAAGTAAACTTAATATGTTAATAGAACCTTCTAGGTGAACTAGTTAGGTAGAACACCTTATTCACACAAACAATCATTGATCAAATTTGGTGGAATTCTTCAATGAAATTTGTGTAATTTATGGCATTGTGGGTTTTTAATTTGCTACCATATTTGTGAAGAATTACATGTGAATCACAATTCTATTTTGATCAACTATTTGGCAGGTTTCAATAGATTTTTCTACATTGCAGGAATCATGACATCATCTAACCTTGCAAAGATTTCATGTGTATCTAAACATTGTCGGAATTTTGCCACCACTTATCTTTTACAAAAGTCTCATGTGCATTAGAATGTTTGTGGGTAGTTTTTGGTCATTTGTATTTGTGGGTAATCCCTATTGAACTAAACCTAGTGATATAATGAATTAGTTATGATGAACAGTTCTGCCTATGATGCCAGCATGACTCCTTGATGATATTATCCTATACAGATCATAGAAAATTACCATCCAATTAAACCTGAAGTAGAATTTTATGTTTGAAGTTATCAATTGTGGATTTTCCATTTTCTTCTACACTTGTAAACTTTTCTCTTGTTATTGCATTTGCAAGTTTTCATCTTGCTATTGCACCTTGCAAGAACTTTGAGTCCAGTTGAACTTTGTGGACATTCAATCTACATCTGAATTTCATTTTTATTGTAATGAATTGGTGGTTGTAAAGACCAATTCAAATCACATTTGACTTTCATGGTTGTTGATGGATAAAATGAATAGAATGGCATTCACTTGTGATCTTTTGACAAGTTGCAAAAAGGTCAATTATGAAGAATATCAATTTGAATGTACTCTTGTGATAGATTCATGATGCCAAATAATAAATTTATTATTCATTTATTTTGTAATCAATTTTATTTTCATTGAATAAGGTGTTTGGCAGTGTGATTGGATAATTTTATAGAATTCCTTGACCACAACTGTATCACATGATATAGAGACAAAGGTGAAGAATGTATAATTTTTTCATTGTAAGTACAATATAAGTACAATAGAACTATTGAAATAGATTATGTGTTCACGTCAAAGTAGAAATTATTTCTATGATGAACTCCCTTAGTAAGCACCATGACACCATAAACCATCATGCACAAGGTTCATTATTGAAAAACACTTACAACTTCACATTACTCATCTTGCTTACAAATAATGTGTTTCAAGCCAAGCTTAGGATGTGAAAAAATCTAGAGAGGTTTTCATCCTCCCATCAATTTAAAATGAATCTTAACCTAACCTTGATCAACACTACTAAGGAATGTATTTTCATCATGGTATACCTTTGCACCATTGATATTTTCATACTCAAAAGGCCACTCCCTACGGGGGGTCATGTGAAAAGAAGTGCTATATTCAATCATCCATGCATTGTCACATGCATGTGTAGCTATGGATACAATAGAAGTATCATAGTCATCCTAAGATTTCATGGAGTTTACATCATCATTTGATTTATTATTTTCTTTCTTTTTCTCTTTCAAGTCTTTTCAAAATGTGGCCTCTCCTATTATATTTTTAAAATTTCAATTTGGGTTTCCCAAGAGACTAAGATCTCCCATTAGACTTAGATCTTCATTTATCTTGCTTCTTGTTCTTGTTCTTTTGTTTTTTTCTTCAATCTACCACTAATAACCAAGGTATCTTTTATGGTGTCTTGATTTTTCCACCTCATCTCATTTAAAGGAGAGTACCTACAAACTCTTCAAGTGTCAAATTATTGGTCATGCTTTTGATGGGCATAATTAGGATGTCCCACAAATTTGGAAAAGAACATAGAAATGTGATATTTTATTCCTTATTGTCCATCTACACACCAATGAAATTCAAATGGATAACCACAATGTTGAATGTATTCAAGTGTTTAGAAATAGAGACACCATCATCCATCTTCAATGATACAACTTCCTTTCAAGAAAAGTTTATTCATCCTAGATTTGGCTTGATAAATTTTTCTCAACTTTGACCATAAGGAACTCAAGGTGGCTTCTCTCGAAACATTTAGGAACAATGATTTTTTAAATCAAATCCAATTTAGGATATTTTATTTTTTTTCTAATACATCTCCATTTTCTCATTACATAGTTCTAGATTTTTTTCCAATGACTAGACCTCATAGATTGTAATCCACAAAAAAATTCTAAGCCATTTTGAACTCCCATGGCTCAAATCTTGTGCCATTAAACTTATTCATATCTACATGAGGTGTGCTCACCATTTTCTTTACATAAAATTGAATAGAATCCAAAATATATAGATGTTACATATAATCCATAAGTTATGTTTCAAATCCCAAAATAATCTAAAGTTCAAAACCATAACATAATTATTCAATCTTCAAACTTCAAATTAAATGCACTTTATTCACTTGAAATTTACTTCTAAATTAATATTTAATATAAAATTACATATATCCACAAATATATCATTTTTCTAAATTAATTTATGATCTAGAATATGCTTAAGAACAATGTGTCTATTAATAATAATTATAAAACCCCTTTAACTTTTCAATTTACTATTTAGAATTCTTTACTATTTTAATGAGGTTAAGAGACCTGTTGCAACATAATCCTATTGAACTGGTCATCCTCAAATGTTTTACCTAAAAGTAACTTATTTTTTTAATTATAAAACCCCTTTAACTTTTTCAATTTACTATTTACAATTCTTTACTATTTTATCGAGGTTAAGAGACCCGTTGCAACATAATCCTATTGAATTGGTCATCCTCAAATGTTTTACCTAAAAGCAACAAATGAACGAATGGATGTTTTTAATTACATCCATGAGACCAGCCAATCTATTGGACTCACAAAATGAAACTAAAACTATATTTGCCAAACAACAAAACAACTACTAACCCCACCAATTATTTCTTGTTGTTTTCTCTTTACTGATTTTGTTTCTTCTACTATATATTTTGATCAGGTAACTTATTTTTTTAACAATATTCTCCTCTTCAAACAAGACCACTAAAATTTTGACTTTTAAAAAAGTGAAAATCCAGCAGCCAACCATTCTTTGCTATCTTCTAAAGTTTAACTCATTTAAATAAATGGCCACCAAAGCCGGTCAAGAACATAATGAACATTCGCGCACTAATCCACACATCTACGTGCAAATCAATTTCCAAGGATGGTTTTTGGCTTCCATTACTACTTATCCTTGCTCAACTTGAGTGTTGTTCTAGGAAACAACTTAATTCTTAATTATGGCTAGTGACCAACATGTTTGACTATGGCCATGGAAGCGAGAGACGATGCTTTTCTCCCAAGCTTTCCTCATGGAAAAAACAAATTCTAGAAACCTTCCAAGAATAAACTGCAAAACTGTGGGAAAATGATTTTCCTCCATCCATTCCTTGCTATGATTATTCGATCAGGATTTGCTTATTCAAATAATTGGGTGTGATGGGGATACCCATCTAACCATTTATTTCCATGTCTTTATTTTAATCTAAAAGTGTTTTTTTAAATTGAAAAAAAAATTGAGTAAGTACTTGTTTGATGCAATACAGACTTCGTGTATTTGAAAGGGGATGAAAAATGTACACAAAATCCAAATCGATGTGCGTATGCGATGACAAAAGTGAGAGAGCCTTCTTGAAGATTACACTTTCTTACAAGCAAAATTCCAGCAACTCTATGTGGTTCTTTATATATATATATATACTCACACAATAGGTATACACCCAATGTATACTCATCAAAATTTCTATAGCTAAAATGGGCACCTTTATTAGCCATGTATTGCCTAGGGCGAGATTCTTAATTATTGGACTCAGATATCTCTTTAATACATTAAGAAATTATGTGCAATCTCTAGGCGACTTCCACACCAAGCCATGGTTTCCCGCTAAATTTAGAGGTAGAATATTAAAGCATGTGGAGCTACTAGCTATTTTAGTGGGGGGGCACCTTTCAATTTCTTTCAAGATTTTCATCAGGCCAGAACAACACCAGCCTCTTGCAAATGACTGGACTATTCCACCCAAGCACCTAAACAATTTCGAGCACTCCTCTATTTCCTTATTTTTTCTCATCTATGTTGTCATGGTACTCTATGTGGACAACCATGACATCCACATGCCACACAGGATTCTCCACATCATTGTTGCACTGGTGTTCAACCAGGAGTTATTGTTGTTCCATCTACACTCTGCTAATCACATGGGGGTTGAGGGGCAATACCACTGGCTGCTACAACTTATAGTTCTTGTTACCCTGGCCTCCACTATTTTAGAGACTCCTATTGGATATTGTGGTTGTCGTTGATGTCAACACTATTAGCATTTATTCACTTGAAGTTGTATATGTCGAGGATATTGAGAAATTTTTAATAAATGAGTTGCAGGTTGTTAATAGTGAAGTGAAGTTCAGTATGTCTGTAAGTTTTGTACGTTGATGATCAGAGGTTGTGGACAAAAGGGATTTTGTTGAGTGTATCTAGTTTATCCATGTTGAGTTTCAAAGATCCACATGAAGATTTCATCGAGTTATGAATATTTTCATTCTGACAGTTTTTTTGTTGCTTCAGTTGGTGTTACTATTTGAAGATGATGCAATTTCAATTAGTTCAGTTGTTGCAAATGCTTCTTTGGCGATTCCTAATGTTTTTGGATGCTTCTATATAATACTCTATCTTTGTTGCATGTCTGCATTGATTGTCATGCTCGTGATTGGCGATTTTCTCTTGAGTCTTCATGTTTTTCATGTTCTTAGCTGACAAGGTGTTGAAGTGTGTTGTGGTTCTTCGAGGAGACATTAAGTGAAGTGTTTTCATGTTGATGTTGATTTGGGTCTTCACTAAGTTGTGTCTGACCTTGGTTCATTCGCATTAATAATCTTAAATGTTTTGGGCCGACAGTTTATATTCATTTTATTATTTTGTTGAGGCCGACTTGAAGGGATGAAATTTCTTGTTGCGGATATATATAAGAGAGATTGTTCATTTGAATTGAAGTGTGCAAGGGAGTGCTTATTTGTGTGTATACAAATAATGTCATAATCATTTAAAGGTAGAGAAGAGAGTGAAGAAGTGTTCATGTGCTTAACTGGAACTGTAATCAGGCATTAGCAAATGCTATTTTCTTAGTTCAAAATCCAAATGGTTGTAATCTGAATCTTTATGTAAGACAGTGTGTCTTCCTTTGTAATTGAGCAGCGAGCTCTAGGCAATGTGCCTAAATGCATGTGCATTCCCCATATTTCATTTTCATTATACTTTTAACAAGGTATAATCTTGTGGACTAACCTCCATCGTGGTTTTTCCCCTAACAGGGTTTCCGCATAAAAGATCTTGGTGTTATGTGTGTTTTTGATGTGTTGTTGATTCATGCTTTCATTGTTATTGATCAGATCTGAGAATAAAGTTAATAAGTTGAATAAGTTTTAAATTTTGGTGACAACTGATTCACCCCCCCTCTTAGTTTTCTTCCCTTGCTTTTCCAACAATTGGTATTAGAGCAGGTTCCTTGGAAGAAGTTTAATATCTTAAGGTGATCTAGGATGGAAAGTTATAAGAAGGATAGTTTGAGATTTGATGGAACAAATTATTCTCTATTGAAGACTTGAATGGAGTGTCATTTGAGATGTATTGGTGAACCCTACTGGAGCATTACATATAATAGGTATGTTATTCCTTAGAATGGTCCTACTACTACTACTAAAATTAGAGATGTTGAGTATAATATCCGGGCTAAGGAAGCTTTGTTGAGTGCTTTGATTGATTCTAAGATGAAAAATGTTATTGATTTAAAGACTGCTCATGAGATCTGGAAAAAGTTGAAAACTTTGTATGAAGGAGATGCTAATGTGAAGATTGCTAAGTTGCAGAGTCTGAAAGAGAAATATGAAATGTTGAGAATCGGTGATGATGAAAATGTTACTACTTTCATACAAAGAGTGAATGAACTCGCATGTGGTATTAGATGAGTTGGAAGACAGATAGACAAATCTAAGATTGTTGCTAAAGTGCTTAGATCCCTACCTGATTCTTACAAAGTCAAAGCTAGTGCTATTGAAGAGCTCCAAAGTATAACAAATATAACCAAAGATACATTGGTTGGTAAGCTGACTGCTTTTGAGTTGAGTGAATTTGGTGATGCCCTTCCTAAGGTTGAATCTGCATTTAAGGCTACTAATTCCGGAAGAGATAGACACAAATACGATCTAGGTGAGAGTTCATCTAGAAAGACATTCAAGTATGAGGATGAAATCAGACAGATTGAAGAAGAAGAAAGAGAGATGGAAGAGTTGGAATCACTTATTTTCAAAAGAGTATCGAGAGGAAAAGGTAAGTATGTTGCCTCTTAAATGTTTTTCTTGCAATAAGATAGGTCATTTTGCATCAAGGTGTCTAGAAATAACTCCTAAACCAAGACATAACGAGCCTATATTTCAAAAGAAGTGTTACTATGCTACTAATAAAGGTGTGACAAATGATGAATTTGATAAAGGAAATAGAAGTGATGATGAATGGGTATTTATTGCTATCAAGGAAAATAATCGTGTATCTACTGAATCTACTAGTTGTACAAATGTGGAGAAAGCCCTAGCTGCTTGATTTGAAGAGAAAGATGAATGGGTGATTGGTAGTGGATGTTCACATCATATGATAGGAGATAAAAATAATTTTGTAAGCTTGGAAAAATATGCTGGTGGTGTTGTGAGATTTGGTGATAATACAGCTGGTGTGATCCATGGCAAAGGATACATTTCTCTTGATGGTAAGCATAATACTAATGATGTTTTGTATGTTGAAGGCTTGAAGCATAATCATTTGAGTGTTGGTTAGATGGTTGATAAGGGATAAAATCTTTAGTTCAAGGATGGAAAGTGCAGAATATTGAGTTCCAGAAATGAAATTGCATCAGGTACAAAAACAAAATGTAATATCTTTCACTTAAGTGTTGCTAGTAAAAGTTGTTTGATTGCTCAAGTTGATGAAATTTGGTTGTGGAATAGGAGAATGTGTCATGTTAAATTTGATAACATTATCAAGATAAGTTCTACTAAGGTTGTGAGAGATCTACCTAAGCTAGTAAAACCTAGTAATGTCATTTGCAAGGAATGTTAGTTGGGAAAACAAACTAGAATTTCATTTCAGAGCAAACAACATTGTTCAAATGAATTGTTGGAGCTTGTGCATACTGATTTGTGTGGTCCCTCTAAGGTTAGAAGTTTACAAGGTTATAGGTATTTTATGTTACTCATTGATGATTACTCAAGAATGAGGTGGGCTACTTTATTAAGGGAGAAATCTAAAGCTCTAGAAAAGTTCAAGATCTTTAAGGCTATGGGTTGAGACAGAGACTGGTCTTAAGATTAAATGTTTGAGATCAGATAGAGGTGGTGAATTCACTTCCAGTGAGTTTAATTCTTTTTGTGAAGAACATGGAATAAAGATACAATTATCTGCACCACAAACCCCTCAGCAAAATGGAGTTGTGGAAAGGAAGAATAGAACAATTGAAGATGTTGATAGAACTATGATGATGGAAGGAAATGTCCCTCATATCTACTAAAGAGAAGCTATGAGTACTACTGTGTACACACTCATTCGGGTACAAATCAAAGGTGATACTGGTAAGACCCCTTTTGAGCTATGGACTGGTCAAAATCCTATTGTTAAATACTTCAAGATATTTGGAAGCAAATGTTATATCAAGAGATATGAATACATAGGAAAGCTTGATGCAAGGAGTGATGAAGGTATCTTTCTGGGGTATTCTACTAATAGCAAGGCCTACCAGTGTTACAATAAAATATTGAGGAAAATGGTTAAAAGTGCAAATGTCAGAGTTGATGAAGACTTAGGTACACCATCCAAAACTTGTGGATATGACTCTGATGATCAGGATGATGGTACAAACAAAGGAAAGCAAGTTCAGACTACAAATCAAGTGCAAATCAATTTGGTGAATTAGGAGAATGAAGAAGAAGAAGAAACTAGTGAAGTTACAGAAGAGAGAACACAAGAGCTTGAAGTTCAAGAACATTCTAAGAAGACTTTGAGGTATGTAAGATTGAATCATTCAAAAGATAAAATTATTGCTAATAAGAGTAAAGGTGTCTAGAGTAGGAGAAGAATTGCAGAAGAATATTGCTTGATTTTAAAGATTGAGCCTATTAGTGTGAATGAAGCATGTAAAGATGAACATTGGGTTGAAGCAATGGTAGAAGAGCTACAACAAATTGAGAAAAATGATACATGGATTCTTGTTCCTAGACTTAAGGATACAAATGTAATTGGAACTAAATGGGTCTTTAGAAAAAAACTGAATGAGCAAGGAGAAGTGGTTAGAAACAAAGAAAGACCAGTATGCAAAGGATATTCATAAATGGAAGGAATTGATTTTGAAGAGACTTTTTCCCTTATTGCTAGAATTGAAGTTGTAAGATTATTTCTTGCCTATGCTGCTCACAAGAACTACAAAGTTTATCAGATGGATCTCAAATTAACTTTTCTAAATGGTGAATTAGAAGAAGAAGTGTAAGTTGAGCAACCTGATGGATTTCAATTGACTGATAAGGAAGATATGGTGTGTCAGTTGAAGAAAGCATTGTATGGACTCAAGCAAGCCCCTAGAGCATGGTATGCAAGATTGGACAAGTATTTTTTGAAGCTTGGATTTAACAAAGGTATTGTTGATAGTAATTTGTATTTCAAGAATGATGATAAAGATTTGATTGTGGAAGTTTTTGTTGATGATATCATTTTTGGAGGAGATGACAGTTTGTGCATGAATTTTTCTAATGAGATGCAGAGTGAGTTTGAGATGTCAATGATTGAAGAGATGAAATTCTTTATATCTCAATCCAAGTATGTGAAGGAATTACTGAAGAAGTTTGGTATGGAAGATTCAAAGCCAGTTGGTACACCCATGATGACCGGATGCAAGTTGACAATAAAAGATGATTCTTCGAAATAAAATCAAACAAGATACAAATCAATGATTGGTGGATTGTTGTATTTAACTGAAACTAGGCCTGATATCATGAATGTTGTATGTATTGTTGCAATATTTCAAGCTGATATGAAGCAATCTCATGTGATTGTTGTGAAGAGAATTTTTAGATACTTGAAGGGAACAATTGAGTTTGGCCTATGGTATCCTAAAGATGATGATCTTACTTTGAGTGCCTTTACAGATGTTGATTGGGAAAGAGATGTAAATGACAGGAAAAGTACTAGAGGTGGAGCATTTTTCTTTGGTAAGAAGTTGATTTCATGGTTAAGTAAAAAGCAAAATGCCATTTCTTTATCTATTGCAGAGGCCAAATACATTGTTGTTGCTAACAATTGTACTCAAGTATTATGAATGAAGCAAATGTTGAAGGATATTAGAGTTGTGTATAATGAGCCTATTGCTATATTCTATGATAATTCAAGTGCCATTAACATTTCTAATAATTCGGTGCTACATTCAAAAACCAAGCATATATCTATCAAGTTTCACTTTTTGAGAGAAAAGGTAAGTGAAAAGGAAGTCAGATTGGAGTATGTGCTACTAAGGAGCAGATTGTAGATATCTTTACCAAGCCATTGCCTAAGGATACTTTTGAGTATCTCAAAGGGAAGTTAGGGGTGATTACCCCTCCTAATCAGAACTAAGGACACATTGCATTGCATCAGTCTGTGTATTTCATAGTCATATCTTGTTTTAGATTGATGTTGTGGTGGTTGCTACTTAGGCGGAGTAGTCAGATGTTCAGATGTTCAAATATGTGGTTCAAAGCTTAGAAATATTTGTCATTGATGTCAAAGGGGGAGAAGAGTCATGTGAAAAAATGTGAATTATCTAAAGAGAAGAGTCATGTGAAAAATTGTGAATTATCTAAAGAGAAGAGTCATGTGGGGAGAAGAGTTGTGTGAAATTGTTGAGGAGAAAATGATTTAGATCCTAAGGGGGAGTAAGTGTCAAGAGTTAGTTGTGTTGATGGTTTTTTTCACATCATGTGTTGCCATTAATGCCAAAGGGGGAGATTGTTGGATATTGTGGTTGTGTTTTTGATATGTGGTTTTCATTGATGTCAACACTATTAGCATTTATTCACTTGAGGTTGTATATGTCGAGGATATTGAGAAAAATGTAATAAATGAGTTGCAAGTTGTTAGTAGTGAAGTGAAGTTTAGTATGTCAGAAAGTTTTGTACATTGATGATCAGAGATTATGGACAAAAGGGTTTTTTTTTTAGTGTATCTAGTTTATCCACATTGAGTTTCAAAGATCTACATGAAGATTTGATTGAGTTATGAATATTTTCATTCTAACAATTTTTTTGTTGCTTTAGTTGGTGTTGTTGATTGAAGATGATGCGATTTCAGTTAGTTTAGTTACTACGGATGCTTCTCTGGTGATTTGTGATGTTTGTGGATGCTTCTAGATCATACTCTATCTTTGTTTCACATCTACATTGATCGTTGTGCTCATGGTTGGTGATTTTCTCTTGAGTGTTCATGTTTTTCATGTTCTTGGCCGATAGGGTGTTGAAGCGTGTTGTGGATCTTCAAGGAGAAATTAATTATGTTTTCATGTTGATGTTTATTTGGGTCTTCACTAAGTTGTGGCCGACCTGTTGGAAGTGGATTCACTCTGAGAGGGGGAGTGAATCAGAGTGATAATTTTTAACTTTTGACTTTGAAAGCACAATTTTAAAATTTTGACCTTGAAACAATGTGAAAGATTTAACCAAACTCATGAACACTTAAACTTTGTAGAAAGATATGCAAGAGAATCAACTCATGTTAAAAGCACCATGTAGTATTGTTCTATCAAATTATGAACAACCTTAATAAATTTTTTTTGAAACAAAACTTCAACTTTACTCAATGCAAATTTTAACTTGCTTTAAAGAAAGCTTTTAATGACCAGATTTGCACAAATTACTTTGTATACAAACTTAAACAAATTGACATTAATATTTTGAACAAACTTAAAGTATCAAAGCATTGACCAATTGAATGAGCACACTAACATGAAATAGAATGAAAGACAAACACACATCACATAACACAAAGATTTCCTGAGTGGAAAAACCCTCTTGGGGTATAAAAAACCACTCGCAAAATGATCCTTTTATTCATTCAAAACAGCAACAACTTTGTTATAATGTGTAGCACCAAATCCCATAATTTTTTTGAAGCACCAACTTCATCAAAAAACTCAAGGTATTGCAACCTATTAGAACCTTATAACTGTAATGAATATCTGCAGTTACAAAATTACAATAGGATACAAAATGATTTTGCAATAATTCCCAACTCAAAATAATCTCTATAATACAACCAAAGATGAAAACAATGAGCCCATTTTTCCTCTTTACAGAATGATATTACAATGAACAATACTCTGCTCAGACTATTTCATCTCATCACAATGTCATGTGTTTCCGCCAAGTATATATATAATGTTTACAAACAGTATCCATCCTTGTCAAAAAACTTGTATTCAATAAATAAGGTTTTACAATCTGGTAAAACAATGTTATTTAATCATGATACCCATCAAGGGTTTTTGAATAACCATAGAAAAATCAACAATATGTCGATAAAATGCCATTGTAAAATGAATCCCTTGAGTTTAAACTCAGGTTGATGAAAAACATGATTAGTCCTTAACATATTTCTAATCTCCATCAAAATCTTAACCATAAAAATGGTTATATTTGAAACCAACAAAAAACCTTCAAATCGAAAACCAATTACCTGTCAAGGCGGCCAAACTTATGAAAACTGCCCAAACCTCCACTTCCAACTCAAGTGAAGACCACCATCTTCCTTGCCACTCATCAAAGACCAACATAACTGAAAACCAGGTCAGAATACCACAGCAAGCTTGCTCAATCTGCAACTGTAATTTCAACATGGCGGTGCTAGGGTTTGCGCTTGTTATGCAGAAATGAAACTAATCTTTTCTTTACCCTATTTCTTCCTTCATCGAATACAAATTATAACCAATAAACTTTCAAATCCATTTACCACCAACAAAATAATGAATTAGTGAAAGTCAAGTCACTGCCAACTCACATCCACGTGATCTATCATATATGTTCAAGATATCATAGTGTCACTGCCAAGGAATTTTCTAAAACCCAATAAGCCTTCTTTAGAATGCAACGACAAACCAAATAAACTATAATGATTATGTCAATTTTCATATGCACGGTGAAGACTAAAGTCTTCAAATTAAATGATAGCATTCGACTGTCAATAAAATGTGAAAGTCGACACCAATATTTCCATCATATCATTATGCTATTTCGAATTCTTTTCAAAAATATCGACCACAATAATAACAATGAACAATAATTACCAAATAGTCAATGCCATGTCACTTTCATAGTGACTTTTAAATATTTCCACATACCTTCTGTCAGCCAAGTATTTTATGCAAAGGACTTTATTCCAAGTTAGAATCACTATCACCCCTTAAAAGACTTAGGGAAACCCAATAGGGTTTCGTTTTATGCTTTGTGAAATTAAGGTGCCCAATTCAAATATGACTTTATTCAAAGTCATTTACCAAAGCAAGTTAGCCAAAAATAATTTCCAAAACAACATTATAAATTTTCCATAAATATTACCTTCAAGCCATAGAGGTGACTTTTACAAAGTCACATGAAATTAACACTAAGATAACCAAATATCACTTTTAGAATCTAATTATGATATCAGGTCAATCTGAACCATGTGAATTGGATGAAGACTCCATATATGTCACTCACTATGTCCTGTCAAAATGAAACCAACTATTCCATGATCAACTTGAGTCATGTCAAGATAATAATATCATTTATCATAGAAGCTAATGCATGCCCTCTCACAATGAACACCATCTAAATAACCTATACCAATCCTTATCAACACTGTCAGTCCAATATAGTCATAACCACCTGCAAATGAATAGAATTCATAAATTTGAACCAGAAGTCACATGAATACTCAACATGAAAAACTTGAATCATCATGAACATGAATACCAAAAACAAAGCCACTAAAAGATTATCTGAGATACTAAAGCAAAAGAACATATATGAAATATACTCTGAACCAAATAGACAACACCATGAACCTATGAACAACATGGAAACCTTTCGTCTGCACATGTAGCCAAAACATCAGTAACACAAATACATCAAATCTGAATGTAAGCAAATTGTTGTCCACTGAACCAACTGAATACCAATACCAATTGAAACCATCTGAATATGCCATGTAACCAATACAATGATAATTAAATGCACCAAGTATCAAGACATCAATGACAAAAAATGATTTAATACCCAATTCAATCATCTATTTTGACATCAAGGACAAACAACCACAATAAACAACTGAAATCCAACAAACTCTCACTTTGTCCTTGATGGAAAGAACTTACCCATCTAAACCACTACAAACCATCATATTCTCCCCCTTTTTGTCACAAGGACAAAGGAAAAATAGCCATAATAGGGATTGTCAGCAAAACAATATCAATGCAATGTGATCCAATAACAAGTGTTGCTCAAAACCATTGCTTTTTACAAAGTGATAGTCACAAATATCATGTGAAAATAACTTGCTCAAGATCAAGTGAAATGGACCACAATCTGAAAGCAAGTACTTGACATGAATCATGTGAAACAACTGTAAACATAATGTCTCACCCAAATCATAAAAATGTGTCATCATAGCGAGTGTTGTCAACAAAGACAAACAATCAGGATAAACATCTGAAAGCCAAATATATTCAATGAATCCTGCTACCACTATTTTTTAGCACATACTGCACTTTTCTCCCCCTGAATACACGAACATTTAGAGTGAAATATCTCAATGAAACTTTGAAAATCATAAGAATACAGTTCAACCTGTGACTAATTAGTCCCAACCATATTTATTGACAAATGAACCACTGCCCAAAAGTTCTAACAAGATTTGCATATTTCAAACAAGTAGATGTCATTCTCATATCAAATAAAATTAATCTGCTAATGTCAAAATATCATATCCAGATCATGTATATTGTGTATAATGAAACAAACCTTACACTTCAGAAAATCACAAAAGCTCCTTTCATCCCGAGCACTACAAATTGACACAAAGCAACCAAATCAAATCTGTGTCATACAAACCATACAACATCTACACATAAGTCTCAAGTCACAATATAACTCCAAACAATCGATATTCTGTAATACTCAACTATCAAAAGAAAGTATTGATCATTAGATGCATATTGAAATCTTCATCATCCAAGAATGTACAAACTTCTATCAATGTTGTTGAACAGTTCTCAAGAACATAACATATTCTATACCAACACAATCAATGTCAATACCAGCAACCACAACTCTAGAAGACTGACTTTTGTATGGATATAACATATGCTTAGTATGTTGTTCATGTTTTCCACAACACTGCAAAACTCAGCATTTACTATTAATTTCTTTCAACTAACTACCTCTATTATGATTTCAGTTAAGACCTTACACTGCTTGCATGCTCTGTTGCTAAAACTTCAATCATATAGATCAAAAGGTCGATCAATGTATTGTAGCAAAGCAAGGCTAATAACAATTTATCCACAAATTGCCAGGAGGTATAATTGTGTCACAATTATCCTTTACTATGGACAATCCCAAAGAAACATAAAGCATCAACTACAACAACATTACATGATAAATTATCTTCTAACAGAATGATGATATGAACCATCAATTTGGTGTCACTTGTTATTCCTAGCATAAACAAGAACACAATCAGAAATATGACAAATTTGTGTCTTGCTCTCTGATGATAAATAAATTATGAAACAATCAAATGCAACTACATTTTATTTGATAGCAAAGGGGTTTATTTAAAATTCATTTATCAACTCCCCCTGTCTTCATACTACCTTTTAAACGCTTAGAAATGGTTCTTGTGTAGCATGCACAAGATTTAGTTCTTCTTCTTTCTTTTCTTCCTTTCTTTTCCAAACCCTCAATGATTATTTCCTTGACTTAAGCAGATTATCAAATTATTTGTTTCTTTCAAATGCTTTCTCCCATTGACTCTTGCAAAACTTTGCTTTATGTCCAAAACCATTACATCTATAACATACAACCAAAGACTTATCATATCTTGTGTCACCTTTTAGAGATAGTTTATCATAGTTTCTTGCAACATGACCTAATTGACTACACTTGAAGCATGTGACATTACCATAGTTTCTTTGCCTATCACTTTTCTTCGCTTTGAACAAACATTCAGATGCTCTTTGGCCATACTCAAAACATGAGTAACAATAACCTGAGAAAGAATAATTATACTTTATCAATTTACCTTTCCAGACAGAGTGAGATCCTGTAAATTTGTTCATTTTATTCTTTCCTCCACTGTTGACATCCTTGTGTTTTTTGTTTCCTACAGTTTCAAGATCAACAATATGAAAGTGTAAGTCTACCTTTGTTCTAGGTGTTTTTCTAACCTTAGAACATTGTCCTTCCTGTAAGCCTATACCACTTTTATCACTTGGAACTTTTTGCGCACCAATAACTTTATCCAAGGAAATAGATCCAATTTCACTGACTCTCTCATAACTTAATTGTTTTGATTTTTATCAATGTTCCTTAGTTGAACCACTTGTAACTCAAGTTTTTCTATGCACTATTCTTTTTCTTTAAGTTGATTTCTAAACACTTCCTCAATCTTTCTAGCTTCTTCAACTTGGATTTTTGCTTCTATAAGATCTGAACACACCTTATCTTTGATATCATTTTCTTGTTGAAGTTGCCTCTTTAAAATCATGTTCTCTCTTCTAAGTTTAATTGTATCTAAAGCACACAAAAGTTCACCTTCCAAATCAAGCTCACTTTCTTGCTCATCTAATTCTTGTTCAGAATTTATTTCATCCAAAAATTGATGTACTTTATTTTTTTCTTGGCCACTTCAATGTTCATTTGTAATCTCTATAGATTTAGACTCAAACTGATTTTCTTCAGAACTATGAGGGTTTTCACAATAACCACTTACAGATGAATCACAACTTGCTTGAGTTTTCAAAGATATCTCTTCTTGCAACTCACCATCCTAATATATTTCAATCAATTTTTCCCAAACTTCCTTTGCATCTTTTCACTACATAACTTTAGCAATAGTTTCATTTGGTAGACTATTGAAAATAGCATCTAGAGCCTTAGCATTGATTTCAAGAACCATCTTTTCCTCAAGTGTGGAAGAAGATGTTAGGGATATAGTGCAACCCCTTTCTATTGTTTCCCACACATCAAACCCTAAGGAGGAAAAATAAGTTTCTATCTGACGCTTCCACAAATTAAAGTTGGTACCTTCAAATTGAGGTATTCTATGCTTAGAATGTTGTATCATTTCTAAGTTGTTGATGATCACTTCTTCATCACTTCTTACACTAGGTTCATACAAAGCTTGGTTATAAGTGTTTTGTTGTGACCTTGTTTTTCCCTTATTTCTTCTACCTTCTGTCATATCAGACACAACACAACATAAAAAAAAACTTCAAAGAAATAGACTTCCAATACCAAAATCAATCTTAGGTGGTTAAACCTAATGCGGGACCCTACACTCTGATACCACTTGTTGGAAGTGGATTCACTCTGAGAGGGGGGTGAATCAGGGTGATATAATTTTTAACTTTTGGCTTTGAAAGCACAATTTTAAATTTTTGACCTTGAAACAATGTGGAAGATTTAACCAAACACATGAACACTTAAACTTTGCAGAAAGATATGCAAGAGAATCAACTCATGTTAAAAGCACCATGTAGTATTGTTCTATCAAATTATGAACAACCTTATTAATTTTTTTTTGAAACAGAACTTCAACTTTACTCAAGGAAAATTTTAACTTGCTTTAAAGAAAGCTTTTAATGACCAGATTTGCACAAATTACTTTGTATACAAACTTAAACAAATTGACATTAATCTTTTGAACAAACTTAAAGTATCATAGCATCGACCAACTGAATGAGCACACTAACATGAAACAAAATGAGAGACAAATGCACATCACATAACACAAAGATTTCTTGAGTGGAAAAACCCTTTTGGGGTATAATAAACCACTCACAAACTGATCCTTTTATTCATTCAAAACAGCACCAACTCTATTATAATGTGGAGCACCAACTCCCATAACTTTTCTGAAGAACCAACTTCATAAAAAAACTCAAGGTATTGCAACCTATTAGAACCTTATAACTACAATGACTATCTGTAATTACAAAATTACAATAGGATACAAAATGATTTTGCAATAATTCCAAACTCAAAATAATCTATGTAATACAACCAGAGATGAAAACAATATGAGCCCACTTTTCCTCTTTACAGAATGATATTACAATAAACAATAATCTGTTTAGACTATTTCATCTCATCACAATGTCATGTGTTTCTACCAAGTATATATATAATGTTTACAAACAGTTATCCATCCTTGTCAAAAAAACCCATATTCAATAACCAGGGTTTTACAAGCTAGTAAGACAATGTTATTTAATCATGATACCCATCAAGGGTTTTTGAATAACCACAGAAAAATCAACAATATGCTGATAAAATTCCACTATAAAATGAAACCCTTGAGTTTAAACTCGGGTTGATGAAAAACGTGATTAATCCTTAACACATTTCTAATCTCCGTCAAAATCTTAACCATAAAGATGGTTATATTTGAAACCAACAAAAAATCAAAAATCGAAAACCAATTACCTGTCAAGGTGGCCAAACTTTTACCAACTGACTATGTAACATCTTCATGAAAACTACCCAAACCTCCACTTCCATCTCAAGTGAAGACCGCCATCTTTCTTGCCACTCATCAAAGACCAACATAACTAAAAACCAGGTTAGAATACCACAACAAGCTTGCTCAATCTGCAACTGTAATTTCAACATGGTAGTGCTAGGGTTCAAGCTTGTTATGCAGAAATGAAACTAATCTTTTCTTTACCCTATTTCTTCCTTCATCGAATACAAATTATAACCAATAAACTTTCAAATCCATTTACCACCAACAAAATAATGAATTAGTGAAAGTCAAGTCACTGCCAACTCACATCCACGTGATTTATCATATATGTTCAAGATATCATAGTGTCACTGCCAAGGAATTTTCTAAAACCCAATAAGCCTTCTTTAGAATGCAACGACAAACCAAATAAACTATATTGATTATGTCGATTGTCATATGCACGGTGAAGACTAAAGTCTTCAAATTAAATGATAGCATTCGACTGTCAATAAAATGTGAAAGTCGACACCAATATTTCCATCATATCATTATGCTATTTCAATTTTTTTTCAAAAATGTCGACCACAATAATAACAATGAACAATAATTACCAAATAGTCAATGCCATGTCACTTTCACAGTGACTTTTAAATATTTCCGCATACCTTCTATCGGCCAAGTATTTTATGCAAAGGACTTTATTCCAAGTTAGAATCATTATCAAATATGGTTTCATTTTATGCTTTATGAAATTAAGGTGCCCGATTCAAATATGACTTTATTCAAAGTCATTTACCAAAGCAAGCTAGCCAAAAATAATGTCCAAAACAACATTATAAAATTGCCATAAATATTACCTTTGAGCCATAGAGGTGACTTTTACAAAGTCACATGAAATTGACACTAAGATAACCAAAGATCACTTTTAGAAGCTAATTATGATATTAGGTCAATCTGAACCAAATGAACCAGATGAAGACTCCATAAATTTCACTCACTATGTCTTGTCAAAATGAAACCAACTGTTCCATGATCAACATGAGTCCTTTAAAGATAACAATATCATTTATCATAGAAGTTGATGCATGCCCTATCACAATGAACACCATCTGAATAACCTGTACCAAGCCTTATCAACACTATTAGTCCAATATATTCATAACCACTTGCTAATGAATAGCATTCATAAATCTGAACCAGAAGTCACATGAATACTCAACATGAAAAACTTGAATCATCATGAACATGAATACCAAAAACAAAGCCACTGAAAGATTATCTGAGATACCAAAGCCAAAGAACCTGTATGAAATATACTATGAACCAAATAGACAACACCATGAACATGTGAACAACGTGGAAACCTTTCATTTGCACACATAGCCAAAACATCAGTAACACAAATACATCAAATCTAAATGTAAGCAAAATGTTGTCCACTGAACCAATTGAATACCAATACCAAGTGAAACCATCTGAATATGCCATGTAACCAATACAATGATAATCAAATGCAAAAAGTATCAAGACATGAATGACCAAAAATGATGTAATACCCAAGTCAATCATCTATTTTGACATCAAGGACAAACAACCACAATAAACAACTGAAAGCCAACACGACCTTGGTTGATTCGCATTAATAATCTTAAATGTTTTGGGCCAAAAATTTATATTCATTTTATTATTTTGTTGAGGCCGACTTGAAGGGATGAAATTTCTTGTTGTGGATATATATAAGAGCAATTGTTCATTTGAATTGAAGTGTGCAAGGGAGTGCTTTTGTGTGTGTATGCGAGAATAATTTCATAATCATTCAAAGGCAGAGCAAAGAGTGAAGAAGTGTTCATGTGCTTAATCGGAACTGTAATCAAGCATTAGCAGATGCTATTTTCTTAGTTCAAAATCTAGATGGTTGTAATTTAAATCTTTCTGTAAGACAGTGTATATTCCTTTGTAGTTGAGCAGTGTGCCTAAATGCATGTACATTCCCCATATTTCATTTTCATTATACTTTTAATAGGGTATAATCTTGTGGACTGACCTCCACCATGGTTTTTCCCCAACAGGGTTTCCACGTAAAAAATCTTGGTGTTATGTGTGTTTATGATGTGTTGTTGATTCATGCTTTCATTAATATTGATTAGATCTAAGAATAAAGTTAATAAGTTGAATAAGTTTTAAATTTTGGTGACAATTAATTCACCCCCTCCTCTCAGTTGCCTGCCCTTGTGTTGCTAACAGTTCCTTTTCCCAAGAGTTTTTGAGTGGCCATGGTGAGGTCGATGTCGATATTATTTCAAGGAATATGGTTTGTACACATGGGCTTCATGTTGTGGATTCCTTTGTTTATTCTGAAAGGGTGTAAAATGAATGCAGAGCACGGTCATATGGTGGTGAGATGCAATGACCAGGGGGCTATCATGAGAGCCAAGGCTCTGGCCAATCTGTAGTTCAATTGGTACTTGGCCTCCCTACTTATCTTTAAAATGATGCAACATTATGGCAGCAAAAAAATAGTGGGTTATAGAGGTGTGGAAGGAAGTAGTGATATAGAGATGGGAAACCGCCACGGGCACAGGCGGTCATCGAATGGTTCACAAAGCTCCATGGGCATGGACAGTATGCAACCTCTAAATATAGAAAGATGAAAGTGCATATGTTTTCTACCATTTTTTTTAAATTGAGGATTTCTTTTTTTACCTACAAAGCTATGGTTGTGTTCTTTTTGATGTGAATGGCTGAAAATTTTGGTAGTGGGTTGCTCTTTCACAAGATGATAGCCAGTAAATTTGGGAATAGGGCACATATTTTTGGTTCTTATCGCCTGTAAGATTTATAGTGCCCTAGAAACGTCTCAGGAAACATGTATTGTAATTTTTTTCTTAGGATTGTTAAAAACATAACTTTCCTTTTATTCATATCCAAGATTTTTTTCTTGAGCTTGTTAAAGCATGTTGGTTTCCCCAAACACATTGTTGTTTTATATTTCTCATGTTTAATAGTTAGGTTGAGATTAATCTTTAAATTAATTAAAAACATATGTTTAAAAAATATTTGGGTGTTATTTTAAACTTTAAGAACTACATCTATTTAATAAAGTATCAATGTTTATTTTTGGTATAATATCATGTAATATATTTATTTATTTTTATATCTACACATGTTTAAAGTGAAATGAAAGAGATTATGATTGAGTTTTTACAATAGCCAAAAAAAATTATTGTGTTGAATTTTTTTATTTAAAAGAGTTTCTTTGTTGAAAATTGTAAGGAAGTAAGGTGTGCAGAATATACTTCCAACATTAATCTTGAGGAGAAGATTAGGTAAATAATTTTAAAAAGTGATTTGACTTAGAATAAGTAGAAAAAACACATATAATAATCATGAAACCATGACATAGAGATTAACCCGGGAAATTTTTTTAGAGAAACTTAACTTTCCAAAACCTACACAATATAGTATGAATCTGAGAAGAGATTACAACACACTTGCAATGCAACTCTTCACATTTTGACAACTATTTTGTAGCATATGTGTACTTGCAACTCAACATATAAACTACTATCCCATAACCTCCATATAAAGACAAATAGAATACAAGATACCATAAATATGATTGTAAACCAAGTGCTAATACAAAGGACCAAAACTAGGTGCCAAAAATAGCTTCAAAATGTGGAGGCACAAGTTCTCACACATGTGGAACCTCCAAGAATAGCATGTGACTCCCACTTGTCATAATTTATTATAATTAATCCATCTAACATGATGTCCACACCCAAAGTAATCTCCCTTATTTTTAACCTTCATAATTGTTATAGAATATGCATAACATTCTTTAAAATAGACTTTTCATATTAGACCATTAATAAACATCTTTTGACAATTAATAACACATTTTGAGTCAACTATAAAATTCCACACCCCATTTTGATGAAGCACAAATATTTAATAATATAAATGTCAAATAATTATAAAAAATATTAAATAATAAATAAATAAATTTAACATTTGTCAAGTTGACACACCTTAATTCCGAACAAAAATACATGTTTTTGTTTTCTTTATTCTCTTTTTTTATTAGATTGTATATGCATTATTTCTATTATACAAATTTAACATATTTATTTTTCTAAAAAAATTATATTAATGATTTATATACTATTTTATTACCATTTAATTACATATTTTTTGAGTTAATTTTATTCACTTGTATTTTATAAATAATGATTCATAAGAATCTAATTTTATAAATATAATTTATGATTAATATAATATTATTTATTTGAGAATGAGACCATAAATTACAACAAATAGATTGTTTAAAATCATCTTAACCATTTTTATAATTAAAAATACATATCTCCATATTTAATACGTGAATAAAGCTTTATTATAATATTTTATAAAAGCATAGCACATATTATATTAAAAAAAACTCATACTTTTAAGTTTAGGTGAAGTAAACCTAATAATATTTGTTGGAGGAGACCCAAAAGTACATCCAATATGAGATGAAAGTGGGCAAGACAAAGAAAATCTGTTATATATTGAATTAAAAAGTCAAATTTTGGAATTTGTTAATGGTTTTGGTCAATATATTTTCTCTCGCCATTACAAGTGGGATGCCAAATTTGTGGTCCTATAAATTCTAAGACCACGTAGTGCAAGTAACATTGTGGCCAAACAAGCTCCGAAATTTGTAGGATTAGGTCTTATGAATGCTATAAGTGATTAATAAAAAAATAATCATTATTGAAAAATTAATCAAAATTATTATTTTATTTTTTTGAACTATTAAAAATATAAGAAAATTTAAACATTTTTTAATTAATTAATTATAAAAATTTAGTAGAATTCAATGAATGTTTCATAAATCTAATGAACAAGAATTAATAAAGGATCATGTGATCTATTTTTCGTAATATTTTTGACATTGCACACATTAATTACTTCATGTAAAAGTAATTTTTTTTTTAAAATAGAGGGATAAGTGTTCCTTTTCAATACAACACTAGTCGTTTTGGGCGACAATTAAAGAACCTACCATAATATTATTATCAACACTTAGATAAATATAAATTGTAGAAAATAAGCTAGCTTTAATTGCTCAAGCCATAAAATAGAATTGTGAACATCCTAGCTCTAGAATAAAGGAACCATCATCTTGCTTGACCAACACAACTTGCTTGGGAAGAACTTTGATAGTCATTTTGACCTTTCGCCACATTGAACCTCTCCTACATACTTGAAGATTTAATAAGATGGGAGAGCTCCTCAAATTCCACATAAGGGTGGTTACCTTCTATTCAATAATCGTCCCTCAAAAAGTGTTGAATTGATGCAAGTTCCTTCATCATAATATTTATGCAAGACTCAATTTCCCTTATCATCTAGATAGAAGCCAACCCATAAAACTCATATTTTGTGCATGGGAGTGGGGAGAGTTTTACTAGACTTGCTTTATCCATCATGTCTTATAACCCTATCGTAACTTTTTCCCAAACATATAACCCTCCCCCCACCCAAAAGCTTTTGTTAACTCCCTATCTCTATCTCCAATGAGCATGAGCACATTACTAATGAAGGTTGAAGAGATCTTAGAATTAACATGATGTATTTTATTCTTAATAAATTTCTACTCAAGGATTTTCTCGATGGCTTCCCTTGTGTACTCTTCTTGAAAATAAAATGCTTTACTAAGCCTAGTACAAGAAATTTCATTGATAAATATCATATAACACATTGTGGAACCTAAACCCGAGAGTAGCGGTGTTGGAACGACAAAATAAGCAACTTAGAAGGGACTTGGACATGCTCATTAATATAAGCAAGGAGAAGCTAGAGGCTTTTGCTGGGGGTATGGTTTTCCTCAACCAGAAGGCTATGGAGTTGATCGGAAAGGGTCTATTTGATGCTCATACTAACTTGGTTCATGAGGGTACTGGTTTGGAGGTGAATTTGATTGATTTGGCTACTAGCCCGAGTGTTCGTACTAGGAGAAAAACTAAGAAAGGTAAGAAGGATCCTGCTTAGGATGTTGAAGAAATCATGGACATGCATGAGAGGCTGGCAGCCAAGGATATTGCGGTTGCTAAAATGCTCGAGGACTTACTGTAGTGGCCTTGCGGCCTTGTTATTTTTTGTTTGTTGGTTATGTTGGTTGTTTTATGGTTTCTTGATGGTTGGCTAATCAGTTGGTTGTTTTTTTTATGTTGTTGGGTGGGTAGCCTCTTGTTTTATCTTTGTTGCCACTTTCTTTTTTGTTAAATGGTTTCAGGCACCCTTCAAAACCTATTTATCATTAATCAAAAACACATTGTGGAACCTAGCATCACCACCTCTAATTTTGACATTTCACTTTATAAAATCCATGTGCCTACCATAGGCTGATGAGATAGTAGCTTGAGATTAAATAATAACACTTCTATCATAAATGCATTGTACTCCCTACATTTAAGTTAGAGCAAGGCTTTCCTTGTACTTGTAGTATTATCACATGAGTTCTAGATCATGCCAAATTCCCAAATAACTGCTAATTAGTATATCATTAGGTTGATCAATCTATTTGGTATGTGGCAATTGATCATGCTATATTGTACACTCGACATGTATCCTCGCCGGGGTCCAAGGCTGGGCTGGGCTAGGCCCCAAGCAAGGGTTCGGGGGTGGCAGCCCCTGAGAAAAAAAAATCCTATTTTTTCACGTCATCATTGAAAAAGTAAAAATCACTGAAAAAGAAAAAAATGACTTTGTAAAACCCTAATTCTAAAAGCTTCTAAAAAGCTTGTTATAAGGGGTTGGGATGGGGGTTACAGTGTGTAGAAAAAGGCGATTATTCACGAGATTGTAATATGTTTTGCACTGGATAATAAAATCATTGGATGGCTACGGTTTTGTGGATGTAGCTCAGATTGGGTGAACCACGTTAAATTCTCTATGTTGTCTTGTTTCTGCTATAATTTTCTATGTGTTTTATTTCACTATTTTATTGATCAAATCTGCATTTAACTGTTAGATATCTACCTTCTAACCCTAACACAATCCTCCAATTTGATAACTGATCAATCATTATATTTCCTTCTCTAATACAATGTGAAATGAAGTATTTCTCTAGGAATTCTAGAATTAGTAGACCTTCATTTTAAAAATTATGTAATAGCTAGTTCATTGAAGACCTCCTTTAAAGATATTGGATAATTACCTATGAGTCTCTCTCTACTAGTTCCTTATTTGAGGAGCAAGATTTAAGCAACTATAAGCTAAGTAGGATTGCTTCTACCTTTGCTTGATTGTTAGTCCCTAGGGAAATTTTCTTAGAGGCGGTTTAGATTAATGAATAATGCACATTGCACATGAGGGACCAAGCTTCCTTTGGGATGTGTCATCAAAATTAAACTTCTAATTCCCATCTATGTGGGGATCTATTTGATCTTGGATTTTTCCATACGATTACAAATTGATTTTAGGAAGTTTCAAAATGCTCTAATTGACCAACATTTCCTTATCTCGAGTGGAGAACAATCTCTTTTTGTGATTGTGTTTCTACCTTGCTCATATTGACTTCTAAAATTACAATTTCTAGTTGAGAATTCATTGAATCTCACCCATTCTCTTTACATTGAAATATCCTTATATTCCTATCATTCCAAATTTTCCATACAAGAAAAGATGAACTTGTATTCCATAGACTTGAGACAAATGACTTTCTGAAGCAGAACAAAGGCTCTATGTCTTATAAGACTAAGAGCAGTTTGCAACAATTTAAATCAAATCAACAAGAATTTAAACCTGAATTTTAATCCAGTTACATTCATATGAATATGCCACAATTTATTTATTTTCTCATGTCCAAAAATACATATTCAAATGCAAAAAAAAATCTGCATAAACTAATTGGTTTCCCTTGTTCTTTGTTTGATTTTTAACACCATTATATTCCTCCAGCATTCCTCAATAACCAAGCCTCAATTGCAGAAATTTCTAGCTAAGAAAATGGGTCGATGCAATTTCTTATCTCTACCTCCAACGCCTCTAACTCTCCTCTTAGCAACACCACTTGATGGTTTTTAATTGGCAAAAATTTTCATTCCAAAAAGAGGTCGATGAAGTCTTGTTTTCCAACCATTTGCTACTAGTTTTTTCTCCAAACATTGGGTACCTAAACTCTCTTTCCAACTGCACTAACTCTCTATCTTCCCTTTATTTCCACGCTAGTCAAAGGGTCATATTTTTTTTTTTGTCTTTAATTATGCTCAAAATTTAATCTCCAACAACTGTTAAACTCCCATGCCTAAGATGAATTGACCCCAGTTTGGGCACCAACAATATGGAGGGTTGCTAACATAATTTAATTTTCCTTTAAACATAAACTCCCAACACTGTTTTGGCATTTGATGTTTCTTTAAAACAAATAGCTTTCAAGAGTTTAAAACTAAGAAACTTCCATACTGAAATTTATGTTCGCACATGAACGAAGTTACCAAATATTAAACATTTGTAGATGTCCACACAGATCAAAATAAAATCAAACAAACAAACCAAAAAAATTGTTTTGAGTCAATGTGGATAATTAATCATCCTGGATGCTCCGACATCAAACACATCAAGTACGAAAAATGTTCCATGAGTGAAAATCTCATGAACATTTGGGCAAGTCTAGAATTGGAATTCCAAACTTCTCCAAATTTGAAATGTTGATCTATGAAGCCTCATCTGCTGCACAGTTCTTCCAACAAACCAAATACTCTCAATATTCTTTCCTCCTTGTTTGTTTGGCAATCCATGAATCAATTATTTCAAACTCCTTCTCCAACAATTGATGCATCCAATCTTGCACCTCTAACAAATCTGAAAATGTACTCTAATGTCCACTTGATTCACCTTCATGATTAAATACAAATTTGTAACACTAAATATTGGAGAGATATCAATGCCAATTGGAAGCTCAATCTCATATGCATTTGATGAGAACTTATGCAAAACCTTGCATGTGCCTATCTTCTTCCATTTTAGTTTATTGTATGCTCTTTGTGGGAACCTCTCCTTCCTCAAAGGTGCCATCACCAAGTTACCAATCTAAAATTCTTGCACTCTTCTATGTGCATCAACATATTCTTTGTATTTATTAGCACTTTTCTCCAATTTCTCCTTCACCTCTTTATGAAAATCATGTATGTACTCAGAAAAATCCTCTACTACGACACTTTTTCTATTCAAATCTATAGTATCTCTCAACTCATCAACACCTTTTGGGTTGTACCCATACACAATTTGGAATGGACTCCTTCCTGTACTTTGATTAATGAATTACTATAAGCAAACTTGGCTTGTGCCAATGTCAAATCCCACTGATTTGGCTTATCCCCAACCAAACACCTCAACAAATTACCCAAACTTTGATTCACAACTTTAGTTTGACCATCTGTTTGAGGATGGTAGGTTGAGCTAAAACCCAATTGTGTTCCTATTTTCTTCCACAAAGTACGCCAAAAATGATCGAGAAATTTTGTGTCTCAATTTGAAATAATACTTCTTGGAAAACCATGTAACCAAACTATTTCTTTGAAAAAAAAAAAGTTATATAAGAAGCATCACTACACTTTTTACATGGTATAAAATGAGCCATTTTTTAGAATCTATCCACTGCAACAAAAATTGAATCATTACCTCTTTGTGTTCATGGAAAACCTAAAACAAAATCCATGCTAATGCATTCCCATGGTCTCTTCGGTATTGGCAATGGTTGGTATAATCCAGTGTCTTGTCTCACTCCTTTTGCATATTGACATACTTTGCGCCCTTGCACCATTCTTTCTACATTTGCACTCATTTTGGGCCAATAATAACTCTCATTTAGCTATTCCAATGTTTTTTCCACTCCAAAATGTCCACCCAAACCTCCACTATGTTTTTCTCTCAACAATTTTTCCCTCATGGAAACTTGAGGTATACATAATCTATTTCCTTTAAACAACAAATTATCTTGAATAAAATACTCAAACCATGGAGTTCTATCCACTCCCATTGGACTTTTACACGCTACCCAAGCTTCTTTAAAATCAACATCTTCCTCATACAACTCTCTCATTGAATCAAAACCAACAACACTTACCCTCATCTCATTCAACAACGAACACCTCCTAATCAATACATTAGTAACTCTATTTGATTTTCCAATTCTATATTTTAAAACAAATGAATAGCTTTGAAGAAATTCAACCCATTTCACATGCTTTTGACTCAACTTACCTTGGATTTTAATGAATTGCAATGCATGATTGGTGTACAATACAAAATCCTTCGATAGCAAATAATGTCTCCACTTTTTGAGTGCTTGCATAATTGCATAAAATTCTTGATCATACACAGAGTATTTTCTCTTTGCCTTATTTAAATTTTTTCTAAAGTAAGCTATTGGTTTTCCCTCTTAACTTAGAAATCTCCCTATCGTTGTCCCACTTCCATCATAATCAAATTGGAAGATATTTCCAAAATCAAGAAGTGTTAACACGAGCTACTCCATCACTTTTGATTTCAAAATATTAAAACCTCTCTCTATTGCAGCTATCCAAATAAATTCCTTTCTATTACCTTTCATTGTCTTTGTAATTGGTGCACATATCCCACTGAAATTTTTGTTGAACTTTCTATAAAAACTTGTCAATTCATGGAAGCTTCTTGCTTCAAACATACTCTTTGGTGAAGGCCATTCAACAATTGTTTTTACTTTTTTTGGGTCAATTTTCAGACCACTACTAGAAATTACAAAACCCAAATACACCAATTCTTCCTTCATGAAACTACACTTTTTCAAATTCACCATTAATTTTTCTTCTTTTAGCCTTTGTAAAACAGCTCTAACATGTTGCAAGTGCTCTTCTTTTGTTTTATTAAATATCAAAATATCATCTAAATACACAATCACAAACTTACCAAGATATGGCTTCAAAACTTCGTTCATCAATCTCATGAAAGTGTTTGGAGAATTTTTCAATCCAAATGACATTACTAACCATTCATACAATCCATCTTTGGTTTTAAAAGCATTCTTCCATTCATCTCCCTCTCTCATTCTTATTTGATGGTAACCACACTTCAAATCAATCTTTGTGAAATATTTGGCTCCACTCAATCAATCCATCATATCATTCATTCTTGGTAAAGGAAATTGGTATTTGATGGTTATCTTATTTATTGCCCTTGAATCCATACACATTCACCAATCCCCATTTTCTTTAGTGCTAATACTATTGGAACCGCACAAAGACTCAAACTTTCTCTAATCAACCCCTTTTCAAGCAACTCTTGCACTTGCCTATTTGTTTCTTCATTCTCTTTTGGTGACATTCTATATGCTGCCTTGTTTGGAAAACTTGCACCGAGAATCAAATCCATGCAATGACTTATGATCCTCATGGGTGGCAATCTATTGGGAAACTCCTTCATCAATATAGATCAACAAAATCTTTCAAAATTTTGTGCACTTCCATGGGTGTTTCATCTTCTTCATTCGTTGTCCCAACTGTTGCAAATTTGGGAATTATTGCAAAACATGATGTTTCACCTTTGAATTCTTTTTAAAAAAAAATTTGGAAACCAAGCATACTTTTTTCTTGTCTTCATTTTCTTCTTCTCTATTCTTCAATGGATTTAATATGTACTCTTCTCCATCTTTCTTAATTGCATATGTGTTCAACCGGCCATCATGAACAGCTTGTCTATCAAATTATCATGGTTTTCCCATAAGAATATGACATGCATCTTTTAGGATTATGTCACACATAACTTCATCCTTGTAGTTTCCAATCTAAAAATTTACCATACATTGTTCATTCACCAACAATTGATGCTCTTTTTGTAACCACGAAATTTTGTATGGGCTAGGATGTTTGATTCTCTTCAAATTCAACTTATTCACCATTTTTTCAGATACTATGTTATTAGTGCTACCGTTGTCCACAATAACTTTGCAACATTTTCCTCTTACCTTACATCATGCTCTAAAAAAATTTCTACTTTGAATTGGTTCTGGTTTCTCCTTTTCAAAATTCAACAAAATTATTTGCAACATTAATGATTCTCCATCTTCAGGGTCTTCTCCATGCTTTATTGGAGTCTCCTTTTCATTTTCAACTTGTACAGCATGCACTCTTGGCTCTTTTCCCTTTCCTACATCATGCTAGGTTTGCAGACATTCAAATGCCCGATAGTCTATTTCCCCACATTGGAAACATGTGAAACTGAAGCCTCTTCCTCTACCTCTTCCAAATGACCCTCTTCCACAAGAGTAGTCTCTTCTTCCTCTAGGGAAATCTACTCTTCCCTTTCCTTCTTGCATACTTGCATTTGATGTGCTTGTTTCCTCTTGTTTGTTTTGGAAGCCTCTACTATTGTTTAGTGGTCCTCTTCCACGCAAAAATATGCCTATAACCTGAGAGTTATTTTTTTTCTTCCTATTGAGTTTTTCTTCTACTTTCAAGGCATATTGATATGCCTCCTCCACACTATGCATATTAATCAAACTTATTTCATCCTAGATGGATATACACAAACCATTTAAATATCGATACTTTCTTTGTATTATCTTCCATATGACCAACTCTTATGCTTAACTTGTAAAACTCTTCAGTGTACTCCTCAACACTACTCTCCTTTTGCTTCAAATTTTGGAGTTTTCTAAAAAAAATTATTTGATAGTTTGCTAGCAAAATTTTGGAATTTATTTTCATCACCATTTGATCCCATGATTTTATTTTTTATTTTCCCTTTCACTACTTTCCTTCTTGCAAGTGATCCCACCATAAGGATGTGTGCCCCTTCAACTTAGTGTGAGCATACTTCACCTTCTAATCTTCTTCAGTATTGTCGTTTTCAAAATATTTGTCCATTTCAATAATCCAATCCACTAACTCCTCTGCATTCAAGCCACCTATAAAATTTGCAGGATCAAATCATGGCCTAGAGTTTATTTCCGTGATGGCTTTAATGAATTGTTCTTCTCCTAGTTCAAGACTTGACTGGTTCAATTCCTCTCCACCTTCAACAATCTTCTCTTCTTCATCGTCACTTATGTCCACTGTGGGGACTCCTCTTCTATGTGTCGTTTCCATTGCCTCTATTCGTGTTGTGAAACCTCTAACTTCCTCCATTATGTAATTTCTTATTAATTCTGCAATATCAGTCTACATGCCTCTGGGTCCTCTACCTCTGTGAACCCGTCCTCTATATGCCATTTCAATTTTCAACATGATCAAACCTCGCTCTAATACCAATTGAAGTTTAACAAAGGCTCTATGTCTTATCAGACTGAGAGCAATTTGTAGCAATTTAAATCAAATCAACAAGAGTTTCAACCAAAACTTTAATCTAGCTACATCCATATGAATATGCCACAATTTATTTATTTTCTCATGTCTAGAAATACATTTTTAAATGCACAAACAAAAATCTTCATAAACTAATTGGTTTCCCCTGTTCTTTGTTTGATTTTTAACACCATTATATTCCTCCAGCATTCCTCAACAACCAATCCTCCAACTGATTTTCAATTGTAGAAATTTCTAGCTAAGGAAATGGGTCAATGCAATTTCTTATCTCTACCTCTAATTCCTTTAAATCTATTCTCATCCACGCCACTTGATGGTTTTTTAACTAGCAAAAATTTTTATTCCAAAAAGAGGTCGATGAAGTCTTGTTTTCCAACCATTTGTTGTTTTTTTTCTCCAAAATTTGGACACCTAAACTCTCTTTCTAGATGTGCTAACTCTCCATATTCCCTTTGTTTCCATGCTATTCAAAGGGTCATATTTTTTTTGTCTTTAATTCTGCTCAAAATTTATTCTCCAACAACTGTTAAACTCCCACGCCTAAGATGATTCAGCCCCAGTTTGGGTGCCAACAATATGGAGGGTTCCTGACATAATTTAATTTTTCTTTAAACATAAACTCCCAACACTATTTTGGTATTTGATGTTTCTTTAAAAAATTATTTTACTTAAATTTATGTTGGCACGTTAATGGAGTTACCAAATATTAAATGTTTGCATATTCCTACACACACCAAAATAAAATCAAACAAACAAATTGAAAAGAATGTTTTGAGTCGATGTGGATAATTAATCATCCCAGATGCTTTGGCATCACTTTGGCTTACCTATCAACCAAGTCTTCAATAGAAGCCATAGGGATTCCAAAAGAGAGAATTATTCTTTTAACTTATTGATCAGCCAATTAAAAATAACAATATTAAAATGGCAATTGATAGAGGTGCTCATTTATTTATTTTGCTTGAAGACAAAGGGCCCATCTGAAGGAACTTGAAAAACCAATTTTTTGCAACTTATTTCTAGTGAGGATTTTCCTTTTGATGGTAGCCCAAGTAAAGGTACATACTTTGGGTAAGCATTCCTTATGCCATTATTTGATTGTTTTCCAATTAAGATATTTTAGATAAGCCAAAAGAGATTTGTAGCCAAGTTTGACCAAGTAAGTTCCTAAATTCCAAAGCATATCCATTTGAGTTCATCCTCCTTTTTTGTGATTTGAATTTTGAGCTAGTTTAAAAATAGAGCCTAGATTTCCACCTACACTTCTAAATAAACAATGTAAGACATAACTTTCCATATGTAGTGTATTATATTTTTAGACTAAGAAGGCAATACATAGTTGAAAAGAAGAAAAATAGGTCATTAATGGGAATGAAGGAAAATAGGGTTATGATGGACCTATCTTCCTTAATTCTTTAGGAAATGAGATCCACACAAAGAATTGACTTGCAAACCTTAGATGAGTCAACTCGAGGTGTGAATCTTCAAATTTCCTTATGATTGAATGATGGGGGTCAAGGTCAAACAACACTTTGGGGAGAAAAACTAAAAATAGTAAACTAACACCAAAATGCAATATAACACTTGAAACATCAATTTTAAACTCAATACTGACAAAACCTACAATCAAATTGTAGATCAGAGAAGGGAAAATTTTAGTGTACCTTTCACCAAAAGTCAGTTTCTAAAGTTGATTTGAGACTCATTCACCTATGGGCGAATGGGTCTTTTTTAGGGTTTTTATGCAACTTTTAGGAGCCTCTGGTCCTATCTCTGCACTTCCAGATTCTTCGGGTTTTAATGTCAAAAATTCAGAAATAAATTTTGTATATGAGTTTCTGTGAGATGACAACTTTTTCAACTTTGTCAGCTTCTTCAATTTTTCTCTTCAAGAGATCTTCAAGCTTTCTTCCACCTAGATCTACAAACACAACATGAAAGGGAAAAATTGTTTATTTTTGGTGAATGGGGGTTTTCCTTGGTCAAACCCCATTTTGGTAATTAAACCTTGAAATGAAATGAAACATGAAAGAGGGAATGAAGAATGAACAAAGCAATGTTACCACTCAAAAAACCCTTGGATAAACCTTGGAATGTAAATCTACAACTTGCATGAAATGGATTCAATGGATGTGGATCTTGAACTTGAAATAATGCTTTGAATACTTGATTTGATCATGAAACCTACATCACCATATTAGCTCCAAAAACATGCATGATACAAGAAGACTTTGAATTGAAAATTGGATCTTGATTATTGTAATAAAACTTTGATAAATATTCTCTTGAATGCCTTGAAGTTCTCCAAAAAATTTCTTGAAAGTGCTCTTGAAATCTCATAAAAGTTTCTAGGTCACTTAGATGAAACTTAGTGAAATGACCTTATATTTATAGATATGTATCCTCAATTTCCTGAAATTCAAATATCACAAGCCAACATCTAAATATACACTTATAGATATTAAAATTCTTCCAAAAATATAATTTAGGTCCTAAGGTCAAGGGAGGACCCATTCGCCCATGGGTGAATGGGTCTCAAGTCCCTAAACCTAGGACACACATTGCTCAATGAGAAGTGTTATGTTAAGGAATTAATGAATGTTGGGTTTCCTCTTTGTAAAATGCAATAAAATAGGTTTGGAAAATGAATTAAGGGGCCAATTAAGGAAAAATTAAGCTCAATTAATTAAAGGAGCCCTAAATAAGTGTGAAAGTGTAAAGGGGTACACTTTGCAACACTAAAATAAGGCACAATTAAGTAAAAATTAATTAGGAGGGCCCAAAAAAATGTGAAAATGTAAAAGGGGATACATTTTCCTACACTACTTTCATGAGAGGATGACCTTGCATCAAACTCACACTAAAGTAGGCATTCAAAACATATGTATGCAGCAACAACAAGATACTCAATCATACAACACCAAAGACTAAAAGGAAAAGTAAAAACAAAAAGTGTAGATCAAGCCTCAACTATCCAACATGATGTAGAGCACGCCTCAGTTGTTTGTCCAAAAAGTTCACAAGCGGAACCCTGGTTGTCCACTATGCAAACAACACACATGCTCACACGGGCTAATGGGACTCTGGTTGTCCACTAGGTGAGTTCCCAAGGGTGGAAAATGAGAGAATCATATTAGGCTCTCATATGATGACCAAAGCTATCCCTCTGATAACTTCAATAAGGCACCACAAAAACATGAACTTTGAGCTTCCTAAGGTTAACAAGTTGTGTTATGCTAAACACTTATGAACAAAATATAAATAAAGTTTGTTCAAAAGGATTCTGTTTAGTTCGTGTAAGGTATCCTCTTAGGGAACATCATGCCTAATGTCTCCAAGAGAGAACAAGTCAAAGATAAAAATTTTGCAACTTAGGGAATGCAACACGTAGCATTACCACTAAGAGGAAAGTCGTATGCCAGAAATATCACACTCTCGTAGGACATTAAACCCAATGACACCACCAAGAAAAATATGCATCGCAAGAAGAAAGAAAATCACACAATGAAACATAAGAAATGTCAAAAATTTTAAAAATAATTTAAATTCCAATGTATGCCCCCACTTCAAAGAAATATCTAACACCATTGTTGTGAGAAATTGCTTTAAAGTAGCAAATAATCAATGCTAAACAATAAAGAAGACATAAGAGCTTATTCGGAAAGCCCTATGCTAAGTCATGTGTTTCCAAATGAAGTTGCATCATGAAAAAGAGAGGAAGGGGTTGCCCCCAACATGAAATCCCAAAATAACACATAAGGGATCCACGGATTTGAGGTCAGTATGTCTTTGCTACGATGTTGTTATACAGCTCGAAAACATCATCATTCCCCAAATACTCATGGAACAATTTGAAGAATGACACATAGAGAATGAAAATAAAGAAAAAGCTTTTAGGTCAACATGGAAGAGACCTAAATTTCTCAATGCCTTGTGTCATCCTCAAAAGGAAAACACAAGACAAAAGAAAAAGATAAAAGTTTACGGCATATAGAAGAATGTAGTTACAAACAGAGGAATGCATAGGAAGAGATACATCAAACAAAACAATACGGGGATCACATTACGCACATGCAATCACATAAAGAACATGTAAAGAAAAAAAAACAAAATACTAGTAAGGCGCATGTGATTCAACCTATAGCAGGTCATTTGCATCGCAATCTTGCTCAATATATGTGGAAGGCAGATAACTAGCCAAAGGGACAACATCAAGTTCCAAACTAGGACAAGGCTATCGAACCCCTTGCCCCCACTAAGTGTAGGACAAGGATAATCCAAGATAAGTGATGCGAATGATCTCCTTGCAATATAGAAAATGATTTGCAATGAATGTAAGGCATGCAATAGTGAGTATGTTATGATCCTACAACTATTACATGGCAGGAGAAAAGGTTCATGTAATTTAGTCAAGTCGAATCCCCAGGGGATTTAAATTTCTTCAATAATTCTTGTAAACTACAACAATTATCGGTATGATGTCCAAAGAATCTATGATAGGTACAATATGGTTCATTTTGATTACTTTGTTGTGGTGTTAATTGTTCTAGTTTATGAGGTAGATTAATTAATCCCCAATGTAAAAGAGTGTAGAATGTTTGGAATAGGATGCCATTTAATTGCAATCCTAATACATTATTTCATGCATCTCCTAAGTCCTTGGAAAGTGTTCCCCAACACTAGGATTAGAAAGAGATTAATTTTGTATAAATAATCATGTTAATTGACATTTATAATTAATTCTAAACGTTAGGAGCATGTGAGGGCATCCAATATGAGTTCCTAAATAATAGGGGCACATGGGGCACCCATATGGAAGGTGAAATCCACCTTGAGTTAAGTTAACTGTTTGGAGTAAAGATAACACTTTTGTATTGCATGTAAAGATCCTAGAATTTAGGGATTGATGTTTACATGCATGAAGCTCAATTCAGTTCACTTTAGTTTAGTTCAATTCAATTCAATTTAGTTATGGTTCAGTTGTCTTCAGTTAGTTTCAGTTGAATGCTAGTTGACTTCAGTTAACTTGGAATGCATGACTAATGACTTGAGTTGCATGACAGATAACAGGTGACTACTTTCAGTTAATAGGGGATGATCATTCTTGCATGAATGGTGGAGAGATATGTTTTAGTTAACTGACATTGACTTGGACCCACCTTGGGCGCCCAAGTTGGCTTCTTGGAGTTAACACTTTTGCATGCTAAGATATTTCAGAAGGTTGAGTTAAGTGGGCCCATTCTTGGGTGCCAATTTTGAGGATAACCTTTGAAGATATCTTTGGAATAAAGGTTGAGTTATGACTTTAGTTTGGGACACCCAAATGGATGAAGGAGTTGATTTGACATTTTTCTTCATGGTTGAACTCTCTACTTGCAAGAGATAGGCATAGTTTTTTGGTGATAAGCTTTGAGCTTTGTAATTGTAACTCTTTGGAGTTCATAAGGTTGAATATTTCCTATTTATCTCAAGAAAGTTGAGGAGAGTTTGTATCAAGTTTATTGCAGGTTGTGAAGAAGATTTTGTGAAGGAAAAAGAAGCATTCTCAAGAAAGGATTGGAATTATTGTAATCTACTTCAGAGATTAAATAATACATTGATTCTTGGTGGATTTTTTCCCAAAAGGGTTTCTCCATGGTATGTGTTGTGTATCTTCTAATATCTTGTCTAATTCTTCTACAACCTTTTGTCTTCATTCTACAAATGATAAAATGAATTAATCAAATAATCACCCACAAAGAATCTATAACAAAGAATACATATTTAGATCAATAATCATAAAGTTTTACAAAGTATTAAGCTACATAAACACCTCAATTTTCCACATTTGGTATCAGAGCTGAGGTTGGGTAGAGTATTGGGACACCTTTCTCTTAAAATATTGGAGGTTATTTGGCTGTAGTGGGAGCTTTTACTATTTTTTGTTATTGTTGATTTTGGAAAATAAGTTTTTACAATGAATTCTCATTTAGATATTGAAAGGTTCAATGGATCTAATTATGAGATGTGGAAATTAAAAATGGAAGATCTCCTCGAAGAGAGAGATTAGTGGTTAGTTGTTGGTAATGAGACAAAGTCACCTACAATGATGTCAGATGAGGATTAGGCTAAGCTTGATAAGAAAGCAAGAGGGACCATAAGATTATGTCTTGCTGATGTTTTTCTCTTGAATGTTTCAGAAGAAACTAATGCATATAAATTGTGGAAGAGAATAGGTGATATTTATCAAACTAAAAGTCTTATTAATAAGTTATATCTGAAGAGATAGTTGCATTCTTTAAAGATGAAAGATGGTGATTTTGTTGCAAATAATTTGAATGCTTTTAATTTGATTCTAAGCCAGTTAGCATCTATAGATGTAAAGCTAGAAGATGAAGATAAATGCATTTTGTTACTTTGTTCTTTACCAGAATCTTGGAAAAATCTAATTTTTGCTATCAGTGGTAGTGGTGCAGATCTGAAGATGGACAATGTAATTCCTACTCTCCTATCAGAGGAGATGAGGAGGAAGTCTAAAACGAAAATCCAAGATGCCTCATTTGTAAAGGTTTAGGCCTGAGAAAAAGGAACCTAAGGGAGACAAGGAAGGGAAGGGTAAGTCAAAAGGACAGAGTAAGGTAAAGTGTTGGAATTGTGGGAAACTAGGACATGTGAAGAAGGATTGTAAGAATGAGAGAGTTCAGATTCTTCTACATAGGAATCCTCAGATGATAGTAATGATGCATTGGTTATTTCAGCTAATATTTTTTGTGATAACTCTTTGCTTCATGTTTCAGAGTGATCTTCATAGAGAGGATGGTAGTCACGATGCCATGTGTGACTCGATACCACGGTTCAGTGGGAGTTGTTAGCAGTGTCATGGATGCATCATTGGTAAGGTCATCTTCAGGTGATTGGGGATATGTTTTCTTGGTTTAGAGTGGTTTCTATTATGTCATGGTTTACTCTATGTATTATTTAGACTTGGCATGGTCTATGTATATATGTTATGGTGGATGTGATCTCCTAGGAGGAGATGGTTAGATCATGGATGTTATGTTTATGTTCAAGATTGGAGCTTTGACATTGATCGTAGTAGCTCTCTTTGTATTGGGTACATTAATCATTTGCTTGATTACTTCATGATAGTGCTATGTTGCATTTGGATTTTGGCATGGATTGGTTGGATACAGGTCCTCATGGATACTTGGAGACATAGGTGAGGCTTGAGTTCTCTTATGGTTAGAGACATGTGTCTGAATGGTTACTAGCAAGAAAAAAAAAATCAACAGAAAATATCGAGGATGCTACACCTTGGTTGAATGTGAGTTCAATACACTTGATGGTTTAACATGCCTCCAAAGATGAAATTTGGTTATAGAGACTTGGGAAAGGTATTGGTTTTTAATTGAAAGAAAATTAAACTTGAATGTGATAGTTAGAGTGTTATGTATTTAGCCAAAAATCCTATGTATCATGCTCATACTAATCATGTTGATGTTCAGTATCACTTTGCGTGAGAAATGGTTGAGAATGGGAAGGTATTAATTGAGAAAGTTGACCATTTAATTAATGTTGTAGATTCTCTTATGAAACCAGTTCCTACAGATAAGCTCTCTTGGTTTTAATCATTTGCTTGGAGCTTCATGATTATGTACGTTGCATTTGAAGTTGGCATGGATTGATTAGTTGGTGCAGGAAGGCCATCGGCCTTGATGTCATGTACTTGATTTATAATAATGATTCCTTGTTTAGAATAATTGCAATATATAATGTCAAGTGGGAGAATGTTAGGAATAGGATTTCATTTAATTGCAATCCTAAAAAATTATTTCATGTATCTCCTAAGTCCTTAGAAAGTGTTCCCCAACACTAGGATTAGAAAGAGATTAATTTTGTATGGAATAATCATGTTAATTGACATTTGTAATTAATTCTAAATGTTAGGAGCATGTGAAGGCATCCAATATGAGTTCCTAAATAATAGGGGCACATGAGGCACCCACATGGAAGGTGGAATCCACCTTGAGTTAAGTTAACTGCTTGGAGTAAAATTAACACTTATGTAATGCATGTAAAGATCCTAGAAGTTAGGGATTGATGTTTACATGCATGAAGTTTAGTTTAGTTTAGTTCAGTTCAATTATGGTTCAGTTAGTTTCAGTTGAATGTTAGTTGACTTTAGTTAACTTGGAATGCATGACTAATGACTTGAGCTGCATGACAAATAATAGGTGACTACTTTCAGTTAATAGGGGATGATCATTCTTGCATGAATGGTGGAGAGATATGTTTTAGTTAATAGAGATTGACTTGGACCCACCTTGGGCGCCCAAGTTGGCTTCTTGGAGTTAAGACTTTTGCATGCTAAGATATTTCAAAAGGCTGAGTTAAGTGGGCCCATTCTTGGGCACCAGCTTTGAGGATAAGCTTTGAAGATATCTTTGGAATAAAGGTTGAGTTATGAATTCAGTTTGGGACGCCCAAATGGATGAAGGAGTTGATTTGACATTGTTCTTCACGATTAAACTCTACTTGCAAGAGATAGGCATAGGTTTTTGGTGATAAGCTTTGAGCTTTGTAATTGTAACTCTTTGGAGTTTACAAGGTTGAATATTTCCTATTTATCTCAAGCAAGTTGAAGAGAGTTTGTATCAGTTTTATTGCAGGTTGTGAAGAAGATTTGGTGAAGGAAAAAGAAGCATTCTCAAGCAAGGATTGAAATTATTGTAATCTACTTCAGAGATTAAATAATACATTGATTCTTGGTGGAGTTTTTTCCCAAAAGGGTTTCTCCACAGTATATGTTATCTTCTAATATCCTATCTAATTCTTCTACAACCTTTTGCCTTCATTAGACAAATGATAAAATGAATTAATCAGATAATCACCCACAAAGAATCTTTAACAAAGAATACATATTTAGATCAAATATCATGAATTTTTACAAAGTATTAAGCTACATAAATACCTCAATTTTCAACATAGAAATTATTTTCATTCTTGGATATTTTCAATAGGCCCTCAAGACAATCAAACTTCTTTTATTTCTTGGTTTTGTAAAGTTGATGCAGTTTTTTCTTTGATTTAATATTTGATTGATTTGAAGGTGAAGGATCTAAGATAACCCTAGGATCGTTATGAGGCATTGGTTGGTGTTTGGAAATGATCTTGTCGAATAAAGCACCTTTCCTATTAAGATTAGTATAATTGTGATTATGGTCAACAATTGGATTTGTTAACATCATATCCTTCCCTTTTTCAGGAAGGGATGTATTAGGAATTGTGTATTCTTTTATTGAATCTACCTCATACATAGGAAAGGTATTGAAGGTTGGTTGGGGAGAGGGAAAAAAAATTTAATGATGTGGACCAAGGTACATGTAAACTCTATTCCTTGTTCATGCTTAAGCATATTTCTTATGTTCCCTATGATAGGAATAGCATTACTAGCAATATGTTCAGTTCTCACAAAGTATTGCAAACATTTCAATTCTTCATTGATCTTCTTTATGTTCTCTTGAGAGGCATTAGCAACCATTATTTTGACATCATGCAAATTAGTTGTGGGTAGGGAAGTAATTGGAAATGAAGTATGAAAGCTAAGGTCCATAGAGGGTTGACTAGGGTCAACACCATAAGTGAAAGAGTTAGAAAACCCAAGATCTATGGTGAATGGTGTATCATGGGATGACATGAGTCTCAAACTACATCTCACAATAGTATTGGAAATAGGACACCAAGTTGTGAAGCTCATACAAGTTTCACAAACTCGTTATGCACCCAAAAATGGATAAGATGTAAAATGAAAAGAAATATCCTAGAATGTAAAATGCAATGCAAATATGTAAAGGCAATTTTTGGATTCTAAACAAGATAATTTTCTAATTATGTTATGCAAAAACCTTAAAATGATGTTTTGTAATTGCAATTTTGAGTTTCCACAATGCACTAAATTTATCAAATGAAGCTTAATATGATCAATTTGAAATAACAGAAATTGTGCAAACTATAACAACTAACTGAAAACAACAAAACATAATATAGAAATAGAGATTTTAATGCCCAAAAATGTAGGAAAATTGCTAATCAGGGACTCATTCACCCAAGGACAAATGGGTCCTAGCTAAGGGTTTTGAAAAATGAAGTTACAGATGTCTGAGTTGATTCCTATGGTTTTCAAATTATGGACTGAGACAGGTGATTATATTTTGAATTTTCTATAAAAATTAAAGTCTAAATGAAAATACAAAATAGCGATGAATGAAAAACTAGGAGACCTAATTTGATGTGCAATTTTGATTCAATTTTGTAATGTAAATGAATGATGATACAATGCTATGTAAATGCTTTATAAAATGACTGATTTTTTTATATTTTTTAGATTTTAAGAGATGCAAAATGCAATCCTAAAACCCTAAATGAAATGAAAACTAATGCAAGTTAAGCAACACTAAATGAGATTCAATGCAATGCAATGCAATGCAAATGAATACAAATCCTAAATCTAGGGCTGAAATAGACTCCAAAATTAGAAAGATGCAATGCTCAAAAGTTGGGTTCACCAAAATGAAAAGAAGAAAAATAGGTCATTAATGGGAATGTCTGTTACCAAAATTTGCACCCGATTCTGAACTACACAAGTTTCAGCAATTTGGTAAAAAAATTGGATTCACTTCTATGTGGGACACTTGAAATGAAGTGAAACCTTCGGGTTCTATGCCGGTTCCTAACTGGTAATATCACCTAAACTACAGACTTGATAGAAAAGGGTAAGAATATGGTTGTATATAATAGAAAATACTGAAAATATGAAATGGAAAAGGTGATACACCGAATTGATAAGAGCTATGGGATACTTTGATTTACACTTGAATATTGATGATGAACATGATTTTACACAATGAATTTATGTAAGTTATACATTAGTGTTTCACAAACAGGTTTGATTTACACACATTTTCAAGAAGGAAAGTAATTTCCACAAAATAAAATTCATGTGCAATTATGTAAACACAGTTTGTAATCTGTATAATGCAACTTTTGCAAAGGAAAGTATGCAAACACAAGATAATTTTTTCAGGAAATAGAAGAAATTCACAAAATAACTTGATCATTAACCTAAAAATGCACAACACTTGGCAAGAACAAGAAGGTAATTTGAATCATCATCAGTGACCAAGGTAAACTCTATATATTATGCTCCAAATGAGTTACAAAACCTGCAAAATAAATGACAAGGGACTCTCAAAGTCACAAAGTCTCTATCTACCTATTCAGAACTGACTCAAAAAAGAGTTACAAAATGGCTAAGTAGTCAAACTCCTGAGTTGCTCCACAAAATCAGGTTCTAGAAAACCTCATTTTCCTAAGCAACCATAAAGCCACAAATTTAGGACCTGAATCTTCACCAAAAATGACTCTCCATGGTTGAAAAAGTCAAGTTAATCTTATCAAATCATAAAAGGTCCCTAAATACGCTCAAAATGTTTCCAAACTGACTTCAAATAACCCTATTTTACTCCCAATGTTGGGTAACTGAAAATAACTTCCCAAGATGCTCTCTCCTTGTCATAAATCAAAGCATATCTCTATCTTCCCACATGGCTTGATCATAGGCACACATGCTCTTATGTTTTTTTTTTTGCATGTTGCATTTTAAAAGTAATGTTTAAATTAAATGATTTATAAGATATCATTTAATTCAACCATTTTACAATATATAAAATAAATGCAAAAAGAAAAGTTTCTAACTCTCCATGTATCGGCCATAGATCAAAAGGAGATTTTTGTTAAGTCAAGAGAAGTGTGACTTAATCAAACCTAAATCATTCTTCATACGTTATGCCTAAAAAACAAGGCAAAAAACACAGGGGTATTAGTTACAAAAATGTCATTTTAAAACATAGGCAAAAATGCCTAAGTGCTTACAGGCCGTTTAGGGTAAACAAAACCCTAAACATAATCGCAGCTCCACATTTTGATTATTTCATTTATTTTTCTCCACTGCGCTGGTGCGCTGCCATGAGTAAGCAAGATCAAGGGTTTTGAAGCTAAAAGTGAAGGCTTCCTTAAATATTTCAAGCAGAAAATACATGGTAAGTATTTATGAAAGCATTTTCAATAAATATTACAGGCTTTTCATGGTCATGACTCCTATAGTTATTCTAGCTTCCATGGTTCTTGTGAGCTTTTCATTCTATCTTTGTTTTTGTATCTTCTCTTGCAACGTCCCTTTCTTGCAGAAATGTTTGAACATGTGTTTAATTTTTTGTATTTCTTGATTTCATGAATAAAAGATGAAGAAAATTGTTTTTCATTCACTATACCATGGCTTTTTGTTGTTTCTTTTGCTCATCAATTTAACTCATCGTGATTCCATGATGTTAAGGACTCCTAATGTTTCCATAGTCATGGCACAACCCTTCCTTTTATTGTGCATACTTTTCCTTTCCATGCATTCGCTATACATTGCTTGCAGTTTTCTGAAGATCTGGTGCATTTTTCCTTCAATCTATTTAAAGAATGTAAACATAGGAAAAGAGATCAAGCATTCGACTATTTCGATGTAGTACTAATTCATTACACTTTTCATAATACTTATGCAGAATGTTTAATACCCATTGTACGAATCTTGTGTTTTTTTGTATATACCCTATGTGGTCATTTCTCTGTGATTAAGTTTTTTGGAAAAGAGATTCTCTTGTTGCATGATTCTTTATCCTTTTTTATGATTGGCTGAAATAAGAACTATCTCGGTCAACTGCTCCACAAGAAAAAGCTGCCAGGTGAAAAAAGAAATAATTGGCAAAATGATTCAATGCTATTGGAAAGTTTGGTATGAATCAAACATTCTGCACATTTTTACATTTCTTTTGTGAATACTCCCCTTATATCACTTGATTGAATTTTACCTTAATCTACCCTGATCACTGTATTTTAAAGTGAAAAAATGACCATTGCCCTCACTTTCATTTTAAGCCTGGAAACTATAGTTTCACTATTTCTTCAAGAGTTAACAACCCTTCTTTTTACAAAAACAAAGTTTTATGTTACCTCATGTTGTCTCGGAACTTCTATCATTCACTACTATGACATGGGTTGTCCTCTAGACATTGTTCTATCGAGAACATAGTCTTCATTTATGGATGAAAAACAAGTTTGATATGGCACGAATATTCAAGAGGAAAAACACAATCATAGGTGAACTATCTGCATCTTCACTGTGACCTCATCCTTTGATTGTTCGCATAGGCTATTGCTTACCAATATTTTCCAATCCATAAGATTTTCCTTGGAACTTTATGGGTGCAGACTCTCTTATATGACAATGAGTATGGTGACAATATTAGCATTATCTCTCTTGTCTTGAAAATAGAGACCTACTATCTTTTACATGGACTGTCATATCTTTTAATTGAGGATCCTAATCACTTCCATTGACTATATTTAACAGCACCAAGATGATTGTCTTTCCTCAATTAGGTAGTGCATAGGTTTATCATGAACTTGTCATTACACTTCATACTACAGGCCTTTAATGCATATGAAGACTTTTATGACTATCTTTTGCTTACTATTTATGACTACCACTCAACCTTTCACAGAATTCAACATCCCTTACTTAACCTCTGCTCTACCATGTCCCAAGAACACTATCACTGCCTTTCCTTAAAGGTGATCAATGACTGCTATCTATTCATAGATCAGGTAACTGCTTATTGTGAGATCCTTGTAATACTGAAAACTATCATTTCTGCCTCTTATAGTATTTGACTATCTCTTGAATAACCATCATGTTTCCCATTCTCAACTGTACCTTGATAGTTCGTCTCAATACATTGAAATTGTATGTACTCTCCATGTTCAATTAAAGCACAATAATACAACATGCTAGGCTCAACCCTTCAGGGAGCCACATTTAAACCCACATACTAAATTAAAACATGATTACACCTATAACTACACATGGAACAAACAAATTAGAAAAAATGACTATCTTTTGTGTGTACATTGACCAAGTGGTTTTCCTAGACACCTAAGGCATTCATTGATCTTTTGATGCACATGGAGATAAATTGATACATGGATAGGTGGATAATATGAATGATCATGTATGGTTATGACTTTTCATTGCTTAGAGTATAACTCTAACACATTTCTTGACTATTGCAGGGATAGGAGCGTATGAAAATGAGGAAGGACAAGCAACGAGGACAACACCAAAGCGAGACAAACACCAACCAGTCATTCAAGCAATGACTGGTCATCCCTCTACATGCACATTTATTTTCCTTCATTTATTCATGTATTGATTTACCTTTATTTGTATCAAGGAAAAGTCAGTCTCATGGCTTGTTGTGTGAGACACATGTATCTTATCACATTCAATAAAGATTACATTTTCAGAAATATATGAATCTTTTTCTATTACAAGCATTTTTACAAATGTAATGGTTTGTAGTTGCAATCTTTTCATATTTACATTTATACATTTGAATGTGATAAAGAAGGATAATAAAATGTACCTTATCTTCTCCAGTTTAAAACAAATTATACCCTTTTGAACCAATGAGTGAAAAATGGGTAACAGGGAATGAAGGGAAATAAGGTTATGATGGACCTATCTTCCTCAATTCATTAGGAAATGAGATCCACACAAAGAATTGACTTACAACCCTTAGGTGAGTCAACTCAAGGTGTGAATCTTTATATTTCCTTATGACTGAAGGATGAGGGTCAAGGTCAAACAACACTTGGGGAGAAAAACTAAAAATAGTAAACTAACACCAAAATGCAATCTAACACTTCAAACAACAATTTTAAACTCAATACTGACATAACCTACAATCAAATTGCATATTAGAGAACGGAAAATTTGAGTGTGCCTTTCACCAAAAATTAGTTTTTGAAGCTAATTTGGGACTCATTCGCCCATGGGTGAATGGGTCCTTTGTTAGGGTTTTTTTGCAATGTTTAGGAGCCTCTGGTTCTATCTCTACACTTTTAGAGACTCTAGGTTTTAATGTCGGAAAGTCAAAAATAAATTCTATAGATGAGTTTTCGTGAGATGACAACTTCTATGACAATTTCTACAACTTTGTCAACTTCATTTTTTCTCTTCAAGAGATCTTCAAGCTTTCTTTCACATAGATCTACAAACACAACAAGAAAGGGAAAAATTATTTGTTTTTGGTGAATGGGGGTTTTCCTTGGTCAAACCCCATTTTAGTAATTAAACCTTGAAATGAAATAAAACATGAAAGAGGGAATGAAGAATGAACAAATTAATGTTACCACTCAACAAACCCTTGAATAAACCTTAGAATGTAAATCTGCAACTTGCATGAAATGAATTCAATGGATGTGAATCTTGATCCTTGAATCTTGCTTGAAATAATGCTTCAAATGAATACTTAATTTGATCATGAAACCTACATTACCATATTAGCTCCAAAAACATGCATGATGCAAGAAGACTTTGACATGACAATTGGATCTTGATTGCTGAAATAAAACTTTGATAAATATTCTCTTGAATGCCTTGAAGTTCTCCAAAAATGCTCTTGAAATATCATAAAAAATTTCTAGGTTGCTTAGATGAAATTTAGTGAAATGACCTTATATTTATAGATGGGTGATCCCATAATACTGGTTTACAATTTTTGGCCAAACTGGACATTGAACTGAATTTTTTTAACTAAATCTTCACTTTCGGGCACCTATAGCGGCTAAACCGTGAGGAATTTGAAGATGATGCAAACTAGTGATTTGTGACATTTTGTATATAGATTTTAAATATATTTTTTTCAAAAATTTTGGAATCAGATTGCACTTCTTTTTCCATCTCCTTCAAAAACTAGTTTTTAACAGTAAACACCATTTTTAAAGAGTGCGTCACTGGCTAACACATAATTTTTTTCTATGAAGGATAAAATTCTATTTTTTTCAAATTTAGATTTGTAACTACGATATCTAGTGCATGGAATTGGTTTCATAGCATTTCATTGAATATTTTTTTCTTAATTAAGTTTCAAACCTTTTACAATTTAGACATGATTTGCTGGCTAAAGCATAAATTTTTTGGTATGTATCAAAATTTTTTTGTTGGATCAAGGACATCAATATCTAGTGCACTAATATTTTTAAAAAAATTGATAATTTGCTATTTTTCCACATGTGCAGAATAGAGAGCTTTTTTTGGTGAAAAACCTATGTTTAATCAAACTAAAAAATAAAATACATAATAAAACCAAAACATATTAAATTTGTATTCGATCGATAGCTCATTTCGAGGACTACCATCATCTAGTTGGGTTTGTGAAGTCTCCTCCATTTTCATCCTCAACCCGAGATTCCAAGGGAAAAAATTTGTAGAAATTTGGTGCAAGAGGGGGAAAAAGGGGGGGTTCACTTGAACCCCCTTCAAGCGAACCCCCCTTGACCTTTCGAACGAATGGGGGTTCGCTCGAAGGGGGGTTTGAGCGAACCCCCCTTTTTCTCAAAACTTCTCTTTGTTTTTATTTTGAAAAACATGAAAAATGAGGGACCCATCATTTAATAGGGTTCAAGAGAACCCTTTTTGGGTTTGTTCAAACCCCCCAAAACCCAAAATTTTCTTCATGGGGGCATTTTTTGCAATTTTGCTTCCTGAACGGAATTGTAAACCAATTTTGTGGGATCACCCAAATATGTATCCTCAATTTCCCAAAATTCAAATATCACAAGTCGACATTTGAATATACACCTAGAGATATTAAAATCCTGCCAAAAGCATAATTTAAATTTAGGTCCTAAGGTCAAGGCATTAATGAATGTCAGGTTTACTCTTCGAAAAATGTAATAAAACGGGCTTGGTAAATGAATTAAGGGGCCAATTAAGGAAAAATTAAGCTCAATTAATTTAAGGAGCCCTAAATAAGTGTAAAAGTGTAAAGGGGTACACTTTACAACACTAAAATAAAGCACAATTAAATCCAAATTAACTAGGAGGGCCCAAACAAGTGTGAAAATGTAAAAGGGGATACATTTTCCTACACTACAATAGTGAAAAAATTGAAACCCCATTGTTGAACCAAGTGATTTCTAATTCAAATTGAAAAGTCACCTCTCTCTATTAATTGATGGTGGTCATTCCATGAGTCATCCAAAAAACGGGATTTGGATTCCCATCATTTATTTCCTAAGATAAATAGTCAAGAATAATATGTTTTCATTTTAGAATAAAATTCCAAACATGAGACCTAGATGGAGTATTTCTTATTATAAATATTTTGGTATCATCCATTAAATCTATATAATTTACTAGAATAATTGCATGGAATGCTAGTATCACTTGAGCCACAAATACCAAGCAATTGCACACTGTAAACATGCAAGATGAATTGAAACCACATAAATGCAAGCAAAAGAGAGAAAACACAAAAAAGAAAAATCAACATATTAATTAAGCCAAAAAAGGAGGTGTACATATAGCAAGGAGAGAAGCAACCACTAGCATGATTAGTGGAGAAGATTAGGTAGTTGACTCCCACTAACAAAGAGTGGTGATGAGTTAGCTTCCTCTAAACTCACAAGAGGTGGTCAATTAACCAGTTATAAATAAGAAACCTAACTAGGTTTAACACCATGTGCTATAATGTATATATACACTAACAACCCCCTTTAAGCATAGCTTAGGTGGCTACAATAAAACTAGGTCCTAACTGTTAGAGTAATAGGTTAATTACTTAATTAATTTAATCATGTTCATTAATTAATTAAGTCGCCTTTACTTTATTTTTCACTTAAGCTAAACTTAGGCCCATCTATAATTACTTAATTATTAATTATTAATTACTCACCTTTAGGGTTTTGATCTCCTTTCATAAGGATTGATCTCTTTGTAATTATTCAATTCTTGTTTAATGCATTTTTTATTCATCCAACACCATTGTTGTGTTTCATTATCTCTTCTATGTGAGGTTATTTGCTTGCAGGTGTTCGTTGGGTTCCGTGAGGTTGTATTTCTCAACTTCAACACGGTATAAGAGCTTCAGATTTGTCACTTCCTATTCATTTTTTGAGGGATCTTGTCTTGAAAGTGAATATTTTGTGCATATTGAGCCAAATTGGACCTCACCATTGCGTTCAGAACACTTGAATCAGTCAAGAAAGACCTTTGTTTCATCAAATTTGGATTCACGGCGTCAGATCTGCGAAGGTTGTAAGTTTATGAAGGTTTCAAGATCCATAGCATACCTTCAATTTTGGAGCATTTTGATCCCAAACGGACCTCACCATTGCGTTCAGAGCACCCAAAAACCCCAAAATTGACTATCAAATCATGGAAATCAGACATAGTGACTCCGGGAGGCAATTTTTTTCCATTTCTAAGTCGTACAGCCTGGTACGACATGAAATCCGAGAAAAATAATTTAAAAAGCTAGTGATGCAGGGCACCGCCGTTGGTTAACCACTAGCAATTAATTGTTAGCGGTTAATGCTAGCGGCTAGCCTAACTGCCAGGCTTAACCCCCAAACCCTTTTAGAGAAATTTTGGTATTTTGGCCATAACTTTTGCATACAAACTCATTTTTTCAAAAAAATATATATCGTTAGAAAGCTGGTTTCGGTCCCAATCCAGTGGTGCAGGTGATTTCTCCTGATTTTTATGTTTTGCAAAATTTATTTCTAGTCAAATTTAGACCTTATTTTTGCACTCTCAGGGGCGTAACTTTTGCATACGGACTCTGATTTTGAAAAATGAATAGGTGTCGAAAATGTTTTTGGATGCTCTTTTCAGATATGTAGTTTATTTCATCAGAAAATTTTTCAAGTACATAAAGAATTTTCTGAAGTGAATTTTTCTTTTTCACGCTTTCCAACTTTCAAATTTGTACTGGGGTTTGGTTTTTTGTGTTGCAGGGGGTGTTTTTTTCTTGCTTTCTATATATAAATATCAAAAAACATAAACATATTTCATTAAACACATTTCAAAACCATAAACATCATGGTGGACCACTCATCTATTAACCGTCTTTCTCCACACAATTATCATACTTGGAAGGTACATATGTCAAGACTTCTCATGTCAAAGAGGTTATGGTCTTGTTTGGATGAAAATTAGCCTCAGTTGACACGTCCATTTTAGATTCTACAACATAGAAATAGAATGGATGAGACTATGGATTTCCTATTATTACATGTTACAAAATGTCTTTTATTTCACCTAGAGGGTTGCACAACTCCTCGGGCTATGTGGACTAAGTTTCATGATATTTTTGGCACCATTAATTAGTTCAGGGAACTTCAAATTGAGGAAGAATTGACCACTTTAGTACCTAATTTTTTTCCATCTATTGAGGATTTCTTGATGAAATTCAAATCACCCAGGTCATTGTTACAGGGTTATGGTAAGAATAAAACAGACACCAAGTGTATATACCTGATTTTATCTAAGCTTCAAGGTTCATTTATGATATTCTCTTCTACATTCTATTCCACCATGGATGCTTTGGGTCCATAATTTACCATGCCTACCATTGAGGTATTTTGTGATCGATTGACACGTGAGTAGGCCAAGCTAACACAGTTGGATTCTCTTCCAGGATCAAAGAACCAAGAATTGGTAGCTCAAACATCTCAGAGGAAGCAAAAGCATAAACAGAGGTCAAAGACATATTCAGTAGGTAGTGAGATTTCCTCCAAGCCACCACCTAAGTCTAATTCCAAACCTCAATCCAACCCTAAGCAAGGTAAATCTTCTAAGTCTGGTGAGTCTTCCTCCAAAACTAAGAAGAAATCAAGTGATCCTTGTAGTTTATGTGGCAAGGAAGGTCGTCCAATTTCCAGGTGTTGGAAATGATTAGAGGCTTTAGAGGAGGCCATGCAGCAACATCATGTCACCTCACCTCAGTCATCTTCCCCAAACACATGGAAAAGTCATGCTCTTTTTGCATGAGCATTACCTTCAGGATCCACTTGGATTCTAGATTTTGGTGCTTCTCACCATATGACACACACTCAAGAGTGTTGGAATATGGCTTTGGGAGATTGTTTATGGCTTCTAGTGTTGTCATTGATGGTAACTAAATTCATTAGTATGGTCTGCAGTTTAGAAGTAGCTTATACTAACAGGAAATGTAAAAGACAGTGTGTTACCAACAGAAAGCTTGAAGAACAGGGTATCCAGTCAAATAGTCAATATGTATGCTTCACCAGATCATCATTTTTCTTTGTGGACCCCCAAGAAACCCTACTAAACATTTATTTTACCTTATTGGTAATTTTTATGGTGTTGCAGTAGTTGGTGTACGAGTTAAGAGACTCAATAGAATGATTTATTGTTTATTTTCTCATTATGGCCAACCTGGTGTATATAACGTGTCACGGATGTATAAGGAATAGTTGTTTTAATATTTCTTGTGTTGGGAATTTTGATTTGGGTCCCAGCTATGTCTTAGACAACTTGTGTAGGTGCGCATTGAAGATTGCTCATGATTTGAGCTAACCATTGGAGAATATTTCATGTTTTGTTGTAGCCAACCTAAGTGATTAAAATATTTACTAGTGGATATATATATGAGATCGACAATTCATTTTTGAAAGTGTGTGGTGTTGTAATAAGGTGTATGTGTGTGAAAAATCTCAAAGCAGTTGTATGAGCATACATCAGAAGATCTATTGAATGAAATTTTGCTTATGCAGCAGAAGGGTTGTAGCAGAGCAGAGCAGAAATGCGAATTGGACAAAAGGTCCAGAATCTGTTTTATGTGCTTCACCATAAATGAATCCAGGCATTTGTAGATGGTATCTTCTTAGTTCATTTTTTTTGTAATTACAAACATCTTGTAAGGCAGTGAGCGTTTCTTATTTTGAGCAATGAGCTCTAGGCAGTGTGCCTAAATGCAAGTGCATTCCCTTTTGTTTATACTTTTAATAGGGTATGATATTGTGGACTAACCTCCACCATGGTTTTTCCCCTAACAGGGTTTCCACATAAAAATATTGGTGTTGTGGTCTCTTGATCATCTTGTTTATGTGCTTGCATCTATGTTTTTGTTCATGTGCTAAAAATGATTTAAGATATGAATTGAAAGTCAAATTTATTGAACACTGATTCACCCCCCTCTCAATGTTTCTTGAGTCCAACAATTGGTATTAGATCAGGTTCCTCTTCTAAATTTTAATAGCTTGAGGTGGATCTTGGATTACAATGGAATTTGGTAGTCTTCAACAGCAGCTTATGGTGGCACTTGATGATCTTGATCAATCTAAAGTAGAACTCATGGAATTAAAAGAAAATCTCTTGGATGCTGAGAAATTCATTCAATCACTGAAGGATAAAATTAATGAGTCAAGAGAGAAGAGGAAGGAAATTTTTGATCAACTGAAGCAGAAAGTAAACAAAAGCTTGGAATATGTTCTCCTGAATCAGACCCTAAAAGAGATAACTAAAGAATGTGAAAAACTTGCTAGAAATAATGCTACTCTGAAGCTTGAGATGGAATCTGTGGCAATGAATTTGACCAAAGAAATTGAAGAAAGAAAGAAGAATGAGGAGAATCTGGCCCAGTCCTTGAAAGAAAAATTTGAGGAATGCAACAGAGTTAATAGTGGATTCATTCAGTTGGAGATTAAACTACAACAATCCAGAAACAATGAACAAGAGCTTGAGAGACAGATAGTTATTCTCAACAATGAGCTCGCTACTGCAAATGAGTTTAATGAGAAGTTCAGGATCAGTTCTACTAAGCTTGATGCGATGACTAAAGGACAAAAGGATGCAAATGATAAACGAGGTCTTGTCAATGTGAAAGATGAGAGCTCCAGATCTGAACAAAAGGACTCTAAAAAGAAAACTCAAAAGAATAAAGGTAGAAGATATTTGGTAAGGAAACCCAATGCTTGGAATTTTAATGGTTACTACTTTGTTTGTAATAAATTTGGTCATATGGCTTCTCAGTGTAGAAGTAAGATAAATTCTAGCAGTCCATCATTTCCTGGTCAGTGCTTTAATTGCAAAAAGTTTGGTCATATGTCATTAGAATGCAGAAGTATGTATATCAGTATAAGGAACATTAAATGCTACACCTATGGAAGGTTTGGGCATGTTTCTAATCAATGCAGATCAGGAGGAAATCAGTGGAATGATTGGTCTAGACAGAAAAATATAGTGTGCTACAATTGCAACAAATTTGGTCACATTGCAAGATTCTGCAGGAACAAAAACATGGATAGAAGAGGTTCGGTATACAGAGGAAGAATTTCACAGAAAAATGACAAAGGAAAAGGAAAAGTGTATGTGGAAGAGATAATAGATCAGATGATGAAGACAAGGGTAAAGAAGAGTGGATCTGATGAAGGTAATAAGACTATACCAGAAGCTTCCTCCAATAATTCATCTGGCAATTGATTTCAGGCCACTGGCCCAAGGGGAGTTTTCAAGAAAATCTCTTGTCCCCCTAAGTGTAGTTGGTTCCAGAACATAGGAAATTATCAGTAGTTGTGTTACTTGTCTTCAAATGTATTAGTGATCATTTGTTTAGTAGGATGAAATATGGAAGGTACGGAGATGGATTCTTCTCTTACTGTCTGAGAGTACAAAATAACTAGAACTCCTAGGGAAAATCATTTAATGCAAAAAAGAGGTTAAGTGTACAAAGCTATAAAAGGGTATGTGGAACCCTCATTTATCACCTTGCATCGAAGAAGATCAAAGGAGAGATTTTGCAGCAAAATCTTGAAGAATTCAAGTAAATTCAGCAATGAATTCATTAGGTACTCCATTCATTTGTAAAATTTCTAAATTGTACTCCGTAGAAAAACCCTACTTGATACGGAAAATGAAGCAAAACAAAGGAATAGTGACTTTGGATGAATATAGTAGTCGGAAGGTTAGGGATGTAAGAAATTTTTTGCAGCCAGTGAATTGAAGTGGCTAGAAGGTGTGAAACATAAGAATTTGGACATCTAGAATGAGTTTCCTTATTTTGTCAATGCGGAAGTGGTTTGGTTTATCTTGAACAGATTGGATGATGATATCCTTACTCTAGATAAATCCTATCAATTTTCAAAGGATGTAATAAGAAATCTGACAGGATTATGCAATATTGGAGATGTCCCAAAAAAGAAGTTGATTCGGAATGTTGAAGTCGAAACCCTAACCGGAGTAACAGGAGATCAAAGGGCGCTAGTAATTTCAATGATCAAAGATCCATTGACAAGGTACTTTGCATATAGAATTTCATACAAAAATTTCTTTAGAAATAGGGAAGGAGCAACCTTTACAAGTGTAGTCTACATTGCACACAAAATGATAATGGAAGACGAATACTTTGATCTGTGTGGATTGTCGAAGGATTAATTGATGGAAAATGTGCAATTGACGAAGGATATAGATTACTCTTTCATGTTTGGTACCCTAGTTATATGCATTATGATGTATTTCCTGAATTGCTTACCTCAAAATGATAATGTGGTGTGGAAGGAAAATATATCAATTTGTAAGCAAATCTTTGAGCATTTCAACACTCTAGAAAATGGTGAACAAGTTTATGAAAACTTCTTTAGAAATTTATTAGGAAAGTTTGAAGTAGGTGGTGTTCCACTCCCAGTAAAAGCAGTTGAAGTTGGATCTTCTTCCGGTAAGGCGGAGAAAAAGAAAAGAGCAAGAGAGTTAGCTAATGACACACCTCTTGCACCTAAGTCAACAAAAGTTGAGGGAAAAGGTAAAGAGCAGATGGTTGTGGATATAATCGATGAACATTCTGATGAATAAACACCAAGAGATGAACTAAAACCAGTTGAAACAGATGTGATAATAGCATAAGAAAGTGATGAAGAAGGTGCTTTATTTGAACCAAAAATACTGCATATTGTTCAAGAAGAAGATGGAATGCACAAGATAGGTGACATATGGATAAATGGAACATCATATGAATAGGACTTCATTGAGGATACTCTAGGAAGATACTTTGTGGACAATAGCATTGAATTGGAGAGTTTGTGGGATATACTTCCAGAAGAATTAATTGAATGTATCAGGGAGGCTATGGCTAGAGTGCCTCAGGATAGGAAAGAAGAAGAAATAATCTTACATCTAAAGGAGCAGTTTCGGCTATCTCTCACCAAACTGAAAAGGAAAATGAATGTGTTAAGACAATATATTAATTCAATATATAAGATCTAAAATTATTGTCTTAGGTGGCCTCATGTGACTCGTAGATACAAGGACAAGCTAGAGAAAATTGAGAATGATTTGGTCAAACTTGGTTAGGATTACAGTATGTTTCAGGACCAGGATGGAGCAGTTAAGAAGAAAATTCATGAGTCATAGGTTGAGCATGCAAAGGTTCACTTTTCCAAAAACACTCTTATGGATGCCTTCTGGAAAGTGAAGGATCAAACCGAATGCAAACTAGAGCAAATGATTAAAGTTATGAATAAGGGAGAAAAGTTGGAAGAAGCCATTACCATTCCTGAATCTCTTGTTCGGGTTATCAATAGGACATCAAAAAATAATAGCTTGATAACAATTATTGGGATTGCAGTGGATTCTTGGAAGAAATCTCTTCCAAAGATGAAAGATAAGCATAAAATAATTTTCTTATTTGAGTGGCAGTTGCAATTCTTCAAATTTTGATTGATTTTTGCATCATCAAAGGGGTAGAGAGTGTAGTAGGAGGTAGAGCAGCAAAAAAAAATTCATTGATGTCAAAGGGGGAGAGAATGCAGTGAAAAATTCCTTGGCATCCAAAGGGGGAGCAATGTTTTTATGAGTTTTGAAGTTTTGAGTTTTGGTTCCGACACTTAGTCATTTTTCACTAAGTGTTGCCATCAATGCCAAAGGGGGAGATTGTTGGAATATGGATTTGGGAGAATGTTTATGGCTTTGAGTGTTGTTATTGATGGCAACTGAAGTCATTAGTGTGGTCCACAATTTAGAAGTAGCTTATACCGGCAGGAAATGTAGAAGACAGTGTGTTACTAGTAGAAAGCTTAAAGAATAGGGTATCCGATCAGATAGTCAATCTGTATGCTTCACCGGATCATCATTTTGCTTTTTGGAGCCCCAAGAAAGCTTGTTAAACATGTATGTTACCTTATTGGTAAGTTTTATGGTGTTGCAGCAGTCGGTGTACAAGTTAAGAGACTCAGTAGAATGATTTATTATTTATTTTCTCATTATGGCCGACCTAGTGTATATAACGTGTCATGGATGTATAAGGAGTAGTTGTTTTAATATTTCTTGTGTTGGGAATTTTGATTTAGGTCCCATTTATGTCTTAGCTGACTTGTGTGGGTGCACATTAAATATTGCTCATAATTTGAGCCGACCGTTGGAGAATATTTCATGTTTTACTGAAGCTGACCTAAGTGATTAAAATCTTTACTCGTGGATATATATATGCTTAAGATCGGTAATTCATTTTTGAAATTGTGTGGTGTTGTAAGAAGGTGTGTGTGTGAAAAAGCTTAGAGCAATTGTATGAGCGTACATCAGAAGATCTATTGAATGAATTTATGCTTGTGCAACAAAAGGGTTGTTGTAGCATAGCAGAGTAGAGTAGATCAGAAATGTGAATTGGACAGAAGGTTCAAAATCTATTTTATGTTCTTCACCAGAACCAGATCCAGGCATTTGTAGATGTTATCTTCTCAGTTCATTTTTTTTGTAATCACAAACATCTTGTAAGGCAGTGAGCATTTCTTATTTTGAGCAATGAGCTCTAGACAGTGTGCCTGAATGCAAGTGTATTCCCTTTTGTTTATACTTTTAACAGGGTATAATATTGTGGACTAACCTCCACCGTGGTTTTTCCCCTAATAGGGTTTCCACATAAAAATATTGGTGTTATGGTGTCTTGATCATCTTGTTTATGTGCTTGCACCTTTTTTTTTGTTCATGTGCTAAAAATGATTTAAGATTTGAATTGAAAGTCAAATTTGTTGAACACTGATTCACCCCCCCTCTCAGTGTTCCTTCAGTCCAACAAGGAGTGTCACCACACTTTCCCATTGTGGTACTTAACATATTACATTTGGTGACTCTACACAACTTACTGTTATGGGTTCAGATTTTGTTTCATTGGATGGTGGTTGTCTTTAGGATGTACTTGTTGTTCCTAAAATTTTGACAAACCTCCTTTCTGATTATCAGATTTTCCATTCTAGAACTGGTAAGATAGTTGAGTTCTCACCACATGATGTGGTTATTCAAGACCTACATGATCTTGATTTGGTTGTGGCTATTGGGAGTGTTGATTTTGGATCATGCTTATACAGATTTGATGGCTTTGAGAGTATAGATGGTTCAAGTTCATCCCTTATATCACATGTAGACATAGTGAGTAGGCTTTGGAATGAGCGTTTTGGCCATGTCAATTATAGATATCTACAACAGATGAGTACACTAGCACTTATGATTGGGCTCCCACAAATTTCCTATATTGATGGTGTTTTCCGAGGTTGTGTACTTGGAAAATATCACCGGGATTCTATTCCTATGGTTAGAGCCACACATGTTAAGGCACCCTTGGAGTTGGTACATAGTGACCTCATTTCCTTTTTGACTTCTTCATTTTCAAGGGCCAAATATGTGCTCACATGTATCGATGATTTCTCTAGACGTAAATGGGTGTACTTTCTTAAGTACAAGTCTAATGTCTTTGATTCATTCAGGATCTTTAAGACATTTGTGGAGAAGCAGTATGGTCTTTCTATCAAGAGGATATGCACAGATAACAGGGGGAGTTTGTTAATCAGGCTTTCAAGGACTTTTGCACTGAGCATGGTTTGCAGCATCAGTTTACAGTACCTTACACCCCTCAGTAGAATGGTGTTGTTGAGAGCAAGAACAAGACTTTACAGGAGATGGCCAATTGTATGATATAGTCACGATCTATAGATTCTTCATTTTGGGTTGAGGCAATCAATTGTGCCAATTATATTCAGAATCGAATGCCTCATAAGGCATTATGACATATGACTCCTGAGGAGGCTTGGACCCAAGTCAAGCTTGATGTTTCTACATTTTGATTTTTTGGTAGTGAGGCTTAGGCATTTATTCCTAATGCTTGGAGGAAATCCATGGAGAGGAAAATCCGACCACTCATATTTTTTGGCTATTGTGAGGATGTTAAGGCATACAGGTTGTTTGATCCTAATTCTAGAGAGGTCTTGTTCGATATGTCCAGTTTGATGATCACTTTCCTCAGATGGATTCTTCATCACCAACTTCTCCCTCACTACCTACTCCTCCCTCTTCATCTCTTGAGGATCTTTTATCTCTTGAGGATGATGCAAATGATGATCCACCATCCCCACCACCACCAGATTCACTACATTTTCCCAAGTGGGCCCGCTTTACTATAGATTCAATTGGATCTTTGGCAGGTGATCCTTCAGATTTTTGTCGTACACGTGCACAAACATCAAGTGCTAGTCTTTTGAGTCATGCCATTTTAGATGATCCTCATAGGTTTTCAAAGATGACAGGTCACCCTGAGTGGGATGGGGCTATGGAGGAGTATTCTTCTTTGATGAATAATAATACTTGGGATCTTTGTCATCTTCCTAAGGGAAGAAAGTTGGTTTGGTGCAAGTAGGTGTACCATACCAATTTTGTTAGAGATGGTTCCATAGATAAGTAAAAAGCACAACATGTCGCAAATGGGTTTTCTCAAGTTGAGGGTATTGATTACTCTGAGACCTTTTCTCCTATTGCCAAGATGAATTCTATACACTTTATTCTATCACTAACAGCTTCACAGGGATGGACACTTTTTTAGATGGATGTGAAGAGTGCCTTCTTGCATGGGGACCTACATGAGGAAATCTATATAGAGTAGCCTCAAAGTTTTGTGCAGGACACTTCTTTGGTTTGTAGACTTCGACATTCATTCATGGTCTCAAACAAGCCCCTCAGGCTTGGTATGAGAAGATTGACTCTTTTTTGCTTTCCTCTCACTTCACACACTATCATTTTAATCCCACACTGTACATTCAACATCAAGAGGGTGATCTTTTGACCCTTGTGCTATATGTTGATGATCTCATTCTTACATGTAGCTCATCCTCTATGATTTAGAGTGTTCAGAGAGCTTTGATGGAGTAGTTTGAGATGACAGATCTCGGTCTTCTGCACTATTTTCTTGGTCTACAGGTTATTTCGTCTTCGAATGGGATTTCCATATATCAGCAGAAGTATGCTCTTTATATGCTCCAGATATTTGGCATGCTTGATTGCAAGCCTACCCCCATACCATTTTAGTCAAGTTTTGTTATGTCTTCCACTTGCTCTACTCCTTCAATAGACTCTACATTATATAGATAGTTAGTTGGCAGTTTGTTCTACCTAATGCATTCACATCCTGATCTATCCTTTGTGGTTGTTCTTGTCTCTAGGTTCTCCCATGATCCACATAAGAGCCATTTGCAAGCTTCCAAATGTATCTTGAGGTACATTTAGGGCACCACACAATATGGCATTCACTATACATCAGGAGCCCCTCACATTGTTAGCTTCACTGACTCAGATTGGGCTACTGATGTCAATGATCGGAAGTCCACTTCCGGATATTTTTTTCCTTGGTTCTGGTCCTATCACATGATCTTGCAAGAAGCAATCGGCTATTGCATTATCATCTACAGAGGTTGAGTACTGAGCAACGGTGTTAGCTAGTCAGGATATTTTATGGCTTCGATAGTTGATGATAGAGTTTAGTTTTCCTCCTGATAGTCCCCTTGTTCTTTGGTGTGACAATCAAAGTGCTATACATATTTCCCATAATCCAGTGGAGTATCAGTGAACGAAGCACATTGAGATCCCCTTGCACTTCATCAAGAATTTGATTCTGGATGGTTCTCTCATCTTGGAGTACATTCCTACTAAGGTGCAAGTTGTAGATATCTTCACAAAACCTTTGGCATCACCACACTATCTTCCATTGTAATTGATTCTTGGGGTGAAGGAAGTTGTCCTTGGGGGCTCTTTGTGAGGCCTTCATTTTTTTTAGCATGATTTCATCTCTTTTTGGAGTAGAGTTTTTCCCATGAGGTTTTCTCTATTTTCTCTACTTTACAGAGATTTGGTTGTATTTGGTAGCTCATATGGCCTAGTTGTCGGGACCCATCTTTTATTTTATGCTAGGCCTAATGAGGTACCCAAATATAATGTAATCTCTCATAAAGTGGAGAAAGGGATAAAACCTAGTGGGAAAAACTGCCCCCCCAAAAGAGAGAGAAGAAGATGAAGAAGACTAGAACCCCCCCAAGATGATGTTGATGTTGAAGTAGATCGCACCCAATAAGGTCTCGTAGATGAATGAACTTGCTCTCAGTATTTAAGGTTTCATGAAAATGACATCAACATGCTCTAAAGACTAGCAAAAAACTATGGTGATTATTTGACTATTAATGTGCTCCCAAATGTAATGCATATGAATCTCTATGTGCTTGGTTTGCTAATGCTAGGTAGGATCCCTACATATTTAGATGGTGCTTTAGTTGTCACAATAGATGATTGTGGGATGCCTAAAGGAAATTCCAAACTCAATGAGAATTTCCTAAAGCCAAAGAACCTCAATATTTGCATTCATCTATACTTTGCCTCTATGGGTGATAAAGCAATATAATTTTGCTTCTTTCTAAACCAATTGATAGGATCATATCCTAGAGAGAAATTGTAACCCAAAGTGGACTTGAAATTTTTAGTATCACCAACCCAATCAAAATATGTGTATCCAACCAAGTCAACGTTTATGCAAAATCTATAGTGAATCTTGAATCTGAGAGTATCCTAAAGGTAGTGAAAGATCTTCTTAGGTGCTTTCCAATGCAACTCATGAGGCTTCTAGATGAATCTTGAAACCATGTCTATTACATATGAAATGTCAGCTCGATATGAGTCAAATAGATGAGACTGGTAACAAGTTGTTGATATAAGGTAGCATCAATTAATGGTGTAATATAGTCAGCCTCAAGCTTGAATCCAAATAGAAAGGGAGACAAAGATAGCTTACAATCAACCATTTGAAACTGATAAAGTAGATCAAGAGTGTACTTAGGTTGTGTAAGAGTGATCCCCAAGTCAAACTGTGAAATATTAACACCAAGGAATTAATGCAATAAATCATAGTCTATCATGTCAAATATGTCCTACAAAGCTAGCTTCACTGTTGCAACAACAATGAATAGCTCCTGATGATCAAAAGATCATTAACATAAAGTACCAGTATTAATAATGAATCTTCCAACTACAAGAGATACACATTAGGATTTGAATGGCGTCGAGTGAAAACCAAAATTGCATCATTGAAGGGAGTTAGAGGAGGCAAGAAAATTTTGACATCATTCTAACATCATGTTGATTTCAATAATTAAAAAATTAGATGTTGCTAAAAATATCAACTTCAGTTGGAATATTCCCAAACCACCTCTTATTTATCCTAAAATTTTATCTTGTACAAAATTTGACAATTTAAAATCCAATACAACCTTTTCTGGGAAAAAACAACTACATTCTCTTAGGTGGTTTTGAGTGGACAAAACAAGGAGATGCGGTCACCAATGCCAAAGTAACATGTCATTGGTGGTGATGGGATGGACTATGAACCATCACTGTCGATGGTTATTATCGCTGGTAGTGGCAAGGTTGCATGTAGTGGTGGTAAGGTTGAAAGCCACCAATGCTACAATACTATGGGTAGACAAAAAAATCAAACTTTATGGTACAATACAATATAGTCATACAACAGAGAGTTCTTTTTTGCCACAAATCCTCCTAGCACTAAAACTAGGTAAATGTTATTTTAAAATGAGGATTTTGGGGTCTTCCAAATGCAATAGGAAAAAAGCATTTTTACATTTGATCCACATTCAAAACCTTCATGTGCAAACTATCTTTATAAAAATTCAATTTTAGTAAAACAAAATCCAATCTTGACTTTCTTGAGACTTTGAGATGCTATCGAATGTAACTAAAAATGTTGTCAATATTATTGGAAAACTATAAACACCCAAGTTTCAAGAAATAGAAATTTGAAACATCAAAGCTTAAACAATGTGTTAAAATTTCATAATTCTCTAAATCATCCAAATATGTAAGAGAAAAGTATATTAAGTTTTAAGAAACCTACATGCAAAGTGATTAGCCCTCTTGAAGCTCTCAAATATAAAAACGTAAAAAATCTAACTCTGCATTGTAAAAAAGATGAAAACCCAAAAATTAGTGTAGAAAATAGAAACTACATAACTACAAATGAAAATTATAAAAAATCATATAACTTTACAAAATTAGAATCCAATAAGAAAATACAATTACCCAAAAATAAATATAGCATTAAGAGAGTTTGAAAGCAAAAAGCTACATAAATTAAATAGAAGTTAGGAGAGTAAATATTTATAGACTATGTGAGAGAAAGTGGCAAAGATAATAGAGAGATTACAACACACACCACTCACATTAATACCCAATTTATTAACCTAAACAAACCTAAATAAAAATATAGGAAAAACCTATAGTAAAAAAATAAAAACCTACACTAATAGTCGCATACTATATTAAGTCATTCATTGAGCCCAATGTGTTCTCCAAAACTCAGTCTAACCACTTGCATTCATTCTTTCCTTATCACTTTCCACCAAGACATTTATTGTAACACTATGCCCATTTAAAATACTTTGGGATCAAAAACTACACTTAATCCTTTGAAGAAGAATGGAGATGAATGATAGATATATTTCTATAAGCAACACACATAAATCTATGGTTTCAAACACATCATAAAGTGGAAGGTGGGGGGAGATACCTCTCACAACTATGAAGGGAACTCACCATATGCTAGTTTCCTAGTTAATTTCCAAGCCAAAACACCCCATAGATGACAAGAGCAACCTCGTGAGTAATTAGAACCGTATAACCCATTGCATGAACATACACATGCCCTTGATTCTAACCACATAGGAATACTCATCTCTCCACTTTTCCAACCTAGACACATGACACAATTCTATTTTTTAATGTATAGAGAAACATTGATGTTTACCTTATTAGTCCCTTGGATCAATACAAATAGTTCAATCACATCCAACTATGCATCCTATGCACTACATATTACCCCTTCAATAAACTAGCATTTTCCATACATCCACATGGCACCATGGAATTTGTCCACATATATTAGACCCAACCAATATATCCATATCGTGACCGCTATGCCAATGAAAAGCCTCTATGTACCCACCACTGAAAAAACTTGAAGACATGCGACTATATATAAGTAAATTATTACACAATAGAAAATGTGTGTTATTGACTTGACCCACTCCTCACTCTTAAGAGAACTTGCTAGAGGCTAGTTTCCTGTTAAACAACCAAATGAAAAGGTCTCTACCTTGAGCATTGCAACATCCACCACCTATTCAAAAGCAATGCTTGCCCACACACCACACCCAACCAACCAAAATATACCACCTATCCAAATTTTCCATAAGGTACTTTTGAAGCTATGCAACCTGAAATGCTAATACACAAAACCACATAATGGAATGGCATGGACCAAAAAAACACAATGATGAGTGGAGTGTGTTGTGCAGTTTTGCACACATGCCCCACTGAAATTAGGGACCCTCTTTCTTGCTTTGGCTTTGGGTGCCTTTGATCTTCTTATTTTGAGATTTTAATTGCTCTAAGATGTGCTTGAATGATTACCTTACTCGTGCAAATGACCAACCTTAAAGTGACATTTTGAAAATCCTTGTTTTTGAGTTAACCCCAGGTTTTTTGAGATTTTTGGGAAAATTCCCCTAGGGCGGAAATCCCTGAGATACCCTAGAAACCCAATGGAGGCTAGTACTTTCATTATTTTCAGAAATTTCAACACTTCGGGGAATTCCATCTCCCATGAATTTTCCCAAAATTCCTCATTTCCTCTAGATCCCCGAAAATCCATCGTGCTTTCATATCCTTGTTGCAGATTGTCTTGTCACGGGCATTTATGCCTCCTGTATGATCTTATAGTTTTCTTTTATTGGATTTAACTAGGATTTATGATGAGAATTTATGTCATTTGCTTTGTTCTAAGATTTGAGGAGCTTGATTTTGAGTTGCTACTACTGGATTGTGCGTTTGAGAGTGTTATTGATCGTTGTAGTAGATTTTTCTAGTGATCACTTGCATTTTTCTAGGACTTCAAGTTTTCTTGCTAGTTGTTGTGACTTTGATTACTCTTCACTCATGGTATGTCTGAAATTCCTTTGCTTCTAGTTGATGAGTTTAAATCTCTTCATATTTTGTGTGTATGACTTTGGGTGTGAGGAAGTTTTACATTCAAGCTAGGGTTCTCATTTTAACTTTATGTCCTTCCCTATACTTCATGTTTCTTTTCCTTCTACTTGATTGTGATTCAATTTGGTTAATCATTGCTCTATTTGATTCTTAGTTCGATTTCATGATTCCCTATGTCAAGCTCTGGTTTGACCTAGCGATTTCCCTAACCTTCGATGAAATCACATCCTTCGGTGGGTCTAGATCAATAGCTTATCATTTGTTTATGGTGATCGCCTTGTCTTGAGGGAGGTTTTAAGGGAGTTTTCAGGAGGATTAGTGGAATGAAAAGGGCGAGTTGGGATCCAAACTGTGCTTTCATGGTAGTATCTTAGGGTTTCCCTTATTGAAATCATTTCTCACATTGATTGAATCTCATTTAGATTGATTGGAAACCTAGATTCTTCATCTTGCACTTTAAACAAATAGAATCCAAGATTGAATCCCCAAGTTCCTAGTCATTTGATCAATCTGGGCGAAATCCTGACGAAGTCAAAGATTTCGGGTTTTTGAATATCTCGCGGATTTCCATTACTTTTGGAATTCCTCGATTTTCCATTACTCCTTCCTTTTCCCGAAATGTGCTAAGCCTTGCCAATTCCGTGGATTTTTCGTCCCTGACGGAATTTCCCAAAAGTCTGTTGAAAGTGAGGAGTTGGGGGAATGTGTGAGTTAATTGTTAATGATTTTGCTTTATATGATTAATATGAATGATTTAAAGATGTTCCATGCCCCCTTTCTTATGTGATGATGTGGATTGAATGGCTTATAAGTGAATATTGCTTATCCTTCGCTAGGATCCGTTGGCTTGAATTTTCCCAAAATTCCTCTCTAGCCCAAAATCCACGAAGGGGCCAAAAACCCGAACTTTGAAAGGAGTAATCTTTATGATGTTTCATGGGATTTTATTTGTCATGGGACTTATTTAAAGGATGAATATGTATTTTATGATGGACTAACTTGAATTCTCATGCTATAATAGATCTTTATTGTGGTTTCCTTTCTAAATGTAGGCTGAATCAAGCAAAGCTATTGTTGGAAGAGCTAAGGGCAATGTGATGGATCCCAGTGATAAGGGAGCTTTTGTCTTAAAGGCTAAGAGGATTAAATTGGACATTAAGAGAAAGGTTCCCGAGAGCAAGTTGGTTTCCATTTGGTCAAAGATAACATATACTAGTTGCAGGGAGTTGGGCAACGAGGAGATGATATGATCAAGGGCATCTTGTCAACATGCGGTGATGCATATAGGTCCTCTAAGTGGTTGCAGAACATATTGGGGTAGGATAAATCTAATACAAATCTCCTCCTTCACAAGTTAAAGACCATCATGGAATATATACAGAAGAAAAATCAATGAATGATGGAATTCTTCCTTCTGCAAAAGTTTTTGAGCCTTGGGAATGGTATGAATCCCTACAGATCAAGCAAAAGGTTTTGAGGAGGATTTATAAGCAAGGGAAATGGGTAGAAGATGCATTAAAATATATTTATGGAAGATGCATCTCATTCTTTGAGATTATGATTGGAAGGAAGAAGTTCACACCAAGGCATCTAACTTTGGAACAATTGAGGAAATGGTGGCATGATGTGTATTCTCCAGTTGATGATGGGCCTATCACAGCTCACCACCTAGATGATGCCTCCACCTATATTTCCATCATGGATAAATATCAATATCTTAAGGTGGAATAGGACAAGGTCATCAAGCATTCAAGGGAGGAGATCAAATCCATTGAGAGGAAATTCAAAGTGTTGGTCACTCCATCCTTGGCCGACCTAGAGGGAATCTTCTTGAAGGAGCAAGATAAAATAGATAAGGATAAAGACAAAGGAGCAACCAATTAATGATCCCTCAAAATTTGTGCTTCCCATTATTTCCTCTATAGCCTTCACATGCATTTGACCGAAATATATTAAAGACTCAAGGCCGACCTAGAAAGGAGCCTCAAGCATTTAATGTTTGTATTTTATTTCATTTGAACTTTCTAGGCCGACTTGTTTTATGGCTGACCTTCTTGCAACCCTAACTAGGCTGACATGTTATGAACTCTATAAATATGGCATTTTGCCTCATTTGTAAGGCCTAGAAAATTAGACTTTGAAGCAAGCTAAGTGATAGAGCAAAAGCTAGTGCTAGGAAGTTAGTTTTATTTTGAAGCAAGTGTTGTAACAAAGAACACTAGAATTGTTGTTGCCATTGGATGATTCAATACAATTGAAGACATTGTGCTCTTGGTGAATTCTCTTGTGTTTATTTATCTTGCATGGTTCTTGTTGTTCTATCTTTTAAAATTTCTTGAGGAACATTGAAATATATTAGATTTAGAATTAGATCTGATTTAATGGTGTTAATGGTTTAATGCTTGAGGTGTTGTAGCAATCCCTGGTCCATACTTTTTGCAACTGGTTGATTGTGAGTTGCTTTATAAAGTTAGCCTGGACCATATATTCATTTTGCTTAGTTCAATTGTGAATGTTTGTTTATTTCAATTGCGATAGGGTTGTTTTGGATGAATTTTCATGATCTGAAAATAATTAATGCCTTAGAAGATTACACTATTTCTATAAGATTGCAAGTTCATCTAGTTTAAGCAAGAATTAGTTATGGGGATTGGTCCACTTCAAGTATTTCATCATTTGCATTGTTGATCTTAGGGTAGCTTTAATTTTAGAAATCTTTCTTAAACCCTCATCTTTTTCTCTTTCTTTATTATTTGTGTTAGATTTAGGATTTGAAGTATTACTATATTGCAAGATCTGATAAGTTTGAAGATTCAGCATTTGTTTGTAAGGCCCTTTGTGATTACCAACATTTTCACATTTATCACTAAGTTTTTTTGCACTGTCAAGACTTGACATTAGAGACCTTGGGGTTATCTCTTGAGGCTTGTTGATAGAGATTTACCTTTCAAGAGAGATAGGATACTTGTATCTTGTCTGAGTTGTTGTTGTGGAGAAAACACCATCAACAGAGTGTGATTGGCTAAGTTCATTCATAACTATAAAGGGAACATCTAGTACAAGGTAGTTTCTTTATAAACAGCCAAATAAAGAGCATAACTTGAGTTATGGGTTGTACGCTAACAAAAGTTTCCATAGGAAAAGAAATAAAATTATAGGTCAAAGGAAAATGAACTACACATAAGGAGCTAGGGAACATAGAAGAAATTCCACTGTGAAAGAACAATAGGTCTTGAACTAGGTCACAACCAAGATCATTAAGACCATGGACAAGGTTATAAGACACAAAAACATATGTAGAAAATTTTAAATACATGTGGCACCATAACTTGGGCACAAAGTACTAAGTCAAATAGGCCCAAAGAGGTCAGTCACGACACCCATGGTAATAGAAAAAAGTGTTTAACGGTCAACTCAATTATACCTATAACCATTGTTCCATAGGTATGCATCCCCTCCAAAAAAATTGGGATGACTTGATATTCCCAAGGTGTGGGGATGCCAAGGATATGCCCCCCCCCCACTATCCCTCCAATGCCACCACCATTTCTAAGACATCTTCGATATGTTTCCCTCTAAGAGGGAATGTTTTCAAGACAAACCCCCCCCCCCCAAAATGGGGACATCCAAGGGACTCTAGTTTGTCCCTAAAACTTCTAGGGAACTCCAAGCATCCCTTGACCCTAACAAGAAATGTGCAAGCATCCCTCGCAAAAGAATGTTAAAAAGGTCGTATATGTGTGTGTGTGTGTGTGTATGTATGTATGTATTCTAAAGCCCATAGCCCTAACCCTAATGGATAATGGGTCATACCCCTAAGACCTCACATAAACCTATAAAAATACATGTTAATCTCATTTCAAATCACAAAAGAAGTTTATTGACTATAGTTGAAAGTTGAAAGTAGAGGTAGCAAGCCAAAAGTGAGAGAGCATTAGGAGAGGGAAAGAAATATCAACAATAAGACTTGAAAGAGTGAAAGAATTTGCAAGATTAATTTCATCATTGGAGCCTCAAGGTAAAAATTTCTCATTTCATTCTTAGATCTTAATTCTTCCTTCTATAATTTATTTGGTTTTATGCTTGTAGCTTTGTTTTCAATTTCAAAATTAGAAGTCAAATTAGGATTTCATCTTGTGTATCATCTATTTCTACACTTTATGTGACCTAAAATAAGAAAAAAAAGTGAAAGAGATTCCTTGTTTGACCATTTAATTATTTAACTTTACAATTATCAATTTATGATAGCAATATTTAGATTTTATAAAAAAAATAAAGTTATTTTGTAAATAAATGTATAAAGATTTGACTAAATTTTAAAATCAATCATGAATTTTAATTGTCAAATTAGGATTTCAACTTTTGTGTATCCTTTGGTTCTATGCTACATTTGGCCAAAAGTAAGAAAACCAAAAGTGAAATCCTTGTTTGACAAAGGTTAAGAAAAAAAATCCCTCTTTGTGTATCCTTTGCTTTTGCACTTCATGCAATCTATAGTAAGAATAAAAAGAATAAAAACTTTGTGTCTTAATCCCTTACATTATACATGATTTGGATTTTAATTTTTAAATTATAAATTAATAAATTTTACTATTTCTTACAATTTCACTACGAGTATGAGCTTGCATAGATGAGTGAGGATGAAAGTGAGAATCTAGAGTTTGAAGTTGAAATTGAAACTAAATCTAATTATCCAACTAATGATCCAAGAATAGAAGCAAAGAGGGGTGAAGGAAGTAGTTCTAAATTGGGAGTGTAAATATTTTTTACCCTTCCAAAATGCTACAAAAATATGCTAAAGGGCCTTTCAATCCAAAGTCCATTTTAAAACAATTTGCATCTAAGTTACAATCAAACCTTGGGACTTCTAGGGGCACTTTGTTGTGGAAGTGTCACTTTTGTAAAATTGAATTTCAATGCAACATTACTAGATTTAATTCCAACCTCCATCATGTTTGAGGCAAAGGTGTAGATGTATGTATCAAATTGGTAAAAAACCTCAAATATAAGGCTAAGTAAATTATGGGATACTAGTGAAGATAATGCACCTACATTGGCTATTTTTCCACTAAGGGGGAGGGGACTTCAAATTTCTACTTCTGCTACTTTGCAAAGGCCAAATGAACATATTAAAAATTTATCTAGCTTAGGGATAGCAAAGCTTAAGGGGAAATGTAGGGTAACTAGTGATGCTCCAAATCCATTGGAAAATTATTCAATGTGCAAGCAAAGGATGAGGTAAATGATGTCATTGACAAATACTTCTTTTCCAATAGCATTCCTTTCCATGTGGATCACTCCCCTTGTTATGAGGATGTTGTGGAAAAGATAATAAGGGTGGGGCCATAACATGTGTCGCTAGGGGAGACTAAATTGAGGACAACAATATTGGATAAAAACTATTCCAAGATTAATATTTTAATTAAAAATTGAAGGATGCCTGAGTCACAATCGAATGCAACATCGTCACAGATAAATGGATGAATATTAGGTATTGTCCACTCATCAATATCATGTTTACATGTACATAGAATTATTATTTTCTTACCATTGTTGATTATTCAAGACATCACTTGTTGATTTGTAATTCCTACTCCCTTAAAGATGTTATAGGAGAGGTTGAACCACAAAATGTGGTGAAAGTAGTGATAGATGTGGAACATGTGTGCAAAGCTAGAGGCAAGTTAATTTTGAAGTCGCCTCTAGACACATTTTGTGGAATTTTTTTGTGTGCATGCCATGAATAATGCACTCAAGGATATGCCAAAATTCAATTGAATCAAAGCAGTCATTAGTGATGTTAGAGATGTGCAAATTTTTATCTACAACCACCACACTTCACATGCACTCTTTAGGATCTTCTCTAAAAAGAAAGCTTAAACCTATAGAGAATAAATATGCATCATACTTCATTCTCTTGGAGAGGATTCTTAAGTTGTAAGGGGCATTGCAAGTAATGGTTATGACAACAAAATGGACTCAATGGTTGAGTCTAAGATGACACAAGGGAAAACGATGAAGGAGGTGGTGAAGTGTGATGCTTTATTGACTAATGCAAAAAATATTGTCTCCATCATTACTCCAATCTTCAAAATGATTAGATATGAGAATGTTAATGCACCTACCTTTGGAGAGGTATATGAGTGCATTGATACTATGCTTGACCAAATGAAGATTGTTGTATGATTGAAAGATGCTACATTACAATTCTAAAACAAATATTTTTTGGCATATGGCTTGGAGAGACTGTTCTTGGCTTCTTGTGTCGTCATTGATGGTAACTGGAGTCAACAGTATGGTTCACAGTGCAGTAGTTGCTCCTGCCAGCAAGAGAAGTGACTGTAATCTACCAATAGAAAGTATGAAGAATAGGACATTCGGTTAACAAGTCGATTTGAATACTTCACCAGATCACTATTGTGTGGTGTGGATCCCCAAGGAAGCTTGTTTAGCATGTATGCCATCCTATTGGAATTTTTGTGGTGTTGATTTAGTCAGAGTACAAGTTAAGAGGTTCGGAAATATGATTCATGGTTTATTTTCTCACCTTGGCCGACATATTTTTTATGGTGTATTGTGGTTGTATGTGGTGCATGTATTTAGCTATTTCTTATGTTTGGAATTTTGGTTTGGGTCCCTACTATAGTCTAGCCGACTTGTGTGGGTACGCATCAATTCTAACTAGTGATTTGGGCCGACATAAGGAAAAGTATTCTATTCTATATTTGAAGCTGACAAATAACAATTTCTTGTTAGCAGGTATATAAAGGAGATCCGAAAATCATTTTTGGTGTGATGGTGAAAGTAGAGAAGAGTGTGTTTGTGTGAAAAAGTGCAACACAACTATATGGGCTAATTTCAAAAGATCTGTTGAGCGAATTTTACATAAGGGTTTTTGTAGTAGAGCAGAGCATAGCAGAAGTGTGAATTGGATAAAAGATCCAGAATCTGAGTGTGTGCCTAATTGGAACTGATTCCAAGCATTCGTAGATGCTATACTCGCAGTTCAATTTTTTTTGTAATTTCTATTATACCTTGTAAGGCAATGAGCCTTCTCTTTTAAGCAATGAGCTCTAGGTAGTGTGGTTGAATGCAAGTGCATTCCCCTTTTTATCATACTTTTAATAGAGTATACTTTGTGGATTAATCTCCACCGTGGTTTTTCCCCTAACAGGGTTTCCATGTAAAAATCCAGGTGTTATGGTGTTGATTAATGTGTATGCATGTTTTCTTATGTTTATATGTTGTGGATGTTATTGAGGGTTTAATTATTGTTGTTGATAGTTTAAGATCTGATTTGAAAATCAAATATTCTCGAACACTGATTCAACCCCCCCTCTCAGTGTTTCTAGTGTCCAAAAATTGGTATCAAAGCAGGTTCCTCTTCTAAAGTTTAACAGCTTGAGGTGGATCTTGAATTACAATGGACGTTGGTGGTCTTCAACAACATCTTATGGTGGCACTGGATTATCTTGATCAATCTAAAGCAAAGGTCATGGAACTAAAAGAAAATCTTGTGGCTACCAAAAAATTCATTCAATCACTGAAGGATAAGATAAATGAGTCAAGGGAAAAGAGGAAGGAACTATGTGATCAATTAAAGCAGAAAGACAGCAAAAGTTTGGATGATGTCCATTTGAATCAAACCCTAAGAGAAATAACAGAAGAATGTGAAAAGCTTTCTAAGGAAAATATAGCTCTAAAGCTCGAAATGGAATATGTGGGGATGAAGTTTACCAAAGAGATTGAAGAAAGAAAGAAGAATGAGGAGAATTTGGCTCAGTCCCTGAAAGAAAAATCTGAAGAATGCAGCATAACTAATAGTGGATTCATTCAGTTGGAAAATGAACTACAACAATCCAAAAACAATGAACAAGAGCTTGAGAGATAGGTAGTTATTCTCATAAATGAGCTTACTACTGCAAATGAATTCAAGGAGAAATTCAGGATAAGCTTTGCTAGGCTTGATGAGATAACCAAAGGAAAAAAGGATACAAATGACAAGCGAAGTCTTGGATATGAAAAGGGTGAAAATACTGGATCTAAACTGAAGAACCCTAAGAAGAAGAACAAAGGCAGAAGACATCCGATAAGGCAACCCAATGCTCAAAAATTTAATGGATATTGTTTTGCTTGCAATAAATTTGGACATATGGCTTCCCAGTGTAGAAGGAAGAAAAACCCTAGTATTCCATCATTTTTTGGTCAGTGTTTTAAATGCAAGAAGTTTGGTCATAAGGCATTAGAATGCAGAAGTATGTCTGTCAGTGCAAGTAACACTAATTGCTATACCTATGGAAGATTTGGACATGTTGCTAATCAATGCAGATCAAGAGGAAATCGGTGGAATGGATGGTATAGATAGAAAAATATGATATGTTTCAACTGCAACAAACTTGAGCACATTGCAAGATTCTACAGGACAGAAACATGAATAAAAGAGGTCTGGTTTATCAAGGGAGAAACTCATAGAAAGATAGCAAAGGAAAAAGCATCTGTGGAAGAAATAAGAGATCAAATGAAGAAGACGTGGGTAAAGAAAAGTGAATATGATGAAGGCAATATGGTTGTACCGAAAGCTCCCTCTGGTAATTCTTTCAGAAATTGACTTCAAGCTAGAGGCCTAGGGGGAGTTTCTCATGAAAAATCCTTGTCCCCCTGTGTGTAGTTGGCTACGAATTGTAGGATTTTGTCAGCAGTTGTGTCATTAATTTTCAAATGCATTGGTAATCATTTGTTGTGTTGGATGAAATGTTGAAGGCCTGAAGTCGAATTCTTCACTTGTTGTCTAAGTTTTCAGTGTAATCAAAACTTCTAGGGCAATGCATTTAATGCGATAGGAAGTTAAGTAGGTGAAGCTATAAAAGGACATTCAGAACCCTAATTTGTCATGATGCGCCAAAGGAGAACAATTGGAGAACCTTTTCTGCAAAAATTCAAAGGAGTAAAAACCAATTTAGCGGCGAATTCTCCAGGCATATTTGTTGCTCATCAATTTCATAGTGTTTTGGTGATCAGTAGAACCCTGCTTGGTACGAAAAATGAAGCAAATCCAAGAATCAGTAACTTTGGACAAATATAGTAGGATAAAGATCAGGGATATAAGAAATTCATTGTCTGTCATCGAATTGAAAAGGCTTGGAGGAGCGAAACACAAGAATTTGGATATTTGGGATGAATTCCCTCATTTTGTCAATGCAGAAGCGATTTGGTTTATCTTGAATAGATTGGATGGTGATATCCTTACTTTGGATAAACCCTATCAGATTTCCAAGGATGTAATCAGAAAAATAACAGGTTTGTGCCAAGTTGGTGATGTTTTGAAAAAGAAATCGATTTGAAATATTGAGGTCGAAGCCCTAATTGGAATAACGGGAGATCAGAGGGCTTTGGTAATTGCTACAATCAAAGATCCTTTAACGAGGTATATTTCTCATGGAATTTCATATAAAATCTTCTTCAAAAATCAAGAAGGATCAAGCTCGGCAGGTGCAGTATATATTGTTCACAAAATGATAATAGAAGGTGAAGACTTTGACCTATGTGGTTTGATAAAAGATCAATTAATGGAGAATGTACAATTGTCGAAGGATATAGGCTACTCTTTCAGGTTTGGCACTCTAGCTATATGCATTATGATGTATTTCATGAATTTCTTGCCTCTAAATGACAATGTGGTGTGGAAAGAAAAGATACTAGTCTGCAAAAAAAAATTGAACATTTCAACTCGTTTGAAAATGGTGAAAGAGTTTATGAGAAATTCTTTAGGAAGTTGTTAGAAAGGTTTGGTGCAAGTGTTATCCCTCTTCCAATACAGATAGTTGAAGTTGGATCATCTTCCAGTAAGGCAGAGAAAAGGTAGAAGAGAGATAGAGAGAGAATTGGTTGGTGTCACTCCTTCGGCACCCAAGTCAAAAAAGTTGATGAAAAAGGAAAAGAACAGATGGTTGTGGATGTAGTCGATGAGGACTCTGAGGAATACACTCCTAGAGATGAACCAAAACCAGTTGAACTGATTGTGGAAATTGCAGAAGATAGTGATGATGAAGGTGCTCTGTTTAAAGAAAAAATATTGCAGATTATTTAGGATGAGTATGGTATGCAAAAGATAACTGATATATGGTTGAATGGACCATCTTATGAATAGGATTCATTGAAAACACTCTAGGAAGATACTTTGTTGATAACAACATTGAATTGGAGAGTCTGCAGAATGATCTTTTGGATGAGTTGATTTAATGTATCAACGAGGCTATGGCCTCTATGCCTCTGGATAGAAAAGAGGAAGAAATAATCTCTCATCTGAAGACGCATTTTAGACTATCTCTTTCTAAATTGAAGAAGAAAATGAATGAGTTGAGACAATGCATTGACTCAACTAACAAGATTTTCAATTATTGTCTTAGGTGGCCCCATGTGGTTGGCAAGTATAAGGACAAATTGGAGGAAATTGAAAATGAGCTTGTCAGAAAAGGTCAAGATACAGTATGTTTTTGGACAAGAACGGAGAAGTTAAGAAGAAGATTCATGTTCTGCATGTTAAGCATGCAAAAGTTCACTCTTCCAGAAGTACTCTTATGGATGCTTTCTGGAAAGTGAAAGATCATACCGAATGCAGATTAGAGCAAATGATTGAAATTCTAAAGGAGAAAAGTTGAATGATGCCTTCACTATTCCTAAATCCCTTATTCAAGTCATCAATAGGACATCAGAGAATAACAGCTTGATTATAGCTATTGGGATTTGTAGTGGACTCTTGGAAGGAATCTCTTCTGGAAATGAAAGCTAAGTATAAAATAATCTTCTAATTTGTGCAGCAGTTTTCCAATTTTTTATCAAAACTCTCGATTTTGCTAAAGAGGGGAGATTAGTAAAATTTTGAAGGTAAGAAGTGCAGCAAATGTAGTACAAACTTTGTCATTGATGTCAAAGGGGGAGAGAATGCGGTGAAAATTTTCTTGACATCAAAAGGAGGAGCAATAATTTTGGTTTTTGAGTTTTGACACTTAGTCATTTTTCACTAAGTGTTGCCATCAATGCCAAAGGGGGAGATTGTTGGCATATGGCTTGGAGAGACTTTTCTTGGCTTCTTGTGTTGTCATTGATGGCAAATGGAGTCAGCAGTATGGTTCAGAGTGTAGTAGTTGCTCCTACTGGAAAGAGAAGTTAGTGATTGTAATCTACCAGTAAAAAGTATGAAGAACAGGACATTTGGTTGACAAGTCAACCTGAATACTTCACTGGATCACTATTGTGTGGTGTGGATCCCCAGGAAAGCTTGTTTAGCATGTATGCCATCCTATTGGAAATTTTTGTGGTGTCGATTTAGTCGGAGTACAAGTTAAGAGGTTTGGAAATATGATTCATGGTTTATTTTCTCACCTTGGCCGACATATTTTTTATGGTGTATTGTGGACGTATGTGGTGTATGTATTTTGCTATTTGTTATGTTTGGAATTTTGGTTTCGGTCCCTACTATAGTCTAGCTGACTTGTGTGGGTACTTATCAATTCTAATTGGTGATTTGGGCCGACATAAGGAAAAGTATTCTATTATGTTTTGAAGCCGACAAATAACAATTTCTTGTTAGTGGGTATATAAAGGAGATCCAAAAATTATTTTTGGTGTGGTGGTGAAAGTAGAGAAGAGTGTGTGCGAAAAAGTGTAGAACAGCTATATGGGCTAATTTCAGAAGATCTGTTGAGAAAATTTTACATAAGGGTTTTTGTAGCAAAGCAAAAGTACGATCTGGATAAAAGATCTGGAATCTAAGTGTGTGCTTAATTGGAACTAATTCCAAGCATTCATAGATGCTATACTCTCAATTCAAATTTTGTTGTAATTTCTATTATACCTTGTAAGGTAGTGATCCTTCTCTTTTGAGCAGTGAGCTCTAGGAAGTGTGCCTGAATGCAAGTGCATTCCCCTCTTTATCATACTTTTAACAAAGTATACTTTGTGGATTAATCTCCACCATGGTTTTTCCCCTAACAGGGTTTCCACGTAAAAATCCAGGTGTTATGGTGTTGATTAATGTGTATGCATGTTTCTTTTTGTTTATATGTTGTGGATGCTATTGAGGGTTTAATTATTGTTGTTGATAGTTTAAGATCTGATTTGAAAATCAAATATTCTCGAATACTGATTCAACCCCCTCTCAATGTTCCTAGTGTCCAACAATATATTCAACCAATAATTTATCATAGATAGGAGAAGCTTAACACTCCCTTGCCCATGGTTGCCTATGTGTTGAACCCAATGTGGTACATGTAAGAGTTGGTATCGAATACTCTACACCATGCAAGATTTGGCTAAAGATTATAGCCACCCAAGGTCTGAAAACTTCATGAAAGCACAAGAGAGATCAGCTATGAAAGAATAATGTTATTCTATCAAAGGATACAAATGATAGCATTTTTCTATCAATTATTTCAATCAATATGATTTACATATGAGACCACCTGATTATATAGCCAAGGTGAGATATAGAATTAAACAGGATTATAACAAGTGTCTTAATCCTATGGCATGAGACAACTTATCATAATTGCCTAGGAATCAAGTATTAAATGTTAAAAGATAAGATAAGATATAATGACAACTAACACCTTCTAAAAAGATTCCTTCCTTGGACCTAAGTAAACTTAACATGTAAATAGGACCTACTAATGACTAGATAGGTAAAACACCTATTTACACCAACACCCCCCCTTAAGTGCAACTTAGAGAGTAGCAAATTATTATGCAAATGACACAAAGATGGGTCTCAACTACGAGGCCATGTTAGGTACCCATGTACAAATGCAATTGTAATCTCTCACAAATAGAGAAAAGGAGAAAACCCAATGGGACAAAACTCCTCCCAACAGAGAGATGAAGTAAAAAATTCTCTCAACGAAGAATGAGATGGACAAAACCCCATGTGAGAAAAAAGCCCCCCCATAAGAGAGAAGAGAAACCACACAACCCCCCTCAATGTTGAGTCTCCTATAATGATGGTAGAAGCTCGACATTGAATGCTAAATATGATCCAAAAGTGTCAAACATTCCTCCCCTTAGCAAAAAAAAAACCAAGAAGGTATGCGGGATATCTTCCCATTCCTTAAAGAAAGATGAGGGAAGATAGATGATATGTGATGTCTCTGAAGAATTCTCAAGTGTCTCCATGTCGATGTTGAAAGTTGTCACCCTCCAAACAGGCGTTTTAGGCCACACTATAGAAGATGACAATCCAGAATCTCCTAGAAATGATTGTAGACCACAATCCAAAGACAAGGATACCTCCTCTAAAGACAAAGAAGCCTCCTCCAAATTTTCTCCAAAAGTATCCACACTCACATCAAACTATGAAGAATGATCATTTAGAGAATGAACAAGAGGGTCAGAGAGTTCCCTCACAACAACTAAATAAAGATCATCTCGAACAAAGAGAAGATGAATGTAATCAATGATTTCTCCCAAATCTAAAATGCGGGACTCACAAAAAAAACTAGCAATGTCTATCAAGTACTCATTTCAATTAGCCATCTCTAGAAGACAATGCATTTCATGTTACACTAATTCATAAGGAACCAAAATTGTGGATTCATAAGCATCCTCAAAAGCAACAACAGATGAAGGAGATGAGATCTTGGTGCATGCCATTCAACTACACCTATCATCCCCTATTGTGTCCTCAAAACATGATGAAGAACACTAGATGATTCTACCAATGTTGGATTACAAGAGTCGTCAACCTCAAGATGTTGACTCATAGATGAAGAAGATGAACCCTCTAAATCCACATTAAGAGCCATAGAAACTAAAGTTTCAATAGAAGTCTTGATAGGAGAAGGAGAAGGTTATGTGTCATCAAAACTATCAAAAATCTCCTAATGAGCAAAGCTCAAAAGCTATGTTAAAATCAATAGGTCGAAACTCAACACGTGGAACAAGGAAATTTGCAACAGGATCCTCTGGGAATGGAGGGTCATTCAAGTCTCCATACATCTCCCAAAGTCTGGTCATAAGGTCACAAGGGATCTCAATACCATCAGTGCCCAATTGTATGTCAATATCACAACTACAACCAATTACTCCTAAGATATGTTATTTTTTTTCCCACACAACTCTCTTCCATTTAGATGAAGGTTTAGGAACTAGTCCATAGAGATATGGAAAAGATTAAGCCACCCACAATTTGTTAGGATTCCATCCCGCCAAGACTTAAAGTTCCATCGATTTAACCTTATTACAACAGGATGCATTTTGATACCCATATTAAACTCCTTGATGTTAGTCACACAATAGACCAATCAAGAGACATAAACTAACAAAAGAAAAAGATTACCCCCCAAACTACTCAGTTGTGAAACCCCCCAACCAATATATGATTTGTGGCACTTTATGCTTAGTGCGATTACAGGTGCCACTTGCCAACAAGAGTGAAGTGGACTAGATCTTAGTACATACAGATTGTCAAATTTGGCCACAAGTTCAAAGTAAAAAAATTACTTAGAATGGAATCAATCTGACCACAACATTGGAAAGTACGAAAAATTATGCACTTAAAAAAAAATCACCCAAAAATATTACTATAGGAGCAAGAACGGAGCCCCTGAAGTTTTGAAGATGAGAATGACTCAACAACACTTGTGAGAATTTGCAATTTGTGAAAATAAAAGTCACCAAAGTCAAAAACCAATTACATCACTATGAAGAGCGTAAAATTTTGCTCCAAATCAAACAAAAATTCTCGAAAAAAGGAGTCTATATGATTGAGTTATGTTGTTTGAAAATTGCCCTTCAAAACCAAAATGCAAATGGTGAGGAGGAAAAAAATCTTTAAGTAATGTTGACATCAAGCTAACACGATGTTGATGTCAGCAACTCGTAAGATTAAATTTGACGACTGATTGGTCTTCAATGAAATCTGTAGAAGAAGAATATTCCTTTTACCAAAATATGTGTACAGTGGTCGGAATATTCATTTAGCGTGGCTGGATTTATTTGTAGACTGCCTATTGGTTTGATGGGGTTTGTGGATTGTGTGGCACACTTTGCATCCACCACATGGTGTAGTCTAGATGGGAGTGCCTGCAACACGGTACCCTATTGTCGCAAGGGTCTATAATGCCTTGTGTAAGTAGGGTACGTAGAATTTTTTTTTAAAATGATTTTTATTTTAAAAACTAGAAAAAACATATTGTTAAAACCAAAAAAAAAAATTCAAACCTATCACGATGGTACAATTGAGTTGTGTGACCGTACGATTATACTAATGACATTAATGGTGACAAGTTGAAATTTTTATTTGAGGCCTAGGATAAAGTGCTCTAATTTTCTCGATTTGATAATCGAGCTTGGGGCTTTTAGGCCTTTTGGACGTGATGGCAGGGTTTGATTTGATCCAAAGTGCTCCAAAATTGCAACTACCTTATGGATTTGGCAACCACACTTTAGCCTTCAAACCCTCATAGATCTAACCTCATATGTCCAATTTGGACAAATCTAAAGCCAAAATTGACTTTCTCGAACCCTCTGAACTCAATGGTAAGCTCATATTTGCACCAACAGGCTCTGATTTAAACCTACAATACAAAGCCACAAAGAGGAAATCCCCAAATTTGGTATTTCTTTCAAGCTTTTTTATTTTTCAGATCATCATTTGATGCAAGAAAAGAGCAAACTCAACTTTTCAAGACCCAACCTAGATCTCCCAATAAAGACTAACAAGAAGCAATCTCACAAGTTATGATGCCATGTAAGAGTTGGTATAGAATACTCTACACCATGCAAAATTTGGCTAAAGATTATAGCCACCCAAGATCTAAGAACTTCATGAAAGCACAAGAGAGATCAGCTATGAGAATATAATGTTATTCTATCAAAGGACGCAAATGATAGCAATTGTTCTATCAATTATGTCAATCAATATGATTTACATATGAGACCACCTAATTATATAGCCCAGGTGAGATATAGGATTAAATAGGATTATGACAAGTGTCTTAATGTTATGACATGACACAACTTATCATAACTGCATAGGAATCAAGTATTAAATGTTAAAAGATAAGATCTAATGACAACTAACATCTTCTAGAAAGATTCCTTCCTAGGACCCAAGTAAACTTAACATGTAAATAAGACCTACTAATGACTAGATAGGTAAAATGCCTATTTATACCAACAATACGTGCAAAGTTCTAAAAAAATTACACCTATATAGGATGATCAGGTGAAGGCAAGGTTCATGAAGGCTATTTAAAAGATGTATGATTCTACATATGCCAACATCAATTTTACTAAGTGGATGAAATTTGTCATTTTTAAGGGATATTAAGAGGAGGCCAAAATAGATAGAGAGACTATGGAATAGTACCACCTAATTTTGTGGTGGAATGCATGGGCTATTTCTATGACTACCATTCTAGCAATTTTTTTGCTATCCTAGGTTTATAGGTTTCAAGTTCTAATGTTGAGAGGAATTGATCTATTCATAGCTTCATCTACTTTATTAGAGGAATAAGCTTATCTCTAGGAGAACAAAAAAACTCATGGATGTACATAGTGACTTGTGTCTCATTAACCGCAACACTTACATATAAGGAGAGTTCAACAACTTGATGATGATGCTACAAAAACAGGGTTGGTATTGATTTGGAGAAGCTCAAACTTGTGTAGTTCAACAATTCTAGTGATGAAGTGTTTGGAAATTATTAGAGGCATCAAGCCATCAGTCATTGAATCATTTATATTTTGTCATTTTGAAAATTGTAATTATTATAAAATTTTGAATATAATTATAATATAACTTTCAAATTCTACATTTTCATTGTTAATGTTCAATACAATCATTGGAATTTATTTACTGTTTGAAAATTTATATAGTATGTCAAAATTTTATTTGCAATTTTTATACCTATACATCTTTTATTTATTTATATATATAACCCCTGCCGCCATCCCCAAACTTAGGCCCTTGGTCCCCCGTCCCCTTATTATGAAACTCCGTGGAACTATGCCTAGGACTAATATTTGCACAAAATTGACTCTTAACAAGCCTGAACATGTGCATTGGGAGCCAAACCCTAACCACTCGAGAACCTTAAATACACATCTTTGATCAGTCCCAACTGAAGAGTTAACCAAAGCATGGAGGCATATAAATTTTGCAAAAATAGGAGCATAGCGAACACCCTACTGTCATGTTCACCTGCAAATTAGTATGGAAATCTACTATTTTTGGTATTTATGCCTCTTCCAAATGCCGTTTACGAGTTATGTCATGTAACTATTCTTTAGTTTATTTGGAAATGTAGATGTTCTATTTTTCTAATAATGCACAGCCTTTCGGAGATGTTATTCCAGAATTTTGCTATAATATCTTGTTTCTGGCTGCCAACCGCACCTACACCCGACAGTTCAAAATGGAGCTTCAGCAGCAGATGGAAGCCAAAGACCATTCAGATGTTGTTGAACGGGTTGATGAATTGACTGCCAACACAAAAACTTTTGCAGACATTGCAAAATAAAGGGTAACTTAACAGGGCCAATTTTCTGTACATTGAGAACATATAAGTTGCAGTTAATCACCTTGCCCGGAGATTGAGCATCGACGTTCAACAGCCAATCATAGAAGAATTTAAATGGTAGAATTCCCTTGTATTGACTGTCATGATTATGCTATTGTTTTATTACGAATTGCTATGCCGTCATGCATATATATGAACATAAGAAAGAATTACAATTATGTGACGATTTGTAATTTATTTTCTTGTGTTCATATATTTGCATGACGTCATAGCAGTTTCTAATACAACAATAGCATAAACATGACAGTATATATACATATATGCTTATTTCAAAAACAGCTTATCTATCAACTATAGACAATTGAATTCATCTACATTATAGATCAATCTATAGTAGTAAATCCATTTCTGCTACTCTTAAATAAATACAAAGAATACATACCATCATCTGTTGATTCGCAAAAATTCCATAATTTCAATAGTTTTGTAGTTTGCACCATCAAGGAAACGGGCATTATAAAAAGGAAATCCATTGGCAAAAAAATATTATAAAGTTTACTTCCTTCAGGCACTTAATATTTTGAAATTTTAGATTATATTGATGTCTAGGAATGACCAAATGTGAGTCGATAGAACCGTGTAAATACTATCAAAAGGAAGAAACACCCAAAAAGGATGTCATCACAAAAGCAAAAGAAAAAAGAGATACATCCAATATAATAATTGAAAAACGGTAAATTGGAAATTAGATAGAGAATAATATACAGATATAATTAAAATCAGATTTCATGTGCCCAGCATAATAGCCTCAGTTTATATTTGTTGCCAAAATATCTTTCCTCGGAGGAATTTTATTTGCTATTTACAACATTAGTTAGCTGTAACAACAAAAGCCGTCATGCTTAGTAAGTTACAAGATGATCTTCACGCTCCTCAAGCTCTTCTACACGACATCAGTGATTCCCAAGCACATTTGCACGGCAGTAGGGGCAATCTCCATGGATTATGAGCCATGGAGTCAAGCAGGCAATATGAAATCTGTGAGTGCACGGAAGTTTTATCTTTTGTTCCCCAGGCAAGAATGAATCCAAGCATATAGGACAGTCTTCCTTCTCTAACTCCAAGTTTTTATGTTCGGATTTTTCCTTTCCAGCCAAAAATTCACTTTGTAAATTTGAAGCTAGCCAATGTCTGACATAGTTTTCCGATTCAATACCACTTAAACTAGCATATTTATCTAAGCGAGCATAGTTCTCAACTCTGAATGCAATCGAGGAGGTACCTCGCATCCTGTGCGATAATGTTAACAGATAGTTAAAAATAAAAAATGTACTAAATTGCACTCCCAGAGAGAGACAAAAAAGTGCATTGTAGAATCATTGTAGCTAGAAAAAAGAAAGCTAACCTGTTATCTAAAAGTGATGCAGCTTTAAATTTCTCATGAAGCCTATCTCTTGCACACATAGCTGCTCCATGCATACTATTATTTTTGATAGCCTGCTCTGAAAATGTAATCAGATTTCTGAGTTGAACACCATTGCCATGGCTGGAAATATCAACATTGGACTCACTACCAAGTCTCGGACTTTGCTCAGAAAGTGGCACTTGGTGGTCCTGTCATGATGTGAACATCAATGTAATCCATGAAAATCATTACAGTATGTCCAAAGATAGGACTACATAGAAACAACGCCTTCCGTCATCAACATAAACATGGAACATTCCTAAATATAATTGGAAGATTCCTCCAAAAAAAGCAAAGAAGCTTGGATTCTGATTATTAGATTTTGGTAGTAAAGACTAAAGAGTATCGGAGCAAATAAGTCCAACTGAATTTACATTTTTTTCTTGTAACAAACCCAATTTAATTTTGAGATGCAATCACTAAGGTCAGTCATGACCTCCCACATCAAAATTTGGCCAAACTCACAGAAGAGAAGAAAAGAATTAAGGCAAGAAGCATCTAGGAGTGTTAAAAGTTAAGCAGTAATGCCAGTCGTACATATTTCAGGTAAAATAAATATTATTATTTTCTGTTAGCAAGCTCAATCAAATTATGCCCTTCTGCCAGTGCAAACTTTGTAAGACACACATGACTCCTAATAATAAAGTTACATTCAGTTAAAACTAACGTGTTAATAGCCATTTATGGAAATGTTTCCTGCGACTAAGTATATACTTAAATGAGACATAAAACCTACCTTCCTACAATTTAAAGAATAGAACTCATTGATTTAAACCAAAAACCACATGTATACATGCAGCCTTTTTCTCCCTTCCTGATCCAATTAAGAAGAAAGAATCCCCACTCTAGCCCGCGAATGCATGTGAGACTAAGTTCAATATTCCATGAAAAAAACATTCAAGAGGTCATATACAACACAGAGATACTGGACAAAGGAGAAGAATAGAATGTGTGACAAAGAGGTAGGTGGGCAAAGCCTCTTATTTATATACCTACTATTAAGGATTCATAGGCTGAGTTGAGCACTAAAGAGGCTACTGCGCCAATATTCATCCCAATATATTTCATAGGTTAAGGGATACAAAGAATGCAATAAGAGAGATTTCTCTGATCTAATATCACCCCTAAATCTTAAGTATTATTGCTCCTAAATCACAAGCAAAGGGGCTTGGAGAATGTAAGTGTTTACTGTCGACCCTTCCCCCAAATGAGGTATTTACTCGCTGTCCCCTAATGATAGCATCAATGTTCCACGGGGTTTTGGGGACGGGGACGGGGGGGACAGTAGGGGACGCATTTTGGGGATGCGGGGTCTAAGTTTTGGGGAGGGCGGGGGGGACAGTGGTGGGGAGTGGCAGGATGCTGAAATACATATAGTATTTGAAAAAATAGTTATAAAATTATGTATAAGAAATTAAGAATTATACATCTTGGAGACAACTAGGAAACCCCTAGACGTCTTGAGGACACCCCAACATCCTCGAAGTCCTAGCAGCATCTTAGAGACAGCGACACTTGTAGTGGGATGGTGGCGTTGGTGGTGGGCTGGTGGGGGGGACGTCCCCCCCAAGTCCCCAAGTCTCTGAGACGTCTCCGTCTAGGAAACACGAGGTTTTTTGGGGGCATGTGTCCCCGTGGAACACTAGATAGCATAAAAAAGCACTACCAAGTCCTGGATTCGGTGAACTTGGCTTCATGAAAATAATAAATATCTTTCATCTGATCATCAGTCGCACAAAATACAAAATTGGCATCTCATCCTATGAATGCAGTGCACGTGGATCTCACTATGCTTCATTTCCTGCCACTCAAGTGGATTATGAGTAATAGCAGTAGCAACTTGTCTATTGCTGAAGAGAATAGCTGGAAAACCATGTGGAAGACCCAGCTCCATCAAAAGCTACCTGATACAAGCAATCTCATCTGCCACATTAACTTCTCTGCACTCATTCTCAGTAGTGGATGATGCACTAAAGTTCTACTTCTTGTAAGACCAAGCAATAGGTATCAGGATAAGGTTCAGATCAAAAACTTTGTATTTTTTATCAATGTGAGGAAGTAGTAGGCTAGAAGACAAAAATAGGCCAGGGTAGGAACAATGCTGCGGACTAATTGTGGGAATCAGGATAGAAAATGGAGTTTATTTCAATACATTAAACTCAAAAATATGATGAGAAGGAAACTGGATCTGATTGATGCATAGGAAATAAAACCAAGTGCATGAAAATGCTGGGAAAATCAAAGGAGAAAAATAGTAAGGAATACTCAGCAAATTAGCTCAACAGAGTAAAATAAATTGTATGTTGAGAAAAATAGTTGCCGAAACAAGAGCACAAGGTGGTTAGGAGATGGATGCACAAATATGAAACCAAAATTTAAAAAGATGCAATAAAGATAATCAGTTATGAAAACTCAAATAAGATTAATAGAAATCAGAAAGTTGGACAGAGAGGACGAAGTTTGAATTGAGAGAACACTGATACAAGAAAAAAAAATAGCGAAAAGAATGGCAAAGAGACTATAAGATACAATTGCTTAAATGCTGATACACAGATACAGAATGATTTACTTATAATGCCAAAAATGGACTATATGTAGACATAAAATACATAGAATTTAGCTACAGAAAACGATGAACAACAACAGTAAAAGTTATCTGATATTTCCTTTTAAATAAGCTATTTTTCTCTATTCTTTTTAGCCAATCAAGCATCCTCACGGTTATCTGCAATATATATATATATTATAGATTGATATTTGCAGAGAGAAAGATGTAAACATTCAATGGTCTATTACCTTTAACAAATAAATAGTTTAATCATCTGACACAATAAAACATGATCTACCCTAAAAGTCTATATGGACCTTTCATTCTCCACATGGTTAGCTTGGTCTCTTTTAGCTTTGTTTGCGAGAAAAGGACTTTTTTGTTGGGAAGACCTTGGAAAATATAAACTACCAAGAATGATTCGGGGTTACATAACCAAGTAGAAAAGATAGACAAGACAAAGGCCCACCCCCTGGAAAGCTTTGTAAAACTATCCATAACAGCTGTGTCTTTTCTTGCAATTTAAAGGATTAGATCCATTATTGAAGAGATTAAAAGTGGAGGAACAAGAAAGCCTTTATAATAACGAAACAAAAGGCTTACATGACCAAATGAGGTTTTTCAATTGCTCCACAGTGGCAGTTAGTGATCCTAAAATGCAACAGAAAAAATATTATTAGGGCGTTTGAATATCAAGTTTTAAAAAACACAGTCTTGGCATACTTTGTGATTCACCAAGGCTTGGCAGTCAATTACATCTTATGTGGGAGATGAGAAACAATCAGTCATGCCTTCTAGAAATGCACTTTGCCAGGACATTTTCTGTTGGCTACAAACTGAATTCAACTATTTATTGCTCTTCTGACTTGGAGAGGTGATCTAGAGAACATCTCAGGTCATCCAAGAGACAATATCACACAGAATTCTGAAATGTCCTAAAAATCTAAATTTTGGTATTTCCTACATTTTTGTATTTTAGATTTCCACAGCCCTATGGAGTGAAATCAGCAATGCAGCAATTGGACCTTGCTTATGCTATAGTCCAAACTAGGTTAATGAGTTCAAGACTTGATCTCTTCAACACATTTACGAACTTTGAATTTCAAGTAATAGGCTAGGAATTATAATCTCAACAATGGGGGTACCAAAATTAAATAGCTCCAACAAACATTTTCAGTATTCTAATAAGTTTGTCATCTGAATGTCCATTTCAACTTCCAAGAGACACATGGTTCACTATCAAGTTTGGTGACTCTTCAATTGTCACCAAGAACCTTAATTTAAAGCTCTTTTTAATAAGTTTTCTATTTCTTGTATTGTAAAGCTATATAATTGTTGAATCCAAAGCATGCAATCAAAGTAAAAGGCATATACCTCTCCTACTATTGGAAATTAAGATTTACATTTTATAAGAAAGTCACCTTAGTGACTATGTGTTTGTATTAAAATCTTTAGATAGTTTTGTGCTAATTGGGGCTTAGTTTCCTTTAAGGAAATTTTGGGAAGTTATATGGGAATGCAACGCTTTATAAGCAATAAGCATTTACATAATACTTTATTGTGAATCCTCGTGAAGTGATATCAATATAACATAATTATATTCTCAGTGGAATGATAGTGTAGTTAATATTTTTCTGCATCTGTGTGCTCTTCTATTTCCAATTTGGTACCAAAGCAATAATAGGATTTTGTCTATGTTACACCAAGTTTCTAGGACATGGCCAATAGTGGATGTAAAAGGGGATGGCTATTAAAAGAGTAGGGAAAAAAATTTAAACTTAGGGAAATTTCAAATATTCATATGATAACATTGATAAAGCATTCATCATAACATTAAAGTTGAACTCAAAGTTCACATGAGTCAAAAAACATTAACAAAATTTAATTGCTTTCATAATTCATTATCAATGCGCATATGATACATATTATATAAGATTACAAGAACACAACAGAATGTCCAAAGACTACAAGTTTCAACTACAAAATGACAGAAATATAGAAAATATGTTGCTGCCCCCTAATCAGCATCTACCAACATTGCATCAAAATCAGAATCTGAGGGGGCTGCCTCATCCAATGGAACCCCAACCAATCCTCTGGTGCATCCTCCTTATCAATCTAGGTGGCATCTCCAGGATCAACATCCCACCATAAAATTGGAATCTGCGGATACTTTGAAGTTTTCCGATCTTGAAGTTGCAAAACACTATGCATAAGATCTAGAGTGGACAAATTTGTATGTAGACCAATTCCTCTTTGCAACAAAGGAATTAACAACCTATGAAAGGAGGTGAAAGGAAAGCACTCTCAACTCTAATATACCCTTGCCATGCCATGTCCACTATCCAAGGGTCAATTTGAGCTAACGTAACTTCATCTATCTTTGGTTTTTGTTTGTTGAATGTTTGGCCACGAAGATTAATAAAGGAAAGCCATTATATGTGAATTAAAGATGACTCCTCACTTGAATACATATTTTGAAGGGCCTTAATTAGCCCTTCTTTCACCTCTTCATCATCACAAGTAGGCAACCTCATAGCCTTTGGTGCATACCATTTGAGATTTAGAACAAAGGTTGTCATATAAAGTAGGTTGTCCATAGAGTTCCACCACCACATTACAATTGGTTTAATTTGCTTCTCATATAATCTCAAATTAGAATCCCTATTACAAATAAATCACTTCATCTGCCCAAGTACGTTGTCAAATGTCTCATAAATCTCTCCAAGACTCAAAAGAGTCCATATAAACATATCTAATGTCATCTACAAAAAGTTAGATGAAGGAGCAAACAAATCTACAAACAAAATTTCAAGAAAAGAATAGGACTCAAATGACAAGTTAGAAACTTAGAAAGAAGCAGAAATTTAAGAATAAAATCAACAATTTATTAATAAAATCAGCAAATTCTTTATTCATAGTGAACAACCAATTATTATCAAGGATCCTTTGTTTGACACATTTTCCTTCAATTGCATTTGAATTAAGCCATCTACTCCACTCTAAATTAACCATCATCAATTATAGAGGCTCCTACACCTCAAGCATCCTCTCCAACAAAATAAAATAACTAGCCTATCTAACCTCCCCAAGTTTGATGAATTTCTTCTTTGAAAAATCATAATGAGAGCAAGTGATGTGTAGTGGTTGCAAATGAAAATTTGAATATCTCTAACTTCTACCACCACTTTCTTTATCCAACCTTTCTTTCCCTATGTTTTTCAATGCATTGTTCAACACATGAACACATGGGGTCCAAAATATATGTTTGTAAGCACCCTACACCATCATGCCAACTAATTTGCACACATGTCGAATTAGTGACCAACTATACAATTTGATAACTCAATCTCCTCTATGGCTTCTCTCAAAATATGAAACTGGATGTTTGCATCTTTGCGCTTCCTTGAACAAACAATAGCTTTGAGAAAATAAAAATTAGCGCTACACATGACTATGATGTTGATTAGTGGTTGACGTCTAATATTGATCTACCCATCCATGACAAAAGAACAACTTGTCCCAATCCAAATATGCTTTATGTCCTCTATCACCAAACTCACCTTAGAATATTCTTTGGTAGTAAATGCGAGACTAACAAAAGCTGTATCTTTGAATATATTTTTGAAGTAAGGATAACATGCCACATGAAATGGAATGGCATGGACATTAAAAAAATTGACATTGAAAGACACTACCACATACATGCTTGCATATTGAACATAATTGCAAATGTCCCCAACCTCTCAATACATTTAGTCTCTCTTTCCTCTTGTGGAAAAATCACCATTACCACTAGCAACCATGGGTGGCATAGTTAGAGCTAATTGTGCAAATTATATTAGCATTGGCACACCTTTAGACCTTTCTTCCACCTCTATATGCAATTTATTAACCTCTACCTTTTCATCCTCCTTTATATTTGAACACACCTTAACCCATGTCCTATAATGCCCAAGGGATGAGAATAAACACTATTGTAGCTCCTTCAAAAATCTGACTTACAAACATGACATAACCACACTCTACTCCCCCCCTTATTTATATTTTTGTTTTGGTCTAGGGCTGTTACAAATTGGAGAAGTTTTTTGGAATTGAAAGGACCCTCTACATAAATTTTCAAGATAGTGGAAGGGCACTCAAATCAGTTATTTGGTTGTTCTCCTTCACCCACAACACTGTCATACCTTGACAAACCCCAACTCAAGCTAAAACTCTAACATTTATTTCTTCCATTTCATGTTCACTACTACTTCCCATTGTTACGTACCTAGGGATATTATAATGTATTTAAGTGTATGGGGATGCCAACATGTGGCACACATCCCTTAAGTTAGTCGTATTAGGTCATGTGGATAACTAGTGTAATTAATTATATTAAATGATGAGTACGCCTTCATTGGGATTACCACTCCATTATGTTATTAGGAGGGAGGTCTATACAAAAGGAAGTGATTACCAATCCATGCTATGCCTCAACCTCCTCTATGGATCTCTTGGATGTATAGCATGGAGTGGCTTCTTCCATAAAGAGTATTGCACACGTACGATGTTACCCTACCTCAAAGGTTTATTTTATATCCAATTTTATTTTATTTCAACATATATTGGATATTAGGGCATCTTGGCCCACAAACATCTCGTGTGGCATGTGATATCTATTTTATACTATCTTATTGTCAATATTATATATGTGGATCTTATCACCAATGTTGTTTTGTGGAAAAGACTACAAGTGCAAACTAAAAATAAATTGAACATTTCTTCCTTAAAACTTTGAAAAAAAAAAATTAAAAAGGAAAGAATCACTTACCTCTACTACTTGTTTTGATATCTCACTACTCACTACTCACTAATTGTGGCCTAATTTTGATCTCTCCGCCTACATCTTCAAACCTTTCGCAAAATAATCCTTTTTCCCTCCAACTTAGCTACAAAATTTTTTGGCATGTAAAAATAAATTGGAATGGAAAAGGGAGGCTTCTTTTACTCATTTAGAGTTGACTGTAGTGTGGGGACACACAAAAAAATTTAAATAATTTTTAATTGATTATGGGCTTTTTTTTTAAATTTAAGTGCAATTGCACAGGGCTGGTCAGCTGTTGCCATAAAATCCTTGCATTTTCAGGAAGTTAGGGCCAAAAAATATTTGATCAGGGATAGTGGGGGACATTTCCTAGGTGTCCCCATGCCCACAAAATGTCCCTAGTATGGTTACATGTCAAAAACAAGAGAAAAAAGGATTCTATTCTTGTGGAGATGACATGTGATGTCGCTAAGAATGGTGAATCACAAATTTTGAAGTCACAATTGAAGCAAGGCAAAGGCTACAATGCAAAACTATAAGAAGAGGGAACAATCAGAAAAGGACACATTATTTCTTGACAAAAGTTGAGTGGCGACATCCCAAAGGCATGTGCTATCCATTCAGTTTGTTGATGATTTAATCTACATAGACGAACTTGACAATTAAATTATTTATCATTTAGCATACATCCTTTATTTGGAATGCAAATAGAAAGGTAGAATTATGTGCTGGTGTTTAGTTGGATGTCATAAACATTGAAGAAGACTACATTGTGCCCTCCTTTAATACAATCCATAGTCTAAAACCCTAACACATTGTGTTTGTTTCTCAACTTGCTATTGCTGATTTGTGCCATACACTGGTTCAAATTCTTGGATGAAGATTAATATACGAGATAGCAACTTGGATTAGTTTATCTTATCATGAAACCTCCATAGGCAACCGGATTATCCAATGATTTACTTCCTAGGTGAATCCATTTTATTTGATCTATGATAGTTAGCAACAATAAAGAGGAGCAGTTGTGTAGAAGATGAGTAGGCGAGTGCTTGGTGGCATTTATTCTCAAAGGAAATAGTTGTGGTAGGATTTGATTAATGCAAAAATGCTAAAATTCTAAATACTTATCTTGTTTTGGGCATTGAAAAAATGTGAAAGACAAGTGAATCAATATGGTGTAGAGAACAATTCGTTGAATTGGTTTGAAATCAGTTATACGGTCTCTTGTTCCAAATTGGAAGTGTCGTATGATAAGTTAGAGAAGTGTAGGTACATTCATTTTGGAAAGTGCAAAGTTTGTATGAGCAGAGACATAATTTTGAGTTTGAATTTCTATTGAAATTGGTAGAAACAAATTCTCCAAATTTCACTTTTGCATATGGCCACATACTATCAAAATTCCAATCATGGTAACTAATTTTCTAACGTTTAAATGAAGATTAAATTAATCACACAAATCATTGAAATTCAAACTGAAAAAATGAAAACAAGTACACAACAATTTACACCTTGAAATTTGCTTTGCATTCCTTCAAAAGTTTACAAGGAAAGCTCTACAACTATCAACTACAACTACACAGAACTTGTTAGGCCTAATAACAAGGCTAGATCCCTTTGGCCTAATAAGAACTTGTCGTTCCATGAATTCAAATGAAAAGACCTTATCCTCCATTAGGTCAAAATTGAAAGAAAAATTTTCCTAAGAACAAGAACAAGAAAAACATCGTCAAACTCCAAGCTGTAATCGAAAAGGACTTATACCAACTCCTGCTACTGGATACTTGGCTACTGGTTAGTTTTTTGTTAATTGGGGGTAAGTTTTCTATGGGAAAGTTTTGGGAATTTATAGGGGAATGCAATGCTTTATAAGTATCTTCATAATACTTTGTAATGAATCCCCATGAAGTGACATCAATATAATACAATTTGTAATTTATGTTCTCAGTGGAATGGTGGTTTAGTTAATATTTTTCAAAAGTTTGATGCCCTTCCATTTCCAATCTCTACAAAGTTTGACCATTTTGTATAAGCTCTCAATTGAAATAAATATTATTTAATTCTATTATTCAATACTTAACAATCTTGTTTTGTTTAATTTTTTTTAAATTGCTGCTCTTAATACGTTAATTTCCTCAACCAGCTTCCCTTGAATTACCAGCTCAATTCAGATCAAGAGGTTCTCTTTTTAATTACACTTGAACAATAGATGGTAGCAGGAAAACTGAAAGGAAATTTAATACAGTTGTCCACCTTTCTGGAAGATGAGATGTATTTAGCAATTTTTAATTAACAGTTTTCCCTTCAGCTTAGGGTAATTAAGTTTTTCTGTTTTCAAAAATAGGATTTAGCTATGCTTGTTTTAATCCTGCTCACCTTTGAAAAGATGCAATCCTGTACAGATTGAAGATATGAGTGGTTACATTGGTGACCAAAGGACTGATGAAGGTGACAAGTGCCACTTGATGATTGATTCACCCAACCAAGCAAATCTGGGGACTAGTATAGATCTTTCCAGACATTAAGAGATTTTCTTCTGAATAAGTCAACTAAAGCTAGTAATCATTCTCATATGTTCAAATTTGAAAATTATGCAATTTCGTGATAGTCTTTTTAAGGAAAATATTCAGTTCATATTTTTTTCCCTTTTACATATGAAACTATCTCTTATAAGCCACTGTAAATATTTAATTGATGGATTTTCTTTCTAGCTTCTTAATGTTGGAAAAACATGAGGTCTACATTAGTAATAAAGTGACCTTAGTGACTTATGTTAGTATTAAAATATTTATTTCATTGGGAGTTACTTTCTGATAGGTAGTTTGTGGTAGTTTGGGGAAGTTACGGGAATGCAACACTTATATATAAACATTTGCACAATACTTTATTTTTTACCCAATGATTAATAAAAATATTATATATATATATTTGTTGTGCATGTTATGGGTTAGATTATTTTACAATAGTTTTTCCTGCATTTTTCAATATGGTATCAGAGCCAATGGCTTAAATATTTCCGTAATTTCTTCCATGCTTGAAAAGTCTCCTTCTAAGATCATGGAGGGTACATTTTCATGACTGCACAAGCAGAAATTATGTTGATCTTTTAATTTGTTTTCTTGTTGCTGCATTACATTGAAGACTGGGATGAAAACGGCGTGTCATTTTTCAATTTTCTGCTATTGTGTTGAATTTTCTACAGAGGCTGGTAAGAATGTTGAAAATAGTTAATTTATTGTTGAGCATATGGAAGGCCCTGCTACTCAATTTAGAGGCCGGAAGTAAAAAAAAAAATTACATTGAAGTGTTTTCATCTCATGTCTATGATGGATGCTTATGTGGGGGTGTGGAGATTTCTGTAAGAATTAATTACTTTTATTTTTATTTTGAAGTGGCACGTGACTAAATAATTGAAAAGATGATATTATGAAGAGAAATCAAAAATTCAATGAAGGAATTTTTAGTTTTGTATAAGTGCTTGAATTTTTTATATTCTCAAAGAAGTGTGATAAAATTGGAAAGTTTTTATAAATATTATTTATTTGGAAAAATAAGGGTATGGTAGCATCATTGAAATAGGTGAAGGCTTATTTTTCTTTGGAGATATAAGGTTTATCTTCTTGTCATTTTAAAATGTATTTTTTATAGATGGTTTGTAAGATCATTTTTTCTAGTTCGGGAAATATTGTTATTGTATAAATGCATTTTCCAATCGAACCTAACATCCCATTGCATTATAAGCTTTACAAATATCTTTAAAATCTTTCTTTTGTTGATTGGGCTTTCAAAGATTGTAGTACTACGTCTGGTGCTACATCTAGAGGGTAAGGAGGAACAAGTGTCAAAGTGGAGGTTGAGAAGACCAAAGCTTGGAGGATTTTCACCATCTCAAGCCAGCTTCTTGCTCAAAGATGGCGCTTTCTATGAGGAGCATTTTTTTTTTTTGTGTGCGTATTTTTTTTCTCTAGATGCTAATAGTATTGAGTAATTCATATATTGTGAAGTCTACTTTTTGAAGACAAGAAGGGACTTGGTCTAAAGTCAATATGGATTTTTGCCCAAATAGTTTGAGAGTTTGTGGATCTTGGGAAGTATACCCTTACGAGAGTCATCAGACAACTTGATGGAGCATTGTGGATTTAGCTCGACATGGATTGTTGTCCAATAGTTTGAGAGATTTGTGATTTGGAAGTTCACGGAGGTGGTAATCTAAGAACTTGGGAATTTAGCTCAAGAACTACACCTTTACGGGGGTTACAAGGCAGCTTGATGGAGTTCTAGACCTGGTCCAAGAAGTGCTTTTTCAAAGAAAAGTTTCTACAGAATATATATTTGCAGTTTTTTGATCAGCATGTTTTGTTGTGTGTAATGTAAACCTTAAAAGGGGTATTGAAATATAGGGTTAAATTTGTGATAAAGTCACTTTAGTGAGTTATGTTAGTATCAATATATTTATTTAGTTGGGAGTTTGTTTCTGGTAGGTAGTTTGGGTTAGTTTGGGGATGTTACAAGAATGCAAAGCTTATATATAACCATTTTCAGAATACTTTTTTTTTATGAAATGATTAATAATTATATTTTATATATATTTGTTGTGCATGATTCTAAGTTAGATTATTCTACAATACTTTTGCCTAGATTTTTCAACAAGGTGCAAGAATTAGTCAGCTGATGGCTCTATTTTACACATTCTCCTTTTAAGTTCTATCTTAACAGTCCTTTGTGCAAATCTGTCTTTTCAACAAAACAAAGGCTGATTTTTCTTGAATGTGATAGATCACTAGTCAACCTCTTGTCATTACAATAACTCTGTACATCTTTGACCGTCCCTTCATATCAAGATGAGGTTTAGAGTGGTTAAGTACAATCATGTTGATATGCTCTTACAAAAAGCAAGGCATATAGGTTTTTGTCCAGACCAAATCATATTCTTATAAAACAGCCTTCAAATTTCTCTTAATCTTTAAAAAAGGTGAAGGATCAATTTGAGGGATAGCAGGTGGAAGAATCTTCATTGTAAGAGTGTATTCATTTTCAAGCCATTGTATGTGTTGATTGTAAAGAAGCAATCATGAGCCTCTACATAACTTGATCCAATGCAAATGGTTACAAACTTTTCAACTTGAATCAATCTCAAAAGTCTCAATAGGCATCTTATTTCTTCCATTAGCATCTACCAACTAACTCTTGAAATACAATATTCATCATCAAAGAAACTTCATCATCTTCACCTTGCAAATACTTTGCATCTATGCACATTTTTGAAGGAAGCTCCATGGATTTTACGACATTCACAAGGGTTTGATTAGCATATCATGCCTAACAAGCTTTTGCTATTATGTACAAAGATATCTGATCAATTAGTGTTCGAGAAGGTATTTTTCTCTCTTTTAGCCAATAAGATCACTCCTTATTCTTTATGTTTTTGAGATTGGTCTATGATATTCCTTGGATACAAAAATTTACTAGCTAGCTTGTTATATGATATCGATATCCTTGAACCATCCTAAGAGTTGCTTTCTTGTGATAAGATTGTGGAAGGTTTTGGCAAAAAGTTAAGTCCAAGACAAGGCTGGTTGGGCGCTGGGCTGGATTGTGGGGATACCTCTGGCACAACAACAACAAAAAAAAAAAAATTGTGGAAGGTTAGGTGGTGATTGCCTTTTATCAAGATGGTCCTATGCATCAAAACATGCCTAAAAAGGGGCTTGTGGCAGATGCAAGACCCACATCCTTCAAATTTGTTACATGTGTCTAGAAGGTTATGTATAATAGTTATAGCTAATAGACAAAGGTGACATTTTAGGTCTCAACCTAGTGAACATGCTTTCTTTTATATGAAATTCCTCCATGGTGGGAACACGAAGATTCTTTCAATTTACCATTCATCTGTATATAATCAATGTATAGATCAAATGGCAAGGTTTATTTTACTCCAAGCTTGGTCATAAGCCCTAAACTTAGGGAAGGAACAAGGGGATTCATTCAATTTACCATCCATCCATATATACTCCTATTGTAGATGGATTGGCAAGGATTGGTTGACTCACAAGCTTGGTCACATAGCTCAAACCTACAAGTATAGAATTTTGAACAACATATAAGGTAAATACAAAAAAATCTTCTTGTAGAACTTCACAAGGAAGTCTCAAGTGACCATTTTGCGTCTATCTTGATTGGAACTTAAAAATGATATTTGTCTTTCCACTTTGGATGTAGAGGGATTGACAAGGTTAAATTTATTCTCCAAGCTTGGTCATGAGATTGAAATCTAGAGTCATGAAGGTCAAACGATATTTAATATTAATGAAAAATTAAAAAGAAAATTTACTTGTGAGCTTTCAAATTGTCATATGGCCTGTTCATGGCAAAAAATGAAACATTTCGCTTCACATTTATGATGAAAACTTTTAATGCCCTTTCAGCCGCTTGTACCTCCTTGGGTTTTCACTTTTAAGGTTTGATCTTGTGACTAAGCTTTGGAATTAAAGAGGCCTTCCAAACCTACCAACAATGAGATCAAATTGAAATTATTTTATTTCCAACTAAGGTTTGAATTGAAGTACGATAAAATGATGTGAAAAATTGTTGAGATTAAGTAAATTTTGGATGACGTTATAAATTCTTAAAATTAAGAAAATTCTGCAGCCAATTGTAAAATAACACATCTAATAGGTTGTGTGCAAAACATGTCCCTAGCTGACACAATAAATCATTTAATTAAGTATTTAAATGCTCCATCTACTAGGCTGGGTGGAAGTCCCATACGCAGGTGACATGATAAAGTGTTAAATTTAAGTAAAATACTGCTCTCAACAGTGTAAATCCCATCCTTGGGGGACATGATAAATTTGTTAACTAAGATACTGCAATTACCAGTCTGGGTGCAAGTCCAATCCCTAGGAAACAATGTAAAATACTGCTCCCAACAGTGCAAATTCCATCCGTGGGTTACATGATAAATTTGTTAAGTAAGATACTGCTTCCAACAGTACGATGCTGCATCTACCAGTCTGGGTGCAAGTCCAATCCCTAGGCAACAAAGTAAAATAATGCTCCCAATAGTGTAAATCCAGTCCTTGGGTGACATGATAAATTTGTTAAGACGCTGCTTCCAACAGTAGGATGCTGCTTCTACCAGTCCAGGTGCAAGCCCAATCCCTAGGGAACACAATAAAGTGTTGAAATGAAGTGAAATGCTGCATCCAACAATAAGATTTGACATCTACTGGGCTTGCTAGGATTCCCCTCCCTAGATAACATGATAAAGAATAGAAATTAAGCAAAGTACAACTTCCAATATTAAGATATTGGATCTACTGGGTTGTGTGCAAGTCAAGAGCCTAGGAGACATGATGATGAAATGAAGAGTTGAGATTGAGAATGATACCACATCTAACAGACTGAATGGAACTCCCTCCATTGATGACATGATAAAGTGTTAAAACTAAGTAAAATACTGCATACAACAATAAGATATCATATTTACTATGACCTGTGCAACTACCATCCCTAGAAGACATGATAAAGTGTTGAAATTATTTAATTATGTAAAACATTGCATCCAATGGTAAAATGCTAAGTTGCTAAACTGGAATTGGGTACAAGTACATGGGTACTATATGCTCTATGGGAGTTGGGTATGTTTTGGGTACATCCATTAAAAAAACATATAAAAACCATAAATATATACATATCTGCCCCTAAAAAAAGGAATTAAGTTCATAAATTTACCACATATCATGCATATGCTGAACAAAACTACAATAAATATTTCAAAGACATCCATACAAAAAACATTTAAAAATAATAAATATTTACATATCTGCCCCTAAAACCGGGAATTAAGTTCAGAATGCTACATATCATGCATATGCTGAACAAACCTAATACATCCATACAAAGAACATATAAAAATCATAAATATATACATATTAACCCCTATAAGCAGGAATTAAGTTCGGAATACCAAACATCATGCGTATGTTGAGCAAAACTACCATAAATATTACAAATTTGAAATATGGTATACCAATTTGATATCAATGTCAAACTCAAATGTCATAATAGACATTTGTTATTCAACATTAAAATAATACAATCAGTAATCAGTGTCATATAATTCTTCATCAAGACCAACATCATTATCATTGACATTTTCTATGTAGGTAGATTAGAAGAACCACAAGCAGCCCCACTACCAAACACAATAAAAACATGTTGACTATCTAACTACTCAAAAAATGAAAATGAATGCAGAACCAAAGGATACTTGTGGCGCTACATACCCTAGTGACTGTGAATCTTATTATGGTCCTACTTGTCAAACAAAATATAGTGTTTGTGTTTTTCCCTATTACTTGTCAAAAAAAGACAGGCAAGAATGACCATTGGTTTAGGGTTTCGGGTGTGATTTTGATGGTCAAATATCAAACAGAACGCATGGAAATTGTTGCTTACCAACCCCAAAAGTGTCTCGATGCAGCTAGAATTGCTTAAGTATGCTCACGAACCATTCCTTGAAATAAGTCCATGTGTGAAAAACCATTCCCTAGATGAATCCAAAAGTGAATAGAACATGATTCTAATTCTGAAATGAATTGTACCTAGATATGCCTAGGCTTTTGGCCAATTTGGTAACATGGGTAAAATACGACTGCTGATAGGCTAGACGCAAGACCTGTCCCAACATGGAAAGGTGTTGAAATCACATAAAATATTCCATCCAATGGTAAGATACCTCATCTATAAGCTGAGTGTTAGTCTTGTCCCTAGGCACCATGGTGAAGTGTTGAAATTAAGTTAAATATTGCATCCACAACTGTAACATAACACATTTACTAGGGTGGTTCAATAGCTGACCCTAGATAGCATGATGAAGTGTTGAAATTAAGTAAATGACCACATCCAACTGCAAGATAAGCATCTACTAGATGAGATGCAAGCTCCGTATTTAAGATGCCTCGTCTACTTATCTTAGTGCAGATCCCATATTCATACCTAGTCACATGATAAAGGGTTGAAATTAAGTAGAACACCCCATCCCAGCTGTAAGCTAGAATATCTACTAGGCTGGGTGCAAGTCATGCTCCTAGATGACACGATAAAGTGTTAAAATTATGTAAATTATTTCATTCACCCGTAGAAATAACGGTTGGAAAAGGCTGGGTGCAAAGTCTGTTCCTAGCTGACGTGGAAAAGTGTTGAAAATGACTCAAGTGCAGTACTACATCCAACAGGGAGGTTCCCAGTCAGACCCGTCCCTAGACAAGAGGATAAAGTGTTCAGATTAACAAACATACTACACCCCAGGCAAAGGTTAAAATGTTGAAATTAACATACTACATAGTCAAATCTTATCTCCATCATGACTCATGTAGTATGATCCGAAAATGATAAAAAAAAATTGCACAATCAAACCAGAAATATTCTGAAACTGATTTTTATTATGGACTGTGAAGATTTCGTGATTCTAATTAGCATAGTACACCCCGGTGAATTTTGAGTGGAAGAGATACCTTTATAATGACGTCGAAAAAGTTAACTTTATCAAAATATTAAATAATTTAAAGAAAAAAGTGGCGAAAACTCACTGTTATCTGAAGGCGCTCCAACTGTTTCGCAACAGAGCCGTGAAAGCAGTCGCGGCGCATGTGGCACTGTTGCTGGTTGCGAGTCGCAGTGGGCTTGACGCGCCGGGATTTGAACTCGCGACGTGGGGATCGGCTGTCCGAAGAATCGTCGGACGTTTCATAAGATCTCAACTCTCTTCCGAACCTTTGCCTGTCATTAAAGCCTAAACTGTGCAGAAAACAATGACCACCAACGAAAAGCCTCGAGCGTTCGTTATCAAATGCCATGGATGCTCAGGTCTTTGTTATTTTGCAGATGGTTCTTTCTGCCCTACAAGAAAGACAATGGAGAAGTGGCGGAAATATCGAGGGTTTTATAAAGGGGATATTTTTCTTGTTTTCAAAAGCGATGGAGATGTGTCAGGTTCAGTAGATTTTGCACGTACAAGAAATTAAGGATACGTTGTACGTTTGTACGTATTACAATAATAGGTGTATACATGGTAGATTCCACGTGTCATGCCTGCTATAGTTGGTCCCACGACTGGTTTCGTATATTCTTTTGTAGATTCATAACCGAGAGCTTCTTGAGCCACTTTAGGCATTTCTTAAATAGTGGCCCTACTACAACTATAATAGCGGGCTACGCGATTTTTAGAAATATTAGACAATGTGGATTTTGTAGCTCGTCAATTCTACCTAGATTCTAGATTTTAGATTCTAAGGAAATAGAATAGATTAGCTTATTTATCTTATTACATAATTTATATAGCAATTATATTTTGGTGTGCAATGGGTAGGTCAAAGAGTGTGAAAGGTCAATTAGGAAGAATATTGGTTTAATTTTTGCATATATTTTGTAGTACATGAGATCAATTGGTAGACCATTTAGCAAATGATGTTTGTGTAACAAAGGTTTCAATGGGAAAGTGATAGCTTCAAATCAACTATGCATCCTCGTCAGGGATCAAACACAACTACAACTGAAACAAAACCTCTACATGAGGAAGATAATCATGTTCCATTATAATTAATGTCAATTATAAAAAAAATACCATTTTCAAAATTTAATTTAAAAAAGAAATATTTTTCTTTGAACCATGCATTTGGCGTCATCTCTGGAGCAATAATAATCTTTAAATGCTCTTGTTCAAACAAATAATGGTGGATGAAAAGCATACCAATACGAAAATATAAATATGAAACAAATCAAAATGATTGATAGCAATAAAGCATGTCAAAACAAAAATATTTAAGTGAATGTTTTAATAATATTAAATGATCATATTTTATTATATTAAGAATTGTTTTAAAATGATAAGAAGACAGAAAAAAAATCATAGCAAAATAAAAATATATCTGAAATATATTTAAAAATAAATAAATTTTAAAATAATGTTTGAATAAAAACAATTTTAAAAAAAAAAAAATTAACCAATATAAATAAAAAATATATATTATAATCTAAAATCTCAAAACCTAAGACTAATAACTCAAACTTCCTCCTAATTTTTCTTCTACTGTTTATATTTGTTGGAACCATCAATTCAAACATGCTCTCTTTCCCCTCTTATTTTTTCTTTTTATTATTTAAACTAAAATAAACATGATTATTATTGTTGTTATCATTGTTAGGCAAGGCAGAGACTAATGTTTTTACCTCATCATTTCTCTATTAATTTGCATTGAATAATGTACGAATTCAAAAAATTGAAGACATTTCCTAGTGTTTGCTTTTAAACAGACTTTCCTTTTTATAATTTTTAAAAGTACTCATTATTGGGAAATTTCTATTAGTTTATATAAAAAAAAGCTAATGGGTGGCAGGTGGCATTCTTAAATTTGTTCACGTGCCTTGTTTATGCTTCCACATTTTGCATACATGGTTGTTAGGGTCATATACATAATTCCTTCCTCAGATGAATGTGTAGTGAATTCATTTCATTCACACCAGTAACGTCAAGTAATCTAAAAAATAGAAGTAGAGAGCAAAATGAGGACAGAGCAATTTAGTTCATCATTTTAGAGTTGGTGCATAGGGGCTTTCATGCCCTGGTCCAGAACCAATTGTTGGAGAGGAGATCATTTCATTAATGCAAACCCAGTCCTAATAGGTGTGTAGGAGCAGCTGATCTCGTCCATATCTCTACAAGAAGCAAGTGGATCAACTACATAAAGTGGTGAATCATAATGTGACCAACATCTAGGCAATAAAATTTATAGGTTAGTATTGAAGGGTTTTTTATGGCGGTTGTTGATGTTGTAAAGGTAATACTTGTTGCGCTATCTTTAAAAAAAAATGCAGAGGCCTATTTTGTAAGCTTCAAACTTAGCCTAGGTGTAAATTATTTAAGTATTTAGTGTCAAATATGTGTTGCAACACCCTAGCCGAAAAGTTTGCAAAATGTGGACGCATAGACATGGTATGTGAACTATGTAACATGTGGCATTGCATGTTGTTGGCTAACAGATTGGGAACCTTGAGATATCACAATTTCATGCCCAAAAGGTGCCAAAGTTAACCTAACAGCTCTCAATATCAACTTTTAAACAAAGATAAATATCCTCTGAATTTTGTCGAGGTATAGCTCCCTCACAATATTTTCAATGAATTAAAATGCTTAAAATTAAATACCATGTATGCTTTTAACCAAAAAGCAGAAAAGGTAAACCCAATATCAGGAAAATTCCCAGATATCAAATGCAAGATCCAGCAAGTAAGAAGTATCAGCACAAAATCCAATTTCAGTTTAAACTACACAAGAATAAAATATAAACCCAATACCATTTGAGAAATGAAATCAATTATGAAGAAAACTCCATTACGCACACAAAGATATGATATGCATTAAGATGTTCTCAAACACAAATATCCAATAACTCAGATTAACTTCACAACTGAATACACATAGACAAAATAGTAATTTGATTCACATCAAAATATGTATTGAACAGCTTTCAAAGTGTCTAGAGAAAGAGCATATGAAAATAGATACAATTAAATAGGCAGATGAGTAACCGCCTCTTTTTCATGTCCATAACCGATCAAATGAAAAGACACATAAAAGAAAGAAAGAGAAGTTGAGCCATCACACTGGCATCGCTTCATTTCCAGCTTCTAGGGTCACCAAGGGTTTCTTCCGCCAAGCTTGGAAAGCTTTAAGCATGTGCATCAACTCCTTATGCTAGGGAATAGCCACATTTGTCATCGTCACCTTCCACGTCAAATGATTATCCTTAGATGTCTCCAAGGAGTGCTCACAAACCTGCATGAGATCAATTGCTTGGGATGTGACCAAATGTAATTTGCTAAGCTTTTGCAGGTGCTCAACATTGAGTGAAGGCGAATCAAGCTTTTCCTTAACCATTTTTGGAAACCGTTCATTAGACTCTTGGTTTCCATGTTATTCCTAATCTCACTTTTATCTTGGAGTAACCCAAGGGCCACCAGGGTGCCCAGTGCTTCTTCTAAAACAGCAATACTCTTGTCAATGATTTCCTTAAGTTTATGTACACTCTGTTTAGCAATCTGCAACTTCCACTCCACCCCTTTGTTCCACGCCAAGTAACAGGTGTCTGAAGCATTGGGTATAACCTGTTTTGCAACTAGCTTCTCCATATCACAGCTTAACAATAACTTCATTTCAATCTGATAGTTGTTCCGTAGCTTCTCCTCCTTTTCAATCGCAGTGATTTCATCCCCCGGAGTGGTCTTCAAAGTGTTTGTTTCTTGGAGGAATTTTATGGATTCAGAAATGACCAAGCTTCCCTTTTTAATCAAAAACCCACTCCAATCATTTGCAACCTTACTCACGATTTAGCAACTTTTGATTTTGATCATGGCCTCCTTTCCAACCATAGTTAGAGATTTCACAAAGGAATCAACTTGAGAAAGGGGTTGAGGAACAAGCTCGAAGATAGACCTCATACATTCAGTCAAGTCATGAACCTGGGCCTTTAATTCATTTTTACTTTCTTTATCCTTTTTTGATCTTTCAACCATTATGGTTGCGGATGCCTGAAAAATCTGAACATCTCCATCTCTAGTAGGAGGGCCAAGGTCTATTCTATTCACTTCAAAATCACTTGTTGTTGCCTGAGTAACATCCTTTTACGTTGAAGGGTGCACAATCTCTATTTGGAGGCTTCCTAATTTAGTATCATCTATCAACCTAGCAATAGTCTTCAACTTCTTCAATTTCAAGATTGAAGTCCTCTATAACAATTGGTCCACCATATCTTGCTTAGGTAAATCCAGTTGTATAGCTTTCCTTTTCCTTGATAAAGAGTCCTCTAACCAAGTCGGAGTCATCAAGACCTTAGTTGTCTTAAAACTTGGAGATTCGAATAATGTCCTAGTAACTGGAGGAGTGTTCTCTACAAATGCAATTGCTTGTGGCTTCTAAGATGTACCTACTTCTTTGATCGATGATTCATCCTAAGAGGGAGAAGAATTGATATTTAGGGTTTCCAAACCCTCTTCCTCATCTCCTTCATTCTCTTTTTCTAGAATAGGTAGGTTAAAGATATCTTCCCCACAGGTTTGTGAAAACACATTCTTATTAGGTGGGTCTTCACCACCATCTCCTTGTGCCCCTGATGGTAATGACTAGGAAGTGCCACCAGTTGATTGCCCGCTTGCACAAGTCTGAGAAGTACCTTCAGTAGGTCGTGAATCTTTAGATGTGGTGTGAGGACGAGATTGTTTAGTTCCTTTCTTGGTCACCCACTCTTGTGTTCTGGTCAAAACACTAGTAGTCCTTGCTTCAATAGTGTCCTTCTCTCTAAAGTTCCAGTCCATGGCAGGGATAGGCCAATTTTCTATCAATTCAATATACACTAGGTCTACCATGTCAGACCCATCTTCTACAATGCCCTGTAGATCCCACTTCAAATCATAAATAATTATTTGTTCCACTGCCAGTCTCATCCAACTCCTTCTCCTGACCTCATATTCATCAAAACTGTCAGCCCATTAATCTTCAAGGCTAGGATGGTGATAAAAATTTAGGCTTAATTTCATATTATTTTTAATATAATCTTTTAAATCAAAAGGAGTTTTCTCCTCATATGAAAGCATGTTATACTTGGACAATTCTCTTTCAATATTTAGGGCATCAGACATAGATTGACAACTATAAGCACCAAAACCAAAGGGAAATCGAATTGTCAACCTTTTCCTATCTTGGCACAATCTATTTACATCAGCTATTTGTGTGCTTACTTCAATGAGCACCCATTTATCTTCAGGGTATTTAGGAAATTTGATCAGGAATCATACATATCCACCAACCCTTATGTAGGAGAATCTCTGCAACTGAATAAAATGGTTGCCATAGAAATTTACAAATTGTATTACTTCAAGCGATAAGGTCTCATTGTAGGACGTCCCTGTAACTCCCTGACCATTCTCATGGTGAAAGTGTCAGTCACTCTCCTGAAATGCTAAAAGCTCTTATAAAGCTTAAGTTTATCAAAATAATCATATATAGGTACTTTTCCTGGAGGTAAATCACCTGGTCTTAACCCAGGCCAAGGTCTAGTGTTGGTGATGGCATATATCAAGTATGAGGACATATAGAAAAACCTGTTGAGGGTAAAGAATGTCATCAACTTGTGCAGGAGGTCACTGATAATTTCTGCCCAATCCAGGAATTGTCCTCCACTTAGCATAATCTCAATGACAAAATACATCCATTCCTCAAATCCATGAACATCTTTGTTTCCCCTTATCCTATGTAGTAATACCACAATGTCGGCCACTTCTTCCACAAAATGGGCTCTATGTAGTTTATAGGGAAATTGGGACTTGCCCCTCTTAGGCTTGGCCAACCAATTCTTTGCTATTTCATTTTTGTAAACCCCTTTCTTTGTGGAAAATTCATTTGTCATGTTCTTGGTGAATACTCATCTTTTTTTGGGATTCTCAGACAAGATACGAAGGTGGACCTCTGGAATTTCAAGACTAGATGGTTATCTTCTTTCCTAACCTCTTGTGTATGTGAATTGTAATGCCTAATGCATTCTAGGATGAGTTTGGGGCATTGCACTACTAGAGGGAATGTTGCAACTTCAACTAACCTGTTGTCTATCACTCGTTCAATGATGGATTGGGTTTATTGAATTTGCTTCATAATTCATCCAAACTCACAGGCCCTAGATGAGTATCACCAATTTTTGGCCCCTCATAGGTTAGCTCGGACACATATCCATAACCCGCATATTTAACCCTCGCCATGGATGAGTGTTTATAGCTCTAACAATAGATATCCTTATAAAATGCAAGCAAAAATAATCTAGGAAAGCAAACTGAAACAGGTTATTACTGTAAATACATTAATGGTGAATCATGTAGCATGAAATTTTGTGTCTCGTCTGGCTCGTCCTCGAATAATTTCATCACAATGAAAATGTTTGTTCGATCCTTTAAACTTTCTTAAAACTTCATGAAAAAACATGAGAGTAGATGGGTATTTAATATCTTAACTTGCTCCATGACACGTGGTAGCTGTCACTTCACCTTTTTCAACATAACAGTCTTTCAAAAATTGAAAGCAAACGTCTATAAGCGGTGAAGTGGTGAGTTCAACGAAATTCACAAAAATGTGCCCAAGTTCGAACATGTCAAGATGTCTCCTAGACAATAATCATCACATAGGAAATTAAAGAAGGTTCAACAAACTACACAAAACACCGCCCAGGTTGGGAACATGGAAAAGTGATATAAAACAAGCATAAGCAATGAGGCGGGTGGTACAGCGAACTATACAAGATACCGCTCGGGTTCAAATGACTTCATAAAATACCGCCTGTGTAGGACTAAGCCACTTATAAGTTGGTGGACGACTTTTCATGAAGCGGGGAAAAAATATAGGGTAACACATGCACAACCCTATTTTGTAAGATTTGAACTAAGCATATTCTTAAATTAATTCATATGAATTCTTGAAGGTATATGCATATGGATTTCTAATTTATATTTTTCTTGAGCTATGGATGCAAAATACATGTTTATTTTTCAAATTTTCCAATTGTGCATATATTTTAAGGAAATTTTGTTTTTGCATATGACTCAAACTTTAAAGCAATTTAGATCTATTTTTATGTGCGAGTGATCCCACAATACTAGTTTACAATTTCTAGGAGATCTTGTTTTTTGCTGAAATCACATATTTTTAGAAAATATAATGATTTAAGCTTTGAAAAGTTCCATTTAAAGGATTCCAATTGAAGAGGGTTTGATCTAACCACCTTAGATCAAACCCCCTTGGATAGAACACTGTTAGTTTTAAACCCTACCTATAACGGAGTCTCTTTTACACCTATCAAAATGTTGATAAAAAACCACTTTTGATTTCCCTTTTGGGGGATCAAATGAATTCATTTAAAATTTATTTTTGTATGTAGTCTTTATTATAAGCTTCCCAAAAAGTATAATTTTAAATAAATTTAATTTTATTATTATATTTATTTTTATTTCTTGTGAATGTAGGTTTTCAAGAAAATCAAGCTCTTTGTTCTGCACATGTAGAAAAATAGCAAATTATCAACAAAAAAATTTGAAAAATATCAGTGCACTAGATATTGAAGTCCTTGATCAAAAAAAAAATTTGAATTTCGATACATACAAAAAAAGTTACGTTGTATACAGTTCGCCTATGTCTGAATTGTAATTGGTCTGACTTCAAAACTTAATTAAGGAAAAAATATTCAATAAAACACTATGAAACCAAATGAAAGCACTAGATATCATAGTTACAAATCTAAATTCAAAAAAAGTAGAATTTTATCCTTCATGGAAAAAAAGTTATGTTGTATCTGATGAGCATCACTCCTTAAAAATGGTGTTTACTAAAAAAAACTAGTTTTCGAAGGAGATGGAAAAACAAGTGCAATATAATTCCAAAAATTTTGAAAAAAATATATTTAGAATCTGCAGAAAAAATGTCACAAATCATTAGTTTGCATCATCTTGAAATTTCTCACGGTTTATCAGTTATAGGTGCCCGAAAGTGAAGATTTAGTTAGAAAAAATTAGTTTAGTGTCCATTTTGGCCAAAAATTGTAAACCAGTATTGTGTGATCACCCACACCCAAGTGAGTAGGTCCATTTAATGAATATTTAATGACTATGGATGCTCTTTTTAATACCACAGGAAAATTCAAATTAAAAAATATTCAAAAATCAAGTCATATAATTCTTTACTATATTATGTGACCTATAAATGCTAAAAAGTGGTGCTTGATTTCAAACAAACATACATTTTGAAAAAAAAAACAAATGGCCTCTGCATTCTACATCAAAAGTGTATGTATTGAGGACACAGATTAGAGTACAATGTTGATTGAGAGGTTTTGGTGCATGAATTTTCATTTTGACATGACCTTGCTTACATGCTAAGTTGGATTTATAAATGTCAACATGTTCGACAAGACATGTCATCTCCTTGTCTCCTTAGACCTCTGTTCATACAAATATTGGCAAAATGAATCAATGGTTGGTAAGGTTTCAATTATCTGGCAAGGCGTATCATTGTTTTTCCACCATGCAGGGAGAAAATGAGCTCGTGAAGTTCAAATATGGAAATGCCTTCGGCGTAAAAATGCAGAGATATATCAATTTGAGAAATCCATTTTGTTACTTATTATTGTGTGTTTGTAATAATAAATTCATTAGTTACTATGATCAATGCTTCTTACCTAACCTAAAAGATGCAAAATAGAATGCAAAAGAAAGAAAGAACATTTAAACACCTCAAGATTGGGCTATGTTAACTCAAACAAAATAGAGATAAAGAAAATCATATTTATACCTTGTATGAGTTGCTCCTTGGTTGGCCCTTTGATAGTTGATGTTTTGTATGCTCCTTGATGTAAAAATGTGATGAAAATGGATGCAAAATGTTCTAAATGAGATGAGGAACGCAATGAGCTATGTGGATAGTTGGATTGATGAATACAAATGCAAGTGATAAAAACTTGAAAACATGCAACAATGGAGGTTTGTGAGTGAAAATGCAAGTGTGAGAGCTAGACCTTGAATGCTTGAATGTGATGAAATCCTAATGAGAGAATTGAAAGAAAATATTTCATTTTAAGGGAGATTTCTATAGAGAATTGAACAGTTGAGATTTTTCCAACATGGGAAAGATGAAGGGTTGTGATGAGTTGAGGACTCACAAGCCCTCACATATTTCCATGTGGAGGATGAAGTGTCACAAGGACAAATGAGTTGGAAAAGGGACATGTGAGGTGGAGGTACTTGCAAATACCTTGGGATGAGGAGAAGATTCCCTTAAAAAGGAATTTCTTGTTCCCATATGGGAGGAAAGTGACATATGAGGAATTTTAGTATTCCTCAAAAATCTCCATGGGGAAGAGAGAAGTGGTTGGGGAAATAAATGTGAATTTTAAATTCACATGATTGGAAGTACCTTGTGGATAAGAGAAGGTCCTTATAATGGAAGGTTTTTGACCTATGTGACTGATGTGACAAGTGAGGAGTTCTAAAACTCCTAACAACTTGCATGGGGAAGAAGAGAGTATTGGAGGGATAAATGTGAATTTTTAATTCACATGGGGCAGAGGATCTAGGCCAAATGTGGAAATTGTGAAGGTTGACCAAAAAGGTATGCTAAATGTAGCAAGGGGATTAGATTAAGGTTGTGCAAACAGGTGATTAAGAAGATTAATGAGGGATTAAAGGCAACTAGACAAATATGGAGGATGTGACATTAATCCTGATTAAAGGTGTGCACATCCTAATCATGGATTAATTAGACTAATCTAGATTAGAAGAAGGTTATGGAGGATGTGACAAGGAAAGAGAAAAAGAGGAATTTAAAATTGATTTAAATTCCAAAAGATTAAAGAACCAAATTAAATAAATTGATCTATTTATTTAATTTAGAGAAAGGATGAAAGGTAAAGTATTTAATTGTAAAATTAAATACTTTAGGAACCTTAGAAAAATGGGAAATATTGATTAAATAAGTAACTTAATTAATATTGATGAAATAAACGAATGAAGGAGATGGGTTTGACAATATGGGAGTGGTCAATTTTGGATGTCTACATTTTTCCCCTCTTCAAAATATTGTTAAAATAACAGTGTTTCGAAGAAAAATAAAATGCAGATGACTCTATAGAGGAAGCAACTAGAAAATGATGCCCCAGCATGGGAGGAGTTGCGTGAGGTTACGTGAGTTGCCTAAATGGAGGGAAATGAAAGGAGATGCCCCAATCTCACAAGGGAATGACCATAACGAAGGAATGGAGGAAAATGGTAGGGTATGCCCCCTTGAGAAGGCGGTTGGGGAAGAAAAAGGGGCCCCAAATGAATTCTCGATATGAGGAAACAGAAGGTATCATTGGATATTGAATTTTGAACAGAGTGAAATAGACACACGGTTTGCAAATGGCGGCCCCAAGAAGTTAGAGGATTAGTTGAATGAAAAAGAGGCGTAAATAAAGGGGAAAAATACCCTTCACTTAAAAAAGGTTAAAAGGGAGGGAAAGAGTTATATAAGGTAATTTTGGAAATTACCACTCCTCATTTGCACACCTAGCAATTGAGTGAGAGAGAGTGAAGAGGAAAGGAAGGAGACGAGGAGACGAGGATTTCGAAGGATTACAATTCTGACATCATCCATCAGGTAGACAAGGTACGGTGGTTCCTCCACGAGCGCGCGGTTCCACCTCAGGTTAGGTTCAAAACCCTCTTTGTGATTTTAAGCATTTTAGGATGTATTTTTTAAGTTTTAATTTTTTTGAAAACATGGGTTTTGGGATGGGGGTAGTTTAGGAAAATGGGTCGGGGTGAAATTTCAATTTCACTGAGCAGGTAGGTAGAATCACCTGTTAAAGGCAAGGGAAAGGGGGGTGAATTTTTCCAATTAGAGAGTAAATGAGTGCGACGACATCAAAGGGGGCAGAGTTGGATCATACTGTGTGGGTGTTGTTTGGACGAGATGATCTACCTGTGCAGAGGCAAAGGTTGGATATGGACCGATGCCTGGCATTGGGGGTGCCTATGCTACCATTATACCTATGCGGGTTGATTAGTAGGCTACTGTTACTAGACTGGAGTGGAAGTTTTTGCAGCCTGAGCTACATGGACGTGATACGACACATCGTCGAGGGGAGAGAGGGGTAGTTCACATGGGGTACATGCGTACTAGCACAGTTGTACAAAGACATGCAAGTTGTGTGCTACCAAGAGGTGCTCAATGTGATGCAGGTGATGTTGCTATAGGTATGGGCCTAGGAGCACATCAATGTTTCCAGGCCAGGAGTGGTGAGAGCAATATTAGAGGATGAGACAACACTAGTAGCTTACTGGTACATGACAGAGTATGGCTAGGTGTATCACTATGAGGGCTTCAAGAATTTGGATAGATGGAGGAGGACACTAGATGACCTTCGGGAGGAGGATATAGTGTGGAGGTCATACATGACATAGCGGTTTTTGGGATGGAGAGATGAGGAGAGGCAGAGAGGCTACTTCTACACCAAATGCTTCATAGTCAGGAAGGAGCCACAGACAGTGGAGGCTTATAGGCCAAACAAAGTGACCAAACAGTTTGGGATTACACAGGACATTCTGCACGGACCAGAGAGGTTTTGACGGATTACATGAGAGCTGCCATGGAGAGAGCTAATTTTGCCAAGGTTTGCAAGAGAGCATTAGGAGACATTGCAACTATCACCCTACCTAGGCAGGACTGGAGAGGAAGTAGAGGCAGGAGTGACAATTCGATACACCGCATGGTATCTTCATCATCAACCTAGACAAATTACTCCAGAGGAGCCTATTGTGGGGGCATTGGGGTTTGGGCCAAAGGATGAGCTTCGATTGGAAAGCTAGGGGAGAGGGATGAGGGTACAGTAGAGGAGAGGACAGGAGGCAACTAGAGAAGTAGGGGGTGCGGGGGCCACAGGACAATAGGATAGAGGACAGGGCGAGGTTGAGGCCACAGGGCAGCAGGAGAGGAGGAGGAGGAGGAGGAGATAGCGGAGGAGATCTAGAGTGGGGATCGAGGAAGATGAGGGGAGAGATGAGGTAGGGACAGAGTAGAGGAATAGGAGAGGGCAGGAGGCAGCTGGAGTAGTAGGCCAACAGGAGAGAGGAGAGATGGTGGCTGGAGCAACAGGGTAGCAGGAGAGAGGATAGATGGTCGTTGGGGCAGCAGAGCAACAGGAAAGGTGAGGAGGAGGAGACCATAAATGAGAGCCTGAGTGGAGGTTGAGGAAGAAGATGGAAGAGATGAGGAAAATGTGAAGATGATGGATGAGAGAGATGAGGCAGACGTGGAGGCAATGGATATGGATGTTCATGATATTCCCCCATTGGCCATGGTGCCACGTATAGCAGAGGATTCGGCTATACTGTTGAGAGGGGCCATGGCAAGATTACAGATCATTGAGCAAAGACTAATAGATGCAGATGCTACAAGATGCAGACTAGAGGCAAAGGTGAGTAGGCTACGAGCAGAGGTGGCCAGTGTGCGAGCAGAGGGCGAGAGGGCTTTCAGCCCTGTAGTCGATGCAGCGTCGCAGTATGAGGAGCTAAAGGTACAAAGGGATGGTCTGTGAGTTGAGGTGAGAAAACTATGAGCAGAGGTGACTCAACTTGAGGGAGAGGTATCCAGAGAGCATGAAGAGGGGGTAGCGACAAGATGGGAGCGAGACAAGCTAGAGGCAATGGTGACCATACTGTAGGCGAGATGACAGCGAGAGTCGGGAGGAGTGACAGAACAAGCAACAGTGGAGACCCTGGCACAGGCTGAGAGAGACATGGATGATTTGAGGATACAGTTGGAGGGACTACTAAGAGAGAGGACTAAGCTGATACGGGAGCAAGACGAGCTCCATGACAAAGTTGAGGTAGCAGATCAAATAGTGGGGGACATGGGGCTGATGTAGGCAAGGGAGGATGCTATGAGGGTCCAGGTACAGACCTTGCAGATAGAGAGGGATGCAACACAGACACAGGTTTAGACCCTTCAGGGTGAGAGGGATGCAACACTGATATAGATGCAAAGCCTGCAGAGGGAGAGGGATGCAGCGGTGGCTCAGGCACAGACAGCAGAGAGAGAGGGATGTAGTACAAGCTTAGGCACAGGCAGGGTAGGGTGAGGGTGGTGAGGCAGGGGCAGATCTACAGAGATTGCAAGCACAAATATAGGCTATTTAGACTAAGAGGGATAGGGCCACCAAGCAGGGATCATAGATGGGGACAGAGATGGATCAGCTAAGGTTGGCACAGGACACATGGGCGCATGAGTGGAGATCCATCAACGGGGATTGAGATAGATATAGACATGAGTGGAATGTAGCTAGGTATCAGGTTGCGGAGAGAGATGATTATATGAGGGAGGCAACCTACTGGATGTGTGCTTATCAGTAGGTAGTTCTAGATCTGGTACAACACACAGCTCGCTATGTCCGACAAGTGCCTTACATGCCTGTACCATCCTAGTCACTAGGGACACATACCTGAGGGTACAACGACTACCAAGCGACTCCTCCGCGTAGAGGGTCGGTGCTCGACTCTCCACAAAGGTCAGATGTGGGCAGCTCATAGTAGAGATGACAAAGGACAGGTGACAGGATACCAGTTTTTGATAAGTGCATGATGGATTGACAGTACAAAGCAGCAGAGATCAGAGTTGATCTAGAGCCTTGTTTTTGTACTTTATTCGATGATATATGTGATGGATATGTATTTTGATTATATGATGGACATTATATTTTGATATGCGACAACCTTTATTGACTCTATGTGATATTCATATGATGGATGATTCTATTTATGCATATGTATGTGTTTATGCTTTTATGATAGATGATCATGATGATGTGATATATGTATATGCTTATGATGATGTATGTTGATGTTTATATGGATGAGATGTATGATATGTATGACGAATAACGTGTATGATGTAGGACATGATGGATGATTTATGACTTTATATGCTATGGATATGGTTCTAACAACTTGTGATGCAGGTGGTGATGTATGCAATGTGCTTATGATATGGTCTAATATGGAAATGAATGATTAATGCAATGAATCTGTAATGTTTAGAATAAGCAAATGTAATTAATCTAAACAACAGAAGTTAAATATGAGATAGTAATGCACATGAAATGAAATGCAATGAATCTATAATGTGAGAGGAAATGTGATTAAATTCCTTACAAATACTAATGGATAAATGAAATGCAACATGGATAGTAGATGGACTTTATTTGTGATCATGCTTGCTTTAGCTTATACAAAATAAAGATGTGTGATAGGCGAGTGTGATGGACTAACATGAAATGCAATGCAACATGAACATAAGTTCCAATAAGGACTTGCATAGTAATGAGGGTAGATGGTAGGCGTATTTTTGGCTTAATGGCAAGTATTGTCCTTGCAATCATTACAAAATTGAGGGAAGATGGGTGTGAAACCGCACCTGTCAAGAACTGTAGGTATCCTGAGAAGAGTGGGAAATGGAAGGAGGAATGTTTGCACAACCAAAATCATAGGTCATAGGTCAAGTATGAATGCAATGCAACAGAGTTGATCATGAAATGCAATCTTAATACAATTTTCCATTTTTGGAGCACTAATTTTTGCTATAGCATAAGACACTAGGTACCATGGTATGTAAACCAAGGCAAAATTAGCGTCCAATGCATAAAACAAGCATAGAAGACAAGAAGGTTATTCCAACACCCAAAAGTCACGAAGACCTTGGTCGAGCCAGGCATTGGGATAACCATGAGCACAAAAGGATACCCCAGCGCAACACAAGACCTTGGGGATCTTGGTGGGTACTATGTAGGACAACCAAGAAGACAACAACACAACAAAAAGATCAAGTTATGCCCCTATGTTAACTGATCAAGACACACCATAATATGATGGATCATGGCGGCCTTAACAAGTTGTGATAGGGAGCTCAATTGATAAATAAAAGCCAAAAGTATCAAAAGATCGCAATTAATTTCAAAATGTCCTTTGCCATAGGATCAAGAGGATGGATGGGGTTGATGAGGTTTGTTAGGAAGGATGCATCCTGTTGAGACCAAAGATGGATACTATACTAAAAGATCAATAAATGACACAGGAAATTATGATACTAACTGAATCTCATGATACAAGTGGATCTCATTTGTGAAGAACCAGCTAGATAAGGACATACTTGACGACATGACACAAGACACGAGACACAAGACTGACACACCCTAACAACCTACGGGCTCGGGGGCTGATCAAAGATTAGCCTTGCCTACGTGAAAGTGCAGAGCCCTCATAGTTCAAGGAAAGACTATGGATAAAAGCAGAAAGAGGACTAATGAAGACAAGTGATGGAAACAACAACCAAGAAAGAAAAATAAAACAAAGCCCTGGGGTGGATCAAAAGATCAACCTTGCCTACGTGAAAGTGCAGGAGCAACGTAGTTTGAAAAGGACCAAAAGACGGACTAGGGATAAGAGTGTAAAGGGGACAATGGAGACCACAATGGATGACCAAAATAGGATGGAAAAAAATGCCCCAGGGGTGGATCAAATGATCAGCCTTGCCTTCATGAAAGCGCAAGGGCAACATAGTTTGAAAAAGACCAAAAAGATCGACGTGACGCAATGGGATCTAAATGAAGACTGACATGATGAAGGATCCTAGATGGACATAAAGGCTTAACAATATGACGAGACTTGCGACACAAGCTTAGATTAGGATAAAAGCTCAAGATGATGGATAGCAGATGAAGATCGTCCAATGCTCAACCAAGATATACCAAGCGATGAGATAATGGATGCAAATGAAAGCAGAGGATCAATCAGATGGTAGGATATGAAGTCAGAATGGATGGAAACATAAAGTGACTAGGACACGAGGTAGATAATGATTAAGCCCTTTACGAATGGTGCCTGTGACCAGATTTTCACCATATGTACTTATCCAAGGTGCCTCCAAGGGTGGTTTTCACCACAAGACAAATTATTTCTCTAAATTTTTGGATTTTTTTATTTTATTTTATTTTTTTGTGTTTTTGATAATTTTTACCTTTTTTTTGTATTATTGGATTTTTGCAGGATAGGATACCCCGGTTGATTTAAGTGCAGAACCTTTTCAGGTGCGTGATATTAATGGGCTCCTCTAGGGACTCTCCTTTAGGCTTGGCAAGTCTATAGGCCCCTAATCCATACTTGGTTTTGATGACATAAGGACCTAGCCAATTCGCTTCAAATTTTCCTTTCTTATCTCAGTCTTGTTGAGTGCGTTGATTCTCCTTGAGGACTAAATCACCAATGTTAAACTGGCAAGGACGAACCTTCTTGTTGTAGCTTATTTTCAGACGATTCTAATAGGCTTGAAGGTGGTTATATGCTTTGATTCATCTTTCATCTAGGAGTTCTAGCTGGCTGAGTCTTGCAACTTGAGCATCTTCATCACTGATAATATTCTTCAAGGATATTCTCAGTGATGGGATTTCTACCTCTATCGGCAAGATAGCCTTGGCACCATAAATGAGAGAATACAGAGTGGCATCGATAGGGGTGTGGATGGAAGTGTGGTATGCCCAAATGGCAGGATGGGTGTGAAGGTGCCAATCTTGACCAGTATTGTTGACCACCTTTTTAAGGATCTTGATGAGGGTTATGTTGGTGGCTTCTGCTTGACCATTACCCTAGGGGTAATAAGGCGTAGACCAACGATGTTGGATATAGAAGGTGTCACAAAGGTGTTTCATAGAATGGTTCTTGAAAGGCTTTCCATTATCAGAAATGATGGTGGATGGTATTCCATATCTGCAAAGAATATGAAAGAGGATAAACTTGGAAATTTGAGTACCTGTGATCTGTGAGTGGCATTGCTTCCACCCACTTGGTGAAGTACTTAGTTGCTCGTAATGATGAAGGTATGGCCATTGGAGGACGGGGGATATATCTTGTCGATTAGGTCAAAACCCCACTGAGAGAAGGGCCATGGTGCTATAAGAGGCTGTAGATCTTGTGCTAGAGCATGTATCAAGTCGATGTGTTGTTGACAGGGTAAGCACTTCTTGATGAACTCACAAGAATCATGTTCTAATGTAGGCCAATAATATCCTTCTCAAATAATTCTCTTAGCTAGGACCATGCCATTTGAGTAGGCCCCACATACACCACTATGTACTTTCGTTAATGTAGTGTGGGCTTCAGTCTCGTTCAGGCACTGGAGTAGGGTTCCATCATACCCACGTCGATAAAGCATATCACTTACAATGCTGTAACGGGATGTTCATTGGATGAAATATTTATGTTGGTTTCATGTGAGATTAGGCAATAGAATGTCATCGTGAAGGTAGGTGTAGATATCATGGTACCAAGGGGACATGGGACCTACAATGTCACAAACCATCTCACTTTTTGGGATATTGTATGTCAGGATTAAGAGTTGTTCAACAAGGAACTCACATTCAGTTTTGTCTTTGGGCATGTCAATTAAGGAACCAATGGTAGCCATGGCATCTTCTGCTTTGTTTTGTACTCTTGGAATCTGATCAAACTGGATGGAAGTGAAATACTTATTGAAGTCATCTACCATGTGTTTATAGGGTAGTAGCTTATCATCTTTTGTGAGAAACTCATCATTGACCTGTTTGATGATTAATTGAGAATCACCAAAGACTCTTAGGTGGGTGATATTCCATTGGATTGCAATTTTGAGGCCGGTAAGAAGAGCTTCATATTCAACTCTATTATTTGTGCATGGAAAGGCTAATGTAAATGACTTTGGTATATAATCTCCTTAGGGAGTGACAAGCAAGATTCCTGCCCCTGATCCATTGTGTGTGTACAACCCATCAAAGTACAATTTCCATGTGGCCACTTTTGTTACTGTGAAGACTCCATCAAGAAATTATGTTGTTAGGGGGTAGGCATCTACTACGGGAGTATCTTCCAGCTGATCAACTATCACTTGTCCTTTAATAGCTTTTTGATCCACATATTCTATATCAAAGTCACTCAGAAGCATGACCCACTTAGCCATGCGACCAGTTAGAATTGTCCTAGATAACAGGTATTTGAGTGGATTGACCTTGGAGATGAGCTTTACTGGATGATTGAGCATGTAATGTCAGATTTTTTGTAAACTGAAAACCATGGCTAGGCAAGCTTTTTCCATTGGGGAATAATTAATCTCATAACCAACTAGGGTTCGACTGATGTAATAGATTGCTCTTTCCTTTGATGACTCATCATTTTGTGCCAACAATGCCCCCAGTGCCACTAAAGTAGCAGAAATATACAATAGGAGTGGCCTACCAGGAATTGGTGGCATAAGGATTGGTGGGTGAAACAAATACTCCTTGATTTTTTCAAAGTCGAGTTGACACTGCTAGTCCACTTAAAAGTAGTATCCTTCTTCAGGAGATGAGTGAACGATTGACACTTGTCGGCTAATTGAGCAATGAATCACCAAATGGATTGTAACTTACCTTATAGGCTTCTTAATTGTTTGAGATTTCCTGGTGGAGGCATCTCCATAATCACCTTTACTTTCACTTGATGTCACCCCAAAGATACATTTCTTTAGATTTAGCCTTAGCTTATACTGCTCTAAATGCTCAAAGATCTTCTTGAGGACCATAGAGTGTTCTTCCCTTGTTCATGACTTCCCTAACAAATCATCAACATAATCTTCCATGATGATGTGGATGACATCATGGAAGATTACAATCATGGCTCGTTGGTAGGTTACCCCTACATTGTTAAGACCGAAAGGCATGACATTATAACAGAATGTGCCCCATGGTGTGGTGAAAGTTGTTTTATGTTGGTCTTCAGGTGCAATTTTGATCAGATTGTATCCAGAGAATCCATCCATAAGGGAAAGCATCTCGTGTCATGCAGTGAGGTCAACAAACATGTCAATGTTTGGAAAAGGAAAATCATCTTTGGGGCAGGCCTTGTTGAGGTCACGGAAGTCTGTACATACTCTAATAACGCTATTTGGTTTGGCTACTGGCACTATGTTTGAGATCCATTCTGAATAGTCAATGGGCCTTATAAATCTTGCATCTAATAGCTTCTTCAATTCTTTCTTAACCAGTAGAGCCACTTGGGGGTGCATTTTTCACAGCTTTTGCTTGACAAGTTTGGCATCAGGATGTACATCCAAGTGATGTACTACTAAAGCAGGATCAAGGCATGGCATGTCTGAATATGTCCATGCAAAATTGATTATGCCTTCTTTGAGAAGCTTGACGATGGTAGAATATTCTTCCTCTGACAGTGCTTTGGCTACATAAGTGATTTTGGGATCCTCTTTAGTTCCCAAATTTATTTCTTGAGTTTCTTCTATCAGGACAGATGATCATTCAGAGCGCAAATTTCCTACAAGGGGAAGATGAACATCCCAATCTTCTAGCACCTCATCAAGGTTTTTGCTATCAGATACACCCTTTGTTTTTACTTTTTCTAGGTCAAGAAGCGCCTCAAGGAGGTTTTTTCTAGGTGGCCCCTTTTGCTTTTGTTTCTTTTTACTTTTGCAGTTAGGGTGTTCATCTTCCCCCAATCTCATAAGATGTACGTATTGATCCATTGTGGGAAAGGTATTGATAAGTGTGCTACCATGTAGGTCCCAATCTATGAGTTCAAGATGTTTAAGAGATAGGATAATGGTGCAAATGTATAAGCAGTCGAACATGGAAGAGAGGTCAGTGTGATCTACATCATCATATGTGTGTATGATGGATTCCTCCTCTGGTATGTCTTCAAGGAGATTGTTTCTCTCACTGACGTTGTTAGAGGCACTAGATGATGCTATAGGTCCCTTTTTTTTTGTGTCATGACCCAAGCCAGAGTATCTTGGTCTTATTGTAGCCTCAATATGTGTTTCCTTCCTTGCTCTTCGGCACCAAGGCCTCCCCCCTGATAATTGTACTTCTCTACAAACTTAGAGGGCCAAGGATAGTTCTCCTAGAAATATTTTTTCAAAGGAGGGGAGGGATCAGGTTCCTCATGATAGACCCATTGGCTTATGTCATCTTCTGGCGCATCTTGTCTTAACCCAAGAGAATGGTAAGAACTAGTTCTCACGTTCTTGGAGCTCAAAGTGATAGTATTGTCTTCTGGTTTTGGTGTAGATTGCAAAGGTTGTCCATACGTGTGTGGTGAGGGTGGCATAGTTGCCATGTTCAAAGTTGTGCACATCTCATATTCACCACATCCCTTGTCAATGATCTAGACTTTAGTAAGGGTGGAATCAGATGTGGATGATGGAGTGGATGAAGTGGTGGCTAATGTGGTGGTAGATGATTGGGATGATGATGTCTACGACGGTCCCATTTCCACTCCAAGACAATAGTGGGAATGAGGAAAAGAAGCTTCTAGTGTGTGGCAATATTCAAATGGTTGGGGATCCGCGTGTATGGTAACTTCTACCCCATTGAATGGGAATTTTAGACATTGATAGTATGTGGATGGAACAAGTTGCATGGCATGAATCCATGGGCAGCCAAGGAGGAAGTTATAGGGGAGTTCCAAATCAAGGACATGACAAGTAGTGTATTGCACAACTTTACCAACCTGGATCGGAAGACATATTGTTCATTCAAAATAACACTCTGCATTATCATATGCCTTGAATGTTATGACTTGATTATTTAGATCACCATGGGTGTATCCAACCTGTTTTATGAATTTCAATGTACAAAGGTTCAGGGCAGAACCATTATCTAGCAAGACCCTCTTTATTTTATGTCAATTCACAAGGACCTCTAGATGGAGGGGACAATTATGATTAGAGTCAATGCAGGGCATGTCATTTTGGCTAAAACTAAGTTGATAGGTGGTGGAGAGGCACCCTACCAATGCTTGAAATTGCATAGGGTCTATGTCATTAGGAACTTGGGTGTCCCGTAAGACCTTATTTAGTATTTCTTGGTGTGCGGGAGAAGACTTAAGCAAATCCAAAATGGATATCTGTGTCGAATTCTTTCCCAGATGGTTAAGGATGTTGTATTGAGAATTCACAGGTTGGGGTTGGGTGGATGTGGAGGATCCAAGGACTGTGATGTGGGTTTGATGGGTGGTGACAACACATTGTGGGTCCTTTCCCTTTACGTGTGTCATAGATACACGTGATTCCACTTGTTCAATATGCATGACGATACCTTGGTAATTGAATGGCACATTTTTATAACTGAAGTTGTTGGTGTTGTTATTCTGATCATTACTATTGCTAGGCCCTAGATTTGAATTTTTGTTAGGCCCTTGGTTATGTTTAGGGAAGGAATTCTGATATATATGCAATTGAGCATTGGACAAGGGTGCGTGTTGGCATCCACATGTATGTCACCCTGATCTATAAGATCCTAGATGTACGTTTTCAAACCTTGACACTTGTTCAATGTATGCCCTTTAATCTTGTGGAACTCACAATACTCATTTTCTTTGAACCAATTTGATTTGGGCTTGGATTCGTCGAGTGGCTTGGTCACAAGATATGTGATCAAGTAATTAGTTTGTAGAAGCTTATTAAACACGACACTTAGGGGTTCTCCTAATTGAGTGAATTGACGCTTGTTACCCCCTTGATTGTTTTGATTGGATTGTTGGGATGGACAAGGTGCCCCTTGAGGCACTGATATGGCATTAGGCATTGGCTACTGAGGAGGAGGATATTGTTGCTTCTAGGAACCATTGGCCACTTGAATTTTTTTAGTGTCAGTGACACCATCATTGACAACTTTTTTGTTTTTGTTCCAATAACAAGGCTTGTCTCTAGAAAATTTCTCTCTATCAGAGTTAAATATTTTCACTAGCCCTTTAGCAATGAGGGCTCTCTCAAGGATAGGACCTTTCTCCATGATTTCAACAAAGGTTATGACACAATGGAGTCTGAAGTTGTGGGTCATGTCCAAATGGGAGTTTTCGATGAACAAGGTGACCATGTCCTTTTCCCTTACCGAGGATTTCATGTGATTGTCTAGGGCTCGCCATCTTTGAAGATAGCTCGCAAAGGTTTCTCCCTCCCGCTGCTTTTCCTTCAGGAGATCTAAGGTATCTATATCCTTCTCCAAATTGAAGGAGAAGTGGGAGACAAACTCTTCTGAAAGTTGTGCAAAAGACTTGATAGATCCTTTCTTAAGACCCATAAACCAATCAAGAGCTATTCCCTATAAACTCCTAGGGAAAAATCTCATGAGGTAATTGTCATTATGCATGAATTCTTGATAGTGGGTGTAGAACTCTTGAAGGTGACCCTTGGGGTCTTTGGTTCCTTTATATTTATCAAATTTTGGCATTTCAATTTTTTTTGGGAAGGAACCAATGAAATAGAAGGATCAAACGGGTAGGGACAAATGTCCTCACACTTGAATGATCTTTTTCCAGTCCTTGCTTGTAAGTCCTTTAACACAACTTTGACTTCTTCCAGATCTTGATTGATAGGCATTGCAGGAGTCGGATTGGATGAAATAGGCTAATTGTATGGAGGATACTATTGATATGATGAGGATGGTGTTGAAGTAGTTGGATCATAAGCAAGTTGAGGTGTGTATGGAGGAATTTTTTGGTACTGATTGGCATAACCAGATTGTGGGTTGAGGTAAGGTGGATAGGATGGATTGTGATGGTAAGAGGTGGAAGCCGCTTGTTGGTATGGTGGTTGATGTTGATAGTATGAGGTGGATGGGGTACCCTACTGGTATTGCATAGTAGCTTGATAGTACAATGATGTTGCTGGTAAGGTGGCGGTTGCTGATAGTAAGAGGTGGATTGAGCACCCTATTGATAAGGTGGTTTTTGTTGCGTATAGGATGTGGATGAAGCACCTTGTTGATATGAAGGTTGTTCTTGAGCGTAGTATGGATTGGACTGGTAATTGTATGCAATGTTGGGTTGTTGCATGATGTATGGAGGTTGTTGAAGATTAGACTGCTGCTGGTATGGGTTTGTGTGCGATTGCAGCAGATTAGTGTAAGGAGGTGGTTGAGTCTGTGGGGGATTTTGGACAGTCACATGCATGTTTTGATTAGGATTGGATGCAACAACATAAGCAATGTACATACTAGACAAGTGGTAAAGATACTGCGTGAGAGGATTTTGTTGTGTTTGCATGGGAATGTGTGTATGATGGGCTGGTTGTTGTTGTTGTGGGGGTTGCTAATAAAGTGGGCGAGATGGGATATGTTGTTGTTGTGGGACTATTGTAGAAGCATTATGGGGCAGTTGCGGCGGTTGTGATGTAGTTTGTGTGACTTGATGTGGGGGTTGTGTAGGAACGGTAGTGTGTTGTTGAGGAATTGAAATATTTTGTTGTGGAATGGTGACATTTTGTTGTGGGGTTGTGACCTTTGTTGCAGGATTGTGACATTTTGTTGCGGTGGTTGTTGATAGGGTGGTTGAGATGAAATAGTAGCAACAACATGTTGTGGTGGTGCTTGTGAAGGGATGACAGTGTGTTGTGGTGGTTCTTTCATCATAGTGGATTGATGAGGATTAATGGTAGGGTGCTGAAATGTAGGGATATTACCTTGAGGTGGCAATAGTAGATTACCAGCGGGTGTAGGTCTTGGAGGTGGCATCAATGCAAGAAGTGGAGTGCACCCAGTATTGATGGGTGGTTGACCAAGATGCAAAGGTGGACGTGGTGGAGTAGGTGAAATATTTTGCGGCATGCCATAAGCATAGGGATCATTAGGATTAGGTGGTATCATAGAGGTAGTGGATGGGAGGCAAGGATAAGTGGTGACTTGGTGTATCACGACATTTCCAAACTCAGGATGATACCAATTCTCTATAGGTGGACCTTCAGGAACATATGAATTTCTTGGAACATTTTGTGAGGTCTGCGGATCTTGAGGTGCAGGAAGAGTCTGGGCACGGGTATATTGTGACATATTGAAATCAGGTGGTGGTTTGACCCCTTTCATGATCAGAGTAGCGAGAATCTTATCCCCACGCTCGTTCAGGAGGCGATCCATCATCTGAACATTAGCAGTGTTGCTTAGGTTTTCATCAATAGTAACTTTGGGTTGATTAACCATGTTTTTGTCTCCAAGTGGTGAGGTGTTTTGGACGTCAGTATTGGATTGTGACGATGCACTATTATGGGGATCTTGAGGGATATTTGCACCATTGTTGGGATCTTGTGTGGTATTTGCAATGTTGTTAGGACCTTGTGGGATGTTTGGCTAGGAACCTTGGCCTTGTTGTTTTGCCATTTTTTTCTTGGCTTGTGATCGAGTCTGAACTGGCATGAAAATGCAAAACTACTATGTGACTAAGATATGGTTAAACTCTAGGATGCAATGCCTAAATGACGATCTTGAAGGATTGATTTGGTTGGATAGTGGATCAGTTGATTGGATGATTTGATAAGGATGAGATTGGATTAGATTAGATAAAGTTGGTTGATGAAACATTCGATAAGTTTGGATGATTGGATAAGATTGGACGATGAAAAAGATTATAAACCAGGTTCAGAGATCACCCTAGGTGACTTAAGGTGTTGATTGATCGGATTAAGGATAGGTAGATGATTGTGGCATCAAATCTAACTTGAGATGGAAGTGGATTGATAGGGCCGGATGATGATGACTGACCCAGGATGGATGGTGATCCTAAGTAGACATTGTAGGATGACAATTGATTTCAGATACCTGGGTCAATTTGGATAATGACTTCAAACAAAGTTTAGAGGATTTGGATTCTGAAAATGATGATGGATATGCAACCTAGAGATGCTTTATGATTCAGATGATGCAGATGCAAATTACAAAAGATGCAAAATGACCAGATAAAGATCAAACTCATCTAACCAAGGTGCAGGATTGCCCAACTAGGGGGCAAGGTCACCCAACTAGAGGTCAAGTTCACCTAACTGAAGGTCAAGTTCGCCCAACAGGAGGTCAGGTTCACCCAAGTGGAGGTAAAGATGGCCTATCTAGAGGTCAAGTTCACCTATCTGGAGGTCAAGTTCACCCAAGTGGAGGTCAGGTTTTCCCAACTAGAGGTCAATTTTTCCTATCTGGAGGTCAGGTTTGTCCAATTGGAGGTCAACTTCGCTTATCTAGAGGTCAGGTTCGCCTATCTAGAGGTTAGGTTCGCTCAACTGAAGGACAGGTTCACCCAAGTTCAGGTCAGGGTCTCCCAAGTTAACTTTCAGACTTGTCTAAATCAGAAAAGAGGATCAAACGGACTATCAGAACAAGCAAACAAATGCTCAAAATGGGGAAATAGAGGCTCAGAACGGGAAATGGATGCTCAGAATGGGAAAACGAACGTTCAGAATGGGGAAATAGATGCTCAGAACGAGGAAATAAGTACTTGGAATGAGTAAATGGATGCTTGAAATGAGTAAATGAGTACTCATAATGGGTAAATAGAGGCTCAAAACGGGAAACGGATGCTTGAAATGGGCAAACAGATGCTCAGAATGGGAAAACAGACGTTCAGAATGGGCAAACAAGTGCTCTGAATGGGCGATGGGTACTCGGAAAGAGTAAACAGACATTTAGTATGGGGGAACATACATTCAAAATGGGAAAACGAGTGCTCTAACTAGGCAATGGGTACTCAGAACGGGCAAACAGATGTTCGAAATGGGCAAACAGATGCTCGAAACAGGCAATGGGTACTCGAAATGGGAAAACAGAAGTTTGGAACAGGGAAACAGATGCTCAAAACAAGTAAATGGGTACTTTGAATAATTGAATGGATGGTGAAACTAGCTGTTCAAGGTGCAAATTCGCCCGACTTGGGGCAAGGTCGCCCAATTTAGGGTAGGGTCACCCAACTTAGGGCAGGTTCGCCCAACTTAAGGCAGGTTCACCCCTATTCAGGGCAGGTTCACCTGTTTAGTGGAAAGATAGACAATTCTGACAAAAATAGGCTGAGAAATGACTAAGACAAAGGGTAGGTCTGCCCTTATTCAGGGCAGGTTCACCCTTGTTAATGAAAGTTCACCCCTATTTAGGGCAAGGTCGCCTCTGTGCAAAAACCTGAACTTAACTTAAGTGAAAAAGATTATGGGAAAGGACCAAAAACACAACAAACAACAAGCAAAAGGTAAGGCTGACTTGACTCAACAGAAATTCACTGGTTTCACACAAAAAAGACAGTTCAAACAACACAATCCTAAGATTAGTATGAAGGGTATGGCCAACACAATCCTCTAACTAGGCTAAACAAGGCAACTAGGGAGTCCTCAATATACGCTCGATACGTGAGGCACAACCATGAACACCAACCCATCACAAGCATGAGTCGAGAACCCAAGCAAGATACCAAGGGCTCGGACCAACTCTTCATGTCTATCAAGGTATCACCCTAGCTTCGACGCTCCGCTAGACATGACATGACTGGATTGGGGTACAACTTTGGCTCTCCCCCCTTTGTATACCCCGTCGGTATGCATGGTTGGGATCGTCCCTTTGGGTGATGAAATCCCCAAGAAGGTCCCACGAAAAAGAAAACACTAACCATTTTTGGATACTCCCCAAGCTCACACAAAGTGCAAGGGGAAAGCTTTAAATGATATAGTGCCCCTTGGGCAACACAAAAGACAAAGTAAGCTACGATTTCTCATCACCCAAGATCGCCAAATAGCGCAAGGGGATTGGATATGTCAATAGCTTATTTTACAAACACGGCACACAATATATTTGACTCCCCTACTTAAAACTATGTGCCTAGATTAATAAGCAAAAATGATAAACAAACTAAACAAACAACGCTGAGATCAATCGTCTCGTAAGAAAAGTGTTAGTAGTTTATCCTCTGATCTTCATCAAACATGAGACAACTACACAAAATATTAGTAAAATCTTGCACAATCACCAACAGGACGATTCAGGGGGTTAGTATCAACCAAAGGAATAGAAAATAAAATTTGGAAATGACTTTTTAACCACTATTTTACCTCGTAGATGCCTCTGTTTGGGTTAGGTTCGCCCCTGTTCAGGACAAGTTCACCCCTATTCAGGGCAGGTTCACCTCTATGCAGAAAATAGTGAGTAAATTTTATTGTTGTCTACCAAATGGGCGACTCTGCAAAGCAAGGTCACCTTTGTTCAAGTCGGGGTCGCCTGTCTTGGGGTAGGTTCACCTATCCTATGGCAGGTTCGCCCCTGTGCAGGGTAGGTTCGCCTCTATGTAACCTAAACCTGCAAAATATCAAAAAATAACAAACATAAAAGCAAAAAGACTCATCTGTGGGTCCCATCGGGCATACCAGAAATGTGATCAGTGCTTCTTACCGAACCTAAAAGATGCAAAATAGAATGCAAAAGAAGGAAAGAACACTTAAACACCTCAAGATTGGGCTACGTTAACTCAAACAAAATAGAGATAAAGAAAAATAGATTTATACCTTGTATGAGTTGCTCCTTGGTTGGCCTTTTGATAGTCGATGTTTTGTATGCTCCTTGATGGCAAAATGTGATGAAAATGGATGCAAAATGCTCTAAATGAGATGAGGAATGCAATGAGCTATGTGGGTAGTTGGATTGATGAATACAAATGCAAGTGATAAAAACTTGAAAACATGCAACAATAGAGGTTTGTGAGTGCAAATGCGAGTGCAAGAGTTAGAGATTGAATGCTTGAATGTGATGAATGCCTAATGAGAGAATTGAAAGAAAATCTTCCATTTTAAGGGAGATTTCTCTAGAGAATTGAACGTTGAGATTTTTCCAACTTGGGCAAGATGAAGGGTTGTGGTGAGTTGAGGGCTGACAAGCCCTCACATCTTTCCATGTGGAGGATGAAGTGTCACAAGGACAAATGAGTTGGAAAAGGGACATGTGAGGTGGAGGTACTTGCAAGTACTTTGGGATGAGAAGATTTCCTTAAAAAGGAATTTTTTGTTCCCATATAGGAGGAAAGTGACATATGAGGAATTTTAGTATTCCTCAAAAATCTCCATGGGGAAGAGAGAAGTGGTTGGGGAAATAAATGTGAATTTTAAATTCACATGATTGGAAGTACCTTGTGGATAATAGAAGGTCCTTATAATGGAAGGTTTTTGACCTATGTGACTGATGTGACAAGTGAGGAGTTTTAGAACTCCTAACAATTTGCATGGGGAAGAGGGTCTAGGCCAAATGTGGAAATTGTGAAGGTTGACCAAAAAGGTATGCTAAATGTAGCAAGGGGATTAGATTAAGGTTGTGCAAACAGGTGATTAAGAAGATTAATGAGGGATTAGAGGCAAGTGGACAAATATGGAGGATGTGACATTAATCCTGATTAAAGGTGTGCACATCCTAATCATGGATTAATTAGACTAATCCAGATTAGAAGGTTATGGAGGATGTGATAAGGAGAGAGAAAAAGAGGAATTTAAAATTGATTTAAATTCCAAAAGGCTAAATGACCAAATTAAATAAATTGATGTATTTATTTAATTAGAGAAAGGATGAAAGGTAAAGTATTTAATTGTAAAATTAAATACTTTAGGAACCTTAGGGAAATGGGAAATATTAATTAAATAACTTAATTAATATTGATGAAATAAACGAATGAAGGAGACGGGTTTGACCATATGGGAGTGGTCAATTTTGGATGTCTACAGTTACATCATAATATAATATCATTGGATTATTTTGTAGGTATGTTGAGTACAACCAAATGAACATTATTGTCAAAGTCTTCATTTGTTGGTGTATCTAACCTTCCATTAGATCTTGTCATTAGTAAAGTCCAATCATATATTATAGGGTTTGTACTTTTTAATATTTGTTAGAAGTTGACTGAATTTTTCCCTGTTCATTGTTTGTTCCATCTTGTCTAAATATTTGATTTAAAGTAATGCTTTTTCTTTTTTTCATCTTGTCATTTATGGAAAACAAATGAACATTATTGTCAAAGTCTTCATTTGTTGGTGTATCTAACCTTTCATTAGATCTTGTCATTACTAAAGTCCAATCATATATTGTAGGGTTTGCATCTCTAATATTTGTTAGAAGTTGATAGATTTTTTTTGTTGTTTATTGTTTGATCCATCTTGTTTAAATATTTAATCTAAAGTAATTTAGATATATTTGTCTTTGTTAAAATAAAATCTGATAAATTTATTTGTATTAATGCAATAAAGGTATATTACGTAGTGTAAGTGCAATCTCAACCAAATTTGTGTGTCCAGGTATTTCATTTTAATCATAATTATTAAATTACGTTAAAATATGATAAATCTAAGAAGACAATAAAGATGAATTTCTAAATTTATAGTTATATAGTACAAATTTGTATTTTTTTAATTTACATTTGTAAATATTAAATTATAGTTGTTTTTTATTTTTATTTTTAAATTAAATTATATATTTTGTTTAATAATATATAAAAAATTATATAGTAAATTTAAGAGATTTTTGTTTCAAATGGGTCATGAGACATGTCTACATGCATTATTTCATGAAACCATAAAAAAACAATGGACTATTATTTTTATTGTCATTTGAATTAGAAAGAAGTTATTTTTTATCAAGAGACCATAATTCTAAGGTTTTAATTTAACATATTTTTTCTAAATTGCATCTCTATTTTATCAACTACAAGAATTGTCAAAGATGTCTACCAAAGTTACGACAAATCAAATTACAAATTTCTCAACTTCAAAGTCTACAAGAATTGTCAAAGATGCCAACCAGCTATAACAAATTACAAATTTCTCAACTTCAAAACCTACAAGAATTGTTAAAGATGTATACCAACTACAAAATATCAAAGTACAAATTTATCAACTTCAAACCCTTATGCCCAATGCAAACACAAAGTTTGTTTTGTTACTTGAGATGAATCATCGTACCTTGAATGTACTCTTCTTGTTGTTACAAATGCTCCATCTTTTTGTACATATTATATCTATATGTTGGTAGGTTTCTAGATTTATGTCAAGAGATATAGTCAAAAAAGTTTTATTTCAATATAAAATTAAGCCAACAAACCATATGGAGCCAAAACTAATACTAACTACAAATTGCTAAAACAAAAGATTTTAGGTGTCAGGAAAGTAAAGAGAAGTAGAATATCTTTTCCCATCAAATATGTCCTCAAACATAAAATATTTTTGACTCTCTTTTTTTGTTTTTACTTTCTTGATATATGAATCTTTTTATTTTAACTAAAAAACACAAACTTCTTCCATTTTAGTGGATATTATTATAATATTTGAGATAGGCATTCCCAAAACAACCTCTAAGATCATGAACAACAGAACAAAATTGCCAGGAAAAATAAGCATACATCCACAAAACATCCCTCTGGATAGACTTTATCCATAACTTCTTGCTTCCCTATTTAGTTTCTACCTTTATTGGAGTTGCTTTGCCTAATAACAAACCCGTTTTTCGTAATTTGTAAGAAACCTATATTAAAAGAAAAAGCTTCCAACTACAACTGGTTAAGATAATTCTAATACACACCTTAATTAATAATTTATTCTAAATTTTACTATTGTCATGGCCTAAACAATCCTTGACAACAACTTCTAGAGTAGGATGGTGGCTATATTTGCAAATGAAATTAGAATTGGTAAATAAATGATTGTTAAAATGTCCACAAGACCAAAATAATCCATGAGATGAAAAAACCAAAGTTGTAACCTGATTTGAAATCATAGTGGATAAAGAGCAAATCATGGCTCAAATAGGGAAGACCTATTTTATTGGTTTTGATATGAAACTGGTCTGTTTTTGCAAAGGTTACCTCTTCCAAGAGAAAATAAAGAACAAAATGCAAAGATTTTATTATTATTTGGGAGTGAGGAGAGTCTTGTGGAGGCGAGCAGCCGAGCTTTCTAGAACAAACAAACCCTAGCGCAGTTTTCCGGTTTTCCATCAGCTTTCACCGTGGTTTTTAGCTTCACTTGCACCATTTTTCTTCTTTAGTCGTTTTCCTAGCAAAAGATTCTATGGATTGTGTTTTTTGGTTGCCTGTGTCATTTTCTCTACTGCGCTGCAGTTGGAGGTGGTACCTTCTGGAGGGAAGAACCATATGCGCGTGAAAGCCCTACCCCTTGAGTAGATTGAGGCTCTTCCTGTGTGTGTTACCAATTTGAAGGGTGTTCTCAGTAGGGACCAAATCTTTGAAGAACCCTAGCCGCATTTCTTTTGTGGTTTTAACTACTTCTTGCCCTGATGCAGTTAAAATCTGTGACCCAGATGGTTGGAGAGGCGTCGTTGGAGAAGAGAGAAGGATCCACGTCTGAAGCTGAGGAGACCAACCAGGTAGAAGATGCAAACACCCAGGTTGCAAGTTTGGAGAAAAGTCCTGCCAGTTCAACTGAAGAAGCGAATGAACCCAAGCCAGAAGAACATCCAAGTAAAACCCTAGAAATTCAACTCCCTGATGATGTTATTGATGTAATTACAGAATGTCAACACAGAACTGTTATTTTGTTTTTTTAAGAGGTGTACCTGCTGAAGTTGAATTTTATAAATGGGCAAAATTGAACTGGGAAAGTCGGGGATGGGAAATAGAAGCCTTAAGAGGTCTTGGAAAAGGGTACATCTCTTGTATGTTTAAGTCAGGTGACCATGCTCAAGCAGTTTTGCAGTATGGCACCTGGGTTATATGTGGAAAAATATGTTATTTACAAGCCTGGAACTTTCAATTCCACCCTAAAGGGCCATCTCGGTCACACTATCCCATGTGGGTTGAGCTTCCTTATCATAACCTAGCTTTTAGACCCTTCTTGAAGGACATTGTTGCTCAATTGGGAAGAGTAATCTGGTGCAAACACAGTTTTGACAAATTTTCAAGCCTAAGGGTTCACCCTAGGGCTTGTGTGGAAGTAGACTTAAACAAACCTCTGCCAAAAAACTTTAAATTAACAGGCCCTGGGTTTGAACTATTTCAGCCAGTTGTGTACTTAAATAAGCCAAACGCATGCTTTTATTGTCGAAAGGAAGGTCATTTGATTCGTGAGTGCCCAATAAGAAAGAACAAATTTGTTCAACCATCATTGGGTTCTACTCTGTCAAGTGATCATTTGTCCTTTCCTAGTCATTCACCTCTTGTCTCACAACCCCCTCCTCGTCCATCATCTGTCTCTAAATCCACTTTAGCCTCCAATGTTGGTAGTCCTTCTACTGAGCAACTTGAGTCAACTCTGTCCTTCAAAGATGCTCTTATGTCAGATAGTTGGAGAATGGTTAGGAAGAGGAAAGAACCATCCTCCTCAATCCCTCACTCTTCTTCTCATGATCATCCCCGTTCAACCTCCTCTTCTCCTAATGCCACTACTCAAGATCATACCATGTCTCTGCGACATTCTTCTCCTCCACCTTGCCCTTATGATACCACCTTTTCTTCCCCCATCCTTGTCATCGTTCCCGATCTCCTTCCTCCACTACCCATGACTGTGAGCCGAAGAATTCATATTTGAATCTTGATAATAAGTTCAGTGTGCTGACTTAGGAAGATGACTCTTCCCTTCATCATGAATTATAAGATCCTCTCTTGGAACGTGAGAGGGATTTCCCTCCCTCCTCGCAAATATAAAGTTAAAGAAGCTGTAATGAAATGGAGACCAGATGTTCTTTTCCTTCAAGAAGTAAAAATTGGGGGAAGAAAACTTGCAGCTACTTTAAGTAAGGTTTGGGGTGACGCTAAGTTTTTATTTACTTCTCACACTGATGGTAAAGGTGGGGCTGTTATTGGTATTGCACCATGGATTTCCAAGCATATTATTGATAAAGGTGAAGACCCCTCCCATAGCTGTGTTTGGGTCCTTACTTTTATCAATTCACAACTCATTGGATTTTGTTCTATTTATGCCCCTAATTCTTCTAAAGACGATATTATGTTATGGAACTGGTTAGCAAATACATTACCCAATGTTGAGTGGATAATTGGGGGTGACTTTAATATGGTTGAGCATCCTTATGATCGCAGTTGGTCCAAACATTTTACTCTCAGTAAAGAAGAATTTGATAGCTGGTTGTTTTGTTGAAATTCCTTGGGGGTGGTTGATCCTATCCATGATAAACTTTCTAGCCATTCTCACAACTAGTATACTTGGTCCAATTGTAGATTGGGAAGTGTTAGAAAACTTAGTAGGCTGGATAGGTTTTACATATCCCCCTCTTTGCCTCTCATTCATGACCCTTTTGGGCTGTTTGTTCAAGTGGACTTTTCCACCACCCTTTTTGACCATTACCCCATCATTTGCAATTTAGGTGTGTCCCATAATTCAAAAATAGACAGCTCTCTTCCTTTCAAACTTAATGCATCTCACTTAAAGAATCCTTCCTATCTAGCTGCTCTTAAAGGACTTTGGGACTCTATCACCAAACCTGATGAAGGGGAGTCTTGGATTGTTTGGTGGTGTGCTGCTATTAATAAATGTACCAATTTTTTGCGTTCATTTGGAAAACAAATGGCTCGACAAAACAAGAGGAAAGAGTTATCTCTCCAAGGAAAACTTGTGCATGATAGAAAATTGCTCAATGTTGATCCTAACAATATCAGAATCCAAACCTCCATTGTTGCAATTGAGACTCAGCTTCATAAAATTGATTGTTATAAAGCCCAAGGGGCCAAGATTAGATCCAGATTACACTGGCTAAAGGAAGGAAACAAAGGCATCAAATATTTTTTTAATTGACTCAATTATAAACACAAAAAAGAAAAAATTGGTGCTATAAAAGATGAATTCAATATCTTACATTCTATCCCTATTGAAATCTGTCATGTTTTCAAACGATTTTATGAAAACCTCTTTAAAGATGATCAATGGGAGGATATCCAACACATTCTTGAGGATATTGTCAAACCTCATATTCCTACCAAGATTGACATAGAGTCCAGACGGTATCTTGATAGACTTTTATCGTTGAAAGAGTTGGAAAATTCCCTTTTCTCAATGGCCCCTCATAAAAGCCCGGGCAACAATGGGCTTCCTATGGAATTATATCAAGCTATGTGGCCACACATAATGACAATTTTTTATTGTTTATACTTAGAGGCCCTTAACAAAGGCTCCTTAGGTCTGATCATTAATGGAGGCATTATTAAGCTCCTTCCTAAAGGAAAAATGGAAGACTCTGTCTCTGGCTGGCGCCCCATCACCTTACTAAATACCTCATATAAAATAATTGTAAAAGCTTTGGCTCTCCGAATAAAGCCTGTGGTGCAACAGATTGTCTGGACAGAGCAAACTGGTTTTATTGCTGGTAGATATATTCTTGACAATCTTATGTTGGCATGGGAAACTTGTGAATGGGCACAACAAACAAGCCAAAATGTTATTCTAATTAAGCTGGATTTTGATAAAGCCTATGACAGAATACGCTAGAGCTTTATTCTTAAAATGCTTTAATGGTTGGGTTTCGGGCCTAAAATTTGTTCACATTCAAATGTTTTTCCAAGATGCTAATGCTCACATCATCATCAATAACATGATGTCTGATCCATTTGTTTTACAATGATCAATTCGTCAAGGGTGTCCTCTAGCTCCTTATTTATATGCTCTTACGGCTGATGCTTTGGGGTACCTCCTTCAAAATGCTATTAATCAACAACTCATTGCAGGAGTTTCCATTCCTAATAATGTTGTTGTTATTAACTCTCATTATGCTGATGACAACTTACTTTTCTTACGAAACTCTGAAAAAGATATCTCTAATCTAATGGATATTTTGGAGCTTTATTGTGAAGTTTCAAGTTCTAAATTGGCTTATAACAAAACTGAATTCTTATTGGTGCAAGTTGGAGTTGTTCCCCAATGGATTCCCAAAGAATGGAAACATATTAAACATGGAGAAATTATGAGGTACCTTAGAATTCCTTTCGGTATTGGGGTCTCTCTTTGTGATATGTGGAATTGGTTTCTCAATAGACTCAAGCAGAAACTCTTTATCTGGGGGTATAAATTCCTTTCCCTGGCTGGTAAAATCCAATTTGTTAATAAGATTTTCCTTGCTATGCATGTTTATTATTCTTCATCTTGGATGCCTTCTAAAAAAGGGTATGAGGACCTAGTGAAAATTATTCATAGATTTCTATGGGCCAAGTGGGATGGTAGTCCAGGTTATATATCCACATCATGGTCTCATTGCATCCAACCGAAACATAAAGGAGGTTTAGGTCTCATAGATCCAAGGACTCAGGGGATCTGTTTGGCTGTGAAATGGATTATTAGAGCTGTTAAAGGAGACGAACCATGGAAGGTCCCCGTTCGACATCGGATTAATAATGCTTCAGTTAAAGGCAAATGGCAACAAGTGGGCTGGCTAGATAAAGTTCTTCATGCTTCCTTTTTTAACATCAAGGCTTCTTTCCCTCTTCAATCCATCTGGAAGGCTTGGCAATATGTATTTCACTCCTTAAAGTGGAGAGGAGGTGAATCCCTTCAACTTGGTTTTAGCTTTTCCACCTCCTCTATCTGGTGGAACAAACATATCCTCTATCATGGCCAACCCCTTGCATTAAGCTTCCCAAAGCATTCCCATTCTTTGTTCAAAAAAGGGGTTTGTAATGTTGGCAATTTATGGAATTTTCAATCAATGTGTTGGTCTTCATGGAATGTGGTTAAAAACCTGTTTGGTTTGAATAAAAAATATGAAGCATTCATGATCTTTCTGCAATCTTTGGTGTCAGAGGAGCTATCTATGAAGTTGTGTACTCCAATCCATTGCAACTTTTTTAAGGATTGGACATGGATGTCTTCATATCCCTTTTTTTCTTTCCCTTTAAAAAATTTTTACTTGAAGCTGCTTTCTAATTTTCCCTTGAAGTCACGCTTAAATGCTAAATGGAAGTGCAGGTTCAGTGAGAGGTTTTGGTTAAAATTATCTGCTCAAATTTGGAAATCTAAAGTTAATTCTGATGCTCAGTTACTTGCCTAGAAGATACTACATTTTAAACTACCTATTGAGGACAAGCTAAAGTGTATTATGATCCAGCCACCTAACTGTCCTTTTTGTCACAATCATGAAAACATGAAGCATATTTTTTGGAACTGTTGGTTGGTTAAAAAGCTATGGAACTCTATGGTCAATGATTTTTCTGCTATCTTCACTCATAAATTAAGCTGGAAAGAAGCTCTTCTTGGAGCTGGTTTGTATGATAATCGAATTGTTGATGGTGTGAGACATATAATTTTGTTACATATATGGAGAAATAGATGTAAAGTTGTGTTTACTATCAATCACTATCATCAGGAAGTTATGTTTTTAAGGCTTTACTCTGATATACTATTTTGTCTTGCTACCTTGTTTCCTCTTCTTCAGAAGGACATGTTGAAGAATCCAACGTTGAGTTTCCAGATTTGGCAAATCAAGCTACAAGTTGAATAGTTAGTGAGCAAGAAAAAACTTTGTATTATCCAAGGCTTAAGTGCCATTTTACAAGATGTATAGTGTTGTCATGTTTTTGTATGTCTTCTAGTTTTGTTGCAGTTGTTTCCATTATTTTTTAAGATTTGTTCTTACAACTCGTTGCCTTGTATTGTTGATTCTCTTCGTCTCTTGTTGTTGTTGTATCCTTAGTTCTTGAGAGCTGCTCGTATTTCTCTTTGTCTATGTTGGGTTTTCTCTCTTCTCTTGCAGTTTTATAACTGCTCTTTTATTTGTAATTGCATTCCCTCAATATAAAAAAAAAAGATTTTATTATTATTTCATAATTTATCTTAAATGCAAGTTGTGTATATTTGATAATAGAACAAAGTAACAAGTCAACACAAAGAAAGATAAAAACCTAACCTAAACAAACAAATCAAGATAAGGAAATTGTAAAGCTGAAATCTAGAGAGAACAAATCAAGGTAAAAGAAAGCTACAACAAAACCTACCCACTTTTGATGGATTTTTGTACACAATTCATTATTTCCATTTCTAGTTTATAATTAACATTAACTGTCATTTTAATTGAATTCTAAATAGAGATGATGAGCGGGAGAGGTGAGGGAGCGATTTTGAAAATGGATGGGGGTACAGTTGAGGGAGAGGATGGCTCTGACGATGAGGACGATGCAAATGCGGATGTTGGTTCGCTGGAGGATTCTTTGTGCTTTGTGGACCAATTTTTTGGGCTTTCTCTTAAGCCTGTGGTGTTGTGGAGGGGCCTCTGGTGTTTGGTTTTCTTTGTGAATGTTGGGGTTGAGGAGCTAGGCTTTTAGAGGAGAGGTGTGAGTTGTTGCTTATCATTTATTTTGAAGCATCTCTTGTCCTTAGTGGTGCAGTGCTACTGTTGCCCTTTTAGTGAGATTGAAATCCTTCCAACCTTTTCTCAATGCCAAATCATATCTAAGTGACTGCCCTCTTTGAGACGGATCTTCAAAACTCTACCCTCATCATTGAATGGATGTCTTTTGACTCACCTAAATGACTGTAACTTGTTTGAATTGTCCTTATAAACCTGTCATACATTCTTTGATATCAAATGGTTGATTATTCTTCAATGATGCATATTTTCCCTTTCAAGGTTGTCACTGCACTATATGACCATTACCATTATTGTACCTAGGATTGTCCTTCATCAATGCATGCTACTGTTCTCATAGAATCTTCATCATGTAACTTTTAAAGGTCTAAACTTTTCCAACATATGACTACCTTCTTTAATATTCTTCTATATCAATGAAAGTTCATATATTTATGATTGACATGAATAGCATAGGGTGTCATAACTATTTGAAGCCTTGAATCACTACAACGTGTCTGTGATCCAAACTATGTCTAACAAAATATCCACTTGCATGACCATTACACATGGTTCACTACCCTTATGATTATATTATCATGCATTCTTTTATTTTATCTCCATTATTTTGAGAATATTGTCCCTCCACATGAAATTTGAGGTAACTTCAATGTCACCTCGGTCCTTGCCATAAATGATACCTCATTGTCATGGAGGGATAATATATTCATTGATCGCAATCATTAGTATATTCATTGATCACAGTCATAACTATGACTATCAGGGCTATATGTATGAGGTTTTCATTATAGTCATCAAACACTTGATCAATGGTCACCTTCAAGGTTACAAATCATTGTCTTTTTATTTATCTCAGTCATAACTATGACTATTGAGGACTATCATTTTACACTTGACCTACCCTTTTCTCATTCATGAAACTCACCATCATAGAACCTTATTCCAAGTGTTTATTTCAAGATAATTTAGTCCCATGTCTTCACCAAAACTCTACCCTTGTATACTTCATCCTTTCTCAATCCTTAGTCTTTCTCTTCCCTACTCATTTTGGTTGCACATCATAGTTAATGGTCTTGATTACAATATTTGGTCCTTTCACAAACCTGGGTATCACAAAGAAATTCATAAATGCCTTGACCATAGTCCTTACAGGCCATAAATAACTTGGTCTTCTTTGTGAGGTTGGTGGTTGTCCCTTTAAATAACTCTACCCTTTCTAAATCTTAAGAGGACTATACTTAACATGATTGTCACCTACGATCTTGAGTTATCTTTCTTGGTGGCTATATGATTGTCCTTCTTCATAAAGCTTATGGTCACATATTTGTCACTTGTGTCATTGCTTTGATGACTTCCTTTATCACTGAAATTGGTTGCCCTTGAACTTCACAGTCATACAATCTTGTTTTCACTATATCCTCAATTGATTTGACTAGGGTTTCAAAACTTGGGTGAACTCAAACATCTTTTTGATGGTGTTTTGGTTGTCCTTTACTTGCATTATTCCCTAGATGAGCTACAAGAAGACAATATGTTGAGCTCAACCCTTGAGTAAGCCACATTTTTCTCCACATACAACAAAATTTGAGCAAGGTTTTTGACATGTCTATGATTTGAAAATGACTATGGGTGTAGGTTAGGGTTTTGGCACCTTTTTAAACCTCCTTATTCCTATCATCTGTGATTTTCCTTTCTTGAATATGCTCATGAAAACTAATCAAAAGATAAAGTTACAATAAACTATTGTATATGCATTTAAGAGTCTTGAATGAGAGATAATAAGCAAGAAAGAAAGGTTTATTCAATGCACCTACATAATGAACTCCGTATTTTCAACTTTGCATGGTTGAGTGTGACTGAAAAACCCACGACCCAGCTGCAACCCCTTTAACTCCTTGTCTTCATGGTGAGATCAACTGAAACTCCTTCAAACCTTCATGCAACTCCTTTAAAGTTCAGTTCCAATAGCAAAAGAAAACCTAACTCCTCCTCTACATGAAGTTTTATTCAGTTTTCTTCTTTTCCCTTAATATTGGTGCCCAAACATGAGTTCTTTCTTTAATTTTTTCCTTCCAATGTGAGCTTTTCATGCAATCACAAGGTTTCCCTAAGTTTGGCATGGAATCCTTCCTTTTTCTACTTTTTTGGCATGGGAAACTTGAAATTTTGAGGAATAAAAGTTAAATTTCACTTTTTAATCAAAATATTTTAACAAGACTTTGAATAAAGATTAAACCCCTCCTTTTTATTGATGTGACAAATGACTTAAAACAAACAAAACCATTCAAATCAATTATTAATTTTTTTAATAATTTGCTTAGTATTATTAAAAAATGGATAACATTAATCTTGAGTATGACTTTTGTGAACATTGTGTATATGGAAAATAACATTGTGTTTCTTTTTATTGAAGTTCTCATAAGTCTTCTAGGTTGTTGGACTATGTGCATGCAAATGTGTTTGGTCATGTGAATGTTCCTTCGTTATCTAGATCTATGTCCTTTGTCTCATTTATAGATGATTATAATAGGACATTTGTTTATTTTCTCTAAAATAAAGTGGAAGTCTTTAGTCATTTTAAGGAGTTTAAGGCTCTTGTTGAAAATTAAACTAGTATAATGATTAATGGTGGTGAGTTTTGTTCAAATTTTTTTGATAGGTTATATAAGGATTGTGGGATTGAGAGACAAAAAAATTCATACACCTCACAACGAAATGGAGTTGTGGAGAGGATGAATAGGACATTGATGGAGAGGGCTAGGAATATGTTGAATGGTGATAGCCTTGAACAAGATTTTTGGACTAAAGTTGTAGCCACTACATGTTACTTGATCAACAGATCTCTTACGTAAACACTTGTTGAAAAGACATGCATGGAGGCATGGTCTAGTAAAAATACTTCAATGATACATCTCAAAGTTTTTAGTTGTGAAGCTTACACTCATGTTTCGATTGAGAAGAGATCTATGTTGTAGAACAAGGCGGTTAAATGTATCTTCATCGGCTATGGTGTTGGTGTCAAGGGGGAGGATCCAGTGGCCTAGAAGGTTCTCTATAACAAAAGAGTGATTTTTTGAGAGATGGAACCTTACATTGTTGAGTTGCAACCAAAAAAAGAGGAGAAACAAAATATGGTAGTTCATATTCCACCTACTTCGATGAAAGAAGAACTACATACTCTTATTGGACCTGATGATGAGGAAAGCTCTAAAATCTCTAAAAAAATTGAATAAGAAGAAGAACCTCAACCTCAACAATTGAGAAGGTCTATTAGAGATAGGCGACAACCTAATAGGTTTGGATACTCACCTGAAAGGTTTGGTTATTCATTATTGGATTCTAGTTGCATTTTTTTCTTTGATTGTTAACATTGACGAGTCTAGGAATATTAGAGAGGCTATGGGTATGAGTGATGCAAATTCCTAGATGAAAACCATGGATGAAGAGATGATTGCATTGAAGAAAAATGATACTTGGGATTTGGTGCCCTTGTCTGAATGACAAAAACTCGTTGGATGTAAATGGGTGTTCAAGAGAAAATATGGTCCTAATGATAGTGTTGAGAAGCATAAGGCACGATTGGTCGGTAAGGGGTGTTCTTGTCATTAATATAATAATGTATCATTATATTGATCAAGGGCGTAAAAAAAACTTCCACAAGTGAACAAAATAAACACAATAGAATGTCTATCAATATACAAAATAAGAGTGTATAAATACAATGATCAAGCCTTGAATATATAGACAAAGAGGAGGAGGTGAAAAGGTAGGAATGAAACTCTGAGTACCCCTCCATAAGTGCAACAATTGTGAGCTCACTTGTCAAGTGTGTGAGAAAATTTCAATATGTGTCTCAAGTGATGAGGACACACATCTCAATGATGTGAAGTGAGATAAAAGAATTAAATAGCCTAAGTAAACTTAAGCTAGGTGTGAATAGGTCAATCCTAGAAAGATGATTAGCTAACTAGGTATGATAATGACTATTTACACTAACATCCCCCCTTAAGTGCAACTTAGGGATTAATGTATGCACTAATGATGAGTCTCAACTACTAGAACATGTTAGGTACTCATGTATAAATTTCTCATAGAGTGGAGTAAAGGAGAAAACCTTGTAGGAAATAAAAATACCTCTCCAAAAGAGAAATAATGCAATGATATAAAATGTATAGGGGACTCATGATGACCCCCCCAAGGACTACTTCTATCACATAAGTTTGATAAATTTCCCTCACCCATAAGAGAAATTCTATGACCCCCAAAAATTGTGAAGTAATGAACTCCATGTGAGGAAATTTTTCCTCCTAAAATTGATAAGAGAAGAGAAACCATGCAGCCTCCCCTCAAAATGATGCATGCAGTACTCCAGTAGATGACTTCTTAAAAACAAACATTAGAAACAAACATTGATTTATGCCACTGAAACCATTGATGTTTTGTTTCTTAATATCTAATTATGTTTCTCATATGGTATTGAGTGGATGTTTGTTTCTAATAATTAATTAGTCTTTTTACTAATACTTCTATTCATTGTAGTATGCACCTGTTATTCAAAAATTTTATGATATTGGGTATACCTTTTTTGCTTTCTGGTTAAAAGCATACATGATGTTTTGTTTCTTGTTTTTCTAATTCATTGAAAATTGTGTGAGGGAGTTGTACCTCGGGAAAATTAAGAGAATATTTATCTTGTTCAAAGATTGATATTTGGAGTTGTTGGGTAATATTTGGTACCTTGTAGGTATTCAATTGTAAATTATCAAGGTGTCAAATTTGTTAACCAACACTTAGGATATTTCATTCTTTTGTCTCACTTCATAGCATTGAGACGTGTGTCCCCATCACTTGAGACACCTATTGACACTTTCTCACACACTTGTCAAGTGAGTTCACAAGTGTTGCACTTATGGTGGGGTAGTCAAAGTTTCACTCCTACCTTCTCACCTTTGTTCATTGTATTTGTACACTCTCATTTTGTATATTGATATACATACTATTGTGCCTATTTTTCTCACTTATTGAAATTTGTTTCATGCTCTTGATCTTGAAATTCTCCAACATTGTATCAGATCCTTCAAAGCATGTTCCTTCCCACATGAAGGTGACTCCTAATTATAGCCCTATCAACAAAGCATCATGGAGCCAAATGAAAACCATTATTGCATACATAAGGCTTGGAAAACAAAGAAATACCTTTTGTTTCATCAATTTCGATAACTAAATTTTTGCAATTTTTTGGGTTTCTTTGTTGATTGTACAAAAATAAAAATCATTTTTTTAGTAGAGGACCAATCTGCCACTTTGGTAGCCAATTGTTTTTTGTAGAATGTTTTGGCCTATTAGCTTATTTAGTAGAATTTGCGGTAATATTTTTTTCTAGAGATTATCTTTTATTTGGCTTGTTTTCCAATTGTTCAAAAGTTTGCAAATATTACCACTTATCACATGAAGGATATGCCACTTTAAGTGTGTTAGCTCATAAATAAGCTAATAGAAATATCATGTATGCTTTTAACCAGAAAGCAAAAAAGGTATACCCAATATCATAAAAATTTTGAATATCAGGTGTGTACTACAACGAATAGAAGTATTAGTAAAAAGAATAATTAATTATTAGAAACAAACATCCACTCAATACCATATGAGAAACGCAACTAGATATTAAGAAATGCATAAGATATTATTAAACTCAAATATTTAAGAAATCAAATTAACTCAACCAAAATTGAACACAAGAAAAATAGTAATTTCATTTATCAGTAGTACTGAGCAAAAATTTGTGAAGAATGTCTAGAGAGAGCATATGAAAATAGATACAATTTTAAATAGGCAGATGAGTACCACCTCTTCATGTTCATAGCCAATTAAACAAAAGACACGTAAAAGAAACAAAGAGGAGCCATGCCACTATGACAGTGTCGCTTCATTTCTAGCTTCTTGGATCATTGAAGGTCTCTTATGCCACGCTTGGAAAGTCTTGAGGATATGCATCAGGTCCTTATGTTGGGGAATAGTTATATTTGTCATCCTCACCTTCCATGTTAGATGAAGATCTTTAGCTATTTCCATGCACTGCTCACAAGCTTTCATAAGGTACATTGCCTAAGATGATACCAGGTGTAATTCACTTAGCCTTTGTAAGTGTTCAACATTAAGAGTGGGTAAGTCAAGAGCTTCTTTAACCATTTTCTGGAAATCTGTCGTTAAGGTTCTAGCATCTACATCATCTCCTATTCCATCTTTATCTTTTAGCATACCAAGAGCCACCAAGGTGCTCAATGCTTCATCTGAAATGGTGACACACTCATTGATGATCTCTTTAAGCTTTTGTAAGCTTTGTTTAGCAACCTATAATTTCCATTCTACACCTTTAGTCCATGATAGGTAGTGGGTATCTGAAGCATTAGGTATGATTTGATCCACAACTAGTTTTTCCATATCCGAGCTCATCAATAACTTCAATTCAGTTTGATAGTTAACCCACAATTTCTCTTCCTTTTCAATAGCAATGGCCTCATCCCCTAAAGTGTCTTTCAGAGCATTTTCCTTTTGGAAGTGTTTAAAGGATTCATAAATGACAACATTTCCTTTCTTGATGAGGGATTCTCTACAACCCGACTTAAACTTTAATTACTTTTAATTTTAGTTAGTGCTTCCTTTCCAACCACAATAAGAGATTCAATAGAAGCATCTACCTGGGAAATAGGCTATGGGACAGCTCCAAAAATAGACTTTAAACAAACAGTCAAGTTTTGAACCTAAGCTTTCAATTCATTTTTGCTTTCTTTATCTTTTTTTGATCTCTAAACCATCCTTGGTTACTGATACTTGAAAAATCTAAACACCTCCATCCTTGGTAGGAGGACCGAGGTAGACCCTATTCACTTCAAAGTCATTTGCTTCCGCTTGAGAAACATCTCTGCACAGAAGGGTGTGCAATTTCCAACTAGAGTGTCCCTGATTCTATTTCATCTATAAGCCTAGCGGTAGTCTTTAGCTTCTTAGGTTTAGGAGTTGATGTCCTCTATAGTAATTGACCTACCATGTCCTGCTTAGGCAAGCTAGACTGTATGGATTTCCTTTTTTGGGATAGTGAATCTTCCAGCCAGGCTGGTGTTACTACGACCTTAGTTGCCTTGAAATTGGGAGACTCAAATAGCATGAGTGACTGGAGGGGTGTCTCCTGTAGGTCTAGTTGTCCTTGGCCCTTGAGAGGGGTTCACCTCTTTGATAGGTGATTCATTCTGAGAGGGAGGGGAATCAACATTCAGGTTTTCTAATCCTTCCTCTTCCTCTTCTCCTTCGTTATCCTTCTCCAGAATAGGAAAATTGAAAATATCATCTCCATAGGTCTATGAGTACACATTTCCTTCTGGTGGATCCTCATCATCGCCTCCTTGGGCACCTGATGATAAAGATTGAGGAGCATTACTAGTTGATTTCCTGTTGGTGAAGGCTTGGGAGGTACTTTCAATAGGTTGTGGATCCTTTGATCTAGTACAAGGGCGAGATTGTTGAGTTTTCTTTTTAATTACTCATTCCCTGGTCCTAGTCAGGACACCAGCAATTCTAGCTTCAATAGTTTCCTTTTCTTTAAAGCTCTAGTCCATGGCAAGAATGGGTTGGCTCTCTATGAGTTCAATATATACTAGGACAACCATGTCAGACCCATCTTCAATAACACCTTGCAAATCCCATTTCAAATCATAAATGATAATTTGCTCCACCATTAATCTCATCCAGCTTCTCCTTACCTCATATTCGTCAAAGAAATCAACCCAGTAATCCTAAAGGTTGGCTTGGTGATTGTAGGTAGGACCCAACTTTAGGTTGTTCTTACTATAGTCTTTCAGATCAAAAGCAACACGTTCATCATATGAGGGTATGTCATACCTAGACAATTTTGTCTCAACATTCAAAGCATTAGACATAGATTGGCAACTGTATGCACCAAAACCAAATGGAAAACTGACTGTCAGTCTTTTTCTACCTTGGCACAATCTATTAACATCAACCAATTGCCTGATAACCTTAATAATCACCCATTTATCTTTAGGGTACTTGGGCAATTTAATAGGAAAACCTACATACCCGCCTACTCTTATGTATGAAAACCTTTGAAATTGGATAAAATGGCTGCCATAAAAATCAACAAACTACATGGCCTTTGGAGACAACCTCATTGCAGAATGTCCCTACAATTCTCTGACCATCCTCATGGTAAAAGTGTTAGCAATTCTCCTAAAATGTAAAAAGCTTTTGTGCAGTTGGAGCTTATCAAAGTAATCATAAATTGGTACCTTTTCTAGTGGTAAATCACTTTACCTTAATCCATGCCAGGGTCAAGTGCCAGCAAGGGCATATATTAAATATGATAACATGAAGAAAAATTAGTTTAAAGTGAAGAATGTCATCAACTCATGTACATGGTTACTGATAATCTTAGCCCAATCCAGGAATTGCTCCTGACTCAATATGATTTGGATGAAGAAGTACATCCATTCCTCAAAATTGTTAACATTTTCACTGCCCCTAACCTTGTGCAACAACATAATAATATCAGCTATTTCATCTATAAAATGATTCATGCGCAGGTTGCAAGGCAATTGAGACTTGCCCTTCTTTGGTTTGACTAGCCAATTCTTTGCGATTACATTCTTGTAAACCCCTTTTTTTGGCAGTAAACTCAATCTAAGAATTGGTCATGTCCATGGGCGAATATTCATCCCTTTCTGGAATTCTCAAATAAGACACGAAGGTGGACCTTTGAATTTTCAAAACGAGTCAATTGTCTTTTGTCCTAACTTCCCGTGTTTGCAAGTTATAGTGTCTGATACATTCCAACACTAATTCTGGACATTGCACCGCTATTGGAAATGCAGCAGCATCAATCAACTCACTATCCACTACTCTCTCAATGATAGGTGGAGGGTTAGGTTTGCTAAATTTGTTTTTCAATTCATCTAAATTAACAAGCCCTAGCCAAGTATCACCAATTTCAGGCACCTCATAGGTTAACCTAGACACATAATCATAGCCAACATATTTAACCCTTGCCATGTGCAACAGTGACTCTTGACAATATATATTTCTTCAATGTAGGAGTAAATAATTCATAAAATAGTTGCAATGAATGGAAACTGAAATACCTCTAATGGTGAACCCTGCAATTTGAATTGTGTGTCTTCTCCAACTTGTCCTCAGTAATTGTCATGGTAAGAATGTTTTCCCGTCCTTCTATTTTATCAAACATGGCTTCATGGAAAAGCATGGGGTAGATGGACATTAATGCCTTGATTTAACATTATGACATGTGGTAGCTATTGCTTTCACTATTTCCCACATAACCGTCTTTCAAAAATTTAAAAAAACAAACGTCTACGGGCAGTAATAAAAGAGGTTCAAAGAACTCCACAAATATGCGTCTGGGTTCGAATATTATGGTGAAAGACCACCCAGGCTAATAATCATCATGTTGGCAACAAGGTTCAACAAAATATACAAAACACCACCCAATCTAAACATTTGAAGGAGATAAAAGGGGCTCGGGCGACAAAGTGGAAGGTTTGATGAACCACAGAAAACACTGCTCAGGTTTGCACCGTGAACTAAAATGATGCCCACATCAAGAAAAAATGTTTTGGATAAGTGGAAGATTCTACGAGGTGGGAAATGAAATAATAGCAACACTAAGTAAACTCAAGCTAGGTGTGAATAGGCCAATCCTAGAAAGGTGATTAGTTAATAGGTGTTTTAATGACTTCATTTACAATAATATTTATAAGTTACCTCTTGCTATGATGAGACACAATATTTCTGTTCTTTTTGATACTTACAAAATTCTTTGGATTTTTTTTCTATTTTATCCTTGTATTAATTAATCATGGAATTAAAATGCAACGTGATTCATCTTTAATGAAATTCATCTCTAGATCATTTAATAATATTTGAAATTTGTCTACATTTTAGCTAGAAAAGAGAGACGCATCATGGTATGGTTAATCATTATTTGTAAAACTATTAATTTTCTCATTCTTCACCATTAATGGTGAATCAATCCCTCATACATAAGTAACATGCAATTATATTAAGAGATCACAATGAAACATTGCAACACTGGTGCAAGGCGCGAGCTAAGGTTTCAATGCCCTAGCTACATGTCCAGAGTGTCTTGTGTCACAACTTTTCTTACATAGGGGGGTATGTTGATGCTATTCAGGGTTTACAGCTTGGGGTGGGCCATGGTGTGATCTTTTCCACAGTGTTTTTTTTTCCTGTTTGGCTTGTGGGTGTTTCTTTTGTTGGGTGGGGCATGGTTCTTTTGGCATGGGGTTCTTCTACATCTAGGGTGTTGTTATTGCTTTGGTGGTGGGGTGTTTCTTCTGGTTGTATCTTCATTAAGGGGTTCTCTAGGGCCTCTTGTCATGCATGTGTGGAGGATTGAATCATTTCAATCATCTCAAGGTTAACCCAAAATACTGTGTCCCACTTTTTGGCCAAGTTGGACATTAATATCAACATTTTTTATAAAATTTCACTTTATGAAACCTATAACAACTAAACCATTAATAATTTGGAGATGAGGTAAACTAGTGACTTGGGAAGATTTGTGTGTAGATTCTAGATAAATATTTTTTAAAAAAACATAAATAAATTATGATTTTTTTTATGTAACTTTTAATAACTTGTTTTTTATAGTAAACAACATTTTAAAAAAATGACATATATGTCATCATGCATAACTTTTTTATTGAAAGGATAAAATTATAGTTTTAAAATATAGATTTTTAATATCATTATCTAGTGCATGGATATTTTTTCATAATTTTTTATTCTATAGTTTTTTTAAATTAATTGTTGAAGTCAAAGTAATTAGAATCAGGATATAGGTGTATGTCATCATGCATACCTTGTTTTGTATGTATTGAAATTAATTTTAAATTTTTTGATGAAACAAGAACATCAATACCTAGTGCACACATATTTTTTAGAATTTCTTCTCTATTTTTGTATTGTTTTGTGTGTGTGAAACAAATACCTCGACGTTTAGTGAAAATATAACATTCACAAGAAATAAAATATAAATATAACAATAAATTAAAAATATTCAAAATTATATTTTTTGGAAATATTATAATAAGAGCTACATACTTACAAAAAAAATTTCTAAATGACATTATTTAATCCCTCGAAAGGTAAAGAAAAAAGTGTTTTTTTTCCAGCATTTTGATAGGTGCGAAGGAAACTCCATTGTGGTTATGTTTTAAGACTAGAGGGGTTCTATACAAGGGTGTTTAATCTAAGGAGGTTTTATCTAACCCTATTCAATTGAAACCCTCTAGATAGAATCCCTCAAGTCTTAAATCATTATTTTTTCTAAAAATATGCGATTTCATATAAAAATCAGGATGTCCCAAGTTTAGGACCCATTATTGGAACCGTTTAGTGAGACTATGCGAAGGTTTGATTTCTCATCTTCTCATCTTGTTAGAGATATGGAGCACTTGAATAAGGATAAAATTGAAGAGATCTCCTCAAAGAATGGGAATTTTAGAATTCAAAAAGTGAATGGATGTCTGGAAAGGATCCACGATCGACCAATTTCGGTGATCTATCCAAAATCAATAACAGAGTATATAAGCTATTTGAGTAGTCATGTGATAATTTACAAGTTTATGGGGATACAGGTGTCACTCCCATTTTCGGAGCCTTGGATTCAAATGATGCGGAACCCTGAGGGAGACATTGATATCATGATAGCGGCTAATAATTACTTCATGGTTGCCTTTTCTTGTCTAGTGATAGAAATAAGGATTTTGAAGGAGGGCCTTATTTCTACAACCAAGTTGGCCATTTTATCAAACCATGACATGTGAGATTCAATTCTATAAAGGACCTACCTTTCAGAGTACCTGTGTTGGGTTTATCTCTCGCATTTACCTTTGGAGTTTTGGAGAAGTGATATTCTGCGAATGATTGCTCTCTTACTGGGGAAGCCAATAGGAGCATCATAGAAAATGCTAGAAAAAAAGGTAATTTTTTATGCCCATTTATGAGTTGAAATTGATTTAAATAACCCCTTACCAGATTATGTGGAAATTAGCCTTGGTTCCTCCTCTTGGACTCAATAGTTGGACTATGATGGTTTTCTTTTTAGGTGTCAAATATGTTATGATTATGGTCACCTATAGTGGAAGTGTCCTAGGGTACTCCATGCAGTAGGTATCGGTGATGCCCTTTATCATCCTGCACCTAAGAAGGATAAATGGAAGGCTCCAATGTCAAAGGTGACGGTAGATAAGGAGGGTTTTGTACATGTAAAGACTTGCAATAAAGGTAGAGGTCAAAAGAGAACCCTTAGAGATAGACAGGATGAGGTGACCTTTAATAGATTTGATGCCTTAGATGATTTGGATCAAGAAGTATTTCCTTTAGGAATGCAAACAGTGGATAGTTCCCTAGGTGATGTTCATTTAGAAAATTAGGTAACTGGTAATTTTGTCTCACCTCATATTGGGGATCAAGAGGCTCAAATGGACACAAATCTTCCTCCCTCTGATCCTAGGAAGGTGGAGGTAACTAAGTTGATAGAGGTGAAATATGGGCTAGATTTTACTAGTTCTAAACACACATTGGAGAAGGATGTTGTGGACATTGGAAAAAGTAAAGCAATACCTCAAAGATGATCGTGTTACCATGGAATGTAAGGTGTACGAATAAAATCCCTAAATAAAAGGATATTCAAGAGTTGATTCGTGTTCATTCTCCTAACATTGTCTTTCTACAAGAGACTAAGTTGACTATAGAAAGTATGTTAAACATGGCCTCTAAGATTTGGGTTATGGATCAATTCCAATGTGTGGGATTCATGTAGAGTTATCCCAATATAGTAGATCTCTAGCAAACATTTTATATATTTGGTAGCTTCTGTAAGAGAGGGGGACCACCACGTGCAAGGTCGCAGGTCACGGAGGGCCAAGATGTGAAAGGCTTTCCTAACTTACCTTAGCTTAACAAGATGTTGGGGAATGTAGGATGAGAATGATGAGGACTATAAAATCCTTCGATCACCCTACAGACCCAAAATATAGGATGGGGCTAGGCGATCCAATTTTTAGGTTCAACACTTTGCCTTAGGAAGCTCTCTGCCCAAGGATAGAAGTGTTGTCTTGGAATGACAGTGCGGCGCGCTAACGTCTCTCAAGTGCACTAGCATCTGTATGACTAGACAACTACAGAGAAAATGTCGAACCTAATAAAACATGCTAACGGCCTAGCTAACTACTACTAAAGGGCCAAAATAACATGATTAAATAAACAAAATACTCTCTAATGTGATAAAGTAAAAATGCCAGAGTTAGGGTGGCAAGAAGGATCTCGCAAAGAAATTTGTTCGCTAGCTAGTTCTCTAAAAGCACGTTCACCTACACACAAAGAGGAGGAAAAATGTTGGGTGGTTGTATAGGATCCTACCTCAATCAGACCCCCATTTAAGTGCTTCCAGCTCCACGGACAGCCAAGAAATTGAGATAAAGAAAACAACATAATGAAGAACACTAAAGCACTACAAAATAGTAAATGTGCTTACTCTATTAAGTAATAGAGGAGAGGAATGGGAAGCTTACCACCTCCACCAAAATCACTCAAGGATAATGGAGGAAAGAATGAGAGTACTTGAACCTCTTCTATAATGGTGTGGTCCCAAACTTTCTCTACTAAAGTGATGGAGTGAAGTTGTTGCTATGATGGAGTGCAAGAGTGTTGCTAGAATGCTTGAAGTGAATGCAAGAGAGTGTGAGTGAATTGAGTTGAAACCTTAGAAGATGAAATACTTGTTGAAGGAGTGAATTTGAAGAGGAGATGAAGAAAATGACCATATTCAGGTTGGTCGATTGAAGAGGGCATTACAACTTGACCACCATTGAAAAGTGTAAAGCCTCTACAGGTTCAGCTGCAAGAATCTACCAGGGATGCAAGCACGTTATGTGGGCGTCCCCAAAAAAAATTATCCCATCAACGCTCAAAATAGGCATCAAGTGGGATGAAAGCAATGGGATTAGGTGTAATTAAGCCTCTGAACTTGGTTTTCTAAGGTGGAAAAAGGTGAAAAGGGAATTTGCATAAGGGGTGCAAATTCACTCTTGTACATTTTTCCCCCACTTTAGCAAGCACGAGTACTAATGAGTGCTTCAATAAAGTAGATCAAGGAATGAGTAAGGTTAGAAATGTATACCTGAACCGTTGAGGAAGCAGATCACAATCTGACGAACCTAAAGGTACAAGACAAGCAAGGGACTTCATAGCTTCTCAGAACTATGAAGTTGAAGAAAGAAAGAATCTTGCAGACCCGTGGACTTGCAAGGAGGAAACCCCCAAGATCTCTCACATGAAGGAATCCCTATGAATTAAGTGCCTTACAGGTCCACAGACCTGCAACGAAGGTGTCCCCCAAGAAATATCACATGGAGGATACCTAGGAAGCATCCCCCAAAATCTCTCACATGGAGGTAGCCAAGAAAGCACCCTACAGCCCCACAAACCTGTAGGGATGGTATTCTCCAAGATCTCTCGCATGAAGAATACCTAAGGAAGCACCCTAAAGACCCACAAACCTATAGGGAAGGTAACCCCCAAGATATCTCACATGGAGGAAACCCAAGAAAGTGCCCTACAAGGCTCACCAACCTGCAGGGGAGCCACCCCCAAGATCTCTCGCATGGAGGAATTTCAAAAGAAGCACCCTACAGGATCTCAGACCTATAGGGAGGTATCCCCCAAGATCTCTTGCATGGAGGAAACCTATGAAAGTGGACTTTAAAGAGTCAGAATGCAGCCACATAGGAAAGTAAGCAAACAGTCGCATAGACCATCGACAATTTGGAAGACTTTCAAAGGGATCTCTTAGGAACTCGTCATGAAGAAGGGATCCATCCAAGGGACACACAATTCAAAAAATATATTTTATTTCTCGAGTCAATCCATCATCAAGGGATCCTTTTGAAAGATGTTCACTTCATCAAGGAATTTGAAAGGAAGAATATGCCCCCATACGAGGGGAAGGTCAAAGTTGTTCCCACTTCAAAGGAAGGTTTTCAAGTCCTTTCTTTATGAACCCATGATGAAAGAAACATGGTTCGTTAGGGTTCCAAGTTGAGAATGCAATTCTGAAGAAAGATTTGTGAAGATTTTTGAGAAAAGATTTGTTGGCAAACGAATGCATTTTTTGAAAATCAAAATGTTGAAGGAAGGCATTGTCACACATCAGAGGGACAACTCAAGCAAAGAAGAGAGAAAGATAAAGAGAAAGTAAAGGAGAAAACACAAACAAAGGGCACAAAGGGATCTAGTTTAGCGGGGTCAGATTTGTCCATGCTCATAATAGGTAACTGTGGTGCAAGGCGAAAGATCATCAATCCCCAACCAGATTAGGAAGAATGCATAGAAAATGAAGTAAAAATAAAAAAATTGAGTCAACATGGAAGGGAAGCCTAAATTCCCCCAACGCTTTGCATCATCCCCAATTTATTGAAAGTCAAGCACAAACATAGAAGAATAATGATACAAATAGAAGAAGGTTTATGACACAAAAACCATGCATGTATCCAAGCAACAATAGGGGTGACAAGGGTCATCCAGGAACACATAGCACGAGCACGGGGGAACACATCACAAAATGCACACAAGATCAAGAAGAGGTCTCATCCTAACATTGATCGACCAAGAGGTCATTCGCTTCCCACTCTAGATCATCATAGGGGGAAGGAGGATGAGTCTGCAGTGGTGGGATGTTAAGAGGAGCAGCATTTGGCCCTCTTGCAATAAGGGCCAAGGAAGAAGGCCCCGCAAGGTCTTCTTCCCCGAGCTCTTGTGGAGCTAGGGTCAGTGATTTTGTGAAGATCGCTGACAAGGTCAGAACTTCATCCATGAAGTTAAGGATGCACCCTATAGGAGTGCCATGTTTAACTCCAGTGGATGGGGCAGGTTGTACCTAAGATTCACCGCTAGGCTCGCCAAATGACTCAGGAGCAGTGACAGACTCAGGGGAAATCGGGGTTGGTTCCGTCACTAGGATAGAACAAGTCAGCACAAGACCACTTTGTGAAGAAAGTGGGCTCCTCTTATTCCCTTCACTGCTAGAATGACCACACTCCACCTTTTGTTGCGTCAGAGGAGATGAACTCCCCACAGATGAGGCTAGAGGTGTGGGGGAAGAGGAGGAAAGAACTGCAATCGATACAATCGAGGTATTAATCATATCCACAAGCTTTGGGAAAGGCTAGATATCTGGAATGGACATCAGCAAAGGTGAATCCATCAAAGGAGTGATGAACACCTGTACCCCCTTGGGGTTAGGTGCATTCGTACTCGCAACAGAAGTTGGAAGTAGCGTAGGACTAGACTAAAGAGAAATAAAAGGAAGGGAAGATGACGACACTACAGGAGGCCCTAGAGCAGGGGCGATCATCTCTTCCTCCTTGCTTTGTGAGGCGACCTGCTTGGCCAAAAGATTATTTTGTCGACGCTTGTGCTCACACACAAGGTGGTTTCTATGATCCTTTGAGTTAGATATGGAGGCTATGAAGGAGTAGAAGACTCCTACTCAACCATGGGAATTTCCACTACGGCCATCTCCAGTGGAGGAATGTATTCCTGAATGAGAGCAGGAGGAATAGGTTGAGGAGCAGTGGGGGGAGTCAAATCAAGGGCCTCGGCAACGTGCCTCTTCCCATTCACTGCTTTAGGCATAAGAGCGGTAGGAGGCTACAGAGGTCAAGACAAAGAGGGCTCTCCACGGGAAACCTTCTTCCAATTATACCAAACAGGTCTAGGCTTCGTCAGTAGAACATGAAGTTTGAATGTAGGATGCTTAGGTTTTTGACAAGCGGGCACCATAGGATTCTCCCACAAGCGCATACCAAAATATGACAACTCACCACAGTAAAGTGAGAAGAAGCATCAAACTAACCAGCGAAAGAGGAAGAAGGAGGATCTCAGGACCACTTCTCTTCTTCCTTCCTATGTGCCTTAGTGGCATCGTTGTCAGCTTTAAAGCAAGCCCTAAGTGAAACAACAGAAGGCGATGGAGAGTATCTCACTTTCGGCCTTAGGAACCCTTTCTTATAGTTTTGATATGTTCGATGCCGAAGGTTTGTCCTAGGTGGAAGAGGACCAATAGGCGCAGGCCAAGAGTAGTCTAAGGAGTAGCTACCATGAGCAATCAGTGGTTTATAACCGGTGTCATGGATTACGTGTGTGAACAGGTGAAAATGTAAGTTAGAAAACAAGCAGCAAACAAAAGAGTGCAAGAAAACAAAGATTAAAACCCTACACCTCAAGATTGGGCAAATGATTAACTTAACAAAACAAAATAGAACATTTTACCTTGTTGAGCTATCTTTTGGTTGGCCCTTGATTGTTGACATGATATATGCTCCTCTTGATGGCAAAAGAGGTATGATTGAGATGCAATATGGATGGAAAATAGATGGAAATGCTATGGTGTATGCAAGGAAATGGAAATTCTAGCCAAGTATGGTTCAAGTGTAAATTTTGCAAGAGTTTGGTTAGCACAAATGATCTCCCCTAAAATGAGGGAAAAGATAGGGTATTTATAGAGAATTTTGAATTCTCTAGAGAAATGGACGGTTGATATTAAACCAACAAGGCCAAGATGTAGGGCTATGGTGAGTTGAGAACTCACAAGCCCTCACATCTTGACATGTGGCATGTGAAGTGGCTTGAAAAAGATGATGTGTAAATGAGGTGGAAGGAGGGTACATGAGGTGGGAGAAGGACAAGTACTTTGCAAGTACCTTGGGGGATGAGAAGATTTCCTCAAAAAGGAACTTCTTGTCCTCAAGTGGGAATGAAAGTGACTTTTGAGAAATTTTAGAATACCTCAAAAATCCCCATGTGAAAAGGGAAAGTAGTTGGAGAAATAAATGTGAATTAAAAATTCACATACTTGCAAGAATCTCATGGACAAGATAAGATTCCAAAAAGAGAAGCCCTTTTTCCATAAGTGACTTGATGTGACAAGTCAAAAGGTTCTAGAAAATGCATGGGAAGAGAAGATTCTAGGAGGAATGAATGTGAATTTAAAATTCACATGGGGAAGAGGGTCAATGCCAAGAAAGACAAATGAAAAGGTTGACTAAAAAGGGGTGCTAAATGTGGCTAATGACCTTGATTAAGATTGTGCAAACATATGATTAGGATAATTAATGAAAAAATTAGAGGCAAGTGGAAAATGTTGGAGGATGTGACATTAATCTTGATTAAGTGGTGCACATCTTTAATCATGGATAAATTAAATTAATTCAGATTAGGAGAGGGTTATGGATAATATGACAAGGAGAGAGAAAGTGAGGAATTAAAAATTAATTTAAATTCCAAGAAGTCACATGACTAAATTAAATAAAGAGGTATATTTATTTAATTTAGAGAGGAAAGAAGGTAAAAGTATTTAATTATTAAATTAAATACTTTTAGGAACCTTATGTAGGACATGAAATATTAATTAAATGAATGATTTAATTAATACCAGCAAAGAGGATGAAGTAGATGAGTAAAGAGATGAATAAGGAGACAAGTTTGACCATATGGAAGTGGTCAAATTTGGATGCCTACAACGTGTATGAAACCCTCGTGGATAAATTTTAAACATTTATGCACAACCGAGGGTACTGCGTTCATTGCCACCAACCAAGGGATACCCAATTTCACCCTAAAGAGCTTAGACCCAGGGATAATGTCAAATAGGAGTTTCATAGATTTAGGTCCAACCAAGACTCACAGGATAATACTACCTAAAGGGGGCACGAAAAGCGCGTCATGCATGCGGATGCAACTCACAGGTGCATCGTACCCATCTTTATGTAAGAAATTAATCAGCATGATCTCCTCAATTATTATGTTTACTTATGATGTTGGATCAACGAGGACACCCACTATGATGTTTCCATTGATCCATGCAGGGATATAGAGAGGAGATGGTTCCCTGTTAAAACCCATTGGTAGGTCCTATGGTGTGAAGGTTATACCAATACCACTATCCACAAGTTGCGTAGAGGGGATAGGTTGATGCAGGAAGGAGGCCATTACACACACTAGACGATACTTCCATAGAGTCCTTAAAGGTTAAAGGATAAGATGGTGACACAATTAAGGTTTTGTTATGCAACACCTTCAGAACCTTCCAACTACACCAACTAGGGGTCATAGGTTGGGTTGCAAGGCGACAACCTCACAACACTCACACCTACAACACTCCTAGAGTACGAGGAAAGGAATTGTCAATATTGCAAAATGGAACCAAAATGGTTCAAGTCGGGTTCACCAAAACTATAAGAGAGGGGGACCACCATATGCAAGGCCCTAGGTCATGGAGGGCCAAGATGCGAAAGGCTTCCGTAACTTACATCAACTTAACAAGACACTGGGGAATGCAGGACAAGAATGATAAGGACTATAAAGTCCTTCGATCACCCTACAAACCCAAAATACAGGATGGGGCTAGGTGAGCTAGTTTTTGGGTTGAACACTATGCCTTAGGAAGCTCTCTACCCAAGGACGGAAGCGTGGTCCTAGGACGGCATCATGGCGCACTAGTGTTCGTATGACCAAACAACTACAGAGACAAGGTCAAACCTAAGAAAACAAGCTAACGGCCCAACTAACTACTACTAAAGGGCCAAAATAACATGATTAAATAAACAAAATACTCTCTAGTGTGATAAATTAAAAATGCAAGAGTTAGGGTGCCAAGAAGGATCTCACAAAGAAATTCATTCGCTAGCTAGCTCTCTAAAATCACATTCACCTACACACAAAGAGGCGGAAAAATGTTGGGTGGTTGTATAGAGGCCTGCCTCAGTCAGACCCCCGTTTAGGTGTTTCCACCTCCACGGTCAGCCAAGAAAGCGAGATAAAGAAAATAACGTAATGAAGAACACTAAAGCACTACAAAACAGTAAATGCGCTTACTCTACCAAGTAATAGAGGAGAGGAATGGGAAGCTTACCACCTTCACCAAAAGAAATCAAGGCTAATGGAAGAGGGAATGAGAGTACTCAAGCCTTTGCTAAAATGGTTTGGTCCCAAATTTTCTCTACTGAAGTGATGGAGTGAAGTTGTTGCTGCGATAGAGTGCAAGATTGTTGCTAGAATGCTTGAAGTGAATGCAATAGAGTGTGAGTGAATTGAGTTGAAACCTTAGAAGATGAAATGATTGTTGGAGTGAATTTGAAGAGGAGATGAAGAAAACAACCATATTCGGGTTGGTTGGCTGAAGAGGGTGTTACAACTTGACCACCAATGAGAAGTGTAACACCTCTGCAGGTTCAACCGTAGGAATCTTCCAGGGACGTAAGCACGTTGCACAGATGTCTACACACCATGCGAGCGTCCCCGATAGAAATTCCCCCACCAATGCTCAAAACATGCACCAAGTGGGATGAAATCAGTGAGCTTAGGTGTAATTAAGCCTCCAAACCTAGTTTTCTAAGGTAGAAAAAGGCAAAAAGGGAATTTGCATAAGGGGTGCAAATTCACTCTTATACAACTTCGAGTCTAGAATCTGGTGAAGTTATCCTTTTTTCTAACATTTATACTCTGATAGATCTTCCTGGTAAGTCCTTGCTCTAGTCTCATGTTAGATATGTGTCCTCCATTGCTCCTTATCTTCCCTAGATTATGGTGAGGGATTTTAATGCTATCTACTCTTTGGAAGAGAAGAGGGGAGGTATAGCCCGGTTAGATCCATATTCAAAGCTTATGAGGAACCATGTTGCTTACTTGAACTTGGTTGACATCTATGATGCTAGTGTTTTTATCCTAATCTAAGTATGCAAACTAACTAAACTAGAATGCAAAGAAAAACACAAGATCACCTCAAATGATTGGCCTAAGGAATAAAACACAAAAGAAAGATGATAAAGGAAAATAGTGATTATACCTTTTGTGCAACTCCTTGGTTGGCCCTTGATGTTGTGGAATTGTGTGCTCCTTGGATGGTTGTGTGATGAAGATAGGTGCAAGATGAACAATGTGGATGCACTAGGATTTGAATGCTAATGCAAATGGACAATGCTTGAAATGGCTTGGAAAATGGAGGATAATGCTTACAAAATGAATTACAATTTGATAGCATGAGGGTGAAAAATGACTAAGTTATTCAAATGCATTAGAAGAGGGAGTATTTATAAAAGAATTTGAATTCTCTAAAGAACTTAACGGTCAAGATTGTGCCACCATGGCCAAGATGAAGGGCTATGGTGAGTTGAGGACTCACAAGTCCTCACATTTTGCCATGTGGCAGATGAAGTGTCACAAGGACACATGAGGTGGAAGATGACATGTGATGGAGGCACTTGCAAGTACCTTGACATGTGACTTGAAGTGACCTCTCAATGATCACATGGGAAAGAGGAAAGCTTTGGGAAAATAAAAGTGAATTTTAAATTCACAATGATTGGGAGATCTTGTGGATAAGACAAGATTCCCAAAAAGAGAGGTGAGAAGTACCTTGGATAAGACAAGGTTCTTAAAAAGGTAGATACTTACCCACATGTGACTGATGTGACCAATCAAAGATTCTAGAAGACTTGGACACATGTGAGTGATGTGAAAAGTCAAAAGGTTCTAGAACTTGCATGGGGAAGAGAAGATTCATTGGAGGAATAAATGTGAATTAAAAATTCTCATGGGGAAGAGAGAAGTCTTGGATGAATAAAAAGGAATTAAAAATTCCTTGGGGGATGGGGAGAGTTGACCAAGATGTTGATTAGCTAATTAGTAATTAGAAGACGATTAGGGGTTAATGAGGATTAGAAGCCAACTTGCAAAAGTTGGAGGATGTGACACATCCTAATCAAGGATTAGGTATGTGCACATCTCTAATGATGAAATTAGGAGATTGATTAAGATTAAGAAAAGGATGTGATATGTGAGGAATCAAATAAATTTCATATTTATTTAATTCATTTGATGAAAAGGGGATTAAAGAGTAAGGTATTTAATTGTTAACTAAATACCTTAGGGATTTGGCAGAATTAAGGGAATTAATTAGATAATAGTGATATTACCTGATTAACACAAACAAGAGGATGTTTAGATGAAAAGGGACAAATTTGGTAATGTCTTCAGGCTAAAAATTCAGCTCAAGACCACTTGGATTTCATATCTTGGTAGATTTAGGACCATGGTTTAACAGGGGAAAACTGTAGGCTAGAAGTTGTGGCAATGAAGAAGTTAGAGGAATGGGAGTTGTAGGAAGAAATTTTCTGGAAGCAAAAGTCTTGTATTGATTGGCTCCAAGAAGGTGATAGGAATACTTCTTTTTTCCACAATTTTGTTAAGGATAGAAGGCAAGGTAATCTCATTTCCTCTCTTAGGTCTTTTGAGGGAAATCAACTTTCATCCTTTGGTGAGATTTCAAAAGAGATTGTTTGGTTATATTCCTCCCTATTCACTAAGGACTCCCCCCTGCCAGTGAGGAAGAATCTCTTATTTTGGATTGTATTACTTCTTTTGTTTCTAGCAAAATGAATGATTCTTTGATCAAACCTATCTCCATGAATGAGCCAAAGGAGATTGTGTTTCAGATGAAGAAGGGGAAAACCCTGGGGCTTGATGGGTTTCATGTGGAATTCTTTCAAGAGTTTGGGTAAATTATCAAGCTCAATCTTCTTGAAGTAGTGAAGGAATCTCAAAAGAACAAGCAAATATTAAGAGGTGTAAATGCCACTTTTCTTGCTTTTATCCCAAAAAAGGAGTTAATTATTTGGATCTCTTTAGACCAATCACCCTATGTAATGTGGTGTACAAATTCGTTACAAAGTTGATAGCTGAATGTCTCTAGCAATGGTTGAGCAGATTAATTTCAAAGGAGCAAGGTGGCTTTGTTGCTGGTAGACAGATTCTTGACGAGACTATTGTTGCTTCTAAATTTTTCCATTCCATGGGTTCCTCCAAAAAGAACAAAATTTTTATCAAGCTTGACATAGCCAAAGAATACAACTGTGTTAAATGGGCCTTCCTTAGCAAGATTTTGAGTTTTTTTGGGTTTGGAAGTACCTGCATTGAGTGGGTTATGAGTTATGTCACCTCTTTTTCCTTCTATGTTCTAATCAATAGCAAGCTTTCTAAGCTTTTTAGAGCATCTAAGGGCCTTCAGCAAGGTGACCCCCTTTCCCCCTACTTATTTATTTAAATGGATGAAGGATTAGGGAGATTTATTAAATCTTGTGTGAGGCTTGGTCAGGTTCAAGGTTGGAGTTGGGACAACAATCTAGCCCCCCAATATCATCTATAGTTTGTGGATGACAATGTTCTAATGTCTCTAGCCAAATTTGAGGAGGTGGTTAACTTAAGAGAGACTATTGATATTTATTTGGAAGCCTCGAGGAAAGGCATCAAGAGGGTAAGTCCTCCATTTTATTCTTTAATACTTTGAAGCTTATTAAGAAGAGAATAGCTCAAATTTTCATATTCCAGATTGGCTCTCTTCCCTTTGTCTATCTTGGTATACCCCTAGCTATAGGCTTGCTTCCCTTTATCTATCTTGGTATACCCTTGGCTATGGGTTCACTCCCTAAGAATTTTTGGTAGGATGTTATTGATAAGTTCTACAAAAAGGTTAATTATTGGACTTATAGGTGGCTTTCTATTACAGGAACAGTGACTCTTATGAAGTCATTGGTTCAGGCTCTCCCTTTGTATAGATGTTTTGTGCTTTCGGCTCCTTCTAGCTTCATTAAATAATTTGAGTCTCTCTTGAAAATTCTTATGGACTGGTAATCTACTCTTGAAGAAGTGGAATTTGGTTAAGTGGGATACTATTTGCAGGTCGAAGCAGGAAGGTAGGCTCGAGCTGCGACAAGCTAATCTTAATGGGGAGGCTTTGGAGGTTGAGTTGTATTGGAGGTGGTGTACTCATCAACATCATAACTGGGCTAAGATCCTCACTTCAAAGTATCCGAGAGGGGTGGAGAGTGTTGATGTACCTAGATTCAGCCTTCTAGGTAAGGGTTCTATGATTTGGGGCACCCTTAAAAGGAGATCCAAGATAATCAAGCAAGGATTATTTTGGATCTATAATAGAGGCTCAGAGGCTCTATTCTGGTTTGTCTCTTGGATGGGTATCCCCTTATCATGTCAATGTACCCACATTTTTAGTCTTTATGTAAAAAAATCTTGATGTCAGTTGGTGTAGAGTGTCTTACTTCAAATCCTCCCAAGTCCTAGATCAAGTAACCATGTTCAAGTGGAAAGACCCACATGAGTGGCCTCCCAGAGGTTCAGTGGAGGATCATCATGAGCTGGCTAATACTTTGGCTAGCAGAGTTTTCAATTCTTTATTAGAATGAGATGTTCTCACCTGGTGTCATGACCTAAAGGTAAATTCTTGGTTATCTTAGGCTATCAGGAGTTAGACAATCAGATCTACAAGAGTGTCGGTGTTCCTTGGTGGAAACAGGTTTGGAACAAGTTCTCTTGGCCTAAATGTAATCTTTTTATCTTGGCTTGTGGTACAGAATAAGTACCTCACTTGGAAGAATTTATGAAAGAGAGGATTCAGGGTCCTTTTATGTGTGTTATGTGCAACAATAGTGAAGAGTGTTCATTGCATTTTTTTTTCAATGTCCCTTTACCAGGGAGATTTAGCATTCTTAGTGGGCTACCTAGAATTAGACATGTAGTCATGCCTCTTCTTTAGTTGGATTCTAAGGTGGGCTGGGGAATCCTCAGATTAATACTTCTTTTCATAATTTTTTTTGGAAAATTGGGCCCATTTTGATCATTTATAAAATCCATTTGGAACAAAATTGCAAAAAAAATTAGGATAAGAAGATTTAGGTTCAACTGCTATGGTTGAGGATTATGGGTATTCTTTAGGAGACTTTAGCGGAAAAGTGTGATTTATCTACCCTTGTGGATCTAAGATATGTTGCAAGTATGAGCAGTTGGTGTTGTCATTGATGTCGACAAGCCTATTTTTTCATTGATGTCTATTATTGGATAAGATTGTTACAAGAGTGCGAGCAGTTGATGCTTTGATTAGTTGCATTTTGTTGTCATTAGTAAAGCTACTAGTGTTAACCTCTGGTGTTGTTGTGATAAGAATCAGGGATATATAGTTGAGTTGCTATTAGTTCAATTTTGTTGAGGAAGTGTTGAAGATGATGAGGATTTGTCTCTGGTGCTTGGTTTCCAAGTGCTTTTGAGAAAATTTGATAAAAAAGAAAAACAGTGTGTTGTAGTGGTGTTTTGTGTCACATAGTTGTTTTTTGGTTTTTCTCCACATTTATTCTAGGTTGAATATCTACCTATGCAATTAAGATATTTTGGTGAGAGATGATTAGACGTGTTGTATAGGAGTGAATTTTCACCCCTTGTGTAAATTCCCCGTTTGCATCCCTCCACCTTAGAATATCAAACCCAAATACAAAATTCCACATCACCCATCTGAAATGCATCCACTTGGCACTTATTTTTTTGTGTTGGGAGAATATTTGTCAGGTACGTGAGCATGGCGTGTGGATGTCTATGCAGTGCACTATCGTCCCTAACAGATTCTCACCTTTGGTGTCTGTAGGGACGTTACATTCTCCATTGGGCATGAAGCGTAACGCCTCTATGTCGACCAACAAGCCCGAAAATGGCTCTTTCCCTCCTAATCTTCCTTTAAATGCATAATTTTCACTATCACTTCATCTATTTATCATTTCTTGATCTCTTGAGCAATCTATCTCATCTTCTTCACAATTCTAGCTATTCACTTGATCTATTGAGCACTTTCATACAATTCCAGTGAGCATTACAATAGCTTGTTACTCCATCAACTTCATCTGTATGTGTTGTGCTACCATAGAAGTTGTGAGTTTGGAGTCTTGCGAGACCTCCCTTCGTCACTGCTATGATTGTGTCAACTTTTCCAAGCTCATTGTCTTGCATTCTCCCTTCATTGGCCTTTGAGAGCCTTTGGGTGGAGGTGGTATTGCTTCACTATCCTTTCTTGTTGTGCTTTGATAGAATACCATTGTATCTTTTGTAGTGTTCGTTATTCTTCTTTCCTTTATCATATTTTCTACTTCGTGGCTTTCTTGGTTGTCCGTGGAGGTGGAAACACCAAAGTGGGGGTTTGACTGAGGCAAACCACTATACAACCCAACATTTTTCCTCTCTTGGTTGTGTAGGTGAATGTGCGTGTGGAGCCCATTAGTGAATTGGAGCCTCAGTGAGTTGGTCTTCATAACCCTTACTTTCATCTACCTTCTTTACCACTTATATAGTTATTTCTCATACTGTATCATTCTATTCATTTCATTAAACTTAGTTAGCTAGACCATTAGTAGGCTCTCTAGTATTTTACACTGCACTTTCACTTTCTATTCGTACAGACGCTAGCGCACCAGTGAGACGCCAGTGCACTGCATTATCATCCTTGACCTATGTTGTCATCCTTGGGTAGAGAGTTGTCTGAGGTGCCTAGCCTTGCAACCCGACCTATGACCCCTAGTGGCGTAGTTGGAAGGTTTCATAAGTGTTGTAGAATGAAACCTTAATTGGGTCGTTGTGTGACCGCAAAACCTTTGGGGGCTTTATGAAAGTCTCGTATAGTATACACGATGGCCTCATTTTTGCACCTACCCATTCCATCTTTGCAACCTATGAGTAGTTCTCCTGGTATAACTTTCACCTCATAGGACTTGTCGATGGGTTATAACAGAGAGCCATCTCCTCTATACATCCCTATGTGAATCAACGGAAACATTGTGACAGGTGTTCTTGTTGATCCAACATGTCCAGTGAATTTCATTACTGAGGAGATTATGTTGATTAATTTCTTTCACAAAGATGGGTATGACACATATGAGAGTACCATCTGTACACATAACGGACTTTTTGTACCTCCCCTTGGTTGCATCACCTTGTTCATTTTAGTTGGACCTAAGTCAATAAACTTTCTCTTTGACATAATCTCGGGGTCCAAACTCTTTATGGTGAAACTTGGTATCCCTTGGTTAGTCACTATGAATGTAGTTCCCTCGATTGTGCATAAGTGTCTTAAATTGATCCATGAGGGTTCAGTGCATGTAATCCATGACACCGACTATAACCCACCGGTTGCGCATGGTATCTATTTGCTAGATCACTTTTGGATTGCACTTGTTGGTCTGCTTACTCCTAGGATGGACCTCTTGTATTGAACCTATGAGAAGTACAAGAAGGGGCACTTAACGCTTAAAGTGAGATGCCCTCCATCTCCCTATGTTGTCTCGCATAGGGTCTGATAGAAAGCTAATAGTGATGCCACCATGGTCTGGAGAAGGGAAGAAGAGAAGTGCTCTCGAGGTTCCTCTTCCTCCTCTTCCATTGTCCAACCTATCACTTCCTCTCTCCCTGTTGTGGCGTCATCAGATTCAATTCCTAAGCAATTGATAGAGAATCATATGGTGTCTACTTGGCGAAAGCCTAAGTGTCCAACATTTGAACTTCTTGTTCTACCCAAGGTGCCTAGGCTCATTCAGTATGGTAAGGGGAAGGCTCCCTGTGGGGAATCCTCTATGTCTCAGTCTCTGCGGCCTCTTACCACTCCTACTCCCAAGTGCAAGGAAGTTAGGTGAGCGGAAACACCTTCCTACACTAATCTAATCAGGAGAGAGTTATAAGAATTTCATTTTAACACCTTATGCTATTATAATATGAGATACACACAGAGAATAATGGAAATAGAATAACAAGTACACAAATGCAATAACTATAGATATACATGGGGAAAACCCTTTCAGGTAAAAAATATCACCCTCCAAAAGCACATTACTAAATTGTATTACTTCAAATAGGAGTTATAATACATCACCAAGTACATAGCCTTCTTCAACAAGTGCTTCAACACAAAAACCTGTTCTGGAGTGATACTAGTAGAACTTTGTTACCTACAAACAAACTATGCATTCTACAACTCAAGGAACTCAATAAATAGAGTGTTACAAGCTTCAAGAAGCATCTAGAAGGTGAGGGGCATCCAAATCCATGTGGCACAACTTTCAACACCTTAGTCATGCATTTGGACACATGTTCAATATTCCCTTACACCCCTTCCAAGTGTCAAACATGCAAATAGTCTTCTTCCAAGCTTGGATGCCTAGAATATGCTAAAAATAGGCTATGACAGATGCCTTACACATCTTACAACTGTCATAGAATCTATCATAGTTGATAGTACTTAAAATTGTAAGATAATTTGTCATAACTAACTAAAACTAGCTAAGTTGATTCTCTTACATTCTGTCATAACCAAACTTGGGCGCCAACTTTCACTCATGCATTCAAATATGCCTTATGACACACCATATAATATGTCATATGTCATATACTCCAAATTGGTACACCTATGTCCACTTGGGATAATGATGTGTCATCCAATCACCTCTAATGGGAATACCACCCAGCCGGTGGGTCCTAATTTGTGACATGACACCATAGGCATTTAAATAATATAAATAAATACATTAATTACATCAATTAAATCAATGTTAGGACTCTAAGGTTGAGACACCTTAATCCCAACATTCTCCCACTTGTCAAAGACCTGCCAAGAGTCATACAGAATCATCTGCTCAAGGCCCCAGGGCCCATGGAATTAGAAATCCATCTGAACTTCTCTATACTAACTAGTTTTGTCAGTGCATTTGCAACATTCACCAGTGTCAACCTTCTCCAGGTACACCTTTCCATCTTCTACCATATCATGAACAAAATGATACTATACATCAATGTGCTTTGTTTTGGCATGGGAGGTAGGATTTTCTTTTTCCTCCTTGGCTTTTTGAGACATGCTTCCTTGATTGTCTTGCTATATATGGGGACATCTTTTATGGACTGGAACAAAGGTATCTTAACAAATATCTGTTTCAGCTGGTCCAAAATATCAAAGGTTGTTTCTTCCTTCTCTTCCTTTTGTTTAACAACTTCTAACCTTTTAGGAAATGGTGGGTCTTGATCAGACTACTGAACTGGTTCAAAAATTTTAAGCACATTTGACTGAATAGGGACATTTTGGTGCTCCTCTTCTTCCACAAGAAGCTTTGTGATGATAGGAGTGGAAATTGATTAGGATCTGTAGAATATCACTTACACTCACAACATATGTAGGAAATTGATTAGGATCTGTAGAATAGACTGGATGTTGTTGTGGTTCCTGAATGCAGATGAATATCACTTACACTCACAACATATGCAGGAAATTGATTAAGATCTGTAGAATAGACTAGATGTTGTTGTTCCTGAATGCAGATGAATATCACTTACACTCACAACATATGCAGGAAATTGATTAGGATCTGTAGAATAGACTGGATGTTGTTGTGGTTTGTTATTTGGGTTAGGTGTGGGTTGAGTTGGTAACTAAGTAGTTCTAGGTGTGCTAGAACTTGAGCTAGTAGGAGGAGGAATTATGGTAGGCTGTTGAGGCTATGGAGGTGGTTTCATGTATCTGGTTGTCTGGTTTGACCACTGTTGTCCTCCCCTCCATTGGGATGTTTGCTGCTAGTTTCTTGAAGGTGGTTGTCAATTCCCATGGAATTGCTACCAATTCCCTTAGGATTGCTACCACTAGGGTGGAGATTTTTGGTAATTAGGCCAAGTGTTTGGAGGGTTGTTCTAAGGCTGAGGTAGATATCTTCCATATTTGGATGGGTATGGGGGTTGTCATTGATTACTAGATGCATAGGAATTTAAATAAAGTCCACTAAAAGATAATGAATCTTGTGGCATACCTTGTCTTGGAGCCCATGGTCTTCTTTGTGCAATGTAGAAAACCTGATCATCATCAACCTGAACTAGCCTGAATTCTAGTGGAATCAATTTGTTGTCAATGTTGGCTACCATTTTGCATTTGCATTCCTTCTTTTGTTTGCAATGAGGACAATATTCTGCCAACGTTGCCTCTGCCTCCTCTTGTTTCTTCTTTACTTGAAGAGTGTCTAGTTGAGTAGCCATATTGTTTATGATATCTTGCTTGAAATCTTCCAACAAATGAGTGATGTCCATCCTTGAAACTCCGTTGGTGGAGGATTTACCCATAGAGGATTGGTAACCTCTTCCTTTCTTTAGAGCTACCCTGGAATAATTTTGTCACATCTTTTTCATATTATCCCAAGGAACTTTGGTGATATCACCTCCCCCCATCAAGTCCAAAGCATCAATGTAGCTCTCATTGATCCCTCTAAGGAGGAGAAACTTTTGAGACTCTTCATTGTGTGCATGATGTGGATATTTCTGTAGGAAAAACAAGAACCTTGAAATATAGTCCTCCAAACTTTCATCTTCCTTCTACTGCATCTTGAAGATATCATCTCCTCTCATATCACTTCCCCTACAATATTCTTTATACTTCTCAAGAAATTTTGTTTTCATATCATCCCAAGTCTCTACAGTATTCCTACCTAAGCTCACAAACCATCTTAATAAAACTTCTTTCAAGGTGGTAGGGAAAAATTTAAGCCTACAAGCATTAATATTATAGTCATCGCTTCTGGAGAGGATATCAAACTCAAACAAGAAAGTGTCAGGGTTTTTTGTGACAAGCCCATAGAACTTAGGAAGAACTGAAGCAAGGATGTTCTTGAGATTATCAACTTCATTCTGATGAGTGATAGGAAATGGAAAATATGGCTGGTTAGGTCTATTTAGATTTGCATTAGCCATATTTTCTTGATGGATTTCCAAAGCAAATGGATCCCCAATCAAGTTTTGGACAACTTGCTCTTCAGATGAAGTTTTAGAACTAGTCAAATTTGGAAATGCATCAACAAAAGGATTTTCCTCCTCTTCTTCTTTGTCTCTTGGAAAATTTTGAAACTCAACTAGTTGGTTAGTAGGATTAGGGTCATTAGGAAGGAATCTCCCATGAGCATCTCTTCTCCTACCTCTATGCATGTGGTATCAACTGAGTATCAACAAACTCACACAAAGAATTGGTGAAAGAATAGTAGATCATTACTTTTCTCAAATGAATAGTATGCTAAGAACAAACTCCAGAGATACTAAAACAAGAAAGAAACTAGAAAATGACTCCAAGAAACTTCCTAGTTTGACACCATCCCCAAAAATGGTGCCAAAAGTGTTGGCCTCCTCTAATGGTTGAATAATTAAGCCCTTAAATTTGTAACTCAGAGATTAAACATCTGCACTAAGTAGTTATCTTGCTCATCATCAACGTTCATTTCATTGTCAACCTAGGGACATAAACTTGAAATGGGTCAGCACTGTATGTGCACTAGGACTCAATTGTAGTCATCCTCAAACTAGAAAAGAAATAATACTGAAAATAAAATGTTGGAAAGTAGTTAACATAAGCACTAAGTATCAAAAACTAAATTGAGCATCAACAACTAAACTAGAAATGGATAACAAAAATATAAATCTCAGCAAATAGACAGGAAGTTACTATGTCTGCCTTGGCTGCAAGAACAATCACATAACAGAGTTCCAATGGCTGCAGGAACAGACAATTGTTGAGGCTGAAACTAATTACCGAATAGAAAAATAGCTTTTAAACTAAATGGGTGGAAGTCTCACCAAGTGGGCCCCCATGAGTGATTCTTCCTTAAGCTAACTTAGATGCAATAAATCATAATATCATTTTATTCCTCGAAAACATGATTACAACATATCAACAATATGACTATTACTTAAAATGAAAATGCAAGTACAATCTCAAAACATCCAACCTTGTGAAAAGGGGCATTTGACCATTATTTATAGAGGTAAAAGGTTCTAACTAACCCTAACTAACTAGGCAATCAACTCCAACAAAATAGGAGGATGCCATTTATTGAAAACATGGAAAAGAGAGGGCGGAAGTTATGTGTGTGCTAGATTTAGTCAAAGCATACTTGCCCCAATGAAGATCCAACACAACAACGCTTCCTAGATTTTCTCAACCAACAAACATGATCATTTAAAAGGTAGTTACAACTTCCACACGAAATAGGAATTTCCCTCCATTGGAATTTTCCCTCCATTAAGAGTTTTCCCTCCATTGACCTCTCAATGACCATCTTTTGACTTCCTTAGCAACTGACCAGTTGGCAGGAACTTCTTCTACTTTGTAGGCTTCATTTATATCAGCATCTTAATGTGAACCTGCATAATGGAATTAGCACACACAAAACAATTGCATATACATAATTACCTTAAAGTAACATCCATTCAACCACATGTAAAATTAATATAGATAATTCACATAGCATGTTAATGACATCAAAATTCACAAGGATAAGTTCATGCCCAAGGTTCATAATTCTAGGGAAATAGCATGGAGAATGCAAATAACCAGGTGCTAAAGTTTATAGTATCAACAACAAATATATGATAAACCCTATCAAAATTGAGCCATTATTTGGACTCATCAGTGCTTCCAATAGCCATTACCAGGTGATCCCAAAAGTCCAACAAAAAACACAAAATGAGCATGTAATGATCTTGTTCATCTATTTTGTCTCCAACGGAACCCAGTTATGCAACCAACATGTTAAATGCATTTAGATGATTGGCTATAGACCCTCAATCTTCCATTTTCAAAGAATACATCTTCTTTCTCAGGAAAAGCTTGTTTACCAGGGATTTAGCTTGGTAGACATCACCAAGCTTCTTCCATGGAGAAGCAAAAATTTTCTCTTCATGTACTTTCAGGAGGATGAAATCATCCAAAAAGAGTCTAATAAGACCCTTGACTTTCCTATCCATGAGATCCCAGTCTTCTTGTTCTATGCCTGACGGTTTGGTTCCTAAAATAGCTTCCCATAGATCACGGTCTATGAGCATGTCCTCCATTTTGAGCTTCCACAACTCAAAATTATCACCATTAAACTTTTCCATCCCAATCCTCCCAGATGTGCCTACCATCTCTTTCCTACAACAAGGTTACAAAATACACACTTCTGCAAAACTCCCATTGAAACAAAGATAAGTTCAAAAAACCCTTCTACCCAGCAAAGGAACCAAGTTTGGCTAGGCTCTGATACCAACTAAAAGGAAGCAGGGTGAGTGGAAATAGCTTCCTACAATAATCTAATCAAGAGAGAGTTACAAGAATTTCATTTTAAAACACCTTATGTTGTTACAATATGAGATACACATAGAGAATAATGGAAATAGAACAAGTACACAAATGTAATAACAACATATATACATGGGGAAAAGCCTTTCCAGTAAAAAACCCCACCTTTCAAAAGCATAATACTATTGTATTACTTCAAATAGGAGTTATAATACATCACCAAGTACATAGCCTTCTTCAACAAGTGCTTCAATATGAACACCTATTCTAGAGTGATACTGGCAGTACTTTGTTACCTGCAAACAAACTATGCATTCTACAACTCAAGGCACTCAATAAATAGAGTGTTACAAGCTTCAAGAAGCATCTAGAAAGTGAGGGGTGTCCAAATCCACATGGCACAACTTTCAATGCCTTATACATGCATTTGGACACATGTTCAATATTCCCTTACACCCCTTCCAAGTGTCAAACATGCACAGTCTTCTTCCAAGCTTGGTCGCCTAGAATATACTAAAAATAGGCTATGACAGATTCCTTACACATCTTACAACTTTCATAGAATCTTTGATAGTCAACAACACTTAAAATTGTAAGAGAATCTGTCATAATTGACTAAAAATAGTTGGTTCTCTTACATCTTGTCATAACCCAACTTGGGTGCCAACTTTCACCTATGCATTCAAAGATGCCTTATGACACGTCATAGAATATGTCATATGTCATAGATTCAAAAGTGGGATGCCTATGTCCACTTGGGATGTTGATGTGTCATCCAGTCACCTCCAACAGGAATGCCACCCAATCGGTGGGTCCCAATTTGTGACATGACACCATAGGAATTTAAATAATACAAATAAATACATTAATTACATCAATTAAATCAATATTAGGACTTTAAGGTTGAGACACCTTAATCCCAACACCAAGGAAGTGAATGGGAAGAGGCTCATTGTTGAGGTGTTAGAGTCGACTTCCCCTGTTGTTGCTCCAACCTCCTCTCATTCTCTCCCTCTTGCTCCCATCCAAGAGTCTCTCCCTTCATTATAAATGACTGTGATGGACACTTCGATGGCCGAGCAAGAGCATTTTTTTCCATCCCAACTCCCAACCTCTAGCTCTTAGAGTCGTAGGAACTACCTTACACGTGAGCACAAGCGTTGGTGAAAGGCTCTAATGGTTGAGCAAGCCACTTTATAGAGGAAGGAAGGGGAGTTGACCGCCTCTTTTTTAGGGCCTGCTATTGTGTCCTCTCCCGTCCCCTCTACTTCAATTCAGTCAGCCTTAGTACTACTTCCTACTCCTGCTGCGAGTGTAAACACCCCTGACCCTAAAAGGGTGTAGGTATTTATTGCTCTATTAGTCAAGCCTCCTCTCTTAATGTCCCTTCCAAACATCCCACCATTCTCAAATAGACATGCCTAACACCTTAGTGGTGTCCACTGTGATTTTCTCCCCCTCCTCTGCACCTTATGCCTCATCTGTGGGGAACTCACATCCTCCGATGAAGTGAAAGATGTAGGTTTTCTCCACCTGCAATGGGGGGTATAAGAGGATTTCAACTTCTTTAGAGAGTGGTCATGTGTTAGCATGTACCGTCCTAGTGACGGAGGAAGTTCTGACGTCCCCTGAGTTCGTCACTACTTCCGAGTCACTCGGTAAGCTTAGCAATGAATCTTGGGTGCCGCCTCCCTCGTCTATTGAGGCAACACATGGCACTCTTGTGAAGTACATGTTTAACTCTTTGGATGAGGTCCCGACCCTGTTAGGAATCTTCGTGAAGTCACTGACCTTTGCTCCATAGGAACTGAGTGGAGAAGACCTCACGGGGCCTTCTTCCTTGGCTCTTGTTGTGGGAGGGTCAGAGGGTTTCCCCCTCGACATTCCAACATTGCATGCTCGTCCACCTTCCCAGTATAATGATCTAGATTGGTAGGTGGATGACCTCTTGGTTGATGAGTGTTAGGGGGTGCCTCTTCTTTGTTTGTAGTGTTGTGTGTGTGTGTTTGTGTTCCCTCGTGCTTGTGTTATGTGTTCCTAGATGACCCTTGTCACCCTCATAGGTTCTTGGATAGATGAGTGATTATGTGTCATAAAACTTCCTCTATTCGTTGCATCACTCTTCATCTATTATGTGTATTAATTTTTGACAAATTGGGGATGATGCAAAGTGTTGGGGGCATTTAGGCTTCCCTTCCATGTTGACCCAATTTTTTATTTTATTTTTTCTTCTCGTGCATTCTTCATATGGTTTGATATAGTAGGGGGTTGATGACAGTTCATTAAATATACTATTATTATACTTATACATATTTATGAGTAGCTCTGACCCTGAAATGTCATATCGTCCCTGTGTTTCTTGTTTGTATCTTCTTTTGTGCTTGTTTCATGATATTGTGGTTCCTATGTGTTGTCCCCCATGTGTGCAACAACATTATCACAGTGACATCTCATTATGTCCCACGGACCACAAAATCACTTTTTCATTCTTGCTTTTATCTCCTTAGGATGTCACATGCCTCTACATTTAGCATGCACCATCCTAAGGGGGGACTACCATATCAACTTTGATTTTTAGAAAATGCATTTGGTGACCAACAAATCTTTTCTCGAATTTTTTTTCCAAATCATTTTTCAAAAATTGCATTCTCAACAAGGATCCCTAGCGGAATGTGTTTCCTTCATCATGAGTTCGCAAAGAAACAACTTGAAAAACTTTCCTCCGAGGAGGGAACAAATTTTCCTACAAGAGATGCCTTGATCTTCCCCTCAAGAGGGGGAATTTTCTTTCTTTTGAATTCCTTGATGAAGTGAACGTCTTTTGAAAGGATTCCTTGATATTGAATTGATTTGTGAAAACACTCTCTCACTTTCAAAAAGTGTGTCCCTTGAGTGGACCCCTTTTCTTTTGAAGGGTTCCTGAGGGACCCCTTTGAAATCTCTTCCTTCAATTTCTTGACTGTCTACATGATTGTCTACTTGTTTGTCTACATGGCTGCTTTTGTATTTCTATCATGTTTTATCTACAGATTAACATGTATCATGTTTTATCTACAGATTAACATGTATCATGTTTTATCTACAGATTAACATGTATCATGTTTTATCTACAGATTAACATGTTGCTTTGCAGGTGTGCCTATGAAGCTGCTTTTTAGTCTGACTTTGTAGAGCCCCCTTACACTGGGCTTCCTTCAGGAGAGAGTACCTAGGGGGTGCCTTTTTTGTAGGTCTGAGGGCTTGTGAAGCGCTTGCATCCTGTGGGATTTTTCCATCATCAGTTTGTGGGCCTTCAGTGTACTTTGTTCAACTTTGTAGTTTTGAGGGGCTATGGAGTCCTTTGTTTGAACCTCCTTAGGAGAGAGTACCTGTAGAGTCCTTTCCCTGCCCTATGCTTTCAAGCTTGCCAGATTGCGGTCTACTTCCTTGGCAGTTCAGGTATACATTTCTAACTCTTCAATCTACTTTACTGAACACTCATTGACACTTGTGCTCGCTAAAGTGGGGGAAAAATGTATAGGAGTGAATTTGTTCCCCTTGTGTAAATTCCCCTTTTGCATCCCTCCACCTTAGAAAATCAAACCTGAATACGAATTCCACATCACCCATCTGAAACACATCCACTTGGCACTTCTTTTTTTTCGGTGGGGGAATATTTGTCAGGGATGCGAGCGCAGTGTGTAGATGTCTGCATGGTGAGTTGTCATCCCTAACAGATTCCTACCTCAAGTGTCTGCAGGGACATTATGTTCTCCATTGGGCATGAAGCATAATGCCTTTGTGTCGACTAGCCAACCTGAAAATGGCTCTTTCCCTCCTAATATTCCTTCAAATGCATAATTCTCACTATCAATTCATCTCTTTAGCATTTCTTGATCTCTTGAGAAATCTATCTCATCTTCTTCACAATTCTAGCTATTCACTTGATCTCTTGAGCACTTTCATACAATTCCATTAAGCATTATAGCAGCTTGTTACTCCATCAACTTCATCCGTACATGTTGTGCTAACATACAAGCTACGAGTTTGGAGTCTTGTGAGACCTCCCTTCATCATCGTTGTGGATGTTTTGAATTTTCCAAGCTCGTTGTCTTGCATTCTCCCTTCATTGGCCTTGAGAGCCTTTGGGTGGAGGTGGTATTGCTTCACTATCCTTTCTTGTTGTGGTTTGATAGAATAGCATTGTATCTTTTGTAGTGTTCGATATTCTTCTTTCCTTTATCACATTTTCTACTTCATGGCTTTCTTGGTTGTCCATGGACGTGGAAACACCAAAGAAAGGGTTTGACTGAGGAAAACCCCTATACAACCCAACAATTTTCCTCTCTTGGTTGTGTCTAGGTGAACGTGCATGTGGAGCTCATTGGCGAATTGGAGCCTCAGTGAGTTGGTCTTCATCACCCTTACTTTCATCTACCTTCTTTACCACTTATATAGTTATTTCTCATACTTTATCATTTTGTTCATTTTTTAAAACTTATTTAGCTAGACTATTAATAGGCTTTCTGATGTTTTACACTACACTTTTCACTTCTGGTCGTATGAACGCTAGCACACTAGTGAGACACCAGCATGTTGCATTGCCATCCTTGACTCATGTTGTCGTCCTCAAGTAGAGAGCTATCTGAGGTGTCATTCAAATTCCAGAAACTAGCTCGTCTAGCCCCATTCAAGTTTTTTGATTTGTAGAGTGATAAAAGAACTTGAGAGTGCTCTTCATTCTCTATCCTTGCCTTAAACACCCGTTAGCTTGAGGTAAGATAGGGTAGCCCTCCGCTCTCAACTCTCTATGACCTGGAGCCTTGGTTTGGTTGGTCCCCCTACCTTACACATGTTACATTCAAGAATTGGTGTGATGGATCATTGTACAGAAGAAGTTGTGTTCACCAGTGTGTGACTGTGTTTTGCAAAAGTGTCTGGGAGAAATGTTTTTGCTTCACGTTTCATCGTGGTTATGTTTTAGGTATTACAAATCTGAACGAGTATTGATTGTATTGGTATTTTACTTTAGTCAAGATGGTTTGAGGTTTGGTGCTTCATAAGATGGTTTTACGAGTTAAAGTGTATGGAAGAGTAGTTTGGATGTACTTGGTGTGTACATTCTTCAAGTGAAATTTGTTGTGAAGGAGTTTGTTGGAGTTCAGGGTGTTTATGGAATATTCTAGAGTGTGTTCAGGTGACATTTGTTGTCTGTGAGTTATGGTTAGATCAAAGGAAGTGTGTACTTAAAATTTTGATGGTGTTTACATTGGTAATGACCGACCCGATGTTTATACTAATTGTGGTGAATGAATATTATTTATAGAAGCATGTGGTTGAGTGGTGCTATAGATTTGGATCCCAAATAAGGAATGATGTGGTCCACTTTCACTTCTATCCACCATGGAAATGTTTGGGCATCGACATAATTTGAATTTGCACGGTTGATGTGCATAACCAACCTTGGAGAAGGGTTTCAAGGTTGAATATGGTATAAATAAGAGTTGAGTTGTTGAGGGATGATAAGATAGATGTGAGAGATGTGAATTGTAGAGTTGTAGAGTGTGAAATTGAGAAGTGTTGTGCGAGATTTCATGTGTTATATTACAGGATGCGGTGAGTATAAGGTGTCTACAATTCTTTAATCAAGTTGTGAAAGTGTTGATAATATTGTTGTGGATTCCTTGTTGCATTGAGATGATGTTCTTTGTGTAATTTTCTTTTGTATCTTATTTTCTATTCTAGTAGTGATCCTTTCTTCTTTGGGTAGTGAGCCCTTTGGTAGTGAACCCTATTGCATTTTGTGTTGATATCACTTATATTGTGAGCTAATCCTCACAATGGTTTTCCCTTCTTGGGTTTTCCATGTAAATCTAGTGTTCTCTTGTGTATGGTGTTAAGTTGTTTCAGTTTTTGTTATTTAATTTTCATGGTAAATCATCATAACAGATTTAAGAGTTTAATGAATGAATGTGGATCTGAATGTGTATGAGGGTTTTGAAGTTTTAAGGTACAGCTGATTCACCCCCCTCTTAGTTGTCTTGTGAATTCAACAGGAGATGGGTGTGGTTCAGAGTTTGGGTCTTGTTGACTGTGATAGGAGTATCCATCAACCCATAATGGGGTAGTTTTGCGAAGGGAAGATTCAAAAAATTGGTTGTTGGGTGCCCCCTCTTCATGGAGTGTTGAAAATCAACATTGATGGATCGTCTAGAGAAACTATTGGATATACTGGGATTGGTGGTATTGGAAGAGATAGTTTGGGGGTGGTTGTGCTCTTCTTCTCGATTGAGAGAGGTTAATAAACCAACAACTTTATGGAAGCTTTGTCTATTCTTTTGTCTTTGAAATGATCCTATGCCCTTGGCTAGAGAAGGATCATTTGTGAGTCAAATTCACATATAGGGATTGATATGTTGAATAAGTGGCAGTGGGATGGATCAAATTAGCAACTAGCCTTGGTGGTAAAGAAAATATTTTTTCTTAGCACGAGTTGTTGGACTTTCTCACCTTTTTTCATATCCCCCGAGAATGCAATAAGGTGGCAGATTGCTTGGGAAAATGGGCCTCTAAGTAGATGGGGATGTGGAGTGTGGAAGACTAGGGAAACCTTTCAATGGAATATTCCCAATTGCTAGAGGATCTTGTTATGGAAGATATGAGAGGTTTCTTAGTGGTTTCTTGATGGCTTTGTTTGTACTTTTTGGCCCTTGTTGGGTTTATTGTGTTCTTTTGCCTTCTACCGATTTATTTGGTGCAATAAATTTTTTACCCATCTTTTAAAAAAACATACAATTACATTAAAAATTAAAAATTAAATTTATTCCTTTTCATAAGAACTATTTTTATTATCATTAAAACTTCTATAGAAGAAATGTGTAAAAGTTCATAACTACGTCACATTTTTATAAAGGAACGATCAACACAACTACGATTTTTTAACTTGAATCACCTAAAATTAAAATTTATGTTTGAATTTTAAAATGATGTAAACTAATTAAATATATAATTCTTAATGTAGTTTATGTTTCTATTTTTTTAAATTAAAAAAAAATTGAACTTGAGAGAAAAATTCAATTGTTGTTTTAAAAAAGTAAACATATACTTGAGTTGGTATTAAATTCTCTATACATACAAGATTTGGTTAAAGATATGGCCACCCGAGATCTAGGAGCTTCAACTAAAATGTAGGAGAGATAAAATATGGAAATGTTATTCTATTGAAAGATGTAAAATATGTATAATGATGACATATTCTAATGATTAAGAATACAAAGACAATCCCTTGGTTTTATAGATCAGGATGAGACATAAGACTACATAATATTATGACAAGTGTCTTAATATTATAGCTTGAAACATAAAGTGATAAGTATCCTATGTGTACCCTAAGTAAACTTAAATAACTAGTGTGAATAGGATCTAGGTGATGAATCATTTAGGTAAAATATCACATTTACACCAATCAAGGTCAATGGGATGTTGCAAAAAAACCGAGGAAATAATATTTTTTCACATATAACTAACTTAAAAATCTAGTGCATGGAAAAAACTAATTTTTAATGCATATTTATTCTATATTATATTTTTTTAAGTCAATCTTAATCAAAATGTTAGTTTTCATGGGACATCAATTTTTTCCTTTTTTTTTATCATTTAAAAGAAATACCCTCTTAAGTGTAAATCACTAAAAAAAAAATATTTAAAAATTAAATAGTTTCTAATATATTTTTAAATTTCTAATTACTCTCGTGTTTGATTGTAATAACTTTTTTACAATAAAGTTTACAAAAGCTATAATTTAAAACTAATCAAAATATGATAAAATAGTTTTAGATGTAAGATTGGGATCTACAAAAGGGTATTTTTATATTTTCATGAGAGTACCCTATGATGAGAAATTTGGAGTTGAAATTGAGTTTTTATTGAATTTGCCTCAAAAGAGGGGTTAAGATGCCACACAGATAGCTTCACGTGAAATTTTTTTGATCAAAATTCTTTCACTCCAAAATATTTTAGTCAGAACATTCTAGATAAAAATAACCTTGATTGAATTATAGAGCTAGATTATAGCTATTTAGCAATTTCGGGCAAAACCCCTTTATGCAATGTAGGTGTCATCACCTCAAATTGTTTAGGAATTTTTGTTGAAATTATTTAGGTGGCCAAAAGTGTGACACAAATTTGTATTTTCACCAAGATTTGATGACATAATATCAAATTTAAATGGATGATTGAAAAATGATGGCGTTTCGGTCTGCAACTGCAAGGAGCCGAGCTAGGGCATCCGAGCCCTAGCTCGTGTTTGCTTTCTTTGTTTGTGCGAAGGTTGGGGTGGGCGTCTGTTTTGTTCTGTGGGGGGTTAATCTTTTTGTTGTGGCTATTCTTTGAAGCTCTGTCCTGGTTGTGTTTGGTCATTTTTCCTGTGCGGGAGGGTTTCCTCTACTCTGCTGTGTCTGGGGCCAGATCTTTCCTGTGCATGTCTGTCCCAGGCCATTTGGCGGCTATGTCTCAGGGTGAGCCATCTGGGGTTGCGCCTGACATGGATTTTCGTGCTGCGGTGGGCTTGAAATCGCCAAGACAAGGAGCAAGGGTTTTTGAAAACACCCTCTTCTCTCCAAATACAGGGTCTATGGAATCGAATTCGTCTGGTGGATCTAGGATCTCAAAGATTAACGGCTGCCTTGAGCATTGCAAAGAGAGACCTAAATTGGTGATTCCAATCGAGATGATTGCTGAGGATATTGAGTATTATTCAAAGCATTCTCTGTACTGTAATTTTTTGGGAATGAGAGTGTCTCTACAATTTTTGGAAACTTGGGCTCGGAGGACTTGGGAGCCAGAGGGTGAAATGGAGGTCACGCTGCTTGCAAATAATTTTTTCATGGTCACATTTATCTGCTTGGCTGATCACAATAGGGTTTTTGAGGGGGGGCCCTATTTTCACAACCAAGTTGGGCTGTTCATCAATCCATGGCATGCAGGCTTTAATCCCTCAGAGGAGCTTCCAAATCATGTTCTAGTGTGGGTTCGGTTGCCCAGATTTCCAATTGAATGTTGTCGTGAGGATGTTCTGCACATGCTTGCTTTGATGCTTGGGAAGCCGGTGGGGTCTTCGACACAAACCCTAGGTAAGAAAGTAATGACTTTTGCTCGAATTTGTGTGGAAATTGATTTGAGTAGGCCCTTGCCAGATGCTTTTGATATGTGTGTGGGTCCCCATTCTTGGGTACAACAATTGGATTACGAAACCCTTCCTTTCCGATGTCGCCTCTGTCATGAATATGGTCACCTGTTGCGTAGATGCCCGAAGGCTAAGCCTGTGGTGCCTCAGCCTCCACCTCCTCCTCGTAACAATTCTGATGTTGATAAGGGGAAGAATCCTATTTCTGTTGAGGGTGCTGATGCTGAGGGTTTTGTTCCTGTTAAGGCTCGTAACCGGAATAGAGGACAAAAGAGGACTCTGATGGAGAGACAAGATGAGGATACTTTTAACAGGTTTGAGGTCCTGGATGATTTGGGTCAGCAAGAAGTTAATCCAGGGTTAATAAGTGTGGATCCGGGTGTGGTTGGTTCTGGCCTGGAGGATCACACTTCCATTACGCCTCCTGCTCCACAGGAGTCTGCCATACCTATGGTCACTGATGTGCAGGTTGGGGCCCAGGTGATGTCGGGTCCAAATGTTGAGTTGGGGCAGGGGGATGGAAGCACGTCTTTTCCTGCACGGAATGTTGGATCGGATGTGGCTAAGAGTAGCAAGCCTTCTCCTCAACTGGGCATTTTGCAAAAGGATGGCAAGAAGGGGGGATCAGAGAAAAGTGTTAAACTTGGCAGGAAGAAAGATTTGGAAAAGATTAAGATGATGGGGGAGACTTTGGTGGAGTCAGGATCTGTTAAGACCCTAGATTCTCATTTTTTGACTCCTTTGAAATGATCATTATTTCATGGAATGTAAGGGGCTTGAACAGTGGCCCTAGACAAAAAGTTGTTCGTGAGTTGGTAAGAAGTCATTCTCCTGATGTTCTTTTTCTTCAGGAGACCAAGTTATCTGTTGAGTGCATGATGGGTTTAGTGCCTAAGTTGTGGAAGAATGGTCAATGCCAGTGTATTGGGGCTCAGGGATTCTCGGGGGGTGTGGCTTGTTTCTGGAACCCTCGGAAGATTCAACCTTTGTGGTGGTTATCCTTCAAGTCCTCTTTATCCATGGTTGCCTCGTGTCCTGAGTCAGGAGAGTTTGTTCTTTTCTCCAATGTTTATGCACCTGTTGAGTTCCAGGGTAAGCTTCTTTATGGACACATATTCATTTTGTTCGTAGCCTATTTGCCTATCATCCTTGGATCATTGCAGGGGACTTTAATGCTATTACTGAATTAGCTGAGAAATGGGGTGGTATTACAAGACTAGAGCCTTCTACATTGTTGTTTCAGGACAATATATCTACTCTCAATCTTGTTGATATCAAACCTAGCAATGGTCAATTTACTTGGAACAACAGAAGGGTTGGTGATATTTGCATTGCTGAACGACTGGATTGTTTCATGGTCTCCTTCTTTTGGGTTGGGGGAATGTGGTCTTCTAGTTCTGAGATATTAGACTGGAGAGGTTCGGATCACTAGCCTATAAAGCTAGTTATCTCTTCTGCTCGGATGCCTCGAACACCAACCTTCAAATTCCAGCTAATGTGGTTGCGGGACCCTGACCTTTATGGATGTGTTGCTGAATGGTGGATGTATGGTAGACCTGCTTATGGTACTGCAATCTATAATTTTGCTAAGCTCCTTCAATATGTTAAGTATCAGCTTAAACGATGGAACCGACATTGCTTTGGAAACATCTACCATGCAAAGCTTGTTGCACAAGCTGAGCTGAATGGTATTACTAGGTTGATTAGGGAGGATGGGGTGTCTGAGGATTTGTTGCGAGATGAGGCTAGGGCTTTGAAAGCTCTAGAGGAGTGGGAGCTGAGGGAGGAAATCTACTGGAAACAAAAATCTCGGATTGAGTGGCTTCAGGAGGGAGACAAGAATACTGCCTTCTTCTTCAATTCGGTGAAAGCCAGACGTCATGGTAATTCTATCTCAACTTTGGTGACTGACAGGGGAGAGGTTCTTTCTTCTACTCAGGATATCTCAAATGAAGCTGTGCAGTATTTTGCTTCTTTATTCAAGGAGGACTCGCAGGGGGACTCAATTGAAGAGGCTCAGGTCCTCTCTTGTATTCCTTCTTTGGTCTCTTGGGAGATGAAGGAGCATCTTATGAGGGATGTTTCACTGGAGGAGCTGGAGAAGACTATTTTCCAGATGAAGAAGGGTAAAGCTCCTGGTCCGGATGGCTTCCCAATTGAGTTCTTCTAGGAATTTTGGGAGATTATCAAGCTGGATTTATTGGCAGTTGTTCAAGAGTCTCAGAAGAATAAGCAAATGCTTCGGGCCCTAAATTCTACCTTCCTTGCTCTAATCCCCAAGGGTGATGGGGCTGATCGGTTAAGTCAATTTCGCCCCATTTCTCTTTGCAATGTTATATATAAAATTATCTCTAAGTTGATTGCTGATAGGTTAAAAAAGTGGCTTTCGCTGCTGATTTCTGAGGAACAGAGTGGTTTTGTGGTGGGCCGCCAGATTTTGGATGGTGTGGTTATTGCTACAGAGACTATTCATTCTATGGCCAATTCCAAAGATAAGGCTATGTTCATCAAGCTTGACATGGCCAAGGCTTATGACAGAGTTCGATGGTCCTTCCTCCAAAAAGTTTGGGGGCCTTTGGTTTTGAGGAGGAGTGGATTCGCTGGGTTATGAGTTGTGTGAATTCAGTTTCTTTCTCTGTTTTGATTAATGGGGAGCACTCTGAACTCTTTGGTGCTTCTCGGGGTTTACGACAAGGTGACCCCCTCTCTCCTTACTTGTTTCTTCTTTTGGTGGAAGGTTTGGGACGGTTGATAAAAAGGAATGTGGAGGGGGGTTTCATTCAAGGATGGCAATGGGGAGGTGGCTTACCAGTGCAATCTCACTTACAGTTTGTGGATGACACTGCTTTGATGGGCATGGCTACTATTAGGGAGGCTTCAAACATGCGCAAGGTGTTGGATATTTATCTTGCTGCATCAGGCCAGTCAATTAATGAGGGCAAGTCTTCCATTTTTTTCTTCAATACTCTGAACTCCATTCAAAGGAGAATTGCTCATATTCTCAGATTTCAGATTGGGGATCTCCCGCTGACCTACCTTGGGATTCCTGTTTTTGTTGGTAGGCAGTCTAGGGATTCTTGGCAGGCTATTCTGGAAAAATTTCGTGTCAAAGTCACTCATTGGACCCTTCGCTGGCTGTCTTTTGCGGGTCGGGTTCAGCTGCTCAAATCTGTGGTTCAAGCTCTCCCTCTTTATAGGTGTATGATTCAGGTGGCGCCAATGGGCTTTGTTAGGGATCTTGATTCCTTAGCAAGACAATTTTTATGGGCTGGTAGTTTATTATCCTCCAAGTGGAGCCTTGTTAGATGGGATGTTGTTTGTAGCCCTAAACAGTTTGGTGGTCTTGGGTTAAGGCAGTCATTGTTGTCTGGTACGGCTCTGGCTGCTAAATTGTATTGGCATTGGTGTGTGGAACAGGATCGGGTGTGGGCCAGAATTTTGACTCAAAAGTACTTTCCAGGGATTCCTCAAAGTGATATCCCTCGTTATAGCTTGACAGGGAAGGGATCTGTGATTTGGAATACTCTCAAGAAAGGGGCTGCGCTCGTTAAGGGTGGCTTATTCTGGATATGCAAGAGCGGGTCAAGGCACATTTTTGGCATGACGCTTGGGATGGCCACCCTCCCATTGTTTCTCAGTATCCTCATTTGCTTACTTTGTGCCAGAGGTTCTGTGAAGCAGGATGGTCGAGGGTGTGCAACTTTAAGTCTCTTTCCTTTCAGGGGCAGTTGGTGGAGGCAAGATGGAAGAATCCAGAGGAATGGCCTATTGTTGGTATGGAGGAGGAGTGCGCTGAGCTTCATTACATTCTTTCTTGTCAAAGTTGTAGCTCCTCATGGATCAGGATGTGTTGGCTTGGTCTCCTAACCCCAAGGGTGCTTACACTGTTTCTTCTAGGTATCAGGAGTTGCTTTCCCAGCAGATTGAGGGGGTGGAGGTTCATTGGTGGAAGAAAGTTTGGAATAAGTTTTCTTGGCCAAAGTGTAATTGCTTTATTTGGACTTTGGCTTGGAATAGGTGTTTGACTTGGGATAATATCCGAAAGAGAGGTTTCTCAGGCCCATCTAGGTGTGTTCTCTACGGGTGTGGGGAGGAGGACTCTCCTCACTTGTTATTTCGTTGTTCCTTCACCTTATAGCTTTGGCATCTCTGGTGGGGTGTTTGGAAAAGCCCTTGCATTCATTCCTCCTCCTTGGTGGAGTTTTGGACTAGTTTGGGGAGGCCCCCCTCTTCGGCCTCTTTCTTGCAGGATGTTTGGTATGTTGGTCCCATCTTTTTGCTTTGGCAAGTTTGGTTGGAAAGGAATCGAAGAATCTTTCGAGGTGAAAATTTGGGGATTCAACAAGTTTGGTCTAGAGTTGTGGGAATGATCCAGGAGACAGTCAAAGCTAAGGGTGATATTATGTTGCCGTTAGAGAAAGGAGATGTTGAGATGGTTGATCGGCTGGGTATTTAGGGGCTATCTTTAGCTTCTGCTTGCGTCAGGAGAGGTAGGCGTGTGAAGCAAAAAGTTCAAAGGGTGGGGAGTTGGTTGCCCCCTCCTACTGGTTTTTTGAAAATTAATACGGATGGCTCATCTAGGGGAAATCCTGGACCTTCTGGGATTGGCGGGGTTGGTAGGGATTCTTCTGGTTCAGTGGTTTTTATTTTTTCTGCTAATGAAGGGATACAAACTATCAATAGGATGGAAGGCTTGGCTATTCTCTATGCCTTGAAACAGGCATATGCTTTAGGGTGGCGTAAGGTTATTTGTGAATCAGATTCTCAGGTCTTGGTCAATTTACTTCATGGAAAGAAGATTTCTGATGTTAGCTGGCAGTTGGCTATGTTGGTGCAGCAGATATTGCAGGTTAGCTCTTTGATGGAGTCAGTATCTTATGTCCATATTCCAAGGGAATGGAATAGGGCAGCTGATTGTCTAGCCAAATGGGCGTCGGAGAATATTGATGGTGGGAAGATTGATGGGTGGGAGCAGATTCCCCATGAGGCATGTCAGGATTTGGAGAGGATTCTTGTAGAGGATGGGAGGGCTATTGGGGAAGAGTGATTTTGTTCCTAGCTTTTCTTGTGGTTTTTGTTGGTTCCTGAGGCTTTGGCCCTTTGCTGTTATGTAATGATTTGCTCTGATTTTCAATAAAGTTTTTACCCCTTCTTATAAAAAAAAAAAATGACATAATATCAAATTTAGACACTTTTAAGTTAACTAGCTTAACTAGTCCTAAAAAATTTCACCTTAACAAAATACTTTAATTAGAAGAATTTGTATTAACAAGCCATTGCATAATTTTCTTAACAAAAGGTAGTATTTAAAATATTATATTTAAAACACTACCTAGTACATATATGATATGCATATTATGTCATTAATAAAAAAAATTAAAAGTTTTAACTATTACACCATGAAAATAATATAATTTTATTAATGCATAAAATTTGCTTCTTCTTTGGATCCAATCTAGGAAATATGTTCAACTTGTCATATACACATACCTTGTATATGAATTTAGAACATATATAAATATTTATGTTCAACTTGTAATACACAAATATCTTGTATACGATGTTATAGCATATATGAATAAATAAATATTTGTAATACTTTGGCCAAATATTTTTTTATAGCCAATTATCGACTCACTATAGGTTATCCACCAAGTAGTTAAATTATGAAAATATGTAATCTAACTACACTTAATGAAAATAATGTTAATGTCTTGATCCTTAACCATATTAACAAAGTCACATATTATCCTTGGTTCACTACCAACTATGATGACAAACAAGCATCCCATGATACTTATAGTTATCATTGGCTAGGTACAAATGTACAACATACATCATGTAAATTTATTTATTATATTTAAATGGTTACTTAGAAATATAAAAAAATATCAAACTCACTGAAGTAATACCAAACAATATTCTACTTTTGAGTTCATAAAACTTGCATATCATAAAGCTTAGCACATAATTATGCATCAAACAAATATAAAGGTACCATAATTTATCATGTTTAATAACACACATTGTTTTTGATATTAGGGAAAAGCAGATTTTGAAGGGATCCGTAACCCTTTACAACAAGAAAAGCCAGGCTGCAGAAAGGACAGCCTGCAGTCAACAAAAAAGCCAGCACCCAAACCAAACCCATCAAGATTTACAATTAGCACTTTTCTTGTAGGAGCGAAGAGTCATGTCGAAAGAAGGCCATGAAGATTTATTTTTTTTACCCTTGACAGTAATCCATCCTTCTTCCACCTGCGCAAATATAATAAAAAATAATTCAACACATTTACTCATGCATCATGGAGTGATAAGCATTCAGTTGTTAGGAATTAGGTGTTGTACACCTTGCATAATGTTTAATTTATTATTATGTCTGTGGTGCAGCTAGGTGGACCTAGAAGTACGTGCATCACTAGGAGTTAACATTCTTGGGGCCACTTTATATTTTGTAACATTGGGACATAAGTTAGAAATGTATTTATTTAATATTGGGGAAAGTTAATTAATAAAGTACCCAATATTAAATGTGGGGTCATGGTTTTGTAATCCCATGGTTTTAGTCACATGGTTTTATGTAATACCACTTAGTGGCTTTGTGTGAGCTTCTTTCTATAAAAGCAAACACAAGGGTAGTTGTCTAAGGTTGGTTAGTTGAGGTTTCGAGTCTTCTTCTGAAGAGTGCATATTTGAAGCATGGCATAGGATGTGTGGTTACATGCTTGGACACATGGAGGATGCATTGGAGAGGCTTAATATTTCAAAGGTGTTCATGGAGGCTTTGAAGATGTATTATAATGTTTATTGTTGAATAATATATTGAGCATGAATGCTTTTGGAGGTTGGGTTTTTCCCTCTATGAGGGTTTTCCCAGAGTATATTTTGTGTCATCTTATGATGGGTATGTTGTTTATTCTCTTGCATGTGGGTTCTAAATACTTAGTTGCGTAGATTTCTCTTTTGGATTATACGAAAATTGTCATTAGATGGTTGTAAGTTTCCTTTCATCAACACCATATTTGAATTTATCAGTCAAATGAGTAATTAATGAATGTGACATTAAGATTTATGATCATTTTATCCTTAGAATACTATTCTTATAATATAATAAGCACACAATAAAAGTACAAATACATGATTCAATTACAAAATAATTACCACATCACTTTCCTTTCAAATATTATTCATAAGAGAAACAAATCATATTTTTAACTTAATACATCATCTGTAAAAGAGTACATAAGGTTCAAGTAAAAATTCAAGAACAAAGGTATTTTTTTTATACAAAAGTTTTCTCATTCACACTATCAATGATATTTACAAAAATAGAATCATTACTCCACTAAGTCATTCAAATATTCTCACACAATTAGAATTATAGGCTACCATACAAAACATCAAAGAGATAATTCACCATGACACCTCAATAGAGCACACAGTTCATTGAATAGTGGATCCATTTAGCTCCAAAGTTCAAGCCATGCTCTAATATCATATGTAAGATCTCTCCTGGGATATTATTAATAAAATTTAAAAATAGACATTCAAACCTCTTAATTTAATATCCTTGAATTCATTTCTATTTTATATTAAAACTATGAGTGGATATTCCTCAAAAAATTTAACAAGGATACATTAATGCCATAACAACAGTTACAAATGGAATTCACTATATAAAAAATAAACATGTTTTCAATAAACATTAATATTCACATATGATTACAAAAATAGATTCCATTTTTTATTAGATATAATATATATTTATCAAAATCATCCTAGGAAAAAATTATGTTCATTTAGATATAGGAATATACAATTCAATATAAATCACTTCAAATTATTACAAATCATTAAGATTTCAACTCATTCCAAATAAAATTGACATAATCAAATTACCTTAGTAATAGGTATGAAAAGATCAACATGAGAGAGAGAGAGAGCATGAATTATCAATTGTAATTCCAAGGTTGCCACAAAAATAAGTGATATGGTCAATAGTCATTAACTATCTTATGATTAGCAATTTATCAACTATTAAGGATTTGATCATTTTTCCAATTATAAAAAAATTAACCAAGATTTTTTTATAAAACAACTCTAGTGGAAATGAGAAAACTTCAAGCAATTGTGCTATTGGAATTCATATTGAGGGAGTGTATAAAATAATTCCCAACTAAAAAGAGAATATTCAAATATATCATGTAGGCTATGACAAGAAATAAATGGTCTCAAAATTGCTTACATGAGTAATTTTAAAGGATTCGAAAGCAATTTCTTTGATTCTAAAGAACCAAAGAATGTGTTAATTAAAAAAACAAAACAAAAAGACTTAGAATTTTTTGGTTGTTTTTAAATCTCAATTGATTCTTGAAACTATCTAAAGAATTACCAATTCATATGCTCAAAGGTTTCAAGAGGTTGGCCAATGATCATGAGATTGATTTTATAATTTTCTCCTCTGCACTTTAGGTTTTACAAGACACATGAGGGTGATCATTAATAATATCAAATGGATTTACATTTTATTTATACCAAGATATTGTTTAAATAAAGATGCTCCCATAAAATATGCCAAGAATTGCAAATAGAACAAACCTAATTGGATAGATTCTTGAAAGCTATTGATTTACTAGCTTTGAGAAAATTAAAGAAATTTTAAAAATAAATTACAACATAAATGGGAGATTGATTTGAAACATATTGACCGTGGACATGTAACTAGTATTCATATTTGGGTTGGTGCCTTAAACTTGGGTTACATAGTCAAAGAGAAATGTAATTATCTTTTTGAATAACTTAATTTTTTTTTTATAAAAGCTCATATATCATTGCCTTACAATGATACTCTTTAGAATTTAAAACCAATTCTACTTAGCAATCCCTAAATATGTTGGAACTCTCAACATTCCACATACAACAATTTAATCTATTGCTTGAATAGAAGCTATATGAGAAACATTCAATTGCAGAAATGGCAACGATGAACAAAAAATGATCCTTGATCAATTTTATTCATAAGATTAATAACATATACATTTAGAGAAAATTGATTGTGAATTTATCACAATGTGTTTATAATATTTTGAATTTGTATTAGTGTACAAAATGACAATTACATTTTCATTTCTTCCCTAGAAGACCTAGACTAGACATTTATAGATCTAAAACAAGCTTACTCTGTTTATAAAAATCCAAAATCCTTAAAAAAATGGTTTGGAATTCTCTTTTATAGAAACAAGGGAGTAATAATCTTAAATCCATGGACAAATGTCACATTTTAATTTGACAACCTTGTTCTTAGGATCAGACAAAAAAAAGTACAACTGCTATGTAAAAGACAAAAAAGCTTCACTAAAAGACAAATAGTTGTAGAGACTGTCGAAGGAGATATTCTCTGACTTTGTAATGATGAGGAAAAATGGAGAAGGAATATGATCATTTTTTTGAGCTTATCCATCCACATTGAGAACACACCTTCTAGAAAACCATTAGATATGATGGTGATTGCATCCTAAAAGACACAAAGAGTCAAAACTGCAAAAATACATGTGAACAATTGGATACTCCCCAAAGCCATGTCATCTTCTGAGTTGGATGTTGCATTAGAAGCTTGATGAAATGATAGATATGCATACATTAAAATTTGTTATATTTTTCATCTCATCCTACATAAGTTATTTTTTATGGTCATGGGAATGAAAGTGCTCTGTCTAAAAGTGATCTGGTCTTTTTACAAAAAGTATCTAAACCCTGCTTTGAGGAAACCAACTTGTTTGTAGTGGAATTAATTAAATATTTTTCCACATCATCATTAGCATAGATGAATGTTTCAAGGGTAGGGACCATTGTGTTTAAGCCTGCCTTCCATTGGTCTAAAGATTTGAGCTCTCCACTTTCATCTAGGATACTACACATGACTTTCATCTCTATGCATTCAAAAGACTTAAATTTAGTCTTTATTTTTTGAACCAATTTTGGCATATATGCTTGCATCTCCCCTACCAATTTGGCCATATTACATGTAGGCATAATATTACCATGCATATCATCATCAAATCTTGCTCCCTTGAAAATGCCCTATAGATTGGCAATCTTGGGTATCCATTTATTCATAAGTTGTCGTAGCTTCTCTTGAGCTTGTGAAATTTTAGCATGAACATCATTAATATTTGAGTAAGCTTGATGGGATTCTTCTAATTTCCCAAGGATTTTGGACACCCTATACTTTATTACTATTGTCAATCAGATTGCACCCGAAATGCTTGAATACTAAAATTCAGCAATCTATTGAAACATTGGTACTAATTCCAGGCTGTGGGTATCCTATAAGGAATTAGACCTCCAGATTCTAGGCTGGTTCCTATTTAATCTTTTGGCTAATAACTGAGTGATTTACTGGAAAAGGGAGAAAAACTAAGTTTAAATTCTAAACTATGAAACTTTAACTATGGTGATGCACCGAGGAATTCAATATGCAGACTTGACTCACAGAACAATTACTCACTACTTTCATTCGCACAACTAGATCTGGAAGCTTAAACACTTGAATATTTTAAACAAAGGTTTTTAAAAGAAACAATCATAGAAGGAAAATCTGATTCTCACAACTAGACTGTTCAATTATTGATTAGCACAATGTTTAACCAATGGACTTAAACTTGGATGCATACAAAATTCATTAAGGAGACAAAAATGTTTAAAGGTTTCATAAATTGCAAAACACAATAATCACTTCGATCAATCCCACATGACAATGATGCTTGAAACTTGAAGGAAAATTCTAAAATACTAAAACTTAAAGGAATCTTCTACAATTACACACTTTGAACCTGTAAAAAACACTGCTGTATTAATCTAAAAACTGAGTTACAAGATGATTCGCTTTGCAGAGTGCAAAGGCTGAAAAACAAGAACTAGATTGAAAAAGATAAACTCTTTCAATATATACAATATGAAAGGCACTCCAAAGTGCATGAATAACAATTGAAAGTGATCTGAAAGTGAAAAGATGACAAATCCAATGCGAAATCCGAGCACAAGTGAAAATCCCTGAAAAAGTGGCTCAAACTCATGCAAAAATGAGTGAACACAAACTCGAACTAGTAGTCATAAAGCATGAAAACGACCTGCAGCTCGAACTAGACTAAAATCCCTGAAAAAGTGGGCTAAAGCATGCAAATTTCACCTCGTTTGTATCAATCCGCCCATGCAAATCCTTCTCATTAAGTCTTCAGTTGAAACTGATGTAGAACTGGAGTAATATATGTCTTAGCTTTACATAATATTCTTATTTTGCATTTAGGTGATAAATTAATTAAATGATTCATTTCATCATTCAATTAATTTATTTACATTAATAGTGCAAATAAGAACAAAAAAGAATAAAGCTAACTTATCCCATCAAACTCCAAAGTCACATTTAGCATATATTTTTGCATTTTCACTAAGACCACCATTTGACCACACTTGGCATAGACAAGGATTTAATATTTTGCCATAATACTTAGCATAAAATTCATTACTTGATAAGGCCGACCACTTTGTTAGGCGAATTGACTTCAAAAAACGTGACCATGGGGACAATTAAAAACAAAATGATTATTAAAAATCATTACAAAAATGTGCAAAGTGGAATTAGGGCGAATAATCAAAAGCACACATTGAACCCTAAAATCATTATCACTCTTTTGCATTCGACTTGGAGAAGCTTCTGGAGGAAGTCGGCGGCCACCATGGAGAGTTTGAAGCTCAAACTTGGCCATTCCCTATCGATTTTTTTATGATCTCCTGAGATATTCTTGAACAAAACAAGTAAAATGAAGCTCGTTTTTACTTCTGACAACCCTGAATACTATCAAGCAAAGAAAAAAGTTTTTTTTTTTTGAAGCCTTAAGGCACGGCTGTGATAATATCTAATATATTCTATGTCTTCTCTCTATTCCTCTTGTATTCTTTTGGTATTCTATTTTAAACTGGCCGCCATGGAGCTGAAAAGAGTTCAAACTCATTCTTTTTTGATGAGTATTTGTGTTTTTCCATATTTTCTGGGTGCCTAGTTCTCTAATGGCCACGACTGTAGCACTCATTTATGGTGTATTTGATCCCTTGTGTGCATTTCTGCTGGTAAAATTCAAAATGGCTTAATGAATGGCATATCAATGCTTGTTTTATAAAAGAACAACAAAGTCTCTCTTCACTAAAGGCCGCGACTGCTGTGGTAATTATGGGTATTTGAAGTATTTGCTCTTTTTCTTTGTCATCATTTACAGGCTCCAAAGCCGCGACTGTCTTGATTCTTCTTTAATCTCTGTAAAAACATTTTATTCTGAACTCATAATAGATGAAATATTTTGATTTCATATGTTCTTAATGAATATACAAATACAATTTACTCTTTCATCTGGGTATTTGTAATCTCATGGATAGTTGAGATTTATGTTCTGAAAGTGAGCTTTTATTTAGACTTGAAAAACCCTTCTGGTTTGTTCTGTTGGGTGTTAATATTTCTCACCATATAGTACAGCTTCATTGATTTAAATCATGGTTGTTAAACAGTTCACACATATCATTGCATCCCACCAGATTAAAGACATTCTATTAAATGGTATTTGTGCTTTGTCCATGCTTCATCTTATGACAGGTCGTGATCTTATTATACCTATTTCCATGATTTTCTTTTATTCACTTTTTGAAAGTGATAACAAAAACAAAATATCTCAGCTAACGCTTCATTCCTTGTATAAAATTGTTCAAAACAATACTATGTTTATGCTTATGTGACTACTGTTAGCAGTATCACAAACACCTACACTATGATAAGATCATTCCAGATCATAATATGAATGCCATTTGATTACTCTCCTTCATTCCTTGACCTTTATACTGCCGATAGTATGTGCTTAGAGTATAATGAACATCAGAAAAAGGTATGCACTCATGTTGCTCTTACTGTCACAACTATGTGCTATCTTTGTCCTCTTCATCTTGACTTAATTATCACGCAGAAAATAGTTAACAACTTGCTTGGGATGAATAAGCATCCTATTCTTGAAATTAAAAGAGCATCCTTCATTCTATATAATCTGTGCACAGTGCACAAGATGAAACACTTTCAATCATTTCCTGTAGGCTAATCAGCTGCAACTGTTGTAATTAAAACCTTGCTATCTGCACATGTGAACTTTAGTGATTAAGATTGTGAGATGAACCTTTTCGTGATCTGCACTTTATATTCTAAGATTCATGGCTAGAATCCTTTGTCACTATTACTAGCATTGCCATTTGATGATGTTCATGGTTTCAAACTATTGTTGACTATCCCTCTACATGCATCTTGGTTGTCACTAGTATGATTAGTAACATATGACTGCTCCTTTAAGACAATGATTATCATTGAAAATAGATGCTCCATTTAATGTCAAAGCTCAACTCCATTTAATGTCAATGCTGAATAACTCATACTCCATTACTGTCTCACTGGCACTTGTAACATTGTATGCCTGTTTGATAAAAGATGATGCATCTGTATCTTCCATTATTCTTAAATGCTGACTTAAAACATAATTTGCTGCTTTCTATTGAAGAACTTGTAGAAAATTGGATTGTTGCAAATCTGTCCTGTACGGTGATATGGTTTATGAAAGCATTCCAATAATTGAATATTCTGTTTCTCTTCAATGCAAAGAGGCTCAACACTTTATTTAGATGTAATGTGAAAAATATAAAGTAGAGCATAAATAGAAAATGAAATTAATGAGTGCAACATTGATTGATCCCTTCTTGATATGAAGAGCAAAGTTATACTGTATGCTCAAGTTGCTTTTCTTGAATCTGTTTGAAATAAAGCCGCTTATTTGACTATTTCTTTATTTTAGTAGCTCGTTTGATGACTATTTTGACAATATTAATGAAATCTCATATGTAACCTAAGAGTGTATCCTTTTGATATGCCGGGCTCAACCCTTGTGGGAGCCCGTTTTACTCCACATATCTGATGAAATGATCTCGAACATGATGAACCTGTTCCTGCACACTGAAACAAACATGTTAGCAAAATAAAAGAAGCTGAAAGCTTCCATTGAATTACGTTCTTTCTTCTTGATTTTTTCAATCATTTGATGGATGCCTGATCGACTGTATCTTATATTCTTGTCAGTAGCGTAGGAATATGATAGGATTTGATCCGTCATTGCTTAGAGACCATCTCTAACGTCATTTTAACCTTTCCTGTAGATGCTTTTGGAGCTGGAACTGGAGCTGAAGCTAGAAATGGAGCTAGAGCTGATGTCACAACCGAACCTCAAACATCTACGATTCGTCATTCCAGGAAATGACAGATCATCTTTTACCCTATGCTTTCTTTATTTTTAGTTGTATAGCATACCATTGTTTATGCATTCTTTATTTGATTGTAAAAATCCAAAAGTTACTTCCACGGCTTGTGTGGAATTCAACATTTTGTACAAAATGAATAAAAGCATCACTATGCAAATTTTCTCAATTTTTTGTTTTAAATGTTTGCACAATAAAACTATGATTCATATGTAAGATGATCTCAATGATGATCAATGATCACTTAATCAGCAAAACATGAAAATTTATGTACCTATAAATGATGAATTTCATCCAGCTCTACCTGTTTGAGCTCTGAGTGAAAAATAGGTAACAATTACATCATCCACTATACTAGTTTTATTTTTTTGCTCCCCTTGAGCATTTTTCAATTACTCTTCTAGCTTCTCTATCTTTTAAGTTAAAAATTCCTTTTCTTTCATCAGAGTACTTGAGAGGCTTAAGGTTGAAGAACTTACCATTTTAGTTTAATAGTTGGTGGAGATATCGTTGGTGGCTTGTGCATCTTCAACTTATTGTATTTTATAGTAGGATTAATGTGATCTTTCAACAATTGATCATATTCTTCTTGTAGTATCTTGGTAGTTGCTTCACTAAACCTAGTTGTATGAACAACTAATGAAGTTGCTTGCAGAGTTATGGTGTATTACTCTTTTGACAATTAGACTCCCCTTCATTTCTTGTACAATCTCTGCCACTTGAGGCTTGTCAGTGTTTGGAGCTAGAGCCCATATGGCCAAGGTTTTCCACTTAGTATTGAAACCAGATCCATAGTATTCTTGATCTCCTTTCTCATTAGAAGAAAATATCTCCTCATTTTGTATTTGAATTTTGTTCAAAGCTTTTACATAAGCAATATCCCATTCTAGTAGTAACAACAATCCACTTTCTCTTACCAACCTTCTCCCTTCCTCTAGTGTTATGTTTTTGACATGAAAGTCAATTTTCTTCAACACCTTCTATGTGACTTCTTCATACTTAGAGGGATGGCCTTCACCTTTTTCTTTGTTTAAATTTTCATGGAATTCTTCTCTTCTTATTCTAATTATAAAGTCTTTGAATTCCTTATACTTAACAAAATCATCATTGAAGATTAATTGAGTACAAGCAAGGGCCCTCATGTCATTGGCCTCATCCTTCCCGTTTCCCATATTTATGCCCATTTGACCTTGTGGTATTCTAGCCACATTTACCCTTGGAGGAGAAGGCATTGCTTGACTCACCTCCTCCTTAGTGATCTCTATCTCCTCTTCTTCATCAACATCTAAAGGATAATCAACTAAGGATGGTTGATCAAGCCTCTTTTTCTTTTGAGGTTGCTCTTGTGGAGTAGTGTTAGTAGTAGGGGGTTCTTAAGGAGGTGTGGCTGTTGTAGGTGGTTTTTTCTAGGGGATGGATCCTTCATTGATGGTCCCTTTCCTCTTCTAGCATATCCATACACAGATGGATCAACTTGTGGCTGGTGGGAGGGTCTTTCTTCAACTATTAGGGCTTTCCCTATTAACTTGTCATCATTGACCAATACCTTTTTTATCCTGGCACTAGGATCTATTATCTTTGCATATTCTCCAGGATAATTGGCTATTTTCTTAGCATTTTGATCTTCTAATTTTCTAAGAGAAACCTATTTCATTCTTCTTTCATTCACTTCCTTTTCAGTGAGGTAGTCCTTGATCACATCTTCACCAAAGAGAAGATGGTGTACAATTGAGGATCTTTTAATATTTGTTGTTACTTGGTTGATAAAACCTTTAAGATAAAATGCTCGTGTGCTCCCCTGGACCATCTTGTATGTTTAGAGCATGGGATAAATGAGCTCTAAGCCCTCCCTAGTCATTGTAAAATTTGAATACACTGTAGAGAATGGAAAGAAAGAGCCCTTATTTTGTCCCTTTAGGTGGTTCTTGTCAGTTTCATTTAACTGTCAAATTATCTCTAGATATGCTAGGCTCAAAGGAACATACCTTGGCATAATGTGGGCTCCCACAAGGCACCCATATATTCTTATCACCATTGAATCTAAATGGAGATACCAATCTCCCCAATTGTGTTGCACACCTGACTCATGCATTCTTTCCTTGGGGCTCAAGAAATCCATACTCTTTATGCAATCTGCCTTCTTCTATTCCCATAAAAACTAAGACCCTCTTGATGAAATGGTCCTTGAAGAATCATAGTGCATGTCCTAGACACGAGTCCAACACTAGACAGGGAGAGAGTTTCCATTATCATTTATCATTTAGACCTGCAATGCTTGGTCCCATTTTGTCTTGCATACAAAAATATGTGGCATAGTAGGGAATACCATATGAATTTTACCACTTTATTTTTTTCGTTAATTTCCATCAATTTCTTATGAACTCCATTAGATATATAAGTGGAAAAATCAAACTCATTATTTACTAGAGGTTTTTTATTGTCAGCTTTCATGTACATCAATGACACAAGGATTTTGATCTTGGAATCTCCTCTCAAGACTTGGCAAAGTAAATGATAAGTCTTGATAAATTAGTCTTCAAACAAATCATTGTTGAAGAGCTCCACCTTACTTGCTAGAATTATGACAATTTTTTTATCAAATCCCTTCAACCTGTGTCTTGCTAACCACATGACTCTATAATTATGCCTATCTTGTTGATACTTATGCTTGAAAAGATCAAAATCTATAACCTTGTTTGCAACTAATTTCACTTTGAAAACCTTAAAAATGGAAACTTTATCAACTTGCACCAACACTCCACCATTGGCAACCCTAATGATTCTAACATTTTCATCATAGTTCCTGGCCACATGCTTGATGAATTCCACATTCATGAAGATGTTGTAGACAATTAGTTTTCTTAGGTCATAAGTCCATATATTCAGAATGGGGAGCCTAGAAGCCCTCTTATATACCAATGAGTGAAGAGGTTCCATCCAATTACAGGGAGTTTTGCATCCCTACATTCCCTTCTATTGTCTACTAGACCACTTGTAGCACCAGCCCCATGGGCGCGTACAACCTTTTTGGATGACCTGGGGAGTTGTACAATTAGGTCTTTATCGAAAGGTCTTTTTGATGAAGATGATTGGTTTTTTGGTTGGCTCATCATTACAGTTCAATTTTGACCTGGAATTTTTATATAAATCTATGGTTTGGATGTTTTTTCAAGCAATTCACTAGATTCACAACTTCAATTATAAACCCTAAATACTGGAAGTTCAAAAGTTCACAAACAAGAGGCCTAAAAGTATGAACTTACTTTTTTTTACACTCTTGAAACCGTAGCTCATTGCAAAAGTAACAAAGTGCCAAGAAATTGCTCTCCAGTTTCAATGAAATACATAATGATTTCATTCCTTGATCAAATTGTAATACTTGTGGAGAAAATTCTTTGAAAGATCAAGTAACATTCAATCACTTTTGTCATTACTGTTCGTTCACATGAGCCAAGCACATTCAACTGCCCATTTCTCAGGTTTGAATGTGAGTTGTTGATTTTTGGAGGTAGGACAAGATCAACAATCCAAAATCATTTTGACTAGATTCAAATATTTTGACAAGATTTTGACATTCTTTGAAAAATATCAATCAATAACACTCCAAGTCACATCACTTTACACATCATCTATGTGGGCCTGTTGAGAAGAACACCTTTAAAAAGATAAGTGACATAAGATAGGAGACTATGTGGCAACCTTTCGTAGTTTTGTGGCTTGACCTGGGACTCACCTTGAAGAGCTTGTGGACCTGCAAAATCAATGAAACATATCCACGTGTCACTTTATCGTGAATCCGCACTTAAGAACTAAGCCTTCATTGAGGAGTTCACGGACTCATGGAACCATATGAAATAATGTCAGGTGTCATGCCTTCCATAGTTCTACACCTTCATTTTATCTTTAATAACTAAGCTTTTGCGGACATGCAAAAACTAATGAGACTGCTATTCCATGACTTCCCTTTTATTTAATAAAATATAGCTTGCAAACTCATAGAAACAAATGAAAATACAACACATGATATGTAGTGGGTTCACTAAAGTCATTAGTGTAAAACCTCTTAAGCCATTTTAATTTGCACGTGCGATAATTCAGACAAACAGTCGCTAGGAAAGAAGAAAGGGGGTTGGTAACCTTATGAGATAAAAGGGCTTCACAGACAACTTAAGGAATCAGAAACCGGGCAAACAAGTCAAAAAAATATTAGAACAAAAGTGCAAGGAGTAGCTAGGATTTTTTAGGGTTTTTTCAACCTTAACACATATAAAGAGCATATTTTTGCATAACCCTAGCAAGAAAGACAACAAATTTGCAACTTTTGAGAAAAAATAGGAGCAGAGAGCTAATTTTTTTAACAATACACTATCAAAAAAAATTATTATATGTTTGATAGTTGCATATTTTTATACCATTGACTTATATCTTATCATTCTTAGCTAAAAGTCTCCTTGAATATTGTTTAACTTGGTGAACTATCAAAATCCATTTGATTACAAATAACTCTTAATATTAAATTGAAACAATAGAAAATAACTCAATGTGCATTATTCTTACCATCTCTACAAAGATGAGCTCTAAACGTGAAAAATCAACCTTCTTATTGTTAGTCCTTGCCTATAGGCAAAGACTAATGTTTTCAACTCAGTAAAACAGCATTAGTGCTATGTCTGTAACCGTGCATGAGGGAAAAATATATACTTATATGCCAAGGCCTTATTTTTCTAATATTTTCATTGTTTAAAATTAACGGTTTATCTGGCTTGCCATTGGATATTCCATATTTTCCTAGGGTTTCATTTTCTTGGAAAATATTTCCAAAAAATTGTTTAATGGGAAAGAGGGCGAGTGAACTATTGTGAAGATTTACAAAGTTATTTATGGTTGATTTCCTGGAGGTACGTGGTCTACACGATGAAAGACGTGACAAGTATTCATTGAAACAGGTGTGGGCATCCGTCAATTTCTTCCTCAACCACCAACAAAAACATGTAATGGCAATGCAATCTATCGGATAGAGGAAAACTTGGAAATGGAAAGTCTACAAGTATTCGGTGAGCATGCAATTGGAGAAGACGTTCAAGAGGGTAAGTATTCTTGTGATTGCTTCATTTTTTTTCCATTGGCTGCTACTCCACTCAGTGCTTGATTTTGTATAGCAATGCCATCGGCTATAATTTTGTGTTGTGTAATTGAATTGGTCAAAGTAGTTTTGCCTTTCCCATTCTTTTCAAATCCATGGAGTATGAAAAGATAGAGGTTCGAGTACCCATAGATGTTTGTTCTATTTTGCAATGGTAATTTGATCGATCAATTTGATGTCATATTTCTAGGTTGCACTTGGCACTTTCTCTTATCTATATTTAAGAGAGAAATGAAGTTCTCTTAAAGCTACCATTTTGGTACAAGCAAGGAGGATGTTGTTAAAGGTTGTGTATTTTAGCTTTACACCCACCAATTACGTTTACTAGAAGTTTTTTAAGCCTTTTCAATATATCCAAATTGTGAATATCCGGCAAGCATTGTAGTCCATTAGGGCAAATTCCTTTGAGTCATTTTGTTTGACATTTTACATGTGTGTATCCTTCTCTGGCAGGTTGTGACACCAAATGGAAACACCTTAGTGGAAGATTTGACTGAAAGTAGAGCCCAGTTCTAATCTTCTTATCACTTGTAAGTACCATGTAAAATACTATCCTATCGACTTTTATTGTTTTATAACTTTGGACATCAACTTTCCACCTCTCATTAATCATAAATTACTTATGATTGAAGAATGGGTCCTATATTCCTATGGAGTATCAGTAAATGTGTACTCTATTTATATGTTAGGTTGATCGTCTTATAAAAGGGGCATGAGTCCAGCAAGCACTTTTGGGTCTATTCAAGTATGTAGCCATATTTCTTTTCTTTTCATAAAAGATTCTTCTGATCTACATTGAGAGAAGGCGTATTTGCTTGGGTGTTTAGTTTGGAGGTGCTTGGAAGTAAGTATGTGATAGTGCTAAGTTGCGAAGCTGGTGGCTGAGTTGTTTTCCTCATAAGTAATATTGTTGTGAAAGTGAGGCGAAGGACTGTACTTAATGTGTGCAGTAGAAACCAAGTTGTTACTTGGTATAGTGCTAGAAACCTTTGATACTGGGGAAATATTTTCATTGTGGGCAGAGCTAGATTAGAGCGCCTAATAATGATCTCTCATATTATTCTTAGCGTACATACTTCTCATTTTTTATCCAATGTGCGAGTTTAATACCAGGTGGCTTTTAGAAACTCTGCCAATTTTTTTTGTTCTAGGGTATGTTAACCTAGGTAGGCATCTTTAACCTTTTTTTAGAAAAGAAAATAACCCACAAGCCATGTTTTTTATTGGTACAAATCCCCTTTTGGCTTGTGTCAATGGTCTAAGTATCTGTTCAAGATAAATGTGCCAAGCATGATCACCAAACATGGAAAGCCTCACAGATATGGGTTAGGTCTGTGAGTTAATCTCAAAGATTACATAGCCATCTCCTTATACATTTTGGTGTTGATCCACCTGCAAATACGACCAATAGACATACTCCTGAAGGTTTAGAATTATTTTGGCCTCTTCAAAAATGACCAACAACCTGTGAGGTATGTGCTTCTCTTATGAACAACAATCTCCATTCTTTTTTTATAATTAGATTTAGCCTCAAATTTGTCATGCATACCATAAGTTGTTGATTTATATGCTTCCCCAAAATCTTCATCATGGACATAATCAACAGTATATACCTCTCTACAAAACGGTTGAATAAATACCAACGTGTCGTCTACTGAATTGATGGCAAGATAGAAAACACACACTTATATCTTATCACTAGATGGAAATGAACAACAGTCACCTTTCCTATTAAATAATTCTTCCATTTTTGAACTGCTAAAAATAATGCATATATTTTTTTATTGTATGTCATGTAATTTAATATTGCCCATTTAAACTTTTTAGGTGATAGTATAATAATCTTCATCCTTGAAGCAAAACAGTAGCAATGGAGTAATCACTTGCATTCACCTCCACTTTGAAAGATTGTTGCAGATTTAGCAATGTTAATACCAGTACCAAGTTGATTATCTTCAAATAATCAAAAGTTGCTTATTCCCCAAGTTGAATTTCTTGCCATTAGCCATGATTGCATGTAATGGGGAAACCACACAACTTCAAATATATTTCTAGATGTATTGTGGTTGTTAATGGCAAGCCCAAGCCCAATTTGTGCATATACAATTAGATATGCAGAGCATGAGGCCACAGTTCATTAGGGAATTTTGTCAAAACAATTATGCCCCATCTGTAAGTCCCTAGTCATATGTGTTTCTATCATGGCAGACACCACTACGATAGTTAAAGATCCAAGGAAATTGTGTTTTATCAATTCAATCCAACAAATCAAAGTACCAGATGCTTTTTTTGTAATTTTCTTTGCTAACAATAAACACGGAAATTAGGTTTTGCAATATGGAAAATTCTTAGATGTCAAGGATATTTGCAATTTTATGAAGTTGAAATACATAATTCAAAAGTGTGCAACATCCCCTTTATGTATTGAAGTTGGATACTCCAATTACAAGTAGCCTAATTACAATAACTAGCAAAATGTCACCTAGCTAGTTGTAGAGCCATGTGCCTTAGCTGCAGAAAACATCCAAGTTTTGAAAATGATATTTGATAAACATAAAATTGTAGCAAGCTTAAGAAATCAAGCCTACTCTATTTGACAAACTTGATAGTAATTATAAATCCGACTAAAGCAGGTGTAGACTTACTTTTGGAATGCCATGATACACTAGGCTAGAACCTTATGCTCATCATACAGTATTAACCTGTCCATGTATGGCAATAGTCCATTAATAGTTTCATATTTCAGTGCTTAAAATTTAAAGTAACTATAGATTTTTATTCTCCACAATGACTTTTGGTATAATGCACTTAATTTACACCAAACAACAATATGCAAAAAATGGAGTATTAAAAAAAGAAATTACAGAACTCAAAGACAACATACTTTGTGTAGGTTGTGTCTATCTTTTTGCAAGCAGCAAATCTTAACCTTTGCAATTCCAAGCTTCAAATGAATGTGCAAAATAATTGTCAAACCTGCATCTCATCAAGCATAGCTCCTTCAATTAACTTTCACCATCTCTCCCATATCTTTGTACTGCTGATATCTCTCTTAAGTTTGGAACGAGGGTAAAACAGTGCTCTGGATAGTTTCTCATCATTACAAATGTTAGGGAGTGCCCTTTACTATTTTTGTATGGTTCTTGTTTTCTTCTATTTTCACCTGACATGTCTGTAATTTTATTGTTGAGTTCAATAACTCTCTTATTTTTACCACTGGTACAAATCTTGTTAGAATAAATGAATAAAACATATGTTGTTAGAGTGTTGACAGTAGGCATTTGAGAGGTGGAGAAGCTATATTTGTCATGTAATTTTCTTTAGTGAATATATAGATTGTTCTATCTCTATGTATCTCTAACTTTGCACTACTGTGATATCTCTAAATTTTAATATGATATCAAAGCCTGCTCAACTTTGACCTCCTAGTATAGTGAGGATGGATCACATAGGATTTTACCATGTGTGGATGTTTTGAGTGGTGTATCTTGAAGGGGCTCTATGATCATGCAGTTGACAACCTTTCAAGCCATCTATTTTCAAATGGAAGGAAGTCGGTTTGGTATCTACTAGACCACATAATGGACCATATGATATCCAAAACCTTCTTGTCCCTGTTCTACTTAATGGCCTCTGGCAGCCCAAAGTGAATGCAGATGTACTTGAAGAGGAGGTTCCTAGTCTTTTGTTGAGATGCCTTTCTTACATGGAGTTCTAATTGGCATGTTGGTGAACCCATCAACAACATAGATACAATTAGGACCATGATTTATTGACATGCATTGAGATTGATCCCCAAGGTTTGCTAGATTCATCGAAAATGTGTAAAAATCATATATCCCCAAGATTGCAAAATACAAGAGGATAGTTGAAATTGCGATTTTTGAAATTTATGATAGTGCTGAATATTTTATATGATTTCTTGAACTTGTTAATTTTCTAAACACACAATGACGATCCTTCTCTACCATTTACATTACAGGTGTGAGTGGCAAATATTGCTTGGTTGAGAATCTTATGCCTTTTTATGAAATTGTCTTCTAGGTCAAAGTATCTACATGAAAAACACATTTATGTGAGAAGCTTTTGGGTTTAAAGTATTTCATAATGTTGGTTGATCGACATAGGGTTATTGGCCATTTGATATACTTATAAAATAGCAGGTCGAAAGTGACTTTTATTGAACATCTACTTTCAAGAGGAGAAATCTGAAAAACTTGGAACAGTTTTGACTCCTGAACAATTCAGTCACATGACAATTTGCAATTAATATGATCATCGTAGCAATAATAGGTAAAATTATATCACTCTATGTATGAGAGATTAAATTATGTAATTTTGTTGGTGAAATACATGCCTGTGGAATTTACTGTTGGTATGTTCTTAATTTTCATTGGAAATATTTGCCATTTTAAAATAAAGAAGGTATAGATTGTTTAGTTGATAGAAATTTGCCACTGACCATGTGCATACATTAAACTGCAAATACAAATTGTTTCATCATAAATAATGCAATGCTAGCTTCACATTTACTTGTGATCAATACAGGAAAATTGACATTTATTTTAATTTAAGTATGTTCAGCATACTGTGAAGTTTTTTGTATGAAAACTTTGGCTGAAGGTTAATGCTTGAGACCACTTATTCTACTGTGTTGATATGGATTCCTCAATAATTTAATTTAGACCCTCACTCAATTTAGATGTTATCAGATGTAATCAAGTTGATTATAGTTGTCATTTGATGGCCAGAGACTTTCCTGTCATTGATAAATCAAGTTTACTGTCTTTATGTGCACTGTAATTCTAGCCTCTATAATTTTTACTTTAGCAATCTTCTAATTTGATTTCACATTGTTCAACTTATTAGGTCCCTTTTGTGTAATGAATTGATAAAAAAATTATGTGAATATTGAAGCACATAGAGATATTTTGGTGTGGAATAATAAAATTTTATTTACAGTCATTGTGAGTTGATTGTTGCAAAACTATCTTTTTTTTTTTATTCAAGGGGTAAACGCTTTTGACCGGAGCTATGAACCGGATACAACCATTCAACAATACCACCCCAACGGGGTTTGAACCTTGGTGGCAAGAACAACAATGCCACTTATAAACCATCACACCATGCCAATACCAGCAACAAGACTATCTAGTTCAACATTGATGAACAAACTCTTTTCAAAACCTTTTTCATGGAAAATGAATAAAACTCTATTTTAATACAACATTATGTAGGTACTTTCCATAAACCCATCTAGCAGTATGTCTTGTATGATAGAGGCAACTCAAATAATGGTGTCACCCATCTAAACAATCCTCAAAAAAAATGAGGAAGGCAATTATTTTTTTTTTTCAATTTTTAAATTCAAATGTTCAATTTTATATAATTTTTTAAATTGAAATATTTAATTTTATATAATTTTAGTTGTTGTCTCCAAAATTTGGGAAAAAAATTGGCATTCTTTTATTCAATTCCCAATTTGTGTAGCTTAGTTCTGATTAACTTGAGATGATTCTTGTTTCTTTGCATTGCACATAAAGAATAGTTCTTAATATAATAGCCAAAGCAAGCACAAGTTTTACCTTTTTATAATGTTCTATTTGGTGGGTTCACAGAAATATCTTGAGCAGTTTCATATTATGTATCGTGACTTTAAACTTGATGTCGGACAAAGACATTTAAACTAAGTTACCGGAATCGTCCCTTTACCCTGCCGATTCCGGGTACGGGTACGTGCCAAAACGGATTCGGCTTGGAAACCCTGCGGATTCGGTCAGGGTACAGATTTTTTTCCCAAAAAATGCGACCACGAATTTACACGTTTTTACTTTGAATCCCGCCATTTTTTCGTGACGTGGCATTCTAAATCCGATTTGGGCGGAGTTTCCCAAAACTTTTTGCGAGATTTCGGAATCGTCAAAGCTAAAAAACCCTAAGATATTTTCATTATTTTCCGCCGCTCGTTTTGCTTGGTGCTTTCGGCGCTTGTTTTGCTTGGTTGTTTTGCGTCTTTGAGGAAGATATGTCTGTCCGTCACCATTCAGATTGTCCGTCCGCCATTCAAACACAGGCAAGGAGAAATAGCTGTGGTCGTGCAAGGAGAAACAGACTCCGTTCAAAGAAAACACAGGGAAATCGCAAAGGTCGGTGTCGACTGATAAAAAAATTTCCGCCATTTTCCTCCTCGTTTTCCTGCGCGGAATTTCCTTCGCCGTTTTTGTCCGCCATTACCAGGTATTTTTCAAGCTTTTAACCTTTAATTTAATTCGAAATTTATATTTTATAATGTTTTGGGTTTTTATTTTTAATTTTAATACTGTTTTTGTTTTATAATTTATATGATAAAAATCATAATACTAATAAATAATATAATATTGTTTTTATAAAATACAAATTTATAATATATATTATAATATAAATATATTAATACAGAGTTTTATTTTAATTATTTAGTATTAAGTTTTAGCAAATATTTATTATAATATTATTTATTATTTAACATTTAACATTTATAATTTTATTATATATATAATATAAATAATTAATTTTTTTTTTTTTTTTTGATCCGTAAGGTGATGATTTTATATATATAAAGAGAAATATACATTCGTCTGCTATGCAGGAATGATTACATTGATGCTCTTCAAATAGCCAAAAAACAAACACTGAAGAGTTCAACCAGTTTCGTATTGGAAGCACCGAACAAAGGGTATACACATAGGCATCCTTCAACAAAATTTACAAAAAACTAAACCCTGGTTCGAAGAAGCTGCAAGTATCAAGACAAAACTAAACAAAAAACCAGAGAGACACCAACCCGTAGCCCACTGAGTTACCAGAATCCATTTACCTCTGCAAAACAGACGAAAGCTTCCACCCAGTCCGTTCCGACCACCGACACTAACTTCACTTTTTGCTTCAAAAACTCCACTGCCATTTCTGTCAGCTTGCTATGTCTAGATAAATCGGGGCCTTTAAGGTCCAGAAGAAAAGGGTAAATCTTGACCGCATCATCCGAGTCCCACATAGAAGTAAGGTCCGTAGGGCGCGGTATGCCTTTACCCAAAAGAGCCGCTTTCAGAGTAATGTCGATGCCTCCGAGCAAGTCTTTCCGAAACATTCGCAGCATTAATTCTTTAGCCATTGTCTTCGGGGTGGCAATATCCAAGAGCGATGCGAGAAACCTAGATGAAAGTTGGGCGTTGTCTCGAGCATATTCTTTTCGCTCTAAATGTCCCTTTCCAAGAACCATCTTCACTGCTGCAACCGACACCGGGTCGTCCTCGAGCAGGATGCGTTTTAAACGCTGGTCCGTTACCTCCTGAAATGCGATTTGTCTTTCCGTTGCCATTAAGGAGACAGGAGTATCGACACCAAAGGATTCAAGCCCTTCCGCCGATATGATAATGGTGAACTTCGATTTTGATTGCCTCTCCATTGCCACAGATATGACCGGTGCACCCTGCAAAATATACACAAAGGCAAAAACCAAAGAGCCGAACCTAAATTTAGGAGCGGACATCATGATATTAATAGAAAACCTTAATAATGATCCGCCAGCCATCTTATACGGAACCAGATTAATGGCGTTACAAAACTGTCCTTCGCATGAGTAGAAATGCTTCCCCAGTCACTTCAACTTAGATCTGTTATCAATGCAAGTTGTGGTGATTACCACGCGGCACGTTCGCGCCCAGAACAAGGACTACCGTGCACTATGTGTCCCTCAGTCAGCTTCGTGATAACAAAGCCCAACATGCCTCTAAACCCACTCCTTAAAATTTGAATTATAATGCTGCCTATTAACCCCTACCAAAAACCTCCGCATTCCGCTAAATTTAGCCGGTTGTCTTGATTGCTGCAAGCCGAGCCTGATTGTCACCCGTCCGTCCCGTCCTCCACCTCACGACCACCTAGGCACCCAGTGTCTGTGTGAGGGGCGGAGGGGGAATATAAATAATTAAATTTATTTTAGTATTTTAATTTAATTCAATTTTAAAGTTTAAAGTTTAAATCTTAAAATAATATTTAATATAAATCTAGTTATTATTTTGTATATTTAACGTTAAAATTTATTTATGTTACTATTTCTTATTTTAATAAATAATAATCAATAATTTAAAATTAAAATTATAAATATAAATTATTAAATTGTAATTATATTAATTAGTAATTACATATTAAATGTTTATTAATTTAATTGTAATTTTTGGTAATAAATATCGAAGTATGTTCCATTTAAATTTTAATGTTTATATCCAAACCTGCATTATATTTTTTTAACTTTTATTGTTCAATATTCAATAACTATTTTTTGAATTATTTTAGGAAATATAATGGCAGCCAGTGCTACTTCTATTGGTGGACCCACCTTTAAAACCGACACAAATTCACCTCTATGGAAATATGTACAAATAATACAACAAGTTAAAGGGGGAGGAACATTTGTTTGGATATGTAGTCATTGTAAAGTTCAGTATACCAGCTCATACAGTCGTGTGAAATGCCATTTATGTGCCATTCCTAGACAAGGAATCAATGTATGCAAAGGAGAAAATGGTGAAGCGTTACATCCTCACAAAGTAGCAACATATATTAAAGAGAAAGAGGAAGCAGATGCAAGAGTTGGTCATGCCACAAACCATCCTTTGCTGAGAGGAAGAGGAAGTGGAAGGGGATCAAAGAGGCCTCCTCCTTCTCCAACACATGGTGACTTTGATGATATTGTAGTAGAGAGCCACCCATTTTTGGGTATAAGTGAAGATGATCCTGTTGGTGTGAAGAGAAGCAAGGGGCCATTAGAAAGAGCATTTAAGCTTGAAGCTAGAGAGGTTGCAGATCAAGCTGTTGCAAGATGTCTATATGCAAACGGTTTGGCATTTAATGTTGTAAGATCACCATATTGGCAAGATATGTTGAGAAAGGCAAGTGACTGTCCACAAGGTTACACAGGGCCAGGTTATGAGAAGGTGCGTACCACCTTACTAGCAAAGGAGGTAAAAGGCATAAACAATGCATTGAGTCCCATTAGAAATTCATGGAAAAAAACAGGGGTGTCAATTATTTCTGATGGATGGAAGGATGCCAAAAACCGGCCATTAATCAATGTGATTGCAGTGTGCCCTAAAGGGGCAATGTTTTTGAAAGCTGTGGATTGTGAAGGACAAGTGAAGGATGCACAATTTATTGCTAACATCCTTATACAGTGCATTCAGGATGTGGGTCCTGAAAATGTTGTCCAAGTAATAACAGACAATGCAAAGAATTGTAGAGCTGCAGGTATGTTGATTGAGACACGATTTGAGCACATATTTTGGACACCTTGTGCTGTTCACTCTCTCAACCTCATGCTACAAAAGTTGGGTGCGAAAATAAATTGGATCAAACAAATGTATGCTGAAGCTAAAGAGATCCAAATGTTCATCACAAACCATCAAATGTCACAAGCCATTTTTAGATCATTTTCAGCATTGGAGTTGTTGAAGGTAATTGAAACACTTCAACTTTTAAATTTTACATTTCACTTTAGTAATTACTAATTTATTTTTTAAACTCAAGCATGTCTTCTTTATATTTTAATTTTACTTTTAAATATTTGAATAGGTTGCCGAAACCAGATTTGCATCGAACACGATTGTCTTGAGGCGACTTGTGAAGGTGCGGGGGGCACTTTCTAGCATGGTTATCAGTCAAAGTTGGTCCCTATGGAGGCAATCCAATACTGAAAGGGCAACAAATGTAAAACAAATGATCTTAGATGACATATGGTGGGAACGAGCAGAATATCTTCTTAGATTCACGGAGCCCATCATGACTATGATCCGTTTTACTGACATGGATAAGCCATGTTTGGGAGAGGTATATGATGGCATTGATACAATGATCGAGCAAATGAAAATCATCATCAACGAAAAAGAGCAAGATCCTGAAGAAACTTTCTTCAAAGAGGTGCAAACAATTTGTGTTGAACGGTGGAACAAAATGACCACCCCACTACATCTTCTTGCATTTGCATTGACTCCTAAATTTTATAGTGATGAGATTCTTGCTTTGCCATCAAGAGTGCAGCCATATTCAGATCAAGAAGTTGGTGTGGGGTGTATGAAATCACTGAGTAGACTCTTCTCCGATCAAGAAATGGAGTGTTTAGTTAGAGATGAGTTTGCTGATTTTGTAGCTGGCGAAAATCAAAGTATTGCTGCTTCACGTGACAAGTATAGAATGGATGCTCATTCTTGGTGGTATATCAATGGCTTTACAACACCACATCTCCAAACTCTTGCAATCAAAGTTTTATCGCAAGTAAGTTGCTTAGTTTTTATTGCACTCTCTAAAATTCTAAATTTATATTGTTTACTATTTTTAAAATAATAAAATGGTTAACTTCAAATTTAAAGTTTGATTTACAATTTTATAATTATAAGTTCCTCTCACTTTATTTCAATAGGTTGCTAGTTCCTCTTCAGCTGAGCGAAATTGGAGTACACTCATTTATACACTTAGTAAAACGCAACCGATTGGCAGCAAGTAAGGCAGAAGAGCTTGTTTATGTGCATTCCAACTTGCGCCTTCTTACTCATAAAAAGAATGAGTATAAGGAAGGAGGCACGAGGTTGTGGGATGTAGATCCAGAGCGAACTGATTTGGATTTTTCAGCTGCCACACAATCTTTACTTTCTGTGGAGTTGAATATCCAACGTGCTTCCAGTGCAAGTGCTAGTGGGGCTGCATGTGGTTCTACTGATTTACCTACATCATCTAATGACAATGTCTATGATGATGTTGATCTTAATCTTCCTGGAGACCCATATGATGTCGTAGACCATTAATTGTATTATTTTGTTTTAAATGTTGAACCAATGAACAATGAATTCAATATAATTATATACCTATCGTAACATTCAAGTTTTGAAAAATTGATATCAAATTAATTTAGTATAATTGTATTTTGGATTTCTTATATTTATGGTAGATCTAAGTTTTGTTTAGCATATGCATGATATGTGGTATTCTAAATTTAATTCTTGTTTTTACTTTTTAGGCTGCAAATATGTCTATAACTATGATTTTTATATGTTTTATGTACGGACGTACCCAGACGTACCCACACCAAAAAAAAAAAATGCCGTACCGGCGTACCCGTACCTGATTCGGTAACTTAGCATTTAAATTTATTGGAATGTAAAATTTACTATGATCATGTACCATTAGTTTGTCTTGAGATACGTGCAATGTTTTTTTTTCATTCCTTCCCATCCTTGTCCCATCTGGCCCCCTTCGCCCTCACAAGATTTACATGCATTTCTTACTACATCAAGATATATTGATGATCTATTTAAATATTCGTGTCATTTTTAACTCTTTTCAAATGGCATAAACTTTTAAATTTAGTTGCATATGTAGGTGTAATATTTTGTGTTGGAGTTGCTACAAATATGATTAAAGAATATAATTCCATTCAATTGAAAACCTCTCCAATAGAGGGATTCACATGCATTGCTTGTAGCCTTTGTGTGGTGTGGCAATAGCAGCTGACTCCCCTACATATGTTGCACCATCAAATCTAGTAGTTTATTTCTCTAAAATAAGTTTTTTTTGAAACTCTTACAATCACTTTATGATTAGTTATTGACTTAAATTACATTTGTCTTCTTTGATTTTTGCAGAGGTTGCCACCATTGTCAAATGATCCAAATAGATGTGAAAAGACATTTGTAGGAAATACTATTGGTTAGGATTGACCTTCGCTTTTGTGACTTGGCAAACGGAAAAACTAATTTGAGGGGAAAATCACTATCCAAAATTACATTTACAATAACCTTAAATTTTGGATGTCAAAATAAAAAGTGGCATAAATAGACAATAATGATGTTTCCAACTTTTGTTTTAGAAGGTTCTCCACAACAAAAGAACTCCCTCGTCTTTTTCAGCATGATACATTTCATATCAACTCAAACACTAAAGTGATAAGATATTCATGTTATGTGTGAGAGCTCGTGTTTAAATCCCACCTTTTCCCATTTCTACACAAATTATGCACTAAGGGGTAGTAAAAGATTGCATGTATATCTAAGGGCTTATTTAGATGGGTTAGATTATTTTTTAGTGTGGAGCAAAATTGTACCCTTTTTTTCTAACCCACTTCCCTTCATTACTTTTGCATTGGTTTCTATTTATTGAACCAATGTGCTCTCTAATTTATTGTCACATTTTGAGAATTCTGCCAGCGGCTCCTAGCAAGCTTATAGGTCCCTGATTATATTATCCAGAGGTAAAGAATGGAGAAAGGTTCTCTGACCAATGGTGTGAAGATTTATAAAGGGAAATGAGAAGGAACCTATCAATTCAACTAAGAAAACAACTTGGCTTGATAAATCTGATATGGTTGTTAAGTATATTGGCCTTAATGAAGGATGGTTAGTCTGAGAATACTTTCCTACTCCTGTTTTTTCCAATTTGTGAGAAATTTTTTGTTCAGAGCAAAAACACGTAGCAACCATTGTAATCACTTATTTAAAGTTACCCACCATTGTTATAATTTTCAAGTGTCTTTCTCCAAATCATAAATCAACCTTGATTGTTTTAATTTCCTAGAATACGAGCAAGACCAAAGTAAACACAATATACTATAAAAAAATTCAAGTTGACTCGTGGAAAGAAGTATGAAATATTAGAATGCAAGGAAAATGCACATTTTCCACCAACATTGAATATCTGAAAAACAAAATGATAAGAAACAATTTTTTCAAAGATATGAAGACGTGTAACAAGTAGCACCATAAAATTTTAAACCCCCAAGTATATCTTCTCGTGTATTATCATACAAAGAAAATCTCCAAAGATAAATCAATCACTATTGTGGATCATCAAAATACTTGCTCAGGACACCCTATGTACTATTGATCTCACTATCACTTGCAGGTTTCTAGTCTTTACTAGAATAATCAATTCTAGCTTGGCTTAAAGCACAACACGATCACCAAGATGACCTTTAGTTGGAAAGATTACTCTTACAGATTCATTTTTTTGTTAAGAGGGCATGGATGCAATCTTGTTAAGTAATTGGTACAGCAGAATCCACATGACCATGACTACTGATACAAAAGAATTTTCCCTTGCTCTAAAGAATTTTGTGAGTGATGCCCTGAACTAGGCCCAATCATTGTAGTTCTATGTCAAAAAATGCTAAATGCTTTTAATAAAGCTAAGGGAATAATTGATGGCACTTCTATTTTCAACAAATTGATCTATTCACTTGTTGATTCACTTTCATTATCAGGAGGTAAAGAAGTCTCTGAACCACTGTCATCAACAACAAGATTTTAAGTTTGAGATACTGCCAGTGATACTTCCATTATCACTGGCTGAAACAATTGTAGAAGTGTCCTAACTAGCTTGTTTTGTGAGACTCCAAAGCATAATGCTTGCAGTCAGAGTAAGTATCATTTTTGGATTAACAATTTAAACTGTATGCTCATAAAAGCAACCAAAATAATGATTTAGTAATAATTGATAGAATAGTGATACCTGTGGGAGTGTTTACATTCATTAAAATTTTAATACCATTTCAACAAAAATGGTAAACAACTCCAACAATATACCCGAGCAATGTCTTCGGGTAGAGGAATATTGAGCACCCAAGCTACCTTGCCACACTAATTATGTAGGTTGCATTTAACTTCTTCTCGTCATCTGAAAAATGGCATTGCATTTAGCACTTAGAATTATAAGAATCTTCCCTAATTTTGGACCTTCAAATTTTTTTTCATATAAGGTTGAGATCTTTAAAAATCACATCACTGTAATTTTCCACTGCTTTGTTACTTTTTTTGGCAAACACATCATTTATTTAAGTAAAAACAGAAGATCCCAATCTTTGTGTTTCATTACCTCATAGCTGATTTGGAGGTGATTTGATTTGAAGCTAGGAAGAGCATAATGTCTAATTTCCTAAAATTATTTGTCATATGGAATCCAGCAGCGTTGTTTTTTCTTTGTGTTCTTTAACTGGGCTTGCTTTGATTGTTGCAACCATGGTTACCAGGAAACTTCATATACAAACAAGGATTGGGCCTTGGTAACTACATTTATATATAATATATCTACAACCTTATTCATTAACTCACCAATCCTAATTTCAGTGGCATCTCTATCCATGTTGCAATGCCCATACCCCAAGTCTCCAGGTAACTATTGTTGTAACTGGCATAATATCCAAAATTCTCCAACTTTTTAGAATCTGTTGGGACTATTCTATTCTGTGTTAGCATTGTAAATTTGAAATTTCATTAACAGTTTCATGGCTTGTTTGTGCTGTTCAGAATTGATGCAGGAGCATGCTTTTGAGATTAGTGTAGATTTTTGGCCTTTGAAATTCCCCATATTGGTACAGGTCTGCAAAAAAGTATAGATTTGAATATCAACAATTAGTACTAAGATCAAACCTCTTTATTTCAACTATACATGAATTATTTGTTAAAATTTATCATCGCAATCCTGACCATTCATTAGCACATTGAAGTTTGGGACCTTTGTTTTCCTTACTTTGTAAAAGACTCTTGCTCAACTTCGCAATCCTCAGTGTGCTGATGAATGGTCTTACGGATTATGATGATCGAGAAAAGTTTTATGCATGTCAGGATGAAGTCAGAAAGTGTAGTCATTCTTGAAAAAATGAGTCATGTTTCATCATCTCTGCAAGTCAAGTATACTTGATGAAGCACTCTGCTTCCTTAATGGTTTGCCACTTTTAATTTCCACTGTCTATTGTCTTCTATAGTGTTCTGGTTACATACTTGTCTTCATTACTAACCGACCAACTGCAATTGGATGGTGTAGAGTGTAGACTATAATATTTTGGCTGAGAGTTGTGGCTCTAGGAACAACTTAACCATATTTTCCTTGAGAAGCAAGGCAATCATGTGCAAGAGCATTGTAAAGCTAATGTTATAAACAATATTTTAGGAGTTTTCATAAGTAAATGTTCATTTGGAAACTGTAAAGCATTAGTAATTTAAATTGATTTTATACTTGATCTAAGATGAACATTCAGTAGATGTTTTATAGGTTATCTATTGGGTACATCTTTTGAGGAGAAACAATTAGCTAGCTAGCTTACTGGCTGTCAAAAGCTTTTGTAGGATCCTGAGCTTTCTTCTTTGGCATATATGCACAGGCTACGGAAAATATGTTTGTCGTATGTATTTACAAGGAATCATTTTTATGTATTAATGTTTTAAGAAATGATTCTATTGGGTATGTATTGTTATCTCAATTGTTGTTGTGTTGTACCCAAAATAAACTTTTGCTTCAAAGAGACATTTTTGTTAAAATGATCTAAATCATGTAAAAATGTTGTCAAAAGTATGTTTTAGGTCAAACCAAACATAGGCTTTTTGTGGGTTTGTGTCAAGGAACATATGTGCAAAATTCGAAAAATTTGAAAATTAGGGTTTCATGCCCCTATTTTTAGGGAAACCCCTAAAAATAGGACCTTGCCAGAATTCATTGAAAATGATTTTGATAGGATGAATTGACTTCACGATCACACTGGTCAAGTCAAAATCACCAAAAAGTTAGTTTTACTTTGGTGGGTCTATTTTCATTTTTTAGGAAGAAAGTTAGGACCTCCACAACCATTAATGGTAGATTGGCCAGTACCAGGTGTTGAAAGCTAAGCTTCAATGAAGAAACCATGGTAGAAATACTCCAAAAGGGTGCTATCGCACAGAGGGTATTCTCAAAATCAAAAAAATTCAAAAATTGACCAACTCTAGAGAAAGTACGCCTTACTACCAAGGAAGATATGCAGTTACACTTGGAAAAAGTGCCCTTGCTGAGAAAAGTCAACCTTGAATCTAAGCCACCTGATGGAGTTTTCAACAACTGCTTTCTACAAGGCATCTGCTCAGCTCTCTCTCAGCTTCACGATCAATCTAGTCGCACATCCATAGGACCTATCAAGAAATCATAGGTAGAGATCAAGCAGAAGACACCTAAAGGTGAAAGCTGAAGGAAGAATATGAAGAAATTAGCTAAGTGTTAAATAAAAGCACCCTTGCCAAAGAAAGGCGCCCATCTTTTTGGGTAGTTAGATGTTGTCTCCAAGCTTGATGACCTCCAGCATGACCTTCGTTTTGATCAATCTCAACAATGACATTGTCAATGAAGACAACAGACAAATTGGACACCTTACGACAAAGATCAAACTGGAACCATCCTTGAAGGTTTGCAACATGAAAATCATGAGTCAAAAAGCAAAAGGCACCCTTGCTAAAGGACATAAACTAACTTTCAAGAGCTATGAAACCAATCATCCTTTCCAGGACTGAGTTGGTTTCCCATCCCACATTTCAGTGAGATCATCAGACTCATTAGTCAACAGTGATCTCAGATCAAAGCATGGAGGGTCAAAATGGTAAAATTGTAGAACAGTCAAGAAATTGACTAAGTCTAAGGCCAAAAGCGCCCTTGCTGAGGAAAGGCGCCCTTGAACCTGAGGCATTAGATTCAGTCTTTGAGCTTTTCAACTCCTAGGCACACTTAATCAGGGTTGTCCCATCTCAACAGTGAATCTATCAGCAACAACTTAAGATCAACAGAGCAACCGGAAACGAAGATCCAACAAAGGCACTTCAGCATGAAAAAAGTGTTCAACACTCAAAAAGGATGCCTAAAAGGTCAAAGCAAGATCTGTTGACTTGAGTTAGATATTTTGAAGGCTTCTCATGTCTAAACGTCCCACAATCAATGGAAATCAAGGTTAGGAACTCCAAATCAGGCCAATTTACTCCTCAATCATGAGTTGGCGCCCATACTTGATGCATTCAATCATCAATCATTATATAATCAAGCATAGGCGTCCCATTTCATTATTCTTCTTTGCAAGTTAAAGGATAAAACAACAAATTGCTCTCCAAGATGTCTTTTCAAGATTTGATAGAGGGTTTTGACCGTTCTTCATTATTTTTTGAAGATCAATGGCACTGAAGGATAATTTCTCAGAGGTTGCGTCCAGAGGCATATTTTTACAGAAGGGCGGTGAATGACTTCCAATATTCCTCGTCTTCTTCCTCTCTTTTGTCTTAAACTTCTTGCATGTCACAAAAAACAACAGGCTATCACATTTCTAACCAACTGGGTATGATCAACACAATTTTCTAGCAAAACCCATCTCTTGAAATTTTCCAAAAATAACAAACTTGTTGCCCATACTTTTAGGGATTTTTTTCGAAAAAGTCAAGATTTCAAAAATCCAACGAACTGGGTTTGTTCAGCATTGAAGCATAGACAAAACCCATGTGTCAGATTTTTCCCAGAAAAATACTTCTCGGCAAGCGCTATTTTTAAGGGTTTTCAAAAGTTGTCTAAACAGGGTCGTGTGCACAGTTATGAAAACAGGACTAAGAGCCCATCCATGCATTCAACAATAGGTTCCAAAAGGCCCTCACAAGGTTACACACTCCTTATGTTGTTGCTGATGCTCGATAAAGCTACTATTCGGCACTTGATCCTTTGACTGCGATGTTCGTGAAATCTCACCCCACTCCGGCAAACATGAATCGAGCTTATGCTAAAGCTATTGAAGTAAGTCAAGGTTTAGGACATAATATAACTGGACCCTCACTATATACTGGCCTAGTCACAGTAAACAATCAAGTGCCAACGCTTGGCTCAACATGGAATCAACAAGTTCTGACGCTAAATGCAATCCCACAACCAGGTTATCAAGGGCAAGCACCATCAAGTCAATTAGTTCTCCATCCTGGGATGCCTTTGTCCCAGATGCAAGTTACACAGCCTATTTATCTCCAGAACATGGTGCCGCCAGTGAAAACTCAAGAGGAGAAAGATGAAATAAAAGATTTAATAGAACAAGTGAAGAGGTTGTCAACTGAGGTGACTTACCTCAAAAATCAAAATAATCAGACACAAACTATGCCACGAAATTATCAGGCACACCAAGGTGCTAACCGAGGATATCAGAATAATCCTCCAAGTCATCAAGATACCCATCAAGGATACAGTCATGAAAACAGTCATGGGTATAGGAATAACAATCAGGGATTTCAGAAGAGGTCTTGGAATATAGGGCCCAACAATGGAGGTGTCCTGTCACCATTGGACAATCCGCCACCTCCTGAAAATCATCCTGCAGATAGAGTTTATATGGCCGAAATTGCCTCGTCAGGATGGTGTAGGTTACATAACACGAACCAACACTCTGAACTTCAGTGTCATGAATTCCAAGTTGTGGCTGGTATTCTCAAGAGTGAAACAAGGAATATGGAGGCCACAGAAAACCCTCCAGTTACGAGATATGAGTTAGTCCCAGCGCCCAGATATGATTAGGCATTGATAATAGAAGATTGCAATTTCCCGCCTGAATTTCAGAGTTACACGCCCCCACCAGTTAATCACCAATTTCCATCAGCTTCAGCAAACGGTCCCATGGGGATGCCAGAGTTTCAAATACCATCAGAAGTTCACGCCACGTATGCCTCACCAGAAGAGCCTCTTCATAGAGATGGTTATGTTTTTCCGCCTCTCAACAACAACATCTTAGTAGAAGGAAGAAGGGAGGTACAAGCTCTTCAGACTACTAGAGGTGAAGCTCCTAAAGTATATTAGAGGAATTACCACCAACAACGTGAACCTTTGACATCATCGGTACCTCCAAATAATTTTACAACTCCTCTGAACCCCAACGCGAGCAATAACCCAAGTCTACCAAGAGATTCTCCAGAGTACAGGCGACAGAATGCAACGCAAGGCGAAGGAGGACAACAAGCTATTCAACGGCCCGTTCATCAAGTTGGGCAAAGACAAAAGGAGAGTCTTCCTAGAGAGGACGTGAAAAGACTTGGCTCTTATGTACTAGAAGAATTCAAAAGGATGAAAGTTAGTCTCCCCCTGCATGAGCTAATGAAGATTTTAGAAGTAAGGGAGACCATTCTAGAAAGTTTGAATGAAATGCCTATTGTAAGGAATACATCCCAAGATGCAACCAGTGCACCAAGAAATCCTCCTGTCATCACACAGTCTCGTCCCACACAAAATACGAATGTGGTAGACGAAGTGCCTCACGCGCCATTTGACACTTGGGAGGCTCCGCAACAACCTCAAAACTTCATAGGTATGGTACAAGGTTCTTCAAACACTTCTAAGAAGCCAAAGGCAGAGATTAAGGAGAAAGCTCAACCTGATGTTCTCACAGAGCAGAGGAAGAATCCAAAAGAGGTTGTCCGAGATAATCAATTTCAATCGAATAGAAAAGATGAAAGTAAGAATGCCTCAACAAATGAAAGGAAAAAGCCAGTAGTACTTTATCAGGGAAAGGATGAACCAGCCCCATTTCTGGTTTCAGTTAGAATTTTTGGGAAGTTATTGCATAACTGTTTGATCGATTCCGGTGCATCAAGTAAATTCATGCCTTTGAAGGTATGTTAGGCGTTAGGTATAATTCCGCTCCAGACCAACAAGAAGGTGACTCGGCTGGATAAGACCGAAGTTCCAGTTGTAGGAGAATTGAATAACATCCATATGCAGCTGGAAGCAGATCCCAAAATTCAAAGTCGCATTGACATATCAGTTGTGGATATACCTGGTGGTTATGGTATGCTATTGAGTAGGGACTGGTCAAGGAAATTGAATGGATACATTGCGACTGACTTCTCCCACATGTGGTTTCCTTGGAGAGGAGTTCCAAATTAGATAAAAATTGAAAGTACACCACGGCTCAGATTGATGATCACAGAATGTGGTGAAAATAGTGATATTTTGTTCGTGGAAACGGATTTGGGTTCATACAAGCCCGTTAAGAAAGAAATCATCATGTTGCAAAGCTCGAAGGAAGAAAAGTTTTTAGAGGATACGCTTGCCTCCACCGAAGTGTTGATTGAAAATGATTCAAGTGGGAATGAGAATGAGGGGATGTTCAAAGATTCTATGTTCAAAGGTGTAAAGCAAGAGACAAAAAATGCCTCCATCAAAGACTTATCGCCACCCAATTCATGTAGGATTCACAAGGCTTTCCATTCAGAGAATACCAGTGCCATGAGTAAGATCTCCTTGGAGCAAGTCCCAAAAATGATTCAACAAGTCATTTTAAAAGAAGAATGTGGAGAAGTCAATAAGAGAGAAGATCGGGTTCAAACTAGGTTGTCTCAGTTGATGCACTTCGAGGAGAAAGGGGATGAAGCTTTGGAAAGTTTGGCCAAGCATCAAAGAGTTATGAATAGATGGATCGACAAATCATGGTTGGACCCTTGCCAAGCTTTTGAGATCCTGGGAGCGAATGCATTTAAGTTATGGACACGAACAGGAGGAGATATCCCATTGCTAGTCGATGGGCAATTCCTCAGGCATTATTTCCAATCCTAGGTTCTCTCTGAGAGCCTATTTTGTAACATAGTTAGATTAGGTTTGCTTTCCCATTTGCTTTCCTGTTTTGTTTCATTTTTGGTTTTGGTTTGTTTCCCTTTGGGTTTTTGGTTTGGTGGTTCTTCCCTTGAGTTGTCTGCTCAAGTGGTTTTGGTTTGGAATAGGCAAGGATTTTGGGTTTCCCATAGTGAAGGGGGTGATAATGGTTATATTTTCACAACGTGGTGTCTTCCCACTGGAATTTGTGCAAATGTTGAAAACTAGGGTTGTTTTCCTCTTGTTATCATCCAGTTTGAATCAAACTCGTCTCGGGAGGTTAACTCGTTATTGTTTCTTAACACGAGTCTAAAGACCTTAAATATCCCACTTATCTCCAGTCTGAGTCATTTTGGTTTCTTGGGAAAGGTTATGGCAAGTGAAAATCTTACGTCTTGCTTCAGCGCCACTACAATTCTCAAACCCATTGGAGGCTTCATTGCCTGCCAGACAATTGTGGAATTGACGGAAAATCAATATGAATCAAAAGAAAAGAAAATGTGCTCAAAGGAAATATCTGAAAGACAATGAAAAATGAAAGAAAATATTATGAAATATTAGTTTTGGGAACATACGAGTAACTCCACCGGGGCTATGGATGCCTGGCCGGCAGTGGAGCAATATTCGTGAGAATTGTAGTGACAACCTCATCGGGGCTATGGATGCCTGACTCGTAGTGAGGCAATGCCCAGGATGCTTTTGAAGTTAAGATATTTATATAACTTGCTATGGCCGATTCCAGAAGTCGAGATGGTTTAGAGATGGAATGAATGCACACACTCACAAGGTCTTGGATGAAAGTGTTCTGATCCAATGTCGGATTCTTCTCCCCTTTTGAGTGTTTTTTCTGTATGATGGTTTGAGGAAGATTAATCAAGGTTCAATTCTTAAAGTGTTTTTCAACACTTTCCCGTGGGGATGGCAGATGTTGTGACCTTTTCACACATCACCCCATTCAAATGGGGAGCCCCCCTAATTTTTGCCCGTTCCTTGTCTTTTGGCTTTGGTTTTCTCTCTCTCTCTCTCTGTCTTTTCTACTGCCTGCTTTCCTGGGATGTGTCCGTCAGTGGATTTAAATGTGAAATTTGGCCGAGTCTGAGTATTAGGGTTTGCATTTCTTTGGTCAATTTGTGGTCAAATGAGGTAAATAAATTGAAAACAGAGATTAACATTGGTGTCAGTGTGCTTTCAACAGGTTTCCACTGAAATTTCATCAGATTCTGACAACTTACTATTTTTAGTAAGTGTGTAATTCTGGGCGTTCCTTCAGCATTCTTGAAGTTTTAACAGTCACACTGCATTCAAAACATGTCAACCTACTCATGGGAAAAATTTGAGCTGAAATCAACAACTTACTATTTTTAGTAGTTCAGCTTCCAGAGCAGATTTCAGGGTTTATATGCAGAGTTTCTCAATGCATGTCTGGAGATTCCTTCTAGGTTTTCAAAGAACTTTGCGACAGTATAACATGCAAAATGAGATGATGACTTTCAAAGTTCAACCTTTAGAGGCTATTTTTAGGGTTTGCATGTCGGGGTTTTCTTTGCATGTTGGCATTTTCCTTGTGGGTTTTTCGAGAGCTTCAAGGTGATGTGACATGCGAAGCAAGATAATCACTTATTCAGGAACTTACTATTTTTAGCAGATGCATTTCGGCAGCCGCCTCCCAACACTTTAGAATCACAAATGGGGTGCAGTGCAATTGAAACGAGGTCAAACGGAGGTCATTTGGTATGCATGCAAGTTAAATTAGGGTTTCCAGCTTCGGAACCCTAAATGAGGGGTAAAAAGTCAGAATTTCCAAAAACCGGTGTATACCACCGCGATCAGCATCTTTCAAGCTATTCGCCGGTAAAATTTGAAGGCAAACGGAGCACTTACTATTTATAGTAAGTCATTTCAGAAACTGGCTAAAAATAGTAAATCAACGTCGGGCGCTGGTGTCAACAAGCAGGTCACGTGGTGAGGAGCGCGTCATTCGAATTTCAAGTCAATTGGAGCTGTGGAGATATCAGAAACAAGCAGTTATTATAAATAGCAAACCACCTTCGGAAATATGCTATTTTTAGCAGGTCAGCTCAGGGTGGCAGTGTGAACAGGTTGACCAGGTCATGAGGGTCCAGTGTTCAAAATTTCAAATCAATCCGAGCTTCAGAAGTGTAGAAATCAGAGGACTTACTATAAATAGCAGGACAGGGAGAAGTTGACAGAAGGTTAAAAAATTGTCTAAGTCTGGAACTTTATCCTGCTCCCTAGGCCAAATGCGCCCATTTTCGGCTGGAAGTTAGGAAAAATGGCTAAGTGATGAAGTAAATCCACCTCCTACCCTCAGATGCGCCCAAGCTAAGGATGCAGCTGGAGACCTTGAGAAAAATGCAAAGTGTTGAACTTCCACCTTGACCTCCTAAATGCGCCTAGCTTGCCTTCAAGAAGTTAGAAAAATTCTAAGTCTGAGTTTCATCCTCTTGCCTAGGTGAAATGCGCCCTCTTCACAAGCATGAGATTTATTTTTTTCCTAAAACATAAAGTCTCGTCCTGCAGGCTACCTAAAATGCGCCTTGAAGGGAAGAGGTGATAGAAAATATTCTAAGTTAAAATTTCATCCACCTCCCTAGGCCAAATGCGCCCATGCAAGGTGGTGAAAGTTTAAAAAAAAAATCTAAGTCACAAAGTTTCATCCTCCTCACCCATCAAAATGCGCCCTCACAAGCAAGATGCTAGAAAAATATTCTAAGGCAAAAGTCTATTCACCCCCTCAAATGCGCCAAGTTTAGAAGGAGCTCAAGGAGAAGTCAAAATGGAAGTCAAAGATGCTTATCCTCCTCCTATGGCAATATGCGCCCATGCAAGGACAAGGAAGAAGACGAAATTTTGAAATCCACCTCATTATAAGAAATGCGCCCAAGATTAGCAAGGAGGTCAAAGACAAGTCAAAGCAAGGGTGGCGTTTGAGATCTCATCCTCTTCCCATGCTTAAATGCGCCCAAATAAGGGCATGTAAAGACAAAAACAAGGGAAGTCAATGGTCAAGGCAAAAGTGTTGGAAGTTTATCATCCTTCATGACATCAAAAATGCGCCCATCTTGGAGTATGCTAGGAGATAAATATTACTAAGGCATTGAAGGTGGAGAATATTGCTAGGTATGGAAGTGAAGTATCCCCTTCAAATGTGAAATGCGCCAGGGAAGGGTAAGATGGTGATAAAATTTGCTAAGGCGTTGAAAACAAGGTAGGCGTTGGAATTTAAAAGGAAGTATATCCCTCATGGAATGTAAAGTGCGCCCAAGGCATTCAAGGAAGAAATATTTTCTAAGTGAGTTGAAATAATATTTTCCTCACCACGGGCAGAATGATTTGAAGATGAATTTAAAATTTTCTAAGGCAAAAAAAAATTCAAAAATGATTAAATCTTTCTAAGGCACAAATTTTTTCTTCCTTAGGAAAAACACCTGTCTAATAAAGTGGTGGAATTTTCTTGAGATGCAAACAAGATTGCCAGTGGAGGAGTCCAATGATGCCAACTGCACAGGGTCAATAAAAATTTCAAGTCTGAGCAATTAAGTACTCAAAGAGATGAAGAAATGGATTAAATTTCATGAGGAATTATTTTCTAAAGGTTCAAAATTCAAAATTAAATGAACCCGTTCGTTGTATACCCATGAATCCGACAAGTTTTGAAGAAAATTTTCTTCTGGGTATTGAGGATCTTCGACAAGGAATGGATTTCAAAGTCTTCCACAGTTCACCGAAGCCTTCAGGATGGAGATTTTTGATGGGCACTTAAATAATGAATTTCCTAAGTAAAAGTTTGAAAAAATTTCTAAGGCAAGAAAGGAAAAGGATGTTGAAATATGTCGCCTTGGCGGATGAATTTGAAGTTGGGCACCTAGATAATTTTTTATCAAGTCCCTGACGAAGGCATTTTGCTCGAGCCAGAGTTGGATGAGATATCAGAGTGAAGTACGCCTAGGAAGAATGCAAGATGGGTTGGAAATTTGGCTAAGGTATGAGGAATTTGAGGATGAAGTTGGTTAGGGGAAAAATGATGAACCCTATCAGATTTAGAGATCATTCAAATCTTGGATGTCAAAACGTGAAAATCAGGTAGGTAGGGTGAGTTTATATGATGAAGTGTCTTGATACTCTTCTTTTTGTTTGTTTTTGCAGGACAAACGTCAAGGCCAGAGCACGAGGACTTGAAGCGATGAAGCAAGTACTCCAAGACTACATTTCAACCTCGAAGGAAGAAAAGTTGCAAAAGGTGGCTAAATGTTGAGACTTAGTATGTGCCCAGCTCAAGTGACAAAGAAGAAATTTTTTCAAAGCTCGGGATGGAGAGAGGAAGGTCATCCTCAAGTACTTCTAAGTTGAAGAACAACATCAAGTAGAAGAAAGAGGTCGCAGTCTTGGAATTCCAGAATGAGAACGTACCTACCATGCCAGAAGTTGAAGCTGTTTGATCAAGTCTGTAGTCAAGAACAAGAACAGTGTGAACGCGTCTTTGGACTGGAATCTTCTAGAAGATGGTGGCCATTAATTGCTCATTTATTGCCCCACTCTTCTTTGTGGCGGTTTTTAGGGTGAATCTTGTTTAGGGCTGAGGTGGCACAATCTGGGCCATCCAGCCGATTGTAATCTGAACCGTCCGTTGGACTTGGCCAGCTATAAAAGGGGCATCCCCCCTCATTTGTATCTCATTAGATCAGAGCTAGGATAGCAGAGAAAGAGTAGAGAGAAATTGATAGAGTAGAAGGTAGAATAGTTTGATAGTATAGTTTAGATTGAAAAGGAAGGAAAGTCTTCCCTTTGAATACTTTGTAAGAAGTTGTCGTGAATGCTTTCATAATAAAAGAATTTTCATTGATGGCGATTTCTTCTTTGTTATGAGTAGTTGTCGAGGCTTCTTCATCCTTCCAATTCACGTAGCAACTTGAAGTAGCTTAAAGTAAAGTAGATTTCATTTCATGCAAGTACTTAGTAATTGTGGAATGTGGTGCTCGATTTGAACAAGACTTCGCTCATCCATACCACTAGCGGGTTCGCTGACGGTGGGTTTGCCCTGCGTGGTCAACTGAATTACTTTTCAAACTTAACTTCGACTGTGACTCACGTGTTCATATGCATCATCTTGATGGTGCTTGCATGTTGAGTTATAATTTGAACACCTTTTGCTACTCCTCTGAAGATTGCACCGGTTTTGTGGAAGCTGTCTGAAGTGAGGAAAAGCAAGGCTCGGTTGAAGTCTGTAAGAATTGATCGCCATGTCCCACGCCTTAGAGTAGATTAGAACCTTCTTATCCCTACACTCATTTTAAATTCATTTCATTTCTGTTTAGAATTAGGAAATTTGTGCTCATTTTCCAAATCATTCGAATTACATGAAAGCCCTTAGTCCGATGTCTGCTATCAACTACCGAACAATTGTGTAAGTCCCCCTTAAAATACTAGCAAAACACATCAAGCCAACTGAGGGTATTCTATTGCATAAAGGAACCTTGGAGTTAAATGTATGATCTATCTCGCAAATCTTAGCATGCAGGAAACTTTGTTCAAGAGAGGATAGAGTATCCGTTGGGAAACCTTATTTTGTGTTGGTGCGGTCGCGAAAATCACATCAACACTAGCCCACCCTCATCAATGATACACTCCACCAGTAAATGACCAAGTTCTTAGAGGTTCACAGGTTCCACATGTGCTGGTACATTGTATACCTGATTGCCTTCCAAGGCTAGTTCAGAGCATTAAACACTGTGGGAACGTTAGGTGTGTAGAAGGTCCACGAACATTTTCTGTGACTTGAGTTTACACGACCAAAACTACATTTCAAGCGGATAAATGATCTTTTCATTATGCACACCATAAGGGACCTTGACCATGAGATGCATGTACGTATATCACCAGCAGCCAAGGAGGCAATGGTAGACTAGGCGGATTGGTTCATCCAATTCCCCACCTTGACCTATATACGTGTATATGGATACAACGCTCACCCTACCATGTTACCACGCTACCTTTCAAATAGGGTAGTCTTCATGGAGTTCTTGCGACAGTTGGCCAAAGTTCATTCTCATCTGCGCCTTGAGAAGAAGACAATTGTGAGCTTTCCTATCCAGATGGGACTCTACAGGTGTAAAACAACGGTTGATTCCAAAATGATGTGCCAAGAGACGGTGAGACTTAATCTCAAATATCTCATTGAGAGGCGGTCATATGATCCAAGAGGCCTTTATGCAACACACCTTGAGCAACACTCGTCACATGAGTCTTCCATGGAAGACTATTAGGTCAAATGTGATGATGAGTTTGATGTACGAAGATGAAACTATAGTCGGTTTAGGCTCCCACATATTTTTGACTTCATGTCAGAAGACGTGGAGGGCCTATCTGATGACGACGGGGAGGTTATTCTCCCTACATTCTTCGTGGATCAAGTAGACTCACAACCACTTGGAAAAGTGGATTGGTATGCAAAGGAGAACACGAGTATACATGAAAGAACAAGTAGGGTTGTCAGACATAATCAACTCTATTTGGACAATAAGAAGACAAGGAAGGTAGTAATTCACCATACAGAGCCGCCATCGGTTCAATATTCACTACCTTCCACATCAAGGAAGAAGCCCAGACATAAGTAGTGGAGTAATCCTCCCAAAGGGATGAGAATGTCAGGGTACACAAGGGGAAGAGCACAAGAGGCATATGTGGAGACAGCCACAAACATACTTGAGATAGTCATGGAAATCGCTGCAATTGAGCCAGTGATTGAGTTAATCACAGCCGAGATAGAGCCCATGATGGAAGAAGTTGCAGCGGATATAGTGCCTATGATAGAGATAGAACCTCCTACTTCACCACCATCGTGGTAGTCACAAGTCCCCATTGACTTGGACTCTCCACCATGAGACATCACTATAGCACAATCTCATTCATTAGGCATTCAGGGGCCTAACATTCCTCCTTCCAGCGAGGCTAGTTAGGATTCATCTTAGCTTGTGAGCTTCCTTGGAAGGAAGAGAGAAAGGCCATCCTACCAGCTTAATTTACAGAATTCGACCACATCCCTCAAGACGTGCTGGTAAAGAAGCAGGTTCACATAGGAAGGAATGATGATAATGAATTTTTCAGAGAGACAACTGCCCCACCTGAGGACAAAAATATACATGAGGTAGAGGTTGAGAACTTCACATTTTTGAAGGTCAACCTCGAGAAAACCACTCGTCAGGTGGAGGCAGATCTTGGAATTTCCTCGGTGAGTGTTTAAGAGAGAATGGTTAAGGACAACCGAGACAAAGTAGCCTTAAAGGCTGAAAACCAAGAGTTGAGGATGTACATATCTAGCTTGATGCACGGTACTCCAAACATCTTTGCTTTGTTGTGAGAGTTGTTATACCTTCGCGCAAAGCAAAACCATCACCAACTGATTTCATATTGAAAACACTTGAGAAATCAAGTGGAGGAATTAGTTGTTAGAGGATGATGTATACAGGTATAACTATACCAGCTAAGGGACAAAGTACATGGACTCCGCGCAAAGATCTAGTAGTCAGAACTAGAGACAACAGAGAAGAGGCATGGGGATGAAATCACGGTCACAGATTTATAATTGGCATACCAATCAGTTACCACTGTAGAAAACAAGCAACATCTCTTTACTTGGAAAGAACAGGTGGCATACAAGGTGAAAACCTATGATGCTAATTCTGTGGAATTGATCGAGTACAAATAGATTATGGTAGGTATTATCTGTTGAAAATGAAGGTAATATTGTAGCTTAAAACTTGTAAAACTATGAGACTGTAGATATAATTAAGTGTTATTTATCACAATTCTTTGTGTATGATTATTTGTTTAGATCAATTTTACCAATTGTAGAAAGAGACATAAGATTGTAGAATAATGAGACAAGAAAATAGAAGTGACACAACATATACATGGAGAAACCCTTTCGGGAAAAAAATCCACTAGAATCAATAGTGCTTGTATTATTTAACCTTAGAACAAGATTACAATAATACTGTATCAATCCTTGATTGATATGCTTCCTTGCATTCAACAATCCTTCTTCACAACCTGCAATAAACTCTCATCGTACTCTCATACACTTGTTGCAATTACAAGTTATCCATGCATTCCATGTGACCAAGCATGAATCCACAAATCCCATGCCATGCTTCAAACCCTCACACCTGCAAAACTGCTATAAACTCTAATGCAATTGCTGCAATAAATAGACAATTAATAAGCATGTAAACTCATAAGAGTTATTAAATACAAAAGTCTCCTCAAATTAGGTGCCCAAAACTGAACACTTAACTGAACGTTGGTTAAGAAAATATCTTGCAAGCTTCACCTCAAAGTTGACGCCCAAGAATGGGCCCACTTAACTGAGCCTTGTAAATATCTTCTCATGCAAAAGGTGTTAACTCAAAGATGCCAACTTGGGCGCCCAAGGTGGGTCCAAGTCAATCTTAATTAACTGAAACATATCTCTCCACCAGTTCATGCAAACATTATGCATGATTGATCATCCCCACTTAACTGAATGTATCCACCTATTATCTATCATGCAACTGAAGTCATTAGTCATGCAACTCAAGTCAATTGAAGTCAACTAGCATTCAACTCAAACTAACTACATGCAACTGAAGATAACTGAACCATAACTGAACTGAACTGAACTGAACTCCACTCATGTAAATATCAATCCCTAACTTGTAGGATCTTTACATGCATTACTGAAGTGTTATCAATCCTCCAAATAATTAACTTAAGCAAGGTGGGTTCCACCTTCCATGTGGATGCCCCATGTGCTCCTATCTTGTAGGAGCTCTTCTTGGACATCCCTACATGTTCCTATCATTTAGGAATAATTACAAATGCCAATTTACATGTTCATTTCATTCAAATTTATCTCTTTCTAATCCTAGTGTTGGGGAACACTTTCCAAGGACTTGGGAGATACATGAAATATGTTTAGGATTGCAATTAAATGGCTTACTATTCCCAAAATTATCCCACTTGACATTATACATTACAATTATTCTAAACAAGGAATCATTATTATAAATCAGGTACAAGACTCAAGGCCAATGGCCTTCCTGCACCAAGAGAATTTATCTGTAGGAACTGGTTTCGTAAGATAATCTGCAACATTGATCAAAGTGTCAACTTTTTCAATCAATACCTTCCCACTCTCAACCATTTCTCGCACAAAGTGATATTGAACATCAACATGCTTAGTATGAGCATGATACATAGGATTTTTTGCTAAACAAATAGCACTCTGACTATCACATTCAAATCTAATTTGCTTGCAATTAAAACCAATACCTTTCCCAAGTCTCTATAACCAAACTGCCTCTTTAGATGCATGTGTAGCAGCCATGTACTCTACTTTTGTGGTGGACAAAGCAATCGTGGGCTGCCTCTTACTCATCCAACTAACCACAGCTCCAAACAAAGTAAACACATAGCCACTTGTCGACCTCTGACTATCTAGGTCTCCTACTCAATCTGAATCAACAAAATCTTGTATGTCCAATGATTTGTGCATAATGTCAATATCATTAGCACCATGATAAACCAAATAGTAATCAGAAGTATCTCATAAATATCTAAACACCCTCTTAACATAAGTCCAATTTTCTTTACTAGGGTTAGATATAAACCTACTTAGAACTCCCACTGCTTGGGCTATATCTGGTCTCGTACAGACCATTGCATACATTAAACTACCAATTGCACTAGCATATGGGATTTCAGACATTTCCTCATGATCAAAATCAGATTTAGGACTCATGTCTAAACTTAACTTTGTGCCAACTGGTAAAGGAATATTAATTGGTTTACTCTCCTGCATGTTAAACCGTTTCAAAATAGTATCAACATAATTGCTCTAACTTAAGCAAAGTTTTTTGTTACCTCTATCTCTGCTGATCTCCATACCAAGGATATATTTTTTAACCCCTAGATCTTTCATCTCAAATGTGCTCAAGAGTTGTGCTTTCAATTCTTTGATCATACACAAAGAATTTGTAACAAAGAACAGTTAATTAGATCTACAATCTCATAGTTTTACAAGTTTTAAAGCTACATAATTACCTCCATTTTCAACATTATCAACTTCACAAGAATGTTGGTAATATTCATCCCTTTCCTTTATTAGCATGAGGAAGGTGCGTACATTGAGCTAGGCGCAATACAAAAACAATTCTAGGATGTCGTTCATAACACATTTCTCAATGACACTGATGGTTGCAAGTTGAGTAAATTTGCAACCATGTCCAACAAGTTGGATGACGTAGCTGCCAAGTGCATAGAATATCAGTAGTAGCTTGTGACTGGTGAAGAGATGTTGAAATGCCACGTCATCATCCTAAGGAGCATTGATTGTCTAGAGGCTGAAGAAGTCAACAAATGGATAGAAGGGTTGTTGACCAGTGGAGAAGAGGTGTAAAACACCCAAAAAGGATGACCTACCCTCGAGAATAGCATTAATGGTGAACAAAAGTTAACTTGATGCCCCTTTCTAAGTTAACTCACTGTCCCACAGATCATGCATGTCAGATCCCATTAATTGTGGATGTCTTGTTTGACTTCCACGAATTATGGATCTTAGATCTCCACTAAATGTGGATGTCTATTTTGGAGACACATTTTGTAATTAAAGTTCACTTTTAGTTTAGTTTCAATCAATCGAAGTAGACTTCTGGTTGACTCTTTGTTTAGTTTCAGTTAATTAAAGTAGATTTCCAGTTAATTGTTTGCTCGCCTACTTTTAGACATAGGAATAAATCTTGTTGATTGGCAGGAAATGATTGTTAACTCAAGGAGATTTTAGGGTTGCCTACTCCTTTGAGTTTCTATAAATAAGAGCCTTGGGCTCATTATTTGTTAACCTTTATTTACTACGCAAAACTGTTTCACCATTGTTGCCAACAAGTTTGAAAGTGCATATTTGTTCACTCTTGGATGAGAGTTAAATTAGTTTGATGAGCAATTATGTATGATTTAGTACCTTTGCATGTCCCAATTCTTTGTAATTTGTTGAGAAATCTTGAAGAAGGAAATCAAAAGGCACATGCAATTTGATCTAAAGATTTGAGTCCTTACAAAAACATCTTGTTCTTATAACTTATTGTTTCAATCTCCTCCTTGGACAGGGGTTCCTCCTCCTTGGACATTTTTATGTTAATAGTTATCATTTGATGTTGTGTAATGAGTTTTCTTTCAACCTACACTTTGGACAAGTGTCGTCACCTCCTCAGAAATCTTGCTAGCCAAGTCATTGTGATTTTTTGTTTCTAGTGAGTTGTTTCCCAACCTATACCTCGGGCAGGGGTTCCTCCTCCTTGGAAAGTCTCAGATCCATCTTACCATAAAGAGTGATTGCTTGCATAAAGCCTTATTCTAGCATAGATTTGAGAGTTCAGAATCTCGAACTCATTCTAGCAAGACGGTCGACCCAAGTGATCCAACCATCCATTTCCGATCCTATGCCCTCATGCTCTGTTCATCTTGAGGAGATAGGATAGATTAAAAGCTAGTTTAGTTGTAATTAAGATTTGTAGAAACTAGAGAAAACCTTAGCTACAATGCATTGTGTTTATGCACTATTGTGTCCTGTCGCTAAGTAAAAAAAGATAGGAACATTAGTTTACTATACTTTTTATGCAAAACATCAGCAAAGAGGGATCTTCCTCTCTATAATTTGAAGAGCAGTTACTAAAACACTTGCAATAGCTGTATGTTTCCAATAAGCACTCCAGAGGTGCTAATTGAAACGCCAACATGTTGGATAAGTCACTTTCTATCCAATTAAAAAGAATTGTATCCTCCACAGAGAAAATTCCTTTTCCCCTGCCACCTTAAGAGGGATCTCTTCAGATCTCTCTTGAAGCCCTAGAATCATGCATACATCCTTGATGAATACCATTAAATAGGATATATCTCATCTTTTACTATTAATTAATTTTATCTCATCTTTTACTATTAATTAATTTCCTTGTATTTTCTCCTATTACAGAGTTTTGAATTTTCATCCATGTTGTGCATTTCCAAATTGTGTTACTGTATTCTCCTTTAAATTTTTGTGCCAATGTAAATTGTTTCCTGCAAGACTAATACAATAATATGATATATTTCAGGGTATCAACTATGTCAAGCTTGCTAGTTTGCCTCTGATCATTGGCTTATGTGGGTGCTTTATGTTGTGATCTATGAGTTAGTCCTTTATGATTTTACCAGATATCTATTTTCATCATGGAATTATTTGATTGTTTTGGCATATTCAAATTGTAAGTGTCAAACAACAATACAACTTCATTGTTTTATGTGGGTAATTTTTGAACATAATATTTGATATATTAAATCTGGTTTTCCTATCTCTGCAGATCAGTCACTTGCAGAAAGGAAGGCAAAGTGGAAGTGAGAAGTTTGCAGTCCCTAAGTTAGTTGTGGTCACAACTGAACATTGGTCTATGCCTATTCTATTGCACATTTAAAGTCGATCATAAATTAGTCTCTTAATATCTTTCCATAGGGTTTTTTAATTCTTCTTTTATGATCTTTTAATTCATATATCCATTGAACATTTATGGAGTCCTTATTGGTGCAGCAGATTCTATAAGTTGGTCCATTGATTACTTTATCTTAAAAGGGTGTAGATAGAATTAAAATACAAAAATGGATTTAATGTTTTGCAAAGGTTTCAATGTTTTTGCATTTGTTTTCATTGTATTTTGATTTTTGAAACAAGTTATGTGTGGTATTAAAATTTCATCTACTTTTGTGTCTACCTTGTTTTGCTTAGCTTCAGGATGAAGGGTAACAAATCTAAACAAATTAAAGAGGATGCCAGATAGTTGAAGAAAAGCTTTAACTTGGTCAAATCTCCTCATGTCATGCAAGAAGATCCTAGACTTACCTTGCCAAAGAAAACATAGAAGATAAAAGTTAAAGTTTCCATTTCCAAACAATAGAAAGAACCATCCATGGAAGAGTAATGGTTGCGCCATGTTAATCAAAAGCAGTTATTTATTTTGTAATATAAATTATCTTCTTAATGAATTTGAGTTACAAATGTGATGCTCGGGAAAATTTTGATTTTGTTTTGATGCACTTGGTTTGTTTGAGTCTTTCTACTTTGAAGGCATGTGGCTATGTCGTCTCAAGACTGTTTCTGAACTTGCAACCTGTCTCTAATTACATACATCTCTTTTAATTTTAGCATCTGATGGTGACATTGTTTTGATTAGAGGGAAAAAAAGGTTTTGAATGGACTCGAAACCATCAAGTTTTGAAGGGACCTGAAACCTAGACAAGGACGATCATGCTGCCCAAAGAAAAAGTCAAGAGCAACCAACAGTGAAACAAAGACAAAATCTCAACCCAAACCAGCAGCCAAATCGAGCTGCCAAACACATAACCAAGATTTTACATGGATCTCGAACCCATAGGTTTTGAAGGGACCATCAACCCTTTACAACCAGGTTTTGGTAGGGACTTTAAACCCAAATAAATCGCCTATAACAACCAAACAATAGCTCACTAGTCAATCAAGAAAATCAAACTCTTCAAACTACTGGTAGAAACAACCACCTCACAAACATCCACAAGAGCAAAAAAAATAGAGCCCAACCACACTCCCTCTCCACCTCTATAGGAGAAGTCACCGCAAACATTCAAGGCTCCAACATTGTCCCATAAAAGCCAACAATTCTCTCCACCTCTATAGGAGGAAAAACCAAGCTCATCCTTGCCACAACAACTACAAAACACCTGTAAACCAACACTCCACCTAAATAGGAATGGGATTTGCTTCAATGGGTTGTGCAAGAGAGAGAGCCTTCAGCCACATAATACACCTCACCCACAAAGGAGAGGACTCCACCTCGAAAGAAGACCCAGTATTAAGAGAGAAGGAAAAGACTACATCAGAAAGAATGAACTTAGCAAACACCAACAACAAAAACATTTGGGTCTTCAAAATAAACTCTGAATACCACCCAGTCCACCATCCCACCAAAGAAACCATGAACAACTTCAACAGAAGGAGATCCACTAACGAACGCTAAACCAACACCATCACAACACCCAAGAACTTATCCATAGAAAAAGTAGAGACAACCTTAAGCTTAGTGAAAATCTGGGTCCTGAAATACAACATGGAAAGCCACCTAACTAAGAGAGTCCATTCACAAAAAATGACCTCTGAGAAAGCCACACACCCCTTTCAAAAGGCCCAGAAGGGGAACCAAACCATCCAAACTAAAAGGGATCTTTCACTGCCTTCCAGACACATACTTCTAGCAGTAGTAGGGAGGGAGAAAAACCACTCCACAACAACCCCCAAAGCAAAAGAAACATTGAAGAACAACCTCTTGAGGTACACTTGGCCAAACCCCAATAGGGAGTCGATGAAAGCAAAGCACCAGAGGGAAAAAAGACAACCCACAACCAATGAGAATACTCCCAACAGGAGAACCAAAAACCCACACTCACAGAGTGGTCAAAACAAGACACCAACCCCCATTCATAGAAGAAATACAACATTGAACAAGGGGGAAAACCAGGAACAAAAGAAAGAATGAAACATCTTCTCTCACAACATGAACCACCAATGCACACCAGAGTAGACTCACACCCCAACCATCAAGGCAAATAGAGGGAAAAATCCCAACCCAAGCAGCATTGTCGCACCACAAGAGGGGCCAAAGGCCCAAAATAGGTTCCAAACCATAAAAATAAGCGTGAAAGACCACTTACCATTTGGAAACCACAAACTGTTCAACAAAGACAACATCAGGACGAGAAACCTCCAAGGAGTACCCAGAAGAAACAACCACTCCAAACACCAAGAGGAACCAAGAAAAGGGCCACAAAACAGAGTCATCGTCAAGAATAGCACCCTCATCCCCCCACAGACAACAAGAGGGGCCGCCCAAACTCGCCAAAAGAAGCCCATCGCTTAGAAATACTAAACCACCCGCAGACCAAACCAGTGATAGAAAACAAACCTTCAATAGCACCAAAAAGCCTTGAGATTCGATAACCGTCACAACTGAAACATCCTCCAACTCGCCCAAGACACAAGGCCGCAGTAATCCAGATGGACCACACAGGCCATCCGCCTCGCCGTCATCTTTAGAATTCGGGTCATCGCCATACGAAGATTTGAAAGTGCCTCTCCCGCCCAACTTGCTCCGCCCGCTCGTTGCCATGATGGTGACATATTGTTAATCTTAAAAGTATAAAGCATTTTGTTTAACTTAAAACCTCAAAATCAAAAGAAATCTAGATATGTTATCATTTTTTATATAATTATTAATACTTTATTTCTTGTCTTCTTTAAATGCATTTTTAAGTCTGAAGCAGATATAAAATCTATTGTAACAGTGTAATTTAATATACTTGGCAATAATTATAAAAATTGTAATTTTTCATCTTTGGAAGTTTTATACCAAGGTTACCAAGATTTGTGAAGGGTTGGTGTGGGTATGTCTATGCAAGTTTTGAAATTAGTGTTAAAATTAGTGTTTGAATCAGTATGTCATATGTTGTAGTTGCAACTGCCGTGGTAGACATGTATAGAAAATGTGGAGGCATAGACAAAGCATTTGAACTATATATTTTGCCTTCGAACTACATGCATAATAGTTTTTCCATGCTATATGCTTGTTGTTTGAACTGATCATTCTGTTTGCTGCAGCTTATACTTTGTCATTCCTTTGTGGAAGGGAACTGGGTATACATCAATATTTGTTCAAGGTTTGCCATATCATTATGTTTGAGATAAAAAAATGTCTGAATTTCTTAGCGAAACAATTTTTTATCTTATTATCTCTTTTTCTTTTTATGCTTTGTATAGTAATCAACATTTATTCCTTTTTGGGTATAAATTTTCTCTTAATTCACATAATATATGGACCTTGATAGAGTAGCAAGGGTTTCAGAAATGTCAACGAATTACTTTTTATTGTCTTCTGAATGGATATGCAATTTTTATAATCTTCTGAATGGATATGCAATTTTTATAATTGCCTTTTTAGATTATTTATCTGCATGGATAATACGTTGTTTATGTTCTAGTTTGTAGGCACTATTATTTATTTTCAAGCATAGCCATCATGTCTCTAGGTGCCAACGACATATTTGAATTTTAGATTGTTTAATTCAAGCAACGCCAAGAATCATGCTACACAGCTTGACAAACAGAGCAAATTCCCAAACACCCAATATTACAAAAGGCAGGGACTCCAGCTGGTGCACAACTCTTGTTTTGTATAACATCACCACTCGCCTTCACAAGCCTCTCTTTCTTATCATTCAATTGGTTGAGATGATTGCAATACTTTTTTAAATTCATGCCAAAATGGGTTTGGATTTTTAGTTGCTATTGTTGTTTTAAAGCATTTAGCACAGAGCTCTGTGATCATATCAAAAAAGAGAAAAAACCACTCACGTGTCTGCTAAATTCAATAATTGCCTTAAAAAACCATCGTCGGTGGCTTCTCTACAACATTTTCACTTTTTCTCTCCATACTCAATAGGAGCCCATAGTAGCTCGGTAATGCTACAATTTTGAGCCTTCCACTTGAAAGAGTACAGGAAAAGTGAGAATGAGAATGGAAGATGTGAATACAACCGTCAAGGGACCCGCCAGACATTCTTTCTCTACAGTCATTCCATGCATTGCAGTGAACACTGTCCACTATTGATATTAATGCCTTTACCATTTTACACAGCTTAGAAATGAATTTCGGACTAGGGAGTGTGGGATCAATTCTAATACCAATTTTGAATGAAACAAAACTTGCGTACAAATTCCCAAAAAACTTACAAAAACTATGGCAAGTGATTTAACTCAAGATTCTATGCAAGCAATCAATGTTGCCGATGATGAAAAATGGTCAAGGTTTGCAAGAAAAATATTACAAAACCCTTATTGACTAAGTGAAATACAACTTCCATGAATGAAAATCTTGCTGCATGATGTTTTCCATCTGTGCATCCAACAATCCCAATCAAGCAGCATATTTTTCCCTCAAATTCAAATTTTGGTAAAACATAAATTCCTTCAAATTCAAACTTGGATATGAATAAAATCCTTCGAACTCAAACTTTGGTATGCTTAAAATCATGCAAATTCAAACTTGTGCACACAATCCTTCAAATTCTAATTTTGCTATGCATGAAACTATTCAATGAGTAGATTGAAGAAAAAATCCTCCTCTATCTTTCAAAGCTTGGAGAATTTATTTTACAGCTAAACACCTATAGCAACATTCATTCATCCAATGTGTGAGTACACCCATTCAAAGAGTCTATTGTATGTTTAGTTAAACAAAACCACAATAATCTAATTTTAATCGACAAATCTTCTTTGCATAGGATATTGGATACAACAAAATATTCTAATGATCATCTTAAAACTCTTGATATCATAAATAAATACGTAACCTTGGACTATAAGAATCATTCTCTATTTAAGAACATCTTTGCATAGGATATTGGATGCAACAAATTAATCTAATGATCATCTTAACATTCTTGATATCATAAATAAATATGTAACCTTGGGCTACAATAATCATTTTATCTATTTAAGAACATTAGAGATCAATAGATTTAATTACAACGCATGAGCTTCGTAGACGCCAACCCCAAAGGTAAAATTCTCTTTTCTTTTATTTGTTTTTTCAACAAAAATAATACTTTTTAAATTGTTAAATCACTTATAAAAAAATGAAAATAGATAAAGATAATATACAATAACAAATATATTAGTTAATGTTTTATATGAGATAATTATTAAATAAAATAAATCTTAAAAAAAAAGAGTTATTCTTATTTTGAAAATGATCATTGTCCTTATTTTGAATATTAATCTAATTATATAATTAATTAAATTAATTTCTAAAATGACTTTAAATTATAAAATTATTTAATTATAAATTACTATTAATTATCTAGATTAATTAACTATTTGCTATCCACATCTAAGAACATACTTAATATTACTATCACGCTTATAGAATCATCAAAACAAATGTCATGTAAATTTAGTATATGTGTAGCACCCCTCCGCTTTTGGCCCCTTCATAACATGCAAGTGAGTTTTTAATTTGTGATTGTGAGGTCTTGTTGCCCTCTTTGCTGTAAAAGTAAGTTGGTTATTTGATGTGTTCCTTTTATATTATTGCGTTGACTATATTAAGAATTTAAATGTTTGGTTGATATATCGATTAAATTTTCAAAGTTGCGATTTGCATTTGCTTGACGTTAATAATATATCTATATATATACTACTTTGTATAGTCTCCGGTTAATATTTTATTTTGGGTATACGGTTAATAATGCAAGGAGTTTTATAATATATATATATTTATAAATTCATATATTTGGTATTTGGCATAGAGTTTAATAGGTGGGGAAAGTGATGTTGATATTATTATCATGTACATTTATAGCATTATAGACCTTATAACACTTTGTGTCAGTTCCTAATATTAGATATATCTTATGTATTATTGGTATCAATATTTACAAATATTTATATGGTTTGTATGAAAAAGCTTTGATATTACATATCATTGAGAATGAACATAAATATTGTGAATTGTGTTAAGTTGTTAACACTTAATTCAAACCTAAATACTAGTCATGAAATATGGCAATCAATTTATTGTAATATAAATATGTGTATGAGTATATGTAAGTAAATGTCAATTGTCAATATCAAATATTCATAAAATAAAACAATAATATATATAATACACACACATGCTTAAATCTATTTAACTATTTGAGTAAAATTTGAATACATTTATATGTAAGTTATTTAAATATATTTGTAACTATAGGAGTAAACAAGTGATACTAAATGTTCTTTTTTTAGTGAAGGAAAAAAAATAAACTTTATGTTGATATTTAAATATTTATATATATATTTAAGCAACAAAACTCTAACTATTAACGTTTTACTATAGCATATTAACTATACTATTATTTTGATGTGCATTCAATCGTAGCGGCAAAGATCTCTTTTCTATTTTCGGTGCTTCCATAAATAGAAGAGCTAGTATTCATCATTGGTAATTTTTATTTCTTAAAACTAGTTAATTAGTAATACTAAATTTACTTTCCTTGTGTACAGATTTAATTTGTTGAATCTTCTCACTTATACTATGTCAATTGATAATTTTTACCCATATTAGAATCTAACACACGCTTTAATTATATTTACAAAAAAATAAAATAAAACCATCCAATATAATATATAACCCATCTTCTCTAAAACTATATCTTCCACCTTCTTGCCTATAAGTAAATTTTAATGTGTCACGTCAATCCATCATGGTGTCTTCCCATTTATTAAAATATCTAAAATGCATTTTGAACTATACATTTACTTGTCAATTATTTATGTGCGGGAACTATATCATTGGCGATGTCTTTCAATTTTTACATTTTATCCTCCTTTTTCCAAGAGTTGGAAAGTCTTTCTACAGGTGGCTTCCTTGCGACCACGTGTCTGGGAAGCATTTTTTTTCAAACTGATCACGTGCCCTTCTGCATGCATCCACATTTTGCGTGCAAATCTATCATGGCAGTTGCAACTACAAGGGGGTTACCCTGCTAATTGCATTTGGGGGGAAAGCCTCAAAAGCCTTTTGAAGGAACAGAGATATTGGTCTGGGGAGGCTACCTTAGAAGGACGAATTTTGGGGGGGAGACGGAGGTTTCCATCACTGGAGAGGAAATGGTTGTTGGCACAGGCAGGTGGGACGCTGACAAGCTACTATTATGGTGACATTCTTGCAAAATTCTTCCTCGCTGGTAATGACCTTCCCTTCTCTCTTGGGCGTAGCTGCAGCTGGAAAATAAGGTTTTGACAAGATTTTAGAGTACGTTTATTAAGATGAAAATCTCATGCCAGGATTCTATAATGCACATATTTAGGTTTTAACATTTTCAGCACTCTAAATAATTAAAATATATTACCCACTTTCTCTGCTGATTGCTTTTGCTTGAGAAATTCTTAAGTCTTTAAAACAATCCATCTTGTGCTCATCCTGCAAACTGTGCAATCCATTAGATCACATTCCTTAGAGGAATTCTGTGAACAGTTCACGTGAATTGTCATTGCATCCACATTTTACATTTTAACAAGCTATTTTTGTGCCTCTTGCCGCGGCTGTGTTTAGACTGGGGAGGGTGTATATATATGAATAATCTCCCTCATGCCTTTCACAATCTGTGACAACAGCCACACTTGAACATAGAAGACTGTAGGGGCGTTAACAACCTTCCTAAATCCATCCGCAACCTGTCACGTCTGTAGTACTGAAAATAGAATGTTGGAGAGGTTTAAATAATCTCCCAGATTTCATTGTCAACCTGTTGCAGCGGCAGCGCTTGAACAGGATAGGGTGCATAGATTTAAAAGAAATAAAATAAAATATAATAAATAATCTCCCAGATTTCATTGTCAACCTGTTGCAGCGGCAGCGCTTGAATAGGATAGGGTGCATAGATTTAAAAGAAATAAAATATAATATAATAAAATAATCTCCCTGGTTTCATTGGCATCGTCTGCCAATTGCATTGTCTTGAAAGTTTCTAAAGCCTTTTCTATGGAGGCAAACCCAGAAAAGACAACATAGAAATGCATTTATTTTACTTTTTACCACGGTGAATTTATGTATTAATTATTTAATATTTTCATATGTTTAATAATGTTCATCTCAAATAAGTCATTTAACTATTTTAGTGGAATGTTGATACAACAATTTATCTACTTATGTGTAGCTGGGTTTTCTTGGGAGAATATACACATTTAAATGTAATGATTTTCCATCCTATTACTAAGAATGTTGTCAAAAACATATAGATTATGAATTTCTTTAAATATGATAATTATTCTAGGGATAAATCTTGTAAATAAGTGAAACATTTAGATAACTATAGGAAAGTTTAGTTAAATAAAGGAAAGTATTTTGCTGTCATTGGTAATGTAAATAAGAAAGATGGTTACCATGGATCATGTGTTGAGTCTCTTCTCATTACTAGAGTTAACTTAAAAGATTCATCTCTTGAAAGCTTAGTTTGTTATAGTTTTAGAAAGTTCATAAAGAGGTATAAATATAGAAAATAGGAATACTTTAACATATTATTGTTTATGTCTTAGATTAGATAATTATTTATTATTACGATTGCATTTGAAACAAGTTTTAGTAAATAATGTCTTAAAGGAAATTAAAATAAAGATTATTGATTGGTCACCAAATGATTCACTTTAATTTATTTTGAAGTAAATAAAGGTATAAGTTAAGGAATTGAATATTATAATTTTAATAGGGTTTCATTTTACCCTGTTAGTGAATTAAGGAATCGAATGAGTAAATATTGATGAATAAAAGATTTAATTAAGTTGAGTGAATCAAATGTTATAGAATTGAATATTATAATTTTAATAGGGTTTTAAGTTAAGGAATTGAATATTATAATTTTAATAGGGTTTCATTTTACCCTGTTAGTGAATTAAGGAATCGAATGAGTAAATATTGATGAATAAAAGATTTAATTAAGTTGAGTGAATCAAATGTTATAGAATTGAATATTATAATTTTAATAGGGTTTCATTTTACCCTGTTAGTGAATTAAGGAATCGAATGAGTAAATATTGATGAATAAAAGATTTAATTAAGTTGAGTGAATCAAATGTTATAGAATTGAATATTATAATTTTAATAGGGTTTCATTTTACCCTGTTAGTGAATTAAGGAATCGAATGAGTAAATATTGATGAATAAAAGATTTAATTAAGTTGAGTGAATCAAATGTTATAGAATGAATATTATAATTTTAATAGGGTTTCATTTTACCCTGTTAGTGAATTAAGGAATCGAATGAGTAAATATTGATGAATAAAAGATTTAATTAAGTTGAGTGAATCAAATGTTATAGAATTGAATATTATAATTTTAATAGGGTTTCATTTTACCCTGTTAGTGAATTAAGGAATCGAATGAGTAAATATTGATGAATAAAAGATTTAATTAAGTTGAGTGAATCAAATGTTATAGAATAGAATATTATAATTTTAATAGGGTTTCATTTTACCCTGTTAGTGAATTAAGGAATCGAATGAGTAAATATTGATGAATAAAAGATTTAATTAAGTTGAGTGAATCAAATGTTATAGAATAGAATATTATAATTTTAATAGGGTTTCATTTTACCCTGTTAGTGAATTAAGGAATCGAATGAGTAAATATTGATGAATAAAAGATTTAATTAAGTTGAGTGAATCAATTGTTATAGAATATAATTTTAAAATTTATAAGTGGTCCTGAATTATATTATTATGAAAGAAAGGAATTTCGTAGATTAAATTAAAGAGTTATTTTTTTATTTTTTAGAAAATATAAGTAAATTTAGTCCTTTATATAACATTAAACATTTAAGTAATTATCCTTTATGGGTATTAGTTAATTAAGTTAAGTTTAAAAGAAGATATAGAATTTTATGTTTATATGATGTTAATGGGAATTTTGGAAATCTCATTATTTACTGAATTTTGTACAGCTAATAGTGTTCTGTCCTTTCTACAGAGTATTTTAATTATGATGTGTGGTATTTTGTAAATATAGTATTGTATCATGAAGATTAGTATTCTTCAAATAATCTGATTCGAGATAAAGATATTCATTTAGTGGAATTATTATTTATTAGAAAGTAGTCTTAGGGTTAAAGATTTAAGCGATAATGCTTTTAATATTACTAGAAGTAAATCTAGAATTCGGTTAATTTAGTAAAAGAGTAAATGTATGTTGGTTGGGTAATCTTCATGGATAAATAATATTGACATAGGGTTACTGATAAAGTTAAGTAATTATAATCACAACCTTTGACTTATGAAATTTAACATTTAAAAATAAAAGATTATAGATAGAAAGTACAATATTAAAGTGAATCCTCATTAATATAAATGCAAGCTAATATTAATTTGTTAAGGGAAATTTAGAGTGATAATAGACAATTTATATTATTTCTTGGAAATAGAATTTAAATAGAAATCAATTTGAAGAAGTCATCTAGATGAGATAGGGTGCTTTATGGCTTTGTTTATATAAGTGTATAAAAATGTGTTTATACCATGAGTTAAAATAAAAAGCAAATTCGTTGGTGAAAATAGAGATAATTTTATATTTTATCTATATAATTCTTTAAGTATTTAAATGACTTCGTGATGTCAAATAAAATATAGCGAAATGGTACAGGATGTTTATTACATATAATGAATGATTATGAAAATGTAAGTAGTTATAGGAAAGTTAAATTAATCTTGTGTTAGATGCTTAGCAAGATAGTTGTTAAAATACATTTCTATAATTCTCTTAAATGTTTTCAAATGATTTCTCGATGAGTGAAAGAGTAACATAGTAGGATCCTATTCATTTTGTCTTAAATTGCTCCTCATAGTATTATTCATTGTAGACTTTAAAAGATTAGGATTGAGTGAGTATGTTGATATATATATATATATATAGGTGTGATTTTCATATGGTTTTGTTCATTTCATAGATTAGGGAATAATGAAGAGATTTAAGGAAATTTAATTTAAATAATGAAGTATCCAAGTTGTGATGGATAAATTAATTAGATAATTGTAGTACTGTAATGATAAGTTGTAAGTTAGCATGAAGGTTTGTACTAACTAGTTAATAGTGAAGATTGTCTTGTGTAATCCATAGGATGATAATTAGGAGCATTGCATGTTTGAGTAGTAGTTTGAGTTAGCATATAGCAGTGTTATGGTGTAAGTTCGTGTCTGAGGTAGTCACCTTTGAAAAAAAAAAAAACTAGAGGTTATACTCTATGAGGGCGAGTCAATGAGTTGGGAGAACTCAAGTTGGGCGAACTACGGTGCCTCTGCGAAATATATACGTAGGCAAGGCCATCAAGTGATGAGCCCCCGAGGCATTAGGTCGGGCCCCTAGGACTGTTCTTCTAAGTCTTGTATGTGATTTGTCATACTGTAAATCTGCCATTGATTTGTATAGCTCATCTAGTAATCATGTGCTAACTACCTTTGATCATATGTGTGTGCCAAGTCATGTAAACCTTGCAGGTATATGCATTGGGAAACAAGGAAAATTCAACATGATGGAATGGAAGAGGTACGTTAAGCTAACCCAAAGTAAGTAGACTTTATTGCCAAAAATCTAGTGAACCATTTCTATATTTTCTTCTCACTAGTGTGATCTTGGACTATAGTTGTAAGTAGTGAAAAGTGTTGTCATTGTCTTTAAGTAAACAAAAATAAAAAAATAAAAAATGCAAAATTAGTAAAGTAGTTGCAGAGTGTTAGGTTATTTAGAGTATAAAATGTGGGCATAAAATGATGTATTGTTTCCTCTCTCTTGTTTATGGATGATTGTATGTTATCTTTATGTAATCTTGGTTTATATTCACTTTCGTAAAAACTTACATTTTGTAATGACCGTTATGTGTACCCCAGAGGATGGAGATAACTTTGTAAATGCATTGTTGCCCTTCTTGTAATATATGCACATAGTCATCTTACGCAATGTTTCCCTTTCAAATTTTTTTTAAAAAAAAATTAGTTTGGTATTTTGTTGTCCTCTGGGGTTCACACGGCGGGGCGTTACAATATGTGTGTGATGGTTTTCAATATGTTCAAACCTCCACATGTTGTCATGATCTACTTCCCTCTCTTGTATGATGCTCTCCCTCTAGAAATTGTGAGGGTTAGAATAACAATATTACATTTACCTCAAGCCAATATGCGGTAGTTAATCATATGTAATATTACAAAGAAAAGTCAACTTTTCCTTACTAAATTGAAATCATACCAAATAGAATGAAACCGTACCTAGTTTTCACTTTAGATCATGTTGCATGTATATAATGTTCAATTTGATAAGACTATCATTCATGGAAATTTCAATTAAACATGATTATTAGTTTCAAAGAGTAATAGATAAACTACAAGATGTGACATGAGATCTCTTAAAACAACTAAACTTGAGGTCACTCATTCTAAATCAAATTATCTCATTTAAGCACATAGGTTGGCATACACAAGGACATTTAACTATGTTTATAGTTTAGAATATTGGGACCCAAGATAAGATTGTTTATTTTTTTAGACATGACAATTCTAATTTTGTTTTGTTGGTAATACTCATGGGTTCATTGTTCATGAATGCAATTATCTTGGAAATATTTGTATACTCATATTTTTTGTTTTCACTTGTACCTAAAGATTTTGAATTGTGTAGATTTCACAAATAGATAAGTTGTTGATATAGTATCATAAGAAGTTATCCCTAAGAGAATTACGTGTCACTAATTTATTAAATGAAATATGAAGGCAACCCAGGTGGTGAACTCAAAGAAAAGGGTTGAATCTAGACCTATATTTTGTGTGATGAATTGAGGACTAGTAGTGATTAGTTCAAAAATATGAGTTAAGTAAGCTAGTTGTGTCATAAGAAAAATATATATGTAGCATGTCATAGTATAGAACAAATGAATTTCCATGAACCCAAAAGGAATGAAATTTGGAATAAAAATGACTTAATTATTGATCCAATGAATTGAGCTCTCACATATGGGTTTTAATATTATTATACGTGTCTTGTATAAAATTATACTCATTTGTCTTAATGTGGTGGATAGATAGGATATTTCATATTGTATTTATATATTTTATGATTGTATTGTTGATTGTAAATATGTGATTTAATATTGAATTTTATAAATGCACTCAAGATACATGTGAAACTCAATATACAAGTTATGTGATGTTACTTTAAAAAATTAGAACACATTTTGGACTTTTTTTGGTAAAGTAAATATGAAAGAAAATGGCTTGTTACATTTCAAATTCATCTATTAGTAAAAAACATAACAAATGTGATCATAATATATGTTTAAATATAAATGATCTAGCATGTAATATTACATCTTAATTCCCACTAACTACATCTAACAATAGTTATTTGAGAATGCTTACATTGGAAACATCACAAACCATACTATCATCAAACATCGAAGTATAAAATGATTTAAGGAATCCCCACAAGTTGCTTAAGAAGCATCATCATCGAGTGTGACAATATCATGTGAAATGGAAAATATAAAATGTTTATCACCAAGGAAAGCATCTTGGTATTCCTCATTAGGTATAACATGAAAAGATGAAAATTTACTTGAAATGACAAATCACCAGATCAATAGTCATGAAAGAAGTATATATATAATTAACATTAAGCTAGTCACTATTACTAGTTATAGAAAAAACATAATCAATATTAAGCTCATCACTATTACTAGTTATTGAAAAGAGTATAATCAACATGGAGTTTATGAACATCACTATCATTGGGTGATGCCACAATAGTGGTTTACAATTTTTGGCCAAACTGAACACTGAAATTATTATTTTTAACTAAATCTTCACATTCAGGCACCTATAGCAGCTAAACCATGAAGGATTTGAAGATGATGCAAACTAGAATCTCGTCACATTTTTTCTGTAGATTCTAAAAATATTTTTTTCAAAATTTTTGGAATTAGATTGCACTTCTTTTTCCATCTCCCATGAAAACTAGTTTTTTTCAAAAAACAACATTTTTAAAAAGTGACGCACACCGTATAACGCATAACTTTTTTTTCCATGAAGGATAAAATTCTAATTCTTTCGAATTTAGATTTGTAACTCCGATATCTAGTGCTTCCACTTGGTTAGAATTTTTTTTATTGAATATTTTTTCTTTAATCAAATTTCGAAGTCAAACCAATTACAATTCAGACATAGCGCGACCATATAACTCATAACTTTTTTTGTATATATCAAAATTCAATTTTATTTATTTTATTAGATCAAGGACTTCAATATCTGGTGCACTCATATTTTTCATTTTTTTTTTGTTGATAATTTGCTATTTTTCCACGTGCAGAATAGAGACCTTCATTTTCGATGAAAAACTTATGTTTAATAAAACTAAAAAAAAATACATAATAAAACCAAAACATATTAAAATTATATTTGTTGGATAGCTCGTTTCGAGGACTACCTGATTCTAGTTGGGTTTGTGAGGATTCCTCCATTTTCATCCTCAACCCGAGCTCCAAAGTGCCAAAATTTAGGTTTTTTGTGTGTCTCAGGGAGGGGATGAGGATTTAGGGAGGTTCGTACGAACCCCTATGGGTTCAAGCGAACCCCTAAGGGTTCATTCGAACCAAGGTTCACTCGAACCCAGGTTCGGTCGAACCCCTTTTTGGTTCAGTTGAACTTCTAGGTTCGTACGAACCCCCAAAATCACTTTTTTTTTCCATGGGGTCATTTTTTCTCAGTTTTCCTTCCTCTATCAAATTTTAAACCACTGTTGTGGCTTCACCAATTTAGTTATAGAAAGAGTACAATCATTGTGAATCATTTGAACATGTGAAACTTGAAGATATCCACAATTAAAGGAAAGGTGATGACAAGCACCATTAAAGATGAAAATCATATACATATTGGAACAATGCATTTCATAGAGAATGTACCATGATTCGTTTGATGTAAGGACTTTTGAAGGCCATAAATTTTGGCCTGGGAGTCCGTTTGACTTTGTTGTACCCAAAATAAATTTTTGGCATTCTGCTTAAATTGAGCTAAATCATGTAAAAATGTCGTCAAAAGTCTATTTTAGGTCAAACCAAACATAGGGTCTTTGTGGGTTTCTGTCAAGGAACATATGTGCAAATTTTTTAAAAATTGAAAATTAGGGTTTCATACCCCTATTTTTTAGGAAACCCCTGAAAAGAGGACCTTCTCGGAAATGATTGAAAATGATTTTGATAGGATTAATCGACTTCACGATCACATTGGTCAAGTCAGAATCATCAAAAGACATGTTTTACTCTGGTGGGTCTATTTCTATTTTTTAGGAACAAAGTTAGGAGCTCCGTAGCCATTAATGGCAGATTGGCCAGTACAAGGTGCTAAAAGCTAAGCTTCAAAAGCTTCAACGATGCAACCATGGCAAAAAAGGATGAAAAATATGTTGTTTGATGAGGGAGATTCTCGAAACCGGAAAAGGCCAAAATTTGGCTAACTTTGGAAACGCTATTAAGGAGAAACCAGCTCAAGATGTTAAAAGTGCCCTTTCTAGAGAAAGGTGCCCTTGAATCTCAGGGGCTAAATACAGTCTCTTGATTCCTCCAAGGCAGTCATCCTCGGCGTTCCCCTGCTGACTCAACAACAAAACATTCAACAAGATCATCTGATAAAATGATCACTGACAATCATCAACAGAAGGCAAAGAGGTTGTTATAAAGAACATCCAAAAATGACAGCTTGATTGGAGAAATGCGCCCTTGCTAAAGAAAGGTGCCCTTGAATGGGGTAATGAAGATGTCATCTATTGAAAAATGTTATCTTCATGAATTCTATCTAGCTTTGATCCAGTTTCACGATGAAACCATCTACAAACCTGCGAGTTGAACCAAACAACTGTAGTGATTGATCAACTGAGGAGGCAATCAAATGGAAAATGTTGAGAAAGCAAGAACGAAAGAAGAACAATGAAAAAGTTCCAAGTATCTTGAAAAAAGAAACCTTGCTGAAGAAAGGTGCCCTTTCTCTTGAGAATTCAGATGTCGACAAAAGGTTGAAGGACTTTCAAGATGATCTTCTTTGTTTGGATTCTCCTTGACAACGAAACCATTTATAAAGGATTTCGGAAAATCAATCATCTGATGATGAAGATCAAACTAAAGCAGTTTTCAACAAGAAATAACTAACTAAAAAGAGCAAAAGCGCCCCTACTGAAGAAAGGCGCCCTTGCTCACTGAGGCCTTAAACCGACTTTCAGAAATTGAGACACCAACCATACTTTTCAGGATTGAGCCGGTCACCTGATGGATCGTCAAGCGAGATTGTTTGACTTATTAGTCAACAAAGAGATCAAATCAGAGCACGGGAGGTCTAAATGAAGAAGTTGAAGAACAAACATTGAAAAATGACTAAGGCAAGTGCAAAAGCACCCTTGCTAAAGAAAGGCGCCTAGTTTTCTGGAGCCTCAAACTCATTTTTCCAACTTAACACGTCCCAGGCACATCTCTTCAGCACGGATCCTGCTCAACAGTGAATCTATCAGCAACTGCTCAGGATCAACTGATCAATCTGGAGCGAGGATCAAACAAAGGTCATTTAACAGGACAAAATGTTGAAAACGCACTCAAACTCAAAAGGGACGCCTAAAAAGGTCAAAGGAAAGTTTGTTGACTTCAGTTAAGATATAAATTGGAGGCAAACTTGGCCAATTCATCCCACGATCAATGGAAATCAACCTTTTGAACTCCAGATCAAGCCAAATCAGGCTTAGATCATGAGTTAGGCGTCCAAACTTCAAGGATTTAGGCTTGAGTCTATATAAAGCAGATCTAGGCATCCTTCTTCATTATTTCTTTGTAGGTTAAAGATCAAAAACAACAATAATCTCTCAAGGACATCCTTTCAAGATCTGGAAGGGCTTTTTGATAGTTCTTCAATATTTTTTGAAGATCAAAGGCAGAGGAAGATTTCTTATTAGAGGCTGGATTCAGAGACAGATTTCCTCAGGGAGACAGCTAAAAAAACTTCCAACCCACCTTCTGTCTACTTCCTCTTTTCTTGTCTTAGGTATTCTTGCATGTCACACAAATCAACAAGATACCACATATCTGATCAATTGGGCAGAATCAGAATAATTTTCCAATGGAACCCATCTCGTTAGATTTTCAAGAAACGACAAACTTGTTGCCCCTATTTTTTGGGGTTTTTCCGAAAAAGTTTTAGAATCAAAATTCTGAGGAATTGGGTTTGTTTAGCATTGAAGCACGAACAAAACCCATGTGCCAGTTTTTTTTCAAAAAAATACTTCTCAACAGGCGCTATTTTTAGGGGTTTTTAGAAAGTGTCAGAACAAGGTAATGTGCACAGTCAATCTTCGAGTTATTCAGGATGCAGTAATCTCAGGTACAATACAAGACCAAGATGACCTTGTATCATGATTACCTGAAAAATGACTGACACAAACTTATTTCAAAAGAATCCAGTGATTGATCCAGAAGACTTGGAGGGCATGAATCATATCACATTGCAGAACATAGAAGAATCTGGGTTGCTTCAACTTGCGTCCATCCCCATCACATTACAGAGTATGGAGCTTGTAATTGCTTGCATTAAGCATTACAATCCTACCACGAGAGAAATCATATCAGTGGATGGGAGGGTAATTCACAGTTTGAAACCCAAGGACATTGAAAAATGTTTTGGGATTCCATCATGCCCTACCAACGTGGTTATATCAGTGACAGAATGTGACAAAGCATTCGAGGAAGCCAAGAATAAATGCCAAGGAATAATGGCAAAAGAATGGCTGAAAGTGAAAAAGGCTAGCTTGCCTAAGATAGTTGGACGAGGAGAATTCAAAGATGAGTATGTAGTGTTGATCACTCTACTCAGTAAAATCACTAGATAGGAGGAGGGCAATTAGTTTCAGTTGTGGATGTACTACGTCATTTCCAAAATCATCATCAAGAGGGAACATTATGACTGGGCCACTCTGATCAGTGATACACTCCACCAACAGATTATCGGGTTTCTAGAAGCTCATAGGTTCCACATGTGTTCTTACTTGGTATACCTGATTTCCTTCCAAGGCAAATTTAGGATATTAAACAATGTGGGGACCTTAGGTGTGTAGAAGGTCCATGAACACTTTACATGTCTTGAGTTTACTCAAGCAAAGCGACACTTGAAAAGGACAAGCGACCTCTTCACCATACACACTATACGAGAACTAGACCATGAGATGCACGCACGTGTTTCACAAGCAGCCAAGGAGGCAATGGTGGATTGGGCGGATTGGTTTATCCAATTCCCTACCTTCACCTACATATGTGTGTATGGCTACATTGGACACCTCGCCATGATGCCACACTACCCTTTAGATAGGGTAGTTTTCATGGAATTCCTAAGGCAGTTGGCCGAAGTTCACACTCACTTACAACTGAAGAAGAAGCCAGTTGTGAACTTTCCCATTGAGATGGGACTCTATAGATGCAGGTCAGCAGCAGGTGCCAAGTTGATGAGCTAGGAAATGGTGAGGCTTAATCTCAAGTACCTCATTAAGAGAAGATCATATGATCCCAAAGGTCTCTATGCGACACATCTTGAGCAATGCTCATCACATGAATCTTCTATGGAAGATTATTGGGTCAATTGTGACGATGAGTATGAAGCGCAAAGAAGGAACTATAGCAGGTTTAGGCTCTCACAAATAACTGACTTTATGTCATAAGACATTGAGGGATTGTTTGATGATGAAGGGGAAGTCATTCTCCCCTCATTCTTCGTAGATTCAGTAGACTCACAACCACTCCCAAGATTGGATTGGAATGCAAAGGAAAACACATATGTAGAGGAAAGAACAAGTAGAGTTGTCAGGAACAGTCAACTCTACCTCGACAACAAGAAGACAAGGAAGGTAGTACTTCCCAGAATAGAGCTCCCACAGGTTCAATCTACACTACCTTCCTCATCAAGGAAGAAGCCTAGACAAAAGAAATGGTGCAATCCTCCCAAAGGGTTGCAGATGTCTGGACACACGAGGGGAAGACTGCAAGAGTCATACGTGGAGACAACCACACATACCCCTAAGATAGTCACGAGAATTTTTGCCCCAAAGCTAGTAATAGAGATAGTCACTGCATAGCCAACAACAGAAGAAGCGGCAATAGAAATGGTGCCTGTGTTAGAAACAGAGCCACATACATCACCACTGTCACAACAATCACAAGTTCCCATCGACTTGGACTTGCCATCGAGAGACGTCACTCCAGCACAGTCTCATACTTTGGGCATTCAAGGGCCCCATATTCCTCCTTCTACAGAAGCTAGCTGATATTCTATGTGGATTGAGGGTTTCCTAGGCAGGAAGAGGGAAAGACCCTCCTATGAGCTTGGCTTCATAGAATTCGACCATGTCCCACAAGACATGCTTGCGAAGAAGTTGAAGAAGCAAGTTCACGTGGAAAGGAATGCAAAACATGAGTTCATCATAGAGACTGCTGCCCCACTAGAAGATAAAAGCATACACGAGGTACAAGTGGAAGACTTCATATTGTCTAAACTTAACCTCAGAAAGACCACAGGACAGGTGGAAGCAGACCTTCTTAGAATTGCCTTGGTAAGCACCCAAGAAAGGATGGCCAAGGATGGAAAAGACAAAGCAGCCTTGAAGGCTGAGAACCAACAAGTGAGGATGTACATTTCTAGCTTGATGCACGACACCTTGAATGTCTCGGCCTTACCACATGAATTGTTGGATCTTCCTGCAAAGCAGAACCATCAACAACTGATGACATATGGAAAACACTTGAAAGATCAAGTGGAGGAATTTGTTCTTAGAGGGCGATCTATATTGACAAATCTATACCAGTTACAGGATAGAGCACATGGACTCTGTGCGGAGATTCAACAATCAGAGCAAAAATAGCAAAAAAGAGGCTAGGTGATGAGACCACAATTGTAGACTTGCAATTGGCATATCAATCAGTCTACTTTGAGGAAAATAAGCAACATCTATTTGCTTGGAAAGAACAACTAGCATACAAGGTGAGAGCCTACGATACCCATTCAGTTGAACTGATTGACTACCGATGAGTGGTCACAAATATTATCAACTTCACAAGAATGTTGGTAATATCCTTCCCTCACATAGAATATCAGCACGAGGGAGGAGAATATATTGAGATGGTTACGGTACAGAATCAGTTCAAAGATGTCATCCGCAACACCTTCCTTGATGATCCAAACTATTGTAAGTTGGCCAAGGTGGCCGCTTTGTCTACCAAGTTCGATGAGGCAGCTACCTAGTGTATAGACTTCTAGCATCAGCTCACAACAGGTGAAGTAATGCTAAAGCACCAAGTCATCATTCTGTAAAGCATTAACTACCCAGAGGTTGAAGAAGTCAACGAATGGATAGAAACATTGTTGACTAGTGGTGAGTTGTAAAGGCACCAAAAAGGACGTCCTACCCTCCAAATGGAATTTATGATACTTGAAGTTGACTTGATGACTCTTTCCAAGTCAACTCAAGAAGACATTAAATGTAATTGGAGTTAACTTGATGCCCCTTTCCAAGTTAACTCCACATCCCACAAATCACGCATTGTCAGATCCCACTAATTAAGGATGTCTAATTGACTTCCATAATTTGTGGATCTCAGATCTCCACTAAATATGGATGTCTATTTTGGAGGCATACTTTGTATTAAAGTTCACCTTTAGTTTAGTTTTAGTCAACTGAAGTAGTTTCCAGTTGACTCTTTGTTTAGTTTCAGTTAACTGAAGTAGATTTCCAATTAATTGTTTGTTCCCCCTTTTTAGGAATAAATCTTGCTTAATTGATTGGCAAGAACTGTTTGTTAACTCAAGGATATTTTAGGGTTGCCTACTCCTTTGAGTTCTATAAATAAGAGCCTTGGGCTTGTTGTTTGTTTAACCTTTACTTACTGTGCAAAATTGTTGCGCCATTGTTGCCACAAGTTTGAAAGTGATTATTTGTTCACTCTTGGATGAGAGTTAATTGGTTTGATGAGAAATTGTGCATGATTTCGTGCCTTTGCATGTCCCAATCTTTGTAACTTGTTGGAGAGATTTAAAGAAGAAAATCATAAGGCACTTGCATTTTGATCCAAATATTTGAGTCCTTTCAACGTTTTGTGTTAAATAGCTTGTTGTTTCATTTCCCTCCTTGGATAGGGGTTCCTCCTCCTTGGATATTTGTTATCAAAAGTTATCGTGTGATGTTGTTTAATGGATTGACTTTCAACCTATACTTTAGACAGAGGTTCCTCCTCCTTAGTAAGTTTTTTGGCCAAGTCATTGTGATTTGTTGTTTCTAGTAAGTTGTTTCCTAGCCCATACCTTGGATAGGGGTTCCTCCTCCTTGGAAGGTCTCAGATCCAACTTACCGTGAAGAGTGTTTTCTTGTATAAAACCTTATCCCAACGTATATCCGAGAGTTCAGAGCCTCAACCATATTTTAAGGAGACGACGTATTCAAGTGATTCAACCATCCATTCCCGCTCCTATGCCCTCATGCTTTGTTTATCTTGAGGAGATAGGATAGATTAAAAGCTAGTTTAGTCCTAGTTAAGATTTGTAGAAACCAGAGAAAAGCTTAGCTATGACACGTTATGTTTGTGCACCCTTGTGTCCTACCGCTGAGTACAAAAAGATATGAACCTTAGTCTACTCTACCCTTTCTTACACATTACATCAACAAAGAGAGATCTTCCTCTCTATAATTCGAAGGAGCAGTACTATAACACTTGCAATAGCTGACCATTTACAAATAGCACTCTAGAGGTGCCAATTTAAACGCCAATAGACTTGAAATTTCATGTGGAGTGTCTTGAAGAGTTGAGTCCAACCCCAATGTCTCAACACTTTTTAGAGCCGTTTTCATTCATTTAAGGCCTCAAAATGACATTTTTATGTTTTTCCAGTAGTTTTCAAATTTGGGTTTTTTTTTCAAGATTTTTCATGTAATTAGAAGATTTTAGTTTACAATTAGTCTTACTTTCTAGTTAGACACAAATAATTGGCAAATTTCACAGCCAAACAAGTAAGCACATGTAATAATATCAAAAATAAATAGATTTTTAGGAGGGATTTTACTAGTTAAGGGATTTTTTTTTAGTTGGAGAAAACAAAATGGAATGTGAATTGAAACAAATTTAATCGTACTTGTGTTTTGATTTAATAATCTTTAATGAAATCCATACTATGAATGTGATTACATATTCTTTAATGAAATCCATACTTTAATTGAAATAGGCCTTAAAGAGTCTTGTGTTGATTAATGAACCATGATTAAAAACTAAGCTCAAATATGCCATTGAATTATTGTTTTTACAATAGAGACAAGCAAATCCTTGAAACTTGCTCATCTTACTCTATACCTACTTTTCGAATAGTGTAGTGCTTAGGAACACATTTGGAAATTTTTTGTAAGAGGAGCGAATTATGAAACTTCTTATGCTCCTGATCAAACACCTTTGCTAATTTCACAAGATTTGTACACATGAAATACATGTGATGAATAATTTCTAGTGTAGTATGTGTCAATGAAAAATGCCAAAACTTGAATAACTACTCAATGATGCACTTTAGGGAGCTTTCAATGATATATCTTCTTTTTTCATGATAATTATTGCCCTAGGGTTATCTTTTAATATGACATCCTAGACACTCAAATTTAAATAGTTTGGTGTGTAAGAAAATAAACAATGGTCTAATTTGGTGAAATTTTTTGGCCAAAGATAAATGGAAAAATATTTGAATTTAAGGAATAGGATCATCTGTGTGATTCTATTTAGGAGACATAATCACACCCATGATCAAGTCCAGGATGTATAAATGAATTTAGTGATCTTTGGAAAGATAAATGGAAATTAATATGGACCATTGGAGTTGTGTTTTTAAGTTTAAAGTCAAATCATGCATAAAATAGACCAAATTAGGTATCAAAACATCTTATCTTAAGACAAGACTAATAAAATAGATATAAAAAAAAGAAGTGAAAATATATATAAAAGACATTGAATATATATATATATATATTTATGTATTTTCTTTTTTAATACACACTTTTTCTTTTTAGCATCTTTTAAATTTACTACAACTATGCTCTTCTAAATTTTCTAGAATTACATACACTACATATTCTTTATTTTTAATTGTACTTTTACACTTCTACAAGCTAATTTTAGCCTCTTGTATCATTCAAATCTCATCTTTATCCTTTGTAACATAATGAAATATAATTTTTTTTAATGTCTACGATACCAAGATGGCTTATGGGGCTACAAAACCTATTATTTATGATTTGTTAAGTGTTGATATTTTCTATTCAATTTGGTAACAATCTCTCCCATTCTCTCAACCTTCTCCTCGTTTAATAAATCATGAAAAGATGTTGCTAAATGAATTATTTACTTGACCTAGATATCTTTGTCTGCATTGAAATTTAAAATAAAATATTTTTTAGTTTCCACTATCCCCACTATGCAAAAGATACATACCCTCTCTTCCCAAAGCTCTTTTTGCTTTTTCTACCTACTCGTTTCACATTGAAAATAATGTGAGTCAGTCCTCAATTGGACAATGGAAATCTTTGACCCCCATGAAAAATTTGCCTCTAATTAGGCCTTTTGCTAATGATTTGAGGTGGGGTTAAATTCTTGAAGGTAATTTTTTTTTCTCTAATGTATCTTTTTCCACATAGCCTTGGAAAAATCATCTATAACAAATGCCTTCATTTCTTTACCATTATTAGGGCAAACATTCAAGTAAATGTGTCACTTGTTCATCCACCTGCAATTTTGATTCATCTATGACTTCTTTGTTTCATTCAAGACATCTTTAAAGACATCATTGGTCCAATGATTTGCTTCCATTTGCTCAACTTTTTTAGATATCTTAGAAGACATACTATAGCAATGACTTCGATAGGAATTGCACCTATTTTAGTTAAAATAATCTCATAGGTGACCAATGGTTTTAACTTGATTTTGCTTGTGATCATGCATTCTTTAATTCTCTCTATTTGCATCCATTTGTTGTTGGAAGTACTACTAGGTCAAATTTCACATCCATAAAGCACCACCAAAATTACTAATAGCCTAAATAGAGTTTTAGTAATTTTCGAATCCCATAACTTTGCCTCTTTGCATCTATTTTGAAGAGAAAAAGTGCTTTCCACCCTCCCAAAGTTCTTTTCCTTTTGCAAGTTTCCCAACTAAGCATATTGTTGAAGTCAATCCTGATGTATTTATACTCCATTACTTCCTCTAGGATACTTCCTTCAAAATAAAAGTTGAATTAATTCTTATTCTTTTTATTGGAAAAGATCATGATCTTGGTCTTGCTATTATTAACTTGCATACCCACATCTTTGTAAAAGTTTTCAAGAGAAAACAAATACTTTTGCAATCCTTGCATAAACCTAGCAATCAAAATATAATCATCAACGTATAAGAGAAGCATGACAACATTTTATCCAAGGAAAACATCATCTCCACCCTTTAGATTCAACCATTCTTCAAGTTTTTTGATGTAAAGGCCAATGAGAGTAGGAGATAATGTGCAACCTTGCTTAACTCCAATGTCACTCCTAAAAACTTCTTAAGTCCTTCTATGAGTTTTGATTTTTACCCAAACCTCTTCATATAGTTAATGGGTAGTCACTCAAAATCACATAGGGATACTAAGATCCTTCATTCTACACCATAACTTATGCCTATGAACCATGTCATGAGCTTTCTTGAAATAGAGAAAACAACAATAAACTTCTTCTTTCTCATTCCAAAATTTATCAATGATATGTCTCAAAGTGATTCAGCGATCAATTGTTGAGTGCTTTGGTTTGAAACCCACTTGCCCTTTTGCTCTTTTTTCTTTTTCTTCTACTTATTTGCTGATATTGTGCTCAACTATGATACCAAATAACTTTATGAACAAAAGATTGATCATGATCGTCCGATAATTGAAAAGATCACAACAAACCAACAACCCTATTGATAGTATATATAAATTAAATTATAAATCTATAACAAACTTCACTAAAAAATCATAATAGTAAATCTTCAAAACTTTTAATGCACATGATTTGTTGTCAACACATTACTCAACTGCCTACAAATATAATATAATAGAAAACTTTTAATGTCCATGAGGTCAAAGATAGTCTATGGGACAATAAAACCTTTGATTTTTGCATTATGAAGTGCCGACATTCTGCAATTTAGTTTAATAATGAGCCCTCCTGTTGTCTCCATCCAATCTTTGTTGAATAAATCTTTGAAATAAGTTGTTGTTAAACTATTTTGTAGCTATTCCTAATGTTATTGTATGCTTTGTAGTCTAAAATAAAGTGCTTTTTAGTTTCCACAACCTCAGTTGTACACAAGATACAAACCCTCTCTTCCCAAATTTCTTTTGATCTTTTCCACGTTCTTGTTTCACACTGAAGACGATGTGAGTTACTTCTTAGTTGGGTAATGAGAATCATTGACTTCCACAAAATATTGACCTCTATATAAGCCTTTTGTTTATGGCCTCTATCTTTGACCTCCACGAAATATTGACCTCTATATAAGCCTTTTGTTTATGGCCTCTATCTTTGACCTCCACGAAATATTGACCTCTATATAAGCCTTTTGCTTATGGCCTCTATAAAGCACACCACACGTTACTAAAATAGAGAGAGTTATAGCTTTAAAAAAAAAACCTAAATACCCTATTTAAATTAAAAAAAAAAAATACCCGACTTGTCACTGGATCGAAAACATAGATCCTCAATAAAAAAAACTTTACGAAGACGTTTTTGGATTATTCTCAGATTAAGACAAATATTAGACTTCGAATCCGTTTTTAGCGCCATTTTCAGGGTCTGCTCTGAGTGTAGAATGCCCCCAGAGAAGCATGGGCGGGCGAAGGCCTAGAGAAGCCAACTCGGTAAATGAAAAGGGCGAGGACGAAAATGTCAACATGTTACTCGACTGCTTTAAGCGCGGAATGACATACCATAAAACTCCTCCAAGTAAGTTTCACCTACTAAATTTCTCTGCATTGCTTTTCCCACCTGCTAGCATATATAATTGAATCCTAATATATCCATTTGTAGGTAATCTAGTGCCTAGTTGTCAGTTGCCACCAACATAGGGCTATCTCTTTTGTTATTATTAGGCTCTTCTGTTGGTCACCTTTTTAATAATTCATTTAATAAAATTTTCTTGTAACAGTTGGCTTATGTTATTTCTTTTGATAAAGTTACTGGGACTCTATTTTCTGTGTACTCTGTTTTTAATAGAGTCGATAAATTCTTTTGTAGTCATAAGCCTAATTGCCACCACAGAGGGTATCTCTTTTATAAATTCATAATGCCTCTTTTGTCAAATTTTAAATTTAATTTGACAAATTCTCTTTGGTAATCTTTGTTTAATTGACATCACAGAGGAGTAGATCTTTTGTTATTCTGCTGGGTAATTTTTTTTTCAATTTTGTGGGTAATCTTTTATTTAGTTGACATCACAGAGGGGCGTGTCTTTTGTTAAATTTACTAGACCTCTTCTGGTGTATTTTTTAAATTGAATTGACAACATCCATTTTGTGTGTAACCTCAACTTAGTTGCAACTGCAGACGGGTAATTCTTTTGTTTAATATATTTAGCACCTTCTATTTGATGAGCACACGGTTATACTTGTGGGGGGGGGGGTTATGAATCAGTATAACAACAATGTTTACTTTTTCAAATTTAATACCATATATAAAACTTGATCGTTAACAATAACATCATTTACTCAACATCAATAATCGTGCACATGAGAAGAACACAGTGACACAATATTTAAGTGGAAACCCTAATGGGAGAAAACCATGGCAAATGCATGCTTTTATATAAATTCTTCTTTTTCAAAAGTTTGTAGGCACTGACCTACTAGAGGCACCAACCCCTCATTCAATTCGTGAGCACCAACCCACTAGAGGCACCAACCCCTCATTCAAATTTCCACCTTATGAATGTTGCTTCTACAACGGATAACGGATAATCTTTTTCTCCACAAATTTTGCTATAGCTCTCTTCTTAAAGCTATTATAATCTCCTCCTCAAATCTGCTATAGATTGATCATAAATCTGCCAAGAATATGATCACAATCTCATCATATAAATCTGCTATAAAACTCCTTATATCCTTCTCATCAAATCTGCAATCTTATCTTGTCATTCTCTTCTTATCAAATCTGCTATTTATCGTTTCATTAATGGCCCTTGGTGTATATTCTTGATTATCTTTGCAACACAACACACTCTTATTCACATATAATTCATTATTGATTCACTCCATAGTATTTGAATGATCTTCATATATATTATATATTCTATTTATTCCATCACTTCACTTCATTATTCTTTTCTTCACTCACTCGTTCTTCTTTATTTATATATCATCTATTGCTCCACTCTTCTCTATTGATATATCATTATATCTTCATTTATGCACTAGATCAACTTAAATTCTAACACTCTTCACTGCATTGCTTTTATTCCTCTTTAAATCTGTACATAATCTTCTATTCAAATATGCATATATCACTTTATAGATTTCTGCTATTGCATATCAGAAATCTGCACTTTTATGACTGATCTTTCATTAATTTACTGCTCTAAATCTGCTTCTCTTAGAATTATATTTCATTTATTCTTCCTGTTCACTTTTCATTACATTACAATGTTTGCACTTCATGTGTGGTTGGCTGGCAGCATGTTTGAAAACTCCAACTATGGTTGGCCAACATAATTATATAATCTTGAGATGTACGATTTGTGGCCTTTGGCCCAATATTTCCTTCATCAAAAGTATCTTACTCAAACGATCTTTTGACAACGATTTTTTTGACATCACAAACATCTCTGACATCAATCCTTGCATCATAAAAATCCATAATCTTCTATCTTCAAACCTTACATCGAAGCATCATGACATCAATGACAACTTCCACATCAATGACAACTTCCAATTGTATATATATCGTTGACATCAGTGACAACCATTTCCTATTCTTTCATCAATGACAACATGTCCAACACTATTGGCTACGCTGCATTGAAGGAGTTGGATGGATTATTTTATCTGATTAAACACTTCATCATGTTGTCCAGGATTTTAAGCTAAGGCTCCATAGTAAAGCCTCGTTACTTTTAAAAGTTGAACTCATTGTTCTAAATTTTTCACATCACTTATTTTTAATCTTTTCTTTTTTCTGCAATATTTTGTACATGTTGTTGACCTATTTCTCTATTTACCAGTCTTAATGCACGATCCATGTAGTTCATTCGGGATTCATGACTATCTAACATGTGTGCTGGTATATTAATGTAAATTCTATTGGCTCTAAGCCTTGATTGGAATTTAGAACCTGATATTGTGGGAAGTTGCCCTAATTTTTGCAATTTGAATAGGATTTTCATATTTATACCCTCAAGCCTATGCTTTAAGACCTTTTTTTGTGGAATAATTTTTATATCTTGCAGACCCATTTTTTCTATTAACCGATCTTAATACACAATTGATGCAGTTCAATCAGGATTCAGGAATTTGTACCATATATGGGTATGTTATTGTAAATTTTAGTGGCATTGAGTTTTGTTTGTTAATTATTGGAACATGGGTATGTGAAAATGACCCTAATTTTTGATTTTTTGAATAGAATTTTAGGTTTATATTCTTAAGGCTATGCTTCTAGCTTAAATGATTACAATGTTTGGAGCAAACCCTACCTTTCTTGGTTATGCATATTGTAAAGCATGTAACAATTAGAACTTGAAATTGGGGCTTCCTATTGTCATACTTGTCTGCTCTACAATTGAGCTATCAACCCTTCACATTTTTTTTTGGGAGTATGGATTTACCTTTCTATAGAGAAAACGTATCATGCTTAATTTGTCTAGGTGGAACAATTCTTTTTATAGTTACAACAACCATTGTTTCCTTCATATGATTTCTCAAGTTAATCTAAAAAAAAAGATATTGTGACTTAGGACCTAACTCACCATGTTCATGTTTGAGTTCGACAAGGAAAAAAAATGGATTTGTGATTAAGCTTGAAGAATATAAATTTATTTTTAATTGTTTTCTATTGTGATACTAAAGTAACTTTTTATTGAATTGGTGAGAGGGGATATGTTCTCCACCATTTGTATTAATATAGAAAGATTTAAAGTAGAGTAGCTGGATAAGCCCCTGCCCCTCCCCGTGCATGTGTATCCCTGTATCCGATATAGATACTTGTACGATACGCCATGGATATGCGTTGGATATCGTACCCACATGTGCCCAAAAAACCTTGATTTTCCAGCCGTGCCGGATACTATGTGATTTGATTTTCAAAAAAGCTGATGTGAATCTTCCAAAATATTATCTTAAAAAACTTCAATCATGCAATTTTTTGTTTTTTTTGTATAAATAAAACCTACACCAAATGAGGAAGACAAATGAAATGTTTTTCTATTTCAGCAACCCATTTTTCTAAGTCTTCTTCCAATACAACTCTACTATTTTTTTGGTGTTTTAATTTATACAAATTTAAAAAATTTAATTGTTTATAATTTTATATTTATATTATATTGTTTAAATGTTAGAGATTTAAAAAAAATAAAACTTATTCTTTAAATATAAATAAAATTTATTAATATATGTTTAACTATTTATTCTTTACTAAATTATTAATATTTAAATTTTAATACTATTTTAATTTATATTTTCTTATTTGCTTTTAAAGTAATGAAAATCTCCTCTAATAACTTAGAAAATATATGTGTATTTTTTTATGAATGTCGTATCCAGCCGTATCCATATTGAGGGTCTTAAAAAATGGCCGTATCCGCATCCGATACTGTATCCGTATCCGCATCCGATACTGTATCCGTATCCGTATCCGATACCGATACCGTATCCGTATCCGTGTCCATGCAACTTTGATTTAAAGAAAAATCTTGGCTGCTAGAGTCCATCTCGATGGTGGGCCAAGGTAGATGATGAAATTTTACAAAGTTAATCTGCCCTATCTAAAGCTCGATGAGCTAGACAAAAAAGGGATATATTTGTTCAAAGCAAAACAAGATATTGTTGGGTGGTGTAGCATTAGGCCATTGGATTATTTCTGACTATCAATAGATCCAAAAGAAGATTTGCCACAACCACCGCAATGTTGTGTCATTCCTAGTTGGAGAAGGGATCGGTTGTGATGGTGGGAGTTCAAAGTTTGGCAAGGATAGTGATCCCTCTGTATATACTTTCTTTGATTCTTAGAATTGTCCTTTCAAGATCAGCCAATGATGCTAATGAAGCAACTCCCTTGAATTTTGCACCAACAACTAGTAGATCCTCCATGGTGAAGTGCAATTCTTGTGCTACCATTGCATGCAAACGAAGTTTGGATAGTTGTCTCACAAAGCATTTATCAACTCAAGTCATTGTTGCTACCAATTGTATGAGTCTTAGGAAATTGGATGGGAAAACGTGGTGACTTCTAAGTTGAGCCTGCTCCTCATGTCCATAACTTTCTATGTACTATATATTGATTACTTCCTTGATGCCCTTGATTTCTCATGTTGTGCTCATGTCAAATATCATGTGGATTTTGTTGTCATTTATTGGACCCTAAATGCCATTTCTCTTTGTTGGGCATGTATATAGAAGGGTGGCTCCATTGGTGGATTTTTTGTTTGAAGGAGCCAAGGAGATTTGGACTACATGAATGTTGTGGAAGGGCTCACTCATTTTAAAAGCTTGTGTTTCATGCGTGAGGCATTATATCTAATGAATGTCATGGATACTAAAATCCTTGTTAGTATATTACATTATTATCTAATAATATTAAATATTTAATTTTTATAAGCATTTAATACCATATTAAACATTGAAATAAAAGTTTATTATGATATTAAAATATTAGTAGTATAGTACATTATTATTTGATAATATTATTAAATATTTAAATGTTTTTATAAACATTTAGTATTATATTAGAATAAAAATAAAACTTTATGAAAATTTTAAAACAATAAATTAAAACATATAATATAAATTATACTTTTATTTAGTAACATTTAAACATTCTACAGAGAGGAGGAACAAGAAATGCTTGTTTATTTATTAGAGATAACCAGAAATGCTAGGTTCCATTTTAGTTGGACATCATGGCAATTGATGGGCTTGTTTTGGGTCCCTTGAAGGGCACGGTATGGGATTCCAATCACCTTGCATTCTTATTTGTCAAACTTGTGGATAAAAATGGGAGGGCCTATTTTGTGTCTCTTCAAGAGTCTTCAGACAAATTGCTCAAGAGTTGGTGTGGACTAGTGGCATGCAACTTTGCTATATCCTCTTTTGGTAAGTGGGTGATCTGGCAGAAGAGTGGGAGAGAGATCAGATTTAGGACTTTTAGATGGATCTCTACGTTTTCAAGGCCAAGGATAGGTCATGGGTGTAACACAAGTGTTTTCATTTATCCTAATCACATAGCCCACACACTTCTGGTTTCATTTTGTGACATGAGTTCAAGTCCCCAACCCAACATGTTGAATGTATTAAATTGATTTTGTATTGGTAAGCCTCATTGCATAAATTGTATCCTACACTTATTATAACTCACAGGTTGATATCTTGGTTGTGGAGAAGTTCTCCTACGAGCTTGAGTTGGAGACCAATTGATCTAGGTGACTTGGAGATTGCACCTAGTTCTAGGATGACCCATCTCAATTCCACTAGTTCGGTTAACCATACAAACATATGGGCATGCGGGAGTTTGGTCCAATTTTTCCTTTTAAGTACTATCTATAGCTCGATATTATCAACTTCATGTCTTTCATGTAAGAAGTCATTTATTACTTATTTCACATCAATAGTTTGCATTCTTGTAATATAGATGTTGGAAATTTAAATACCTAAACCCATTGAAAGAACAAAAATGAACCCTAAGTTTTGTTTTAGTTTTGTAAATGAGAAACAATTAACATAGGTTCTTTCTTTCTTTGCACTAGCTTGATCTAAATCAAATTCGAAATTAACTTGTGACATACAATAGAGAAAATGAACATCTATAGGTTTTTCAATTAAATCAGAATAATGCTATAGTTGGGGCTGAAACTAGTAAATAGAAATGATAAAAATTAAGAGTGTACATCCTTGAGAAAATTGAAGATTGAAAATGATTGGATGAGATCATTATGGAAAAATAGAGGAGCGACCTTGAAAAATCTGGAATCTCTATGATCGCCTTGGACACCACTGTCCAACCTAGGAGCTCTTGTAGGTCAATTTATGGGGCACTTTGGTGGTTCACCTAGATAGCAGGACTCTCCTATTGGTCACCCAGTTTTGCGGCACTCCTATTGGTCACCTAGGAAGTTGAGTGCTTGTGTCTTTATTTTCTAGAGCTTTGAAACTTTTAGCTTTTGCTTGCCTCTATTTTCTTGATGCCAAATCTAATAATAGATCTTCTAAAAATATCTCTAATCTCTTGATATTTAGATCTAAATCTAGATGGGGGAGAAAAATAGGGTTTGGCTCTTTAGGAGCTTGCTTTAGTTAGTCCCTAGGTGGTATATTCCAACCTTCAAGTATAGCCTTCTGTTGGTTAACAGATTTGACCTTTATCAAAATTAACAATTCCGAGCTCTGTATGCCCAATTATAAAGACAATCTAAACCAACTGTTGGGTAAGTTATTTCTTATGAATATAACTTCCCTCTGAATTTTAGAGGTACAACTCCCTCGTTGGGTAGAATCTGAAAAGGGGTATGCTTTTACCAGAAAGAAGAGAAAGGCTAACTTGTTTGCTCAAAATTTAAAGGGAAATAAGTAAATATTTTGAATCAACGTTACAAAATAACACTCCCACATGATACTTCATAAGATCATAATTGGGACACAAATTAATTCATCACCTTAAAATATAATTTCTTTCTTTAATACTAATAATGGGAAAATTCAGACATTTGAAGGAATTATCACACTCATACAAAAGAATAATAATGCAGAAACCAATTATAGCTCACAGATTGTAACAAATTTCTTATTCCAGATGTCTCAAATTGTATGTTCACAGATTTACAACTTCCCAAAATTAGCTAACATCTAAAAACTTCTTTTCTTTTCCTTTTCCAAAAAAAAGGACCCTCTCTATCCCATTTGAATGCTTATTCAAATCTTTCAAATGTAATCGAATATTTAAAAATAATTGTTTCTTTGAAGGTTAAAGAGTCATTTTTAATCTCGGAAACTTTAATGCTTCATATAATTTGAAGTTCAAATTACAATATAATATTGAAATAAACATTGTTGAGGTGGCACACTTTTTGAGTCAGCATCATTTCTGTCCTCTTGTGATGATGGGGCTGATCGCACGACACACTTGGCTTTGAAATCCAAGAATGCTTTGATGACGAATGGCATCTCGCTATGCTGCGGTATGATAATATTTTTAGTCCTTAGCCTCCATAATGCTTTGTTTCCTATAACAAGATCCAACTTGCTCGTGAAGGCTTTTGCATGTTCACTGCATTGTACCAAAGCTGAGTCAATGACACCAATTTTTCTCATATTTTCTGCACAGAAGGGGTGTTCATTGAATATTCCTTCCACCATTTCTTTAAAATTGTTCTTGATTATTTCCACATCCTCATCTTGGGTGTTATCTTTCCTTCTTATACCAATAGCAAACATATCCTTTTGATATCATACTTGATTTGATTGCATTCCTTTAATAACTTGTTCTGTTCTAAAACAATTTGTTTCAAGAACGAGAACTTCCACTCTATGCTCTTCTTCCACATGAAACATCTTGTATCATCAGCGTTTGGCAATATTTGCTTTGCTACCAATTTGTCCATCCCGAGATTAGCCATTTCTTTTAAATCATTATTAGCTTGTTGCCATATTGATTCCTCATGTTTAGTGTTTGCAATTTCATTGCCAATTTCTTTCTTTAGTGCCTCAATATTATCACAAATCCTTCTTATTTCCTCAATAAATTTCACTCCCTTGGTTAAAATATCTTTAACCTAGTCTTTTGTTGCTTTACCATAGGACTTGTAAGTGTGGACTTTATTAATTATCTCCCTCTCATTAGGATCAAAAGAGACATCAATTTGGCCCACTGGCTAAGTTGAAGGATCAATAAATGATTTCAAACATTCACTTAACATCTTCACTTGTTGTTTCAATTGATCTTTCATTTTCTTATCCTTAGCTGTCCTCTCCACCAGCTTAGCAGTTGATACCTGAAAGTTATGCACATCCCATCTCTTGTTGAAGGCCTTAAGTCAATTCTAGTGATATTGAAGTCTTTAACGGTCATTTGGTTGGCTTCTTTTTGTGCAAAAGGATGAGTAACTTCTACATACATGTTGCTTGTAGTGGTATTCCTTAAAAACCTAGATGTGGTTTTGGATTTCTTAGGTTGCGGGGTTCTTTGGAGAAGTTGTCCAACAATATCTTTGTTGTACCCAAGATAAATTTTTGGCATTCTGTATAAATTGAGCTAAATCATGTTAAAATGCTGTCAGACGTCTATTTTAGGTCAAACCAAACATAGGGTCTGTGGAGGTTTCTATCAAGGAACACGTGCAAAATTCTGAAAATTTGAAAATCAGTGTTTTACCCCCCTATTTTCAGGGAAACCTCCGAAAATAGGACCTTCCCAGAAATGATTGAAAATGATTTTGATAGAATTAAATGACTTCACGATCACATTGGTCAAGTCAGAATCATCAAAAGACACGTTTTACTCTGGTGGGTCTATTTTTGTTTTTCAGGAACAAAGTTAGGAGCTCCGCAACCATTAATGGCAGATTGGCCAGTACCTGGTGCTAAAAGCTAAGCTTCAAAAGCTTCAACGATGCAACCATGGCGAAAAAGGTCCAAAATGATGATCTTCGATGGAGGAGATTTTTGAAACTGAAAAAGGTCAAAATTTGACTAACTCTGGAAATGTTACTAAGGAGGAATCAGTTCATGATGCAAAAAAGAGCCTTTTTCAGAGAGGGGCGCCCTTGATTCTTAAGGGTCAAATACAGCCTATTGAATCATCTAAGGCAGTCATCCTCGACGTTCTCTTGCTGGCTCAACAACGAAACAATCAGCAAGATCATCTGACGAAGTGATCACCAACGGTTGTCAGCAGAGTGAAAAGAGGCAGTTGACGAAGACATCAGAAATGGTTGTCGAAATGATGATCAAGGTGGAAAAGGCGCCCTTTCCAAGGAAAAGTGCCCTCCTTTTTGAACATCTAGATGCTGTCAGATGTCAGAAGGCCTCCCAAGACAATTTTCTCAGTGTGGGTCAATCTCGACAACATAACTGCAAGCAAGAGCATTTGACAAGTCAATCACCAGATAATCAAGATCAAATTGGAGCATCTTTCAGGATGAAAATCACTGTGCAAGAAAGCAAAAGCGCCCTTTTCAATGAAGGGCACCCTTGAATTAAGGGACCTTTAACTGACTTCTGTGAATTCAAACTTCAGTCATCTTCTGAGGAGCAGAGCTGGTTACCTGATGAGATATCAAACAAGATCATCCGATTCTCTAATCAATGGAGATTCCGAATCAAAGCACAGGAGGTCAAAATGAAGAGATTGAAAGAACAGACATCAAAAATGACTAAGGCAAGGAAGAAAGCGCCCTTTCTTGAGAAAGACGCCCTTCTTTTTAGGGCCACAAACTCAGCTTTCTGACCTAATGCCTCCCAGGCACATCTCTTCAACTTGGATCTAGCTACTCAGTGAATCTGTCACCAACCTCTCAGCATCGTGTTGGCGTTTAAATTCGCACCTCTGGAATGCGTATTTGAGACGGACAACTATGCACAGTAAAACTGCTCTTCAAATTTGGAGGGGAAGCTCCCTCTTGCTGATGGGGTAAAAGAAAGTAAATTAAATCTAATTCGCCTATCTTTTTGTTTCAGCTAGAGCACAAGGTTTATAAAACACAAACGCCGCAGCTGAGATTTTCTGATTTAAGAATTCCAACTACGACTAACTTAAGCTAAAGACGTTTCTAATATCTCAAGTAATACGCAGAGCAAGAGAATTAGAAATGAACAAGGTTGATTCTCTGACAAAGGCTGAAGGGAACTCTTTCTCAACATACATCTACACATTTCAATGCAAGCTGAAATTAAGATCACAAAAGCATAACACATATAACGGAAATCTGAGACATTATACCAAGGCAAAGGAGGCTCATGATTTTATTTCTCAAACTTTTGGAACAAAATCTACTAAACACATGCCTGGAACAAGAGCTTGCAGCTAAAGAGGCTTGCAAAACTTGTTCTTACACAATAGGAACAACAATTACAATAACTACTTGTTGGCTAAAAGAGACTCAACAATTCGCTATCATAAAACAATTGAACAACACTTGAATAACAAATAGAAGGCATAATAGGCTCAGCGTTTTGTTATCACTAGTATGGCTTAACACAAAGTGAATTGAAACTGAATAACAACTTGCTGCATTACAGGTTCGCAATTTGCTATCACAATAACCTTTAGAGAAAATAATGAGCAAGACTCCTCTTATTTATAGGCAAGTAGAGGAGTAGGGAACCCTAAAATCTCCTTGCTTTCACAATCTAGGGCTTGCTCAACAAGCAAGCTTTATTTCTAAATCTAGAAAGAAGATAACATCTAACACCTAAGAAAGCAGAAAAAGCAGGGACTGCCAACTATTATAATTTATCTTCTTTCTCTTCTTCGAAGAATGGATAAGAATTGCTCCAAGAATAGAAAGAAAGCGGAAAGAAAGCTTCTAGATGAAAGTTTGCTTTAAATCTCAATGACATATGCTAAAAAGCAGGAAATTGTGTCTCGGTTCGGTGCATCTATCCCATCAATAGCAAAGTTGCGTTTTTCCAAGATATCTTCTCCATTTGCAATTGATCTCAAGAAATCTTCGACCTCATTGGCCGCTTTTTCAAATCTTGCTGACATTATGGCAAGGTGATTCATTCTGCCACCAACTATATTGCTGCTATCATAGCTGCGAACAACACTCTGAAATTGTGTTTGCACTTCATCAAGCCCAATGTAGGAACCATCTTCAAGATTGTACTGAGAAGGAATCTCTGTGACAAACTCATTGATGAAAAGAGGAGCTTCGATCACCCTTTGTCTGTAGGCAATAAACTCCTCGGATATCCTCTTGTAGGTTTTAACCTTGAAGGCATGACGCTCTCTCCAAGCAAGGATTTGCCTCTTGTGTTCTTTTGAAGCCGCTGAACCATAAGCTATATCTAAATTTGCAATGATGATCTCATGCCTTGGTTTTACTTCAGCCACTGAATGTTCAAACCCTTGGATACCTTGACGTAGCTCATGAGCATTTTCTCTCAACTGAAACATCCGTGCCAAGATCTCCTTTCCTCTGACAATGAAACTCTTGATCCACTCTTGAGTTTCCTTCCCACAAATAACCAACTGTCTCAACTGATGATGATCAACTGGTGTCTCTAAAACCTGGGGCAGCAGTTGGGTCGCTTGTAATGAGCCACGGACGAGGTTAGAAATATAAAGCCTGAGTTGCTGTATTTCAGCCTTGAGGGATGCTTTGTCTTCCCCATCCTTGAGCATTCTTTCTTGAAGGCTTTCAGACACAACTCTGAATAGACTGACATCTGCATGTCTGGTGTTTTTACCAAGGTTAGCCTTAGCCTTAACCGTTACGAAGTCCTCCATATCCACTTCATCTCTGTTCTTATGTTCAGGAGGTAAGGTAGTTTCCATGATCACCTCACCATCAGGATTCCTTTCATAATGAACTTGCTTCTTCGCTTTCTTCTTAGGAGGTTCCTGATAGATGTTATCAAGGTCATCAAAATTCACCTGATATGAAGGTCTTCTTCTTACGCTTCCCAAGGAGCTCTCAAGCCAAGACACGGTAGCGTCTTTACTAACTTCCTTACGAGGTACAATTGCAATTTCTTCATCATCTTCAATATCTAGGTCAATATGGATTGGTGAAGACCCTGTTAGTGGTATAGAATCATGTGCTAAGGGCGTTTCTTCTGTCTCCTGAGGTATAGGCTCTTCTGGAGGAGCTTCTGCTTCAACCGTTGATGGCTCCTGTATGACTATACCTGAGAAGTCTAGCCTCCTTCTTACATTTTTGGTTGACCTGCTGCCCTTCACACCATCTTGAGACTGACTTACGCCTTTCCCTTTTGATTGTGCTCTAGAAGAGGAGGGAAGTGATGACTGTACCCTTGGCGGCTTTGCTGCTGGTATGGACTTCTTCCTTTTGAGAACTAGGAAGACCTTGCTATGTTCGAGGACTTGCCTCGTCCTTTCTTCAACTGAGAGGAATTCCTTATTAGCCCAATTGACTTGAGGAAGGGGCTGATCTTCAATTCTCTTCTGGGCATACATTGGGAGTAACACATCCTCATCATCATTTGACAATCCTTTGATATCCTTTGATAGGCAGTCTTTCATCTGGTGAAGAGTGAGCCTACTGTAACTGTGCCTCCGCACTTGGAACTCATCTGTACAATTGGCCCAAAAATCTTCGAGGGCGGATATGTGAGCTTAGTTTCTCTCAAGTCGAGTAGCGTAAACGCCATGAGGATCATATGATTGTCTCTCGCTGTAAGGCTTGAGACCAAGTTTGTCTAACTCATCACCCATGGTTTTAGGCTTTTAGCATTTGCTACTGTCCTGCATGTATAGATTCCCAATCCCAGTGGAAAATTGAGGGCGGGTTTCTTTCTATTCCTCAAGAACGCGTGGACATCATGTGCCTGCCTTAAGAATTCCATGAAGACAACTTCGTCTGATGGGTACCTTGGTAGCATGAGTGGAGCACCGAAATAGCCATAGACTCTGAGATAGGTGAAAGTAGGAAATTGTATGAACCAATCTGCCCACTCTGCCATCGCTGCCCTAGTGACTGAAGAAATACGAACATGCAATTCATTGTCTAGGTCCCGCACTGTGTACATCAGAAAAGCCTCATTCACCCTCTTGTAGTGATGCAGTGACTTCGTGAATTCCAATTGAGGGTAATAGTTGTAGATATGTTGTACGCTCAACGATCCCTCGGTGTTCAACCCTTTGAATTGACCTTGGTAGGCCACTAGGTAGACTAGGTAAGAAACCATATGAAACTCATGAATTTGGAAATACTCTGTTATCTGCTGATCAAGGTGGCCCAATCATAGAACTCAGTTTTCTTCATGATGTGAGGAATCACATAGAACATTCATGGTTGAAACTTGGTAGCATCGTTTGATCCAGTCACCCTGTTGAGCAAGGTGATTATGATAGCAATCTCATCTTTGAACTCGCCTCGCTCGATGTTCTTAGGCAAAGTCTTATGCTTTTCCTTCATCCACCTTTGAGCAATCTTCTTATTGTACTTGTCCTTGTGCATTTCCCACATCCTCTCACATTCGCCCTTTGAGATAGTGACATTTTCAGGCCAAGAAGGAATGGAGAAACATTTCTCAATCATATCAAGTTTCAAGCTGCATATCAATTTGCCATCAATTGATTGTATCTCCCTTGTAGCCGGGTTGTAATGCTTGATGCAAGCGATTACGAACTCGAGACTCTGAACTGATATAGGAATAGACGCTGCTGCTAGGAGTCCAGAGTGTCCCAAGTTTCTGATTGAAGTGTTGCCTGCGCTCTCCAAAGCGTGTAGATCAAACACCAGCTTGATGTGATGCAAGTCCGTCTCAGCTGTTTTGATGAAATCATGGTAGAGAGCCGATTTGGTCTTGAAATCATTGGGAGTGTATTCCATTTTGAAAACCTTGAAGAATGACTGTAAACTCGACTATGTTCAGACAAGTTTTGAACAACTTACTATTTTTAGAATGCTGATTTTTCTTCCTCCAACGGACAAATTTTTGATTTTTTTTTTGAGATATGGGTTTTGCTCAGAATTTCGTTGCAAAGCAACCCAGATCGTCCGTTTTTGAAAATTTTGAATTTAGACTGAAAAAGCAGCAAACCCTAATTTCTTCAATTTTCACGAAAAAAGCTGGCACCTAGGTTTTGTTCAGAATACAATTAGAAATGGACCCAGTTGATTAGATTTGAAAAATACTGAGGGCTGATCGAAAAAGCAGCAAACCCTAATATTTGAAATTTGCTTGAAAAAAGCTGTGATATGGGTTTTCTTCAGAAGACTGATTTGAGAAGACCCAGATGATCAAAATTCGAATATACTGAGGATTTCACTGACATGCAAATAAAAAGCAGCTGCTGCAACTTGATGAATTTCTTGAAAAATTTCTTCAGAAGAATGAGATGACAAGACCCAAATGGCTGAAAATTGAAAATCTTGGCCTTCAAAAATTTGTTCTTCTGGATGAAAAAAGCATGAAAAAGCAAGGCCTTATGTTGCTGGTCTGAAAAATTTGATGAAGAATCAACAAACTTGAGTTCTTGAATCATGAAATATAACTTCAAATTTGCAGCTCCACTCTTCTCCTTTGAATGCCACCTGCAAAAATAATGAAAATTACATGAAAGAAAGGTGCTAAATAGATTTAGGGTTTGAAATAGGTTTGCTTTCTTTTGCTTTTATCTTCAAAACCCTAAAATCAATTGGTTCGATGAACTTGGACATTCTCTTCCTCTTGCCATTTTGAATCTTTTGAAAATTTTGAAAATTTCACTAAGGCATTGTAAGTTGGGTGCCCTTCTTGGCTAGGGGCGCCAACTTTCTCCAGAGTTAGTCGTTTTTTTGGAAATTTTCAACTTTTCACAATTTTGACCCCCTCCTTTGACCTCGATCTCTAGCTTCCAGATTGATCCGACAAGCGAGCTGGATGATTCATCACGTAGCCTAACTGATTTTGGGAAGATTGTTCTGGAGGCGTCTCCGGCGAAAAACTTCGTTTCGACCTTCAAATTCATGGGAGCCTATTTCCTCCAGGGGCGCCCATTTTGTCTAGAGTTAGCCATTTTTATGTTCATGAAGTTCCTCCTTTCCCTCTGATCTTCTAGTGAAATCCTAATTCCGGGAGCTACGTTGATCTGACTGACTGACCGTCAGCTTCATTGAATAACGTGATCGAATCTAACAAGGTGATCTTAGAGGCCTTATTAGCAAATTCCATCATTTCTGACCTCAAAAGTTTGGGCGCCCTTCTTCACCAGGGGCGCCCATGTTAAGTAGACTTGGAATATTTTATGTTTCTTCATCAACTCCTCTTCTACAGATGATCCTATCGGATTTGGAGATCCAGGCATGAGATTGATTGATGGCTAGGCTTGTCTCGAAGTTGAGAAGATTCCAAGAGGGGTCTTCTGGGAGTAACTCTGTTAGAAAGTTAAATCTAAGGCACCAAAAGCTTGGGCGCCCCTGGCAAGCTGGGGCCCCCAACTTCACCAGAGTTAGCCATTTTTTGCTCAATTTTCATCTTCAAATTTAAACCTTCATCTGTGCCTTCCACTTGATCCGGATTTGACGGAGACTGACGAGTCGGATGTTTTAACGAAGATATCCGCTACGAAGTTGATTGAATTTTGAAGAGATTGAGCACTTTAGCAAACCCTAATTGCTGGATTAGGCCCCTCAAAAAGCTGGGCGCCCCTGGGCACCTGGGGCGCCCAAAGTTCCCAGACTTAGAAACTTTTCAGACATTTTCATAATTTTCATTCTGTATTCTGTTTGAAAACTCTCCGTTCGGCCTCGAATTCTGGGCGATTGGATGATCTGATGACTGCACTGCCAGATTCACTGTGAAGCTAGGAATATTCTGAACAACTTTGACTAGGAGCTCAAACCCTAATTTTATCATTTAATGCCCTAAAAGGATGGGCGCCTATTCTCTCCTGGGGCACCCATGACAAGCAAACTTAGTCAAAATTTCATTGTTTTCACCTTCTTATTCGTTCTTCGTGCTTGCTCACCAACTCACCTTCTGCTCAATGCTTGAGTGTTGAATCTGACGCCTGGCAGCCAACTGACCTCCATTGATAACCTTAGAGCTCCTGATATGCTTCTGAAAAAGCAGAATAGACCCACTAGGACAAAACTGATCCTTTTGAGATTCTGACTGCACCAGCCTGATATGGAAGTATTTTGAGCCAATCAAAATCAGTTCGAACCCTAATGGACCAACTTTCTATTTTTAGAAAGTTTTGCCAATATCCGTTTCGAAAGAAACCCAGAAAAAGTTACTATATTTAGGAAATTTCTAAAAATGGCAGTTTTCCTAAAAAGTAGGGATGAAAAACTGAGATCTAGGTTTTGTAGATTAGGTCGCTCTGAGCGGACCTAGATTGTCAGATTTTGAAAATTTTACGTTTTTACCCCTCATGCAAGACACGCACACCCAAATTTTGACCTTTTTGACAAATTTAACAAGACTTTTACTCATTTCTTCAAAATGTCTAAGTATAGCAAAATTTTTAATTTTGGGGTACAACACATCGTCTGGTCAATCTAGAGCAAAGATCAAATGGAGGTCATTCAATAGAGAAAAAATGATAAAAAACACTCAAAGCTCAAAAGGGACGCCTAAAGAGGTCAAAGGCAAGTTTGTTGACTTAAAGTTAGATATTTTGAGGCAAACTTGGCTAACTCACTCCACAATCAGTGGAAATCACCTTTTTGAACTTCAGATCAAGCCAAATCAGCTTTAGATCATGAGTTAGGCTCCCAAACTTGAGGGTTTCAGGCTTGAGTCTATATAAAGAAGATCTAGGTGTCCATTATTTCCTTGCAGGTTGATGATCAAGAACAACAATAAGCTCTCAAGGATGCCATTTTTGGATCTGACCAAGGTTTTTGACTGTTCTTTGATGTTTCCTGAAAATCAGAGGCAGAAGAAGATTTCTACTCAGAGGCTGGATTCAGAGACAGATTTTCTCAGGGAGTCAGATTAAAAACTTGTAATCCATCTTCTGTCTACTTTCTCTTTTCTTCTCTTAGGTATTCTTGCATGTCACACAAGTCAGCAGGCTACCACAAATTTGATCAACTGGGCAGACTCAGGGTAATTTTCCAGTAAAACCCATCTTGTCAGATTTTCAAGAATCAACAAACTTGCTGCCCCTATTTTTGGGGTTTTTTCCGAAAAAGTTTCAAAATCAAAATTCTGAGGAACTGGGTTTGTTCAGCATTGAAGCACGGACAAAACCCATGTGCCAGATTTTTTCCGGAAAAAATACTTCTCGGCAGGGCGCTATTTTCAGGGGTTTTCGAAAATTGTCAAAATAGGGTCAAGTGTGCAGTCAATCTTTAAGTTATTCAGGATGCAGTACTCTCAGATACAATACAAGACCAAGACGGCCTTGTACCATGATTACCTGAAAACGACTGACACGAACTTGCATCAAGTAAGCCCAGTGGTTGATCTAGAAGACTTGGAGGGCATAAATCAAATCACGTTGCAGAACATAGAAGAGTCTGGGTTGCTTCAAGCTGCGTCCATCCCCATCACATTACAGAGTGTAGAACTTGTAATTGCTTGTATTAAGCATTACAATCCTACCACGAGAGAAATTAGATTAGTTGATGGGAGGATAATCTGCAGTCTAAAGCCCAAGGATATAGAAAAGTGTTTTGATATTCCACCATGTCCTACTAGCAAGGTCATATCAGTGACAAAATGCGAGAAGACATTCGAGGTAGCCAAGAGCAAGTACCGAGGAATAATGACAAAAAAATGGCTGAAAGTGAAAAAGGCTAACTTGCCTAAGTTGCTTGGACAAGGAGAATGCAAAGTGAGTATGTAGTGTTAATCACTCTACTCAACATAATCACTGGACAGGAGGATGGCAATCAATTCCGGTTGTGGATGTATTATGTCATTGCAAAAATCATCAGCAAGAGGGAACATTACAACTGGGCCACTCTGATAAGTGATACGCTCCATCAACAGATTACCAGGTTTCTAGAAGCTCATAGGTTTCACATGTGTTCTTACCTGGTATACCTGATCGCCTTCCAAGGTGAGTTCAGGATATTAAACAATGTGGGAACCTTAGGTGTGCAGAAGGTTCATGAGCACTTTACACGTCTTGAGTTTACTCAAGTAGAGCGACACTTCAAAAGAAGAAGTGATCACTTCGTCATGCACACCGTACGAGATCTAGACCATGAGATGCACGTACGTATTTCACAAACAGCCAGAGAGGCAATGGCGGATTGGGCGGATTGGTTTGTCCAATTCCCTACATTCTCCTACATACGCGTGTATGGCTACATTGGTCACCCCATCATGATGCCACGATACCCTTCAGATAGGGTAGTCTTCATGGAATTCCTAAGGCAGTTATCCGAAGTTCACATTCACTTTCGCTTAAAGAAGAAGACAGCTGTGAACTTTCCCATTGAGATGGGATTCTATAGATGCAGGTTGGCGGCAGATGCCAAATTGATGAGCCAGGAAATAGTGAGGCATAATCTCAAATACCTCATTGAGAGGAGGTCATATGATCCCCGAGGTCTCTATGCAGCACATCTTGAGCAACACTCATCACATGAATCTTCTATGAAAGATTATTGGGTCAATTGTGACGATGAGTATGAAGTGCGAAGAATGAACTATAGCAGGTTTAGACTCTTGCAAATTGTTGACTTTATGTCAAAAGACATTGAGGGCTTATCTGACGATGAAGGGGAAGTCATTCTCCCCTCATTCTTCGTAGATTCAGTTGAATCACAACCACTCCCAAAAGTGGATTGGTACGCAAAGGATAACCCATCTATAGAGGAGAGGACGAGTAGAGTGGTCAGAAATAGTCAACTCTATCTCGACAACAAGAAGACAAGGAAAGTGGTACCTCCCAGAACAGAGCCGCCACAGGTTTAGTCTACACCACCTTCCACGTCAAGAAAGAATCCGAGGCAGAAGCAGTGGTGCAATCCTCCCCAAGGGATGAGGATGTCGAAGCATTCAAGGCCAAGAACACAGGGGACACATGTGGAGGCAGCCACACGCATTCTCGAAATAGTCATGGGTATTGCTGCCTCAGAGCCAGTAATAGAAATAGTTGTTGAAGAAGTAGCAGTTGCCCCAGAGCCAGCAGCAGAAACGGTGCCTGTAATAGAAACAAAACAACCTACATCACCAACATCACCACCATCACAGCAGTCGCAAGTCCCCATCGACTTGGACTCGCCACCGAGAGACGTCACTCCAACACAGTCTCACACATCGGGCATTCAAAGGCCCCATATTCCTCTTTCTAGCAAAGCTAGCCGAGATTCTATTTGGCTTGAGGGTTTCCCAGGCAGGAAGAGGGAAAGACCCTCCTATGAACTTAACTTCATTGAATTCGACCATCTCCCACAAGACATGCCAGTGAAGAAGTTGAAGAAGCAAGTTCACGTGGAAAGGAATGCAGGTTGTGAGCTCATCATAGAGACTGCTGCCCCACCAGAAGATAAAAGCATACATGAGGTACACGTGGAAGACTTCACATTGTCTAAACTTAACCTCAGAAAGACCACAGGACAGGTGGAGGTAGACCTTCTCGGAATCGCTTCGATGAGCGCACAAGAAAGGATGGCCAAGGATGGAAAAGACAAAGCAGCCTTGAAGGCTGAGAATCAACAATTGAGGTTGTACATCTCCAGCTTGATGCATGGCACCCCGAACGTCTTGGCCTTACCACTAGAATTGTTGGATCTTCCCGCAGAGCAGAATCATCAACAGTTGATAACATATGAAAAACACTTGAGAGATCAAGTGGAGGAGTTTGTTCTCAAAGGGCAATGTATACTGGCAAATCTATACCAGTTACGGGATAGAGCACATGGACTTCGTGCAGAGATTCAACAATCAGAGCAAAGAATTGCAGAAAAGAGGCCAGAAAACGAGACCACAATTGCAGACTTGCAATTGGCATATCAATCAGTCTACTTGGAGGAAAACAAGCAACATCTCTTTGCTTGGAAAGAACAGTTGGCGTACAAGGTGAAAGCCTATGACGCCCATTCAGTAGAATTGATTGACTATTGACGGGTGGTCGCCAATATTATCAACTTCGCAAGAACGTTGGTAATATCCTTTCCTCGCATAGAATATTAGCACGAGGGAGGAGAATTCATTGAGATGGTTACTGTACAAAATCAGTTCAGAGATGTCATCCGCAACACCTTCCTTGATGATCCAGACGGTTGCAAGTTGGCCAAGGTGGCAACATTGTCAACCAAGTTCGATGAGGCAGCTGCATAGTGTATAGACTTCCAGCATCAACTTACGACAGGCCAAGTAATGCTCAAGTGCCACGTAATCATTTTGCAGAGCATTAACTCCCTCGAAGCTGAAGAAGTCAACAAATGGATAGAAACACTATTGACTAATGGTGAGTTGTAGAGGCACCAAGAAGGACGTCCTACCCTCCAAATGGCATTTATGATACTTGAATTTGACTTGATGCCTCATTCCAAGTCAACTCAAGAGGACATTAAATGTAATTGGAGTTAACTCATGCCCCTTTCCAAGTTAACTCCATATCCCACAAATCATGCATTGTTAGATCCCACTGATTAAGGATGTCTAATTGACTTCCATAATTTGTGGATCTTAGATCTCCACTAAACGTGAATGTCTATTTTGGAGGTATACTTTACATTAAAGTTCACCTTTAGTTTACTTTCAGTCAACTGAAGTAGTTTCTAGTTGACTCTTTGTTTAGTTTCAGTTAACTGAAGTAGATTTCCAGTTAACTGTTTGTTCCCCCTTTTTAGGAATAAATCTTGCTAATTGATTGGCAAGAACTCATTGTTAACTCAAGGATATTTTGGGGTTGCCCACTCCTTTGAGTTCTATAAATAAGAGCCTTGGGCTCATTGTTTGTTTAACCTTTACTTGCTATGCAAAATTGTTGCGCCATTGTTGCCAACAGCTTTGAAAGCAAATATTTCTTCACTCTTGGATGAGAGTTCATTGGTTGACCTTAATTGTGCATGATTTCGTGCCTTTGCTGTCCCAATCTTTGTAATTTGTTCAGAAAAGTTGAAGAAAAGAAATCAAAAGGCACATGCAATTTGATCTAAGGATTTGAGTTCTTCTATAACGTCTTTGTGTTTAAATAGCTTGTTGTTTCATTTCCCTCCTTGGATAGGGGTTCCTCCTCCTTGGATATCTGTTATTAATGGTTGTCATTTGTTGTTGTCTAATGGATTGTCCTTCAACCTATACTTCGGATAGGGGTTCCTCCTCCTTAGCAAATTTGTCGACCAAGACATTGTAATTTGTTGTTTCTTGTGAGTCGTTTCCTAGCCCATACCTCGGATAGGGGTTCCTCCTCCTTGACAGGTCTCAGATCCAACTTACTGTGAAGAGCGTTTGCTTGTATAAAACCTTATTTCAACGTATATCCGAGAGTTCAGAGCCTCGGCCATATTCGAAGAAGACGGTGGATTCAAGTGATCCAACCAATCCATTTCTGCTCCTACGCCCTCATGCTCTGTTTACCTTGAGGATATAGGATAGATTAAGAGCTAGAATAGTCGTAGTTAAGATCTACGCAAACCAGAGAAAAAGCTTAGCTACGACACATTGTGTTTGTGCACCCTTGTGTCCTACCGTTGAGTATAAAAAGATAGGAACCTTAGTGTACTCTACCCTCTCTTACGCATTACATCAACATAGAGGGACTTCTCCTCTTTAAATAACGAAGAAGTGTTGCAAAACATTTGTAATAGTTGAACGTTTACAATCAACACTTCAGAGGTGCTAATTTAAACGCCAACAATCTTTATTAGGGAGGCTTAATTGAACTAATCTTCTTTTCTTGGTTAGGGTTTTTTCCAACCAGGAAGTGGAGGAAGGAGTTTGTTGTGACCTTTTCACACATCACCCCATTCAAAATGGGGACCCCCTTATTTTTGCTTCATTCGGGTCTTTTGGCTTGGGTTTTTGGGTCTGTCTCTCTGTGTCTGTTTTGTTCGTTTGGTGATGTACTTACCATTTGACCTAGATTTGAATTTTGGCCAAGTCTGGAGTGTTTTCTAATGAATTAGGGTTTACAATCTTCAGACAACTTTGAGGTCAAATTGAGTTGGCTAATCGATTTCTGAGCTTAGCACTGCTGTTAGGATGCTTCAAGCAGGGTCCCACTGAATTTTCACTGAATTCTGACAATTTTCTATTTTTAGTAAGTGCTAATTTGGGGTTTGTTTTCTTGAGATTTTCAAAGTTCGACAACTGCACTGCACTTAGAACACTGCAAGCTACCTACTTGCAAAATTTGAGCTGAAACAGACAACTTGCTATTTTTAGCAGTCCTGCCTTCAAAGGCCACTTTTAGGGTTTGCATGTTGGACTTTCAGATGCACGTCAGAAGATTCTTTGTGGGTTTTTCGAGACCTTCGCAATGGTATAGCATGCAAAACGAGATGATTACTTTTAATGATTTGGCCTTCAGAGGCTATTTTTAGGGTTTGCATGCAAGATTTCTCAGCACATGTCAGCATTATCTTTCTGGGTTTTCTGAGAGCTTCGCAACGAGGTAACATGCAAGCGGAGTTGGTCACTTTTCAGAAGCTTGCTATTTTGAGCCAGTGCTCGCATGTTGATGATTTTTTTGGGTTTTTCAAGATCTCTCGGGTATTGTGACAGGGAGACTCATTTGACAGCTAATTGGTCACTTTTTCAACCACTTCCTATTTTTAGCAGGTTCACTTCGGTAGCTGCCCAACACTTAAGAATCATGAACCTGATGACATGCAACAAAAACGAAGTTAAACGGAGCTCATCTGAAGCACATGCAAGAGGAATTAGGGTTTCTAGCTTCGGGACCCAAAATGAGGGGTCAAATGCCAAAATTTCCAAAAACCAAGGTATCCCATCGTGATCAACATCTTTCAAGGAGTCCACTGGTAAAATTTCAAGGCAATCGGAGCACTTACTATTTATAGTAAGGCATTCCAAAAACAGGCTATAAATAGTAAATCGGCATCAGGCACCAGTGCGAACGGGCAAGTCTACTGATGAAGGTCACAGCATTCAAATTTCAAGTGAAACGGAGTTGTGGAAGTCTCGAAATCAGGCAGTTGCTATAAATAGTAAACCACCTCCAGAAACATGCCAAAAATAGCAGGTCAGCGCGAGACATCGATATGAGTAGGTCAAGCAAGTGATGGAGACCCCATGGCGTGAATTTCAAGTCAAACAGAATTGCAGAGGTTCGAGAATCAAGCACTTACTATTTTTAGCAGGCCTGTGCAGAGGAATTAGGGTTTCCTAAAATCAAGGGCGAAACACGACATTCACACAGAAGCAATATCCAGCCACGATCGACGTCCTTCAGGCATTCAGCACGCAAAATTTGAACTCATTCTAAGCAATTACTATTTTTAGCAAGTTGCTAAAAATAGCAGGTATAGGCAAGCATCAGATGCCAGCAGTTCATCACATCACGAGGTTCGAGATAAAGCAAAATCAAGCCTTCTGGAGCCGGAAATCAGTTCAAAACACAAAATTTGAGAAACTTTCTAAAAATAGAAAGCTAGGGCAAGCCAGGGGCGACATGAAATATACCGAGCCAATTTTTTTTTATTTTTTGAATGCGATTACAAACAACCATGCACCCGTTAGGGTTAGCAAATAACTAAACAAAACAGAATTCAACTCTAACCAAGGATGTACACCAGGATCCCGAGATGGGCAAGGTGTTAGCATATGGTCAGAGGATCTCAATGCAATGCACAACTGAAATAACCGTAACCAAGAATGTGCCCGATGACGGCGTGCATATGGTCAGAGGAACCCTATCAATTACAATGCATAAAGTAACTCAACACCAAGTATGTGCTACTCAATCCAAGATGGAAATGAGGCGACCATATGGCGGAGGTATAGAGGAATTCAAATGCAACTTCAGAATGTAAAGTAGGCGGCAAGCCAGCCTCTTCCACTTATCCAGTGGGTATTACAAACTAACAAGTATAAAGTAAGTAGGCGGCAAGCCAGCCTCTTCCACTTATCCAGTGGGAAATACAGTAAATGAAAGAGCAGAATATAGAATGCTGACAGTACTACTGTTCAGCTTACAATATGAGAGTTTAGTCTGCGAAAGCACAAGATGAGGAAGTTCACAATGCTGCTACAATGTTTTAATATTGCTCTTAACACTCTCAATGACTCCCATTCCAAACCTAACTCAAATGGTGGACTTTATGCACGCTGTCATGACTGAACCAGGACTGAAAATACCAAACCAGCAACACAGAAACTCAATGGAAAGCTCACTACTCACTCAATTCTAACCCAAATGACATGGAAACTAATGCAAAATACCTTTCTAATGATGGTGCCCAAGATGACAACAAGAAACTGACCCCAAATGCTGATATTTATTTTTGGCACGAATCCCAATGAGAGCACAAAAGGTACGGCTGCAAGGAGGGGCGATTTTGGTTTATAAAATTGGAGACTTCATCATAAATTCCCAAACTTCTCTGAGAGGGGCGCCCTTGCCTAGCAAATGCATGGGTAAACTACCCAGAACCAAAAGAAAATCACACAAGGACTTATGAGATAAAAACCAAATCTGCAACACAAACCAGCAACTCCATATTTTTTGATTATTTTGCAAATATAAGGATTACAATGTAGAAACAACAGCTATAAAGCAAACTCACTACAAAATCACTCAAAAGCAAGCAAACCTCTCCACTAGGTGCTATCTCACAAGAACGAAGTTGAGCCAAGCTAGGAGGCATTCATTCCTCGAAGCAGTCCAACACCATTTCGGCAGCATAACATTACTCAAGATATCAGATAATCCAAATGAAGACCCAAGACCTCCTTTTATAACTTTGTGAAGACTCTCCAGAAGCTTCTAGAAACCCTAACTTTTTCAAATTTGAAATAACTTCAATTCCCTCCAAGATGGCGTCCCTTTTTCTTCAAGGTAATTTTGACTTTAATTTAAAATAAACTCCTCCAAGATGGGCGTCCATTTCAAGCATGTGTTTTTGAACTTTAGAAAGTAAAGAAATATCTTCATGAGGCGCCACCCCTCAAAGTCCCCCTTTTAAGAACAACTTAAAGTTGCTTCACTAGGCCAAGGGGTCACAATTAAAATATAACTTTTAAAATATAACATTTTAAAATCAACTGGATAAATCTCACCAAAAATGCTTCCCAAGGTCAAGATTGATCAAACCAACTGGACTGACTGAAGATGAGAGCCAACCGTGCTGAAGCCAACAGGACCACTGCCAGAAATAGAATTTACTAAAAAAAGTAAATTCATGAAGGTGCTCGGAATGCCAAGAAAATCACATCACTGCGAAGCTCACGAAAAACCCAGAAGGAATCCGCAGTTCAATCACCAAATCCGCGAGCAATAGAAACCTTCAACCATGAAACCCTAATTTCACCCTCGAGAAGCCTACGGGTCTCCAGAATAGGCCAACGGTCAACAGAAAAAGTCATGCTCGAGAAGGGGACATTACACAACATGAATAAACCACTTCAAATTAGGCGAAAGCCATGAAATTCACTAAGTTTGAGAAAATTTGAAGTCTAGCATGTGAAATGTGCCTTCGCTACCTGGAGATGATGAAAAAGTTTCTAACTCTTCAAAACTCGAAGTTCACCCTTCCAAATGCACCTTGGCTTGTGAAGAGGGTGACTAAAAGTTTAAGTGCTGACAAATTTGAGGTAGCTACCCCTAAATGCGCCCAAGTGCCAAGAGGTTGAGTTGGAATTTTTATAAGGCAACAAAAGTGGAAGTAGGCCATAGTAAATGCGCCCATCACAGGTGAAAGGTCTTGAAGATATTTCTAAGTGTTTCAAAATGAAAGTACCACCTTTGAAATGCGCCCAGACTTCAAGGAAGGTGTTTGAAGTTTTTCTAAGTGTTTCAAAATGAAAGTACCACCTTTGAAATGCGCCCAGACTTCAAGGAAGGTGTTTGAAGTTTTTCTAAGTGTTGAAATGGAAGAAGGCCCCTCCATATGCGCCCAAGTTTGATAGGTCATGGAGAAATTTATCTAAGGCATGAAAAATGGAAGTAGCATACATCAAATGCACCCAAAGGAGAAGTGGGACACAAAATGTTGGTAAGGCTATCAAAATGGAAGCTTGACCCCTTGTTTGCGCCTTGAACAAAGAGGATGCCTTGAGAAACGCCTAAGGCAATGAAACTTGGAGCTACACCTATGATATGCGCCCTTGAAGAGGAAAGAGGAAGCCTTGAGAAAATTTTCTAAGGCATTTAAAATTAGAAGTTGACCCCCTCATTTGCGCCTTGACTGGGAGAATGACTTGGAAATATTCTAAAGCGTGGGGATTTGAAGAGGGCACCCCTATATGCGCCCAACCTTGGAGGAAGAGTTAGAGATTTTTTCTAAGTTATTAAAACTTGAAGCGCACTATGTCATATGCGCCCTTGCTAGTTGGAAGTAAGATTAAAAATCTCTAAGTGTTGCAAACTTGAAGGATGGTCCCTCATATGCGCCTTGAACTTAGAAGAGGATACTTGAGAATATTCTAAGGCGTCTAAAGTTGAAGCTAACCCCTCCATATGCACCTTGATTAGAAGAAGAAGTTCAAAATATTCTAAGTGTTTTAAATTTAAAGCTTGCCATATCATATGCGCCCAACTAAGAGAGAAGGTTTTGAAAAATATTCTAAGGCGATCAAATTGAAAGCTCCAAGGTTAGAATGTGCCCTTGCAAGAAAATGTCTAAGTGTTGTAAATTGAAAGCTCTGGGGCCCATGTGTGCCTAACTCAAAAGTTGAAGTTGGAGATGTTCTAAGGCGTGTAAATTAAAACTGAAAGCTATTACTCTCATATGCGCCTAAAAATGTAACGACCTATTCCTTGCGTAAATTAAAATTTTCCAATTCTCACTTTATACATGTAAAGGTAACAAGTAACAAAGACAATACAATAAATTTTTTCCTTTCTTTATTGATAAATACGTACAAGTTACAATATGTTTCCACATGAATTTCATTTTCATTGCAAATATAAATTAGAGTTCAAAAGTAATACAGTTACATACATAGCTCGTAAGCTTTTGCACAAATAGAAGTAAGAAGGTCCAGGGGTCCGTCCTTTCAAATCTTCGTACATCGGCCGCTTGCTGTGGAGGAGAAACATCACTCGGGCGCTTTTCCGCCAACCACGGACTTATAATGCGGTCCCCCACACACCTATCGTTAGATAGATGGCCCTCCCTTCGAATAAGAGATTGGTAGGGTATCCTTTAACGATTACCAACTGAGCATAGTGCTGTGTCCTACACAACTAGAACCTTGCTATTTCACAATCTCGAACTAGTACTTGGATCACAATGAACTGACAGTGTAGTCTCAACTAACTCACGTCTATGTGGTAGTCATACGTTTCACTACTTTGGCCAAAGTATTCTCATTCAGTACTTCGAATGAAGGTCATCTATCATAAACACTACTCAGGGCCGATTTGACTTGAGGCTTCCTTACTCTATGCATAGGTTTTTCCCTTCAATGGGTGAATCCGTCACCCCAAACATCCTACAACCATACTATCCTACTAGGGATGAATAGCATAACATGTAAACTATAAAATCCTTCTCCTATACCGGAAACCAAAATTCCTTGGAGTTACACAAGCTTCATCGAGTTAACCTATTAACTAAAGCTGTGGATTGTTTATATTTTCATGATGCATTGAAACCCATCCTAGTACTTAGTATCTATTTCAACCATATTCTCCTCATATGGAGATAATACAAAATATGCAAATTTCATTTTAAATGCATTTTAAACTTCCTCACAAATTCCTTCACATAAATTCACTTCTAATGCACAATTTAAGTAAATATTTCATAATAGCTCATTTCTTCTACAATCTAAATTGCATTCAAGAAACGACCTTCAACCTTAACAGTTTATTGCCTATTTACAACTAGTATGTGCATTAAAAGAAAACTCATTTTGTCCCTTTTCTTGTGAATGAAGTTAAACTAATTACTACTTGATAATGCACAAACAACATACACAAATTCTACAACATTTAGGTATTCAAAATAGATTGAATAACTTCAGAATAACTCATGCCTGTTTCAGCGTCCTTTAAGAATGACGTCAAGGCACTTTCAGCACTTCAGAATGCATCTGGCAAAACTTCCTCAAGCTGTTGTCTTCTCTTGCAGATTTCCTTTTCAACGCCTCTCTTTTCTCACTCAGAAATTGATACACATAGCTTCTAGAAATTAAGATTGCTCTCAGGAAATTGTAAAGTTCTCAATATTTAGAATTAAGGTTTACTCACAACATTAAGGCTGCTCTCAGAAAATGCGAAGACTCTCAGAAATGTGGAATGCTCAGAAAATATGAACTCTTAGAAACAAATTCAAATTCCAATGAAGCATAGACATGCTCACTTGCAAAGAGATGGATTTCAAAATCCAAATTCGTGTGTTGAAGAATGATCAAGGTAGCCTTTATATAGTGCCTCAACCCCAACATACCTCCTCTTCCCATGGCGTTCAAACTGCCAAGACTGCGAGTTGGAAAGTTTCCTAAGAGAAATGTGGTGAAAATCAGAGGCAAGTTGTCCTCTTTTGCTGACAACAAACCAAGAATAAATCAACTCTCATATGGCGAATTTGATAAGTCGACAGCTCAAGGCGTCTTTAGATTTTTAAGGTATTTTGAGATAAATGATTTGAAAAATTCGTTTCAAATGATAGGTCGAGCCTGCAACAACCCACGTCGCCATTTTTGATGCCTAAAGAACAGCAACAATGCCTCTCCTCAGACCTGGTCTAAGTCGTGCACTTCAGGCGCGAGCTTCTCTAGGCACAACTTCATTTCTCACGCCTTTTTCATTTTCACGGGAATGACTCTTAAAAACGTATTTTTCTCTTTCCAAATGTTCTCAACAATTATTTCGATTTCTCTTTGATTTAAATATTTCAACTAAAAGGATCGATTTGAGTTTTACATTTTCTCTATAGTCAAGTTTCAAAACTAAGGGTTCAATTACTCTTTAATTTAATCAATTATTCCATAGTTTCTAATAAAGTTTTCAATAAAGATTTTAACTATGCAAAGTAAAAATCTTTTTCCCAATTTCACTAGGTAATACTCAATTTCCCAAATTACTTATGGTAATAACATTAAATTCAATTTTTCTTATATATTTAATATATATATATATATTTATATATTTCTATTATAGATTTATTTACTCCGATATATATGTATATATATATATAGTTAAATATTACTATTTAAATATATTTAAATATATACATATATGTATTTAAGTAAAACTATAATATAATATATACTTATATATATTATTAAATATATAAACATTTAAATATTTAAATATTTACACTTATATGTATTAATTGTTAAATATGTATATTGCGGGCCAGTCGGCATACTTTCAATATTCATACTTACGTATTTGTGTAAATATGAATATATATAAATTCCAATAAAATATTATTATTAACATCGTTATTCACTGGCAATAGGTATCGTGGGTATGTATATATATGTATATCACTGTATGCAGTGTACACGTAAATGTATGTATACCATGTCGACATGTACTTATGGGCATATCCATCTGCCGAGCATACGTATGTATTGACATGTATATACATATGGATTCGTGTACATTATATACATGTATACACATACTCACTCGACCTATTAACATATATCCATTCACGTTTTCCACATTAAGGTCAAAGCACAGTAAGTCAAACAAATGAGTAATCATCACTTTCAAAGCATAAAGAAGTAAACATAACTCCTAAAGCCTAAGGATGACTTATCTAGACCAACATAACTGACTTGGTTTCTTAGAGCCTATACTGATGTGTGTGTATGCTCAATTGGTAATCGTTATTGTTTACCCGACCAAGCTCCTCCCCTAATGATGTCTCTCCTCTGTCTGGAGGAACAGTCTTCATACCTGCACACCATGACATGACATCGGCAGTCATATGCTCATAACAAGGTAAAAATATCTCACAAGTTAGAATAACATTATTCCATAATTGTATGCAACATTTTAATCAAGAATTAAATCAATAGAAGTAACAATCAAATGAAACCATCATTTAAACAGAACACCATTATTGATAACAAGAACATCATTGTTTTATTCATCATATTGATTCATCTGTTACAATCAATTTGCCCTATGAAATAATAGCTATAGAATTCAGGGTGTAACAAAAAAGCTAAAGGTGGCTGAAAAGTTTCTAAGGCGTGTGAATTTAAAGTAAGATACCCTATATGCACCTTAGGAAGCTGGGGGTTGATGGAAATAAAGCTAAGCGTTGAAAATTGAAAACTACAAGGGGTCAAATGTGCCTAGCTAGAAGGTGAGAGTTGGAAAATGTTCTAAGTATTGAAACTTGAAGTATGACCCCTTGTGTGCGCCCAAGAGGATTTTGATAGGGGAAAGTTTGTTAAGGTGTGTAAACTCAAAGTGTGAAGGCTCAAATACGCCCTTGAGGATGGAGGTAGTTGGAAATTTTTCTAAGGCGTTTAAATTAGAAGTTCAAGAGAAGTCATTTGCGCCTAGATTTATGGAAAATGTTAAGTGTTCAAAAATGAAAATTTGCCCCCTTGATTGCGCCTAGACTGGGGAATAAAATGGAAAACATTCTAAGTGTGGGGAATCAAATGATAAATAAGCCTAAGTTTGAGTTTGGCTTGGGAAATAAAAAGGCGTTGGAAATAAAACAAAATTTGCTCTAGACAAATAAAACGCCCCATGTTGGAGGAATTAAATAAACTTCAATTAAATTATTTTCCAAAGTTAAAAAAATCAAACATCCCCCTTCGGTTAGACACATGAAATTTTTTAAGTTGGGGATATTTATCAAGGGGAAAATTTATTTTGAAGAGTGTTCTGAGGGAAAATAATTTTTCCTAGTGATTTTAAAATACTGGAGCTCACGATCGAAGTATGAATTTTTCTAAGGCGCTGGCGAAGGAAATGAATAAAATTGTCTCAAGTGAAATAAAAGGCGTTGAGATTAAATTTTAAAATAATAAATACGTCATTGTTCAAAAATAAATTTTTATGCTGGAGTAATTTTAATAAATTTCTCAAATTACTTCAGTCAACTGAAAGTAACTTGTAGTTGAGGAGGGAAATTTTAAATTCAAACGAGGAAAGAATCTCCCAGAATAGCAAATTTATATGACGGCTCTATGACGGTTGAGAATATTCTCTCCCAAGTTAGAAAATTTCTAAGTGGTGGGGAAATGAATTAATGGCAACTGCTAAACTGGGCACCTGCTTTCAGTTATAAAAACTCTGAAGTTATTCATTTTTCTTCACAGAGTTGCAGAGTTGAAATTGTGCTGAGGCTGAAAGTGATTGCTGAGTGAGTGAGAAATTTCTGAGTTGAATTATTTTTCTAAGTTGCTGAAATTGAGAGTGCTGAAGTTGGAGTGAATGAGTGTTGAGAAGAAGAAGAAATTCTGAAGTAAAGGTGCTGAGCTTTATTTTTCAAAGTGTTGAAGGTGTTATTGTTGAGAGTTGCTGAAGCTCGAAGTTTTAATTTTGGTGTTATAATTCTCGAGGTTTGGAGTTGAAGTTTTAATGCTGAAGTTTTTTATTTTTGAAGCCAACTCCACTTGCTAGCCATCTCGCAGTATTTTTATTTTTATTTTAAAAAGTTAGAATTATAATGCTTGGTATTTTATTTTGCAGATGGCTGAAAGTCGAAGAGATGCTGCCGGAACAAGCAAGGCTGCAGCCAAAGCTGGGAATGCTGAAGCTGGCAAGGAGAATGCCTCCAGGCAGGCCATTATTAAACAGCTGAAGAAGTCTTTTATCCTTGAATCAAAGTTTGTGTCGAAGCTGGGAGGTTTGACTGATACCAACTTGAGATCATTCAACCTTGAAGCCTTCAAGAGAAGAATATATGGGCAAGGTGGTTATCCTCCATCGGTGACTTCGCACAATATTGTGAAGAGCGGATTGTATGTAGCTGCCGGTTTTCCACCAGCGGTTCGATGTTCTAAATTGATAATGGAATGTGCAAACTACTATAGTTCAGACCACCGGACAATTGTTTCTCCAGATGGCATGTTGCTGGTCAACTTCACACCTGAGGCCATTGGAGAAGCGTTTGGGATTCCAGCAATGGACAAAATGTTGTACAAGTCCAAGGAGAGGGCTAACAAAATGTATGCTTCGTCCTTTGATAAGTGTGCTAAGAGGATCAATACAGCATGGATGAGGAAGCCAAAGTCTCCTGGCGTCAAGTTGCCAAAGCAGATTATTTCGGAGGGGTTGAAGCAAGAATACTATGATTTGATCACGATGCTCAGCGGGGTGAATGGCAGCCCATAGGCGTATGCTTTCGAGCCTTGGATGTTCTTCTACATCAACGTGGTGCTGGAGTGAAAAGAATATGTGGATTGGGCGCAGATGATCAGCGACAACATTGATGAACAATTAAGAAACCCGAGGAGAACAAAGACGTTCTACATGAGCTCGTATGTCATTTATATGCTATCTCGAATGACGAAATATAAGGGGCTGGCATACTAGGAGCCGATTGGTTGTGGTCCTGGTCAATTCAAAATTCATGAAGCCTGCAGGCAGTTACATTTGACGAGTACCTCCCACTTCAAAAGAGTGAACGATGCCTTCACTATGCATATCACAAGGACTCTTCAACGAAGAACGCAACAAAGGATATCCAAGGAAGCACAAGAGCTGATTGAAGAGTACGGGTTTTGGTTTATCCAATTCCCGAAGTTCACTTATATAAGGCTGCAGGGGTTCCATTCATATACCTACCGACTGCCAAGATACCCCACAGATAAAATGGTGATGCTTGAAGTGTCTAGGCAACTCATGGCCTATGACAAAATCATAAGGAAGAGAAAGAAAGGAGGATTGCACTTTCCTATTGTTATGGGAAATTCGCTTGAGGAGTGCCCTTCTTTGCAGGCAGCCAAGGAAGCGGAGGATGAATTGCAATTTTATTACCTCACTCTCCACACCAGCCGACAGGACTTTGATCCTCAAAGGAAGATTGGAATTGTACAAGGCGAAGAATATAGGCACAAGGCTCATTTAGAAGATTTTTGGGCAAATGCAGGGGATGAAGCTGAAATCAGAAGGAGGATGTTCTCCAGATTGCCTCTGAATTGATCAAAGAGTGTGAGGTGGTCTAGGTTCCGGATCAAGTTGATGAAGATGCCAGACTTACTCACCCGGATTATGAATCAATAAAGGACACACCAATCCCACCACCTGATTGGGCAGAGCCGGAAATCACAGACTTAGACACTTTGTCTATGCCTGTCTTGACTTTCACAAGGAGCTGGGTAGATGGGCATGTTCACAGGCTAAAGAGAAGATCAATTGCCCTCACATACAATCTCATGGGCGATCGAAGGCCAGCAATGTCAGTGAAGAAGAGGAAGCAAATCACCCAAGCTGCAGAGCCACAACAGGAGGAAGAACCAATTTAGCTTGAGCCTCAAAGGACAGAGGAGGCATCGCCTACACAGTTGTTGGCTCAATCCTCCAGCATACAGGAAGTTTCAATGTTTGCAAATCAGAGGGTTGGAGAGAATAAAGAGCAAGAAATTGGAGAAGTCAACCAACCTTTGTCTAGAGAGCCTGATAGTCAGAGTGCCAATGATCCTGAGAGTGCCAACTAGCCAGATGAAGGAGGGGAAACAGAAACAGACATTCGCTTGGATCATGCACTTGAGGCAACCGTTGAGGATGAAGACATTACGGAGCCTGAAGTTCGGGGTCTTGAAGAGGATGATCATCACATGGAAATGGATGAGCCTCAACCGAATGTTGCTGAAGAGGAAGTTCATGGAGTGGAAGGAACAGAGGAGCAACCGCTTATTATCTATAACGCTTAGCAGAATGTCCCAAATTGGCTCACAAGCGCAATAAGGAGAGATCAGAAGGACGACACTGACCCAGCAATTGAGATGGAAGAGCTCCTTAACAGAATAGGTGGGTCACCTAAAAGGAAGAGAGCCAGGAAGTACTCCCGGATGGAAACAAATGAGGCCGGTTCTCGTACTTTCCATGTCGTAGTTCCAAGGGAAGAGTGTGATCTAGGTGATGTAATGCCTTAGAATTACACGGTCACTACAATTGAATTGGGGCATCCTACTGGAACACAAGTTATCGAGGCTGAAAACTCTTTCCAGGAGCTAAAAAATAGGCTACTTCGAAAAGGAGAGAAATACAAGAGGCTGAAAAGAGAACATAAGGCATTGGTTGGGTATGTGCAGCATTTAGCGCGTCCATGTGCTCAGGAGAACCCAACGATGGAACTTCCAGCTGAGCTTCCACGAGAGTCAATCAGCGGGCTCGAAGAGATGAAGAAGGCTATTCAAGAGGGAGACAAGTGGGTTGACAGTGTTCGTACTGAAGCTGAGAAATTCATTGTAGATCTTGTCTCCTCTTTTCAGCATGCTTCCAGTATCCTCTCTCGTTTGGAGAACATTGAGCAGGCTTGGAATGATACTCACATATTTCAAGATAAGACTATTCCATGCTTGGCCACTCTGATGCGCATGCCAATGCAGACTTTGGTTGAGGAAGGGGTGATTCAAGCAGGGGATAGATATGATTTCCCTAGCTGGTATTTTGCTGCATTCACTGGCCGAGGTTTCTTTGACATGGCAAAGACGGAGTCAGCCAAGATCAGGAAGGCTATGGGAAATATTCATGAAGGCATCCTCAATACACTGGAGGCGTTATTCACCAAGAGGCTAACTCCCAAGGAGGTGGAAGTAAATGGATTGAAGAGAAGATTGCAGCCATTCTTCTCAGATTTGAGGGTATTTGCTCAGATAGACTTTAAAAATATCTCCACGTTCTTAACCATTATGCAGAGCACACAGGAATCCATTGAGACTTGGAGAAAATCTTGCGTCCGGCAGGAACAAACGATTTCTATCCTTGAGTATCAGCTCAATCTCACTCCGGCGATCTCTGAGCAAGAAGTTGATGCAGTGCTGGTTTGATTTGTTGCTTACACGGTCAGAGAGAAGAACAATGGGAATGGGGTCCTAGACAAGAATCTTCTGGAAGGATAGTGGGCATTAATTGCCCATAGTGGTCAAAGGAGGAATCTGCCTATTTTGTGCTCATTAATTACTCCACTCCTCCACCTTCTGGTAGTTTTTAGGGCAGAATCTAGTCTAGGGCTGAAGTGGATCGATCTGAGCCGCCATTGTAATTTGATTTGGACCATCCATTGAGATTGACCAGCTATATAAAGGGGTCTCCCCTCATTTGTACATTATTAGATCAGACTAGAGAGTAGACATTCTGATAGAACTTAGAGAGACAGTTTAGAGTTAGCATAGTTTCATTGCATGGCATTATTTGAAGGAGAAGGAAAGTTCTGCCTTTGAGAATTTTGTAAGGAATTGTTACGAAGACTATCATAATAAAAGAGTTTCATTGATTGGTGAATTTGTCTTTTGTTATGAGCAGTTAGTGAGGTTTCTTCGCCCTTCGACTTCAAGTAGGACATAAGTTAGAATAATTTTCATTTTCATGCAAGTAGTTAATTGTGGGTGGTTGCGTTTGATTTAAGTGAGCTTCGTTAATCCATACCACTAACAAGCTTACTGATGGTAAGTTTGTCCTGCGTGGTCAACTGGAATTCTTTTCAGACTTAACTTTGATCGTGATTTGCGTGTGTGTATGCAGTGTCTTGATGGTATTTGCATTGCTGAGTCGTGATCTGAACACCTTCCGTTGCTCCTTTGAAGATTGCACCAACCTTGTTGAAGCTGTCCAACGTGAGGCAAGACAAAGTTCAGTTGAAGTCCACTAAAGTCAAGCTCAACGCCTATTGCATTTAGACTAGGACATAAATTTTCTAATCTCTGCAGCCATTCAATTCAGTATACTTTTGGTTAGTTTTAGGAAAAGTCATACCTCATCACCAAATCATTTGCAACGCATGCAAATTCCCTTCATATCATTAACTTGCTGTTAGCTGCCAAGAACCTTTTGAACAATTGTGTAAGTCCCCTCATGTAAACAGCATATCACAACGAACCTATTGAGGGTGTGCCATAGCATTTTGGAACCTTGGAGTTGAACGTGCGATCTTTCTTGCAATCTTAGCGCACGAAATTCTTTGATCAAGAGAGAATGGAGTAGTCTTCGGATTACTTTGTTCTGCTGATTGGTGCGGTCATAAAAATCACATCAATAGAGTTGAGGGTGACCCAATGGGTAGGAGAAGCAAATTGCAAAGATCTCCTAAGAGGAGTATCAAAAATTTTTATTTCTGGGGATCAAGGAGGAGTTGGGCTAGTGTGAGTGTGAGGGCTTAGAGGTACATTTGGTGGAGATGAATTTGGAAGAGAACGAGGAGAAGAAGAATCACTCGCTTGAGATGGAGAGGAAGGTATATTAATAGTGTCGTCTTATTCAAACTCTTCCATCACGGGGTCCAACCTCTTCTTTGCCTTTTCCTTCCAAACTTTTTTCTTAGATGTCTTTGCACAAGTCTTTTCTGGGATTCTCCTCTCTGGAGGATCTTTATCACCATCTCCTTCCCCACTGGGAGCTGTCTGTTGAGCAAAAGACATCTATCGAGTAGAAGGGGATTGCCTTTGACTACTTTTGGCATGCTTTGGGGTCTTCTTAGACTGTTGAGGTGTGACATTAGATTCTTCTGCAGTCTTCATCACCCAATCATTAGTTCTTTTAAGAACTACTGCAATCTTTGCTTTGATGGTTTCAACCTCCTTTATGCTCCAGTCAATTGACAAGATAGGCTGTGTTTGTTTTCAATCAGTGAAGATGGGATCCACTAGATCAGATTCATCATCTTTGATACCATGAATATCCCAGTTCAATTTGAAGGTCACAATTTGTCTTAATGATAATCTCATCTAGCTCCTTTTTCTAACTTCATATTCATCAATTCAATCTGTCCAATAGTCTTCTAAGGTTGGAAGATGGTAAAAACTCGGTCCCAATTGCAAATTGTTTTTAATGAAATCTTTACTATCAAAAGGAAAACTTCTTTCATAAAAATGCATGGCATATTTTACCAAATGCTTTTCAATATTATGAGCATCTGACATGGACTTACATGAATAGTGTCCAAGGCCAATATGGAAAGAAATACCTGCCTTTTTTCTCTCATGGCATCTCATATTCACCTCTGTCACCTGTCTGCATATCTCGATAAGGACAAATTTATCTTTTACGTAGTTAAGTAGTTTATAAGGCAGCCCATCAAATCCCCCAACTTTGATATAGGTGAATCTCTGGAATTGTATGAAATGGCTGCCATAGGCATTGACCAATTGAATAGCCTCTGGAGACATCCTTAAACCCATGTCACCTTGAATTTCCTTGACCACCATCATGGTGAGTGCATCATTCACTCTTCTAAAACTCTTATAGCTCATTTCTAGTTGCAATTGAGTGTAATAGTCATAGATTTGGGTTGTCTCATCAAAAACATCTACAAGGCGCAATCCAAGCCATGGTCTTGTACATGCAATTGCATAAAATAGATAGGAAGACACATAAAATGATTTATTGAGTCGAAATTGGACTATGCTGGAATGGAATTGATCACTGATAAGATCAGCCCAATCAAGATATTGTCTACCATGAATAATTACAGTGATAAAGAAGTACATCCATTCCTCGAAGTCATGAGCATTCTTATTACCTCTTAAATTCTTAATTGATGCAGGAGGACTATAATGTCTGAGATTTCCTCCATGAAATGAGACCTATGCAATCTTTTAGGTAATTGAGATTTCCCCTTTTTAGGTGTTGAGAACCACTGCCAAGCAATTTTATTTCTACATTGGTTCTTTTTCTCTTCATAACCATACATTCTATTTACATTAAAGAGGCAGAAATATAAAATATGTATTGGCTGTTTAAACACACATTGCAGAGATAATTCTAATTATTTTCTTGACCTCATACAACTTGCTATGGTATCATATATCTGCAGACAGTATTCAATCACCCAGCCAAGAGTCTTCCATTCTCAATGCCACAAACAATCTGAATATCCTCATGTCACTTGCTGGAACTGTTATATCAGCAGATTGGCATCTAAAAACACCAACAGACAACTCTGAAAACTGTGGTTCGCAGCCCCAATGAGATAATTTCTGCACTAGACCTTCAAATGTCAGAAGAAAAGAGAGGCGGCTTCAAAGAAGTCCATGACTGACATAAATATACACTTCCAGCTCAATAGAAGGTTGGCGGCCAGAAATGAAAACCAAAATCGCTCCAAACTTACATACACTTTAACACCCAGCTCTACAGATGCAAATATCAAATCCTAGCGCCAACAATGAAGCCTTTAAATTGCCCAATCATTCACTCCTCTCCATCACTCAGCCAAATATATTATCCAGCTATGGTGTCCATCCTTCTTCTTATGCAAGCAATAAGAAATAATGATCTTCTACAATAATTTGTCTTGTTTGCAAGACTTTACAAATTATTTGATCTTCCTCCAATTATTCTCCTGCATGAAACTTGTATGATTCCACCTGCAATTGGCTAGGGTAGATGTCTAACGACTGAAACCAATTCCCTTAGTGTTTCGTCCTATGGTTTGCTCAAGCTAGAAGCTCAAACTCCACAACAGAGAAAAATAAACAAGCATGAGCAAATGAGCTCTCAATTCCTCTTTTTATATTTTCCCATGGAACTTTACTGAAGGGTACTTTTTAATATCCTGCTTGAAATATTTTATTAAAAAGCACCTTTATAAAGTTACTTTTAATATTTGCCCTTTTTAATTCACTTAAGTCACTTTATAGAATTAATTAAAGTAAAGTCATCCATAAAATTTGCTTTATTGAACGATTTTATTTAATTAAATAATTTATTCCTTGATATTGCCCAAAATTAGTCTATGGGAATAAAATAGGCTAAATGGGTCATCTCTAGCAGTAGAAGGGGACATTACAAGTTTGGCTATGTAGGAAATTGCCTTGGTTAGTCCCCTAGGTAATATTTCAACATTCAACTATAGCCTTGGAAATTTGTGGGTGTGTGAAAGCACTAGTGTGGTGAGAGAGTGGTGTGTACAGATTTGAACCTAAATGAATAAAACCTTAAGAGGAAAATCTAGCTATAGTGTTGTGTGTAAGTGTTAGAGGATTTAGTAGTGATGCAAGAACATCAAGGGTGTAAGAGCAATCTTGCATTAGCCAAAAATATTTTCTTTAAATTTTTTGTTTTGCAAGTATATGTATGTATTCCTAGGTGTTTGCAATCGTGTGTGTTATGTTCACGGTACCGTATCTCATCACATTTATGTTTGTTGGTACAAAGCTTCATGTCTGTAAGAGTAGGCACAATCAACAGTCAGTAAGCTATGTGACAATTAATTTTGAATATCTTTGGTTGTGGTTTGGAACATAAGCTCTATCAAGTAGCCAAAATGTTCCATCCAACTTTCATGTGATTTTGATATTGCATTTATTTATTTTATCTCAAGGAGCCTAACTAGACCAATATTGAGCTAATCATGGTATGATGGTATTTGTTTTGGGATTGCTGCAGTTATTTGAAACTTGTGCCAATCCTAATGCTACCTACTTCATTATGGGTTCTAAGAGGGGTCATATATGGAACCACATTGAATATTAAGACTCCTAGCTTGAACAACATCATAAATGGTGATTCTTCACATTACCAACAAACCTATGTGCTACATAAGGAAATGTGCCCAATTCTAAGGCGAACCAATGATCAAGTCATTTATGGGGTCAAGACTATTGATCCTTATTACATTTTCTTGTGATGGTGTATCATTCTTCCATCCAATGCACATCATTCTTACATATATATAAAGATAACTTTGATTTCATTTGAGGACAACGAGCAACAAAGGAAGTCATCTAGGAGAGATTGGAGAACAAAAGTTAGATCAGGATAATGAGATCGTTGAGGCCTATTTTGGAACCAAACGACTAATGCCTAGCATGTATCAAGCTCATGAAGCTATTTTGTTCTAAATCAATACATTTCAATTCTTTGTCATTTCTATTATTTTGTTATTTGTAGTGGTGGAGTGTTTTAGTTAGTTGCTTGGTTAGATAGTCCTTAATTAGAACCTCCAACCTAGTTTGCGTTGGTATCAAAGTGAAGGTTGGAAGAGTGTAATGTCCCCATTTTTGGGTTCTCTTGCTTTGCAGTTGGTTCTAACCTTCTCATTGTGTGTCAGCCTTATCAAAGGGGTTATTTGATGTTACCAATGAGTTAAAATGATCTAGAGGACTCAAATGGCACTTTTCAAAATTATTTTTGGCTTTTGGTGTGTTCTCCAAGATTCTTGGAGAGAGCATCTATTTATAGTAAGTCACCCAGCCGGGTCCAATTGTGATTATTTATCATCAGTATCACTCTAGTGTAGCCAATTTTCAATTTTGATGCTTTTCGACAATTTTTGCAAATTAGATTGTATTAATGAGCTATAATTTAATTATTTTTACTAAGGTTGCTAATTTTATTAAAATAATTTAATTGGCACCTTAGTATAATAGCTTGTTGGAATGAGAATTGAAAGTTTTAAATGTTGGACATTGATAAAGTGATTTTTGGTGCTGGAAATGTTTAAATACTAATATAAATCACTTTTTGGAGTAATAAGGCGTATTTAATTTATAAAATGATTTTATATTTTTTCAAAAGGCTTTTGAAAATGTTATAAAAGGAGTTTTGTGAGCTCATTTGCATATTCAAAAGATTGCTAATTTCCCTTTTGGAGATTTCTTCCTGTGGCCAAATTTCTCATTTGAAGGGATGAAAACCTCAAAGGTTTCTTGATAGATGAAAACCCGAAAGGCAATGCGGTTCCAAACAGGGATCGATGGTGTGCTGAAGACTTTGCAAATGGGAATGAAAACTCTTGATTTAGATTTAGAGGCGGATCCAAGCAGGGTTCGTATTTATATTTAAAGAGTTGCATGTGGTTTCATTCATAAACTATGCATAGGTTTAATTGTTTGGAAAATTACAATATTGAGCGGAAGGGTTTATAATTACAATTTTGGTGAAGTCTTGCCAGGCAAGACAAAACTGTTGGAGTTTGGTTATGGCAAGACAAAACTGTCGGAGTTTGGTTATGAATGCCAGGAATTGAGAAGTTGTAGAGATGCATTTTCCCTAGTTGGACATAGAGTTTTCTAGATTACCATGTGAGCCAATAACTCATTAGAAGAAGATGCTATAGAAGATGGCTGGTCAACTATGAACCTAGATTAGGCGGGTGAGTTTCTTTGTCTTGGATGTAATAATGTCCCCATTTTTGGGTTCCCTTCTGTTGCAGTTGGCACTGACCTTCTAGGCATGTGTTAGCTTTATCTGAGGGGTTATTTGATGTTACCAATGAGCTCAGATGGTTTAGAGGACCCGTATGAGACTTTCTGAACTTATTTTTAGCTTCTGGTGTGTTCTCCAAGATTCTTGAAGAGTGCATCTATTTATAGAAGGTCACCTAGTTAGACTCGATTTTCAATATTCATCATCGGTGTCACTTGTGTGTAGTCAATTTTTGATTTCAAAGCTTTTTTACAGTTTTTCACAACTTGGGTGCATTGATGGCTTTATTTTAATTATATTACTAAGGTTACTCAATATTATTTAAATTATTTAAAAAGCACCTTAGTGTCATAGCTCATTGGAATTGGGATGGAAAGATTTAAATGTTGGGACATTGATAAAGTGGCTTTATGTGCTGATAATAAAATAATGAAATAAATCACTTTTCGGGGATATAAGGCTTATTTAATTAATAAAGTGATTTTATATCGAGTTTTCCGAAAAGTTCTCGGGAAATTTATAAAAGGAGATATGGTGAGCTCATTTGGATTATGCAGATTACTACATTTTCTTTGGTGAAGCCTTTGTGATGTGGAGATTGAATTCAGTTCATCTCAATACTTCCTAAGGACAAAAATCCTCTTGAAGAATATCATCCATGGTGGTGAAAGATCTTCCTTGGTCGATTGCTGATAGATTCATCTTGAGTCTATGCTAGTGCTTCATTGTTGTGATTTTTTGATTTGATTGGAAAGGCTTTATTTGCAGAATCTTTCGATAAATGATTTTGGAAGACAAGTCACAGGTATGATTGAAGATTGGAGAGAGTTGCCAGAAGACAATTTATCTTTTATTTTTAAAGGTTTACACGAATATTACAGGTGCCATGAATGGAAAAATGGATACAAAGTGAGGAGACTATTTGTGTGTGATATCATTTTATGAATATGGAGTTGTGACTAAGGCATTTGGGGTTGTGTGTGCTGGCTGCCATCTTTCCTGAGGGAGTCGTGGGTCTGTTTTGGAGTTATCTACAGTTGTGTGAGGGCGTGGGGAGTCTGAAATTTTATTGTTATTGCTAGCACAGTCTCAAACCAACTTCTAGGCAAGTTTGGAGGTGGCGTTGAGGATGGAAGACTCTTGGCTAGTTAACCTGGGCGATTGAATATTGACTGCAGATATATAAGTTCATTGCAAATTGTATGAGGTTAGGAAAAATTATTAAATTTATCTCTACAATCTATTCTTATTGCAGCCACTACATATTTTATATTTTTGCATCTTGGCTGCAAATGGAATGTAGGACAAGTGTTTGTTATAATGCCTTTCAAGTATCATGAATGTTTATTGTATATGAATGAACTGCAAAGAGCATGTTATATGATTCTATTACTTACCTAAACACTTCGAAAGCAAACACATTCAGAATCTTCAAATAGTGAACCCCATGTCAAGTGTTTGATGAAATGCCAGAGCAAAGAAATCACAAGTTTTAAGAAAAAATTAGACTTGGGTCATTACATTGGATGATTGCACATAGAGTTTCTAGCCGCCAAAGCTTAGTTAAGCTAGGTGTATTAACTCAGAGACAAGCTGTGGGAATTTAAGCTGATTTAGGAATGGCATCTAAACTGTTGCTGAAGTTAGTGTGCTGGGCACAAAGGTGATAAGTATTTGTCTTCATTAATTGCTGGGCATGACTATTGTACTTGGCTGGGCGTGGTAATTTCTGGGAGATATATGGTGCAAAAGCCCTCAAGTCCTTGTTACTGTCTTGCCACAGTAAGGCGTGACCTCTTTGAGGAATTCGTAGCAATAACAGAGGTATTGTAGGTGGTAATAACAATTATTTTGAAGTGCCTGAAATTATGATTCTGATTGCTATTTTCAGTGGATGAGCAGTGAGTTGGAAAGAGTTTAAATTTGTTGTAGGGGAAACCTTGTGAAGTCTGATTTTATCTCCATTGCTGGTGCTGCCTTGGACAGTTTCCTGGACCAGCATAGAGGGGAATGGCACTGCTGGAATCCTTTGTAAAGGCTTAGTGTAACAACTGCAATCATTGTAAGAGACCAGGTGTCTCTCAACCCGAACACGGTCTAAGAATACTGAGCTTTTGTTTGGTTTTCTGTATTTTAGGTTTTTTTGTTGGTTTTTGCCATAAAAGAGAAATTGCGATTTTGCTCTAAAAATACTATAAAATTTATAATAAATTCACTGACAATAAATTTGCATCAATAATACTCTCCAGATGAATGCACATACATTTATTGATCTCCAGAACTCATACAATGAATTAAATCAAACGTATAAGGAAAAAATAACATTTTATTTAAGGGGAACCTGATTGCTTGCAGCCGCCATCAATGAAGTAGTACAGGTACGGCTGAGAAGATGGAGCCAGTTAGAATCCCAAAATCCACGCCAGAACTCCAGGAAACCCTAGGCGCTCAAGATGAAAGAAGCAAAGGCTCACAAAACAAGATGTCTGGCTGAGAGGAGATAGTACGGCCTTGCTGCTGTATTTTTATGGCCTGTACCAGCAAAGAGGAATTCCGTACAGTCTTGAAATTCGTGCCAAATGCCAAACAAAACCCTGCCAGTACAAGATTCGCCTTCTGGAAAGAGAATCGATCCAACCTTGAATGAAATCCCACTGTGAAACTCTGTAATAACCTCTGAATGAAGTTATTCAACTGACAATCTTCAACTGGTATTGCACAGTCTCAGTATGCCTGATTCTGAAGAGGGAACGTTCTTTAAAATCTGATGATTTGCAGAAACCCTAGTTTCTCAAACCCCAATGCTCTCAGAGAGAAAAGATAACAAATTCGAATAATTAATCACATAAGTTTGATTTGCTCTTTGAAAGAATATATAACCTCTCTCAATAATTCGACCCTCTTCTCAAAAATCAATTAAATTACATTTAATAATATTAATTTGCCTCTCTTTGACTTAGACAATAATATTAACATAATGGCGTCCCCTTTAATGAATAAATAATTATTCATTATAATAATCATTCTCCTTTATTATAAAGTATTAAATACTTTATAATATGCCATTAATCATTAATATTTTAATATATCATTAAAGTGACTTTATAACATGAAGTCAAAATAATAATTATTTAATAATCATTAAATGCTCCATTATTCTCCATCTGCTCATCAAATTGACAAACTGGGTCGAAACTGAGCTGACCAGCTGAACCAGGTGCCCTGCCCAAAATAGCAGCTCTTGCCCGCCTAACTTACTATAAATTGTAAGTATCTAAAAAACCACTCTGAAAGAGTCTGCAAAGGCCCAAACCTGAATCAACTGCTGGAGTGATGTTCCCAACACTGGATAACTGCCTCAAGTGATCCTCTAAACACATCTGCCAGCCTACGAGGATCTGGATAATAGGCTAACCACTGACACGATGGTACTGTCTAGGAAGGGGACATTACAATCATCTATGCGTATTGCAGCATTTTAAAACAGGTAGGATAAGTAAATAACTATATTTCTTTACCTTTCTATTGAACATAAATTATACTTAGTGTTGCTTCCATATTCAATATTGAATGTGTGGAAAGTGTATGACATAATGAATGTACGAGTCATGATATTGTAATGTTCAGACCCATGTTACATTTTACAACAGTAGAAAAGATATTTTATAATTTCCCTTACATACAAACTGTATGACAAATTGTTTTCTTAGTAACATTGAGGAAAAAATGCAATTTTTTTTGGGGTGGTATCTTACAAAGAGTTAGTTGGTTGAAGAGTAAATCTTCTAACGAGTGTCGGATAGAAGGTTTGTAATGTCCACCCCAATTTTTTTCCAATACTTTACCTATTAACATTAGCCAAATAATAATGATAAGCAACTGAGTAAAGCAACCTTCCACTTTTTGATCACCCGGATCCTGATGAGGGCAAGGTGAGAGCATACGGTGGTAAGGTGAACATTGCATTAATTGAAAATCATCCACTTATTCAATGGGGTGAGTGAAAGCAAATTCCTTACATTTTCTGATCACCTAGATCTTGATGTGGGCAAGGTGAGAGCATACAGTGGTATGGCTTACAATATTGAGCTTCTAAGTAAAACCACTTATTCAGTGGGCTGAGTATGTAAATCCAAGTGCATGAAATGAAACCATCCGCTTATTTAGTGGGAATTACGACAAAGGAAGAAAGCACTTGGCGACAAGCTGACCAATCCAAGGAAGATCTTCTGTTTATTCATTGGGTATAAACATGAAAAGTAAAGATGCTCAATCACTTATTCGGCGAGAGCACCACTTATTCAGTGGGGTAAGTAGAAAATAAGTACAAGAGCTAATCACAAATGGTACTACCAAAGGTGTTACAAAGGAGCTCAATACAAAATGTTTTAGAATGTTATAAGCTACTGTTACACTATGAAAATGATGATAACTTGCTTCACAACTCCCCAAAATATTACCCCAACATGAATATAAGTAACCCCCCAACAAAATATAGCAATGATACCTCAATAGAAAGACCCCCAAAGAACTGTAGAAGGTCTGATATGCTGTTGCTACAGGTCTGACATAGAATTTTCAGGTCAACTCCCCAATTGACACAACTTCACCAAATTGCCATAGAAACTCTCCCCAATGCTTGCAAAGCCAATGTATATGCTAGGCACCAATATGTAGACAAGTTTGCAACCCCGAAGTGAATGGACAACAACAATAATCATCAAAATACCATCATGCCAAGCTGTACGGCCTAGCTAGAGGGGTGACCAACTAGGAAAAATCAGAATCTTCTTCTAAAAATCTGCAATTTGAGCACTGGGGCACCCAAGGCCTAGAAATCCATTAGTCCAACACCCACAAAAATATCTTCAATGCCCAAATTAGCATGAGCAAATAAGTGGTACAGCTGGGCAATGAAATGGTACGGACCAACAACAACAAATTCTGAATTATCACTCCAAAAATGCTCCTACTATGTTGCAAATCATCACACACACCAAAAAGCATATCTAGAAGACATCATACAAATCTAAAACTGATAATGAATGGAAAGCCATCACCAAATAAGCTCAACGGTAACCCTTGCAATGGAGCTACTCCAATGTCCAGCTAGGAGTGTCTTGCAATTCCGAAACTGAAGCCAACCTTGAGGGTTTCTGCCCTCAAAGCCCAAGGATTCTCACTGCAATTCTACAACACTTCATTATCATAAGATTGCATAATCCAAATGAGAGCAAGAGGGGGGGGTATAAATAAGAATTAGGGCTCCAAATTTCAAATAGCTTTTCCCTCCAAATAGGACGCCATCCTTGGGAAATGATATTTGATTTTAATTATTGCTCAAGTCCTTTTGGGCATCCAAGTTCAAGCCCCCTTTTAAAACAACTTTAAGTCATTCCTCCTAGGCGTGGGGGTCAAAAAGTGAACTTATAACTTAAGTTATATTTTTCCTTTTGAACTCCAAAGATGGTGGATCCACAAACTGCCAAAAATATCAGGACTCCAATAACTGAAATTGCCACTACTGCCAGAAATAGAAATCCTGCATTGAATTGCTGCTAGGACCACTACCAAAAATAACACATACTAAAAATAGAAAACTGCTAAAAATAGTGACTCCAAATGCCAAAGTAGCCCAAATTGAGATGCAGTTGTGACTTACTAAAAATAGTAAGTGCTAAAAGTAGACATTGCTAAAAATAGCAATTCTGCCCACCAAGGATCTAAAAAAATCTTAAAAAACCTAGAAAACACTTTGGCAAACCATTGCAGTTACCCCTTGAAAGTGCTGACAAGAATCCTCTAAGAATCTTGAAATCCCTTGAAATGCCTCAGAATAGCCTATGGGACTCTAGAAATAGGCTAATGGTCACTGGAAGCTTAGGACTGAGAAGGGGACATCACAAGGTTCTTGTTAGGTTGGTTGTAAATGGATCATTGAACTAGAGGTAGTTTACTCTCGATCTGAAGAGGCCTCTATCCAAGGTGTACTCTAAATTGCGGAAAGAATTGAGAAAATGTTTAATATAATGAGGAATATCTAGATTCAATTGGATGCGGTAGAAGAGGATAAAAGAAGACGTATTCTTAACCCTAGAACTGATGATAGTGATGATGGATCGGATAATGGACTAGTTGAAGATATCATGATGGATGAAGAAGACAAATATGAAATAAGGTTGAAGGTTATTTGCAAAATTGGTAAGAAAACTAGAGTTAATTTGCCTAATTATTCTATTAGTTTGAATCTTCTAGAGTTGCTTGATTGGATTACCAATTTTAAGAATATTTTGAGTATGATGAAATGATTGATCCCGATAGAGTGAAGTTTGCAAAGACAAAATGTCATGTCCCCTTCTCAGTGACATCTCTCGGAGCACAAGATTAGCCTATCTTACGACCCTCGTAGGCTGATAGACTGGATAGAGGGTCACGTGGGAGCTTGGCTCAGCTTCAGTTGGCATAGTTTGATCAATTGGCTTTCGTTTGGGCTCATTCGGAGACTTTTTGCAGAAGTTGCTATTTTTAGCAGTTCTTGGCAGTCGGTGTGGGACCCCTGCTATTTTTAGCAATATGGATTTGGCAGTGTTCAGAATCGCTTCAATGTTCGTCAGCTTCAGACGGATCAGTCATCGGATGAATAACGAGAGAGATATTAATATTTAATTGTATTAATTAAATATTAATTATTTGAAGATTATAATATAAAGTTATAATATTAAATTATAACTTAAGTGATTCTGTTTAAGGGGGTCGCCATCATCAGAGAGGGGGCCAATTTGGCAATTAAATTTATGATTTAATATTTGAGCTGAGACTATGGAAATAATAAAAGAATTAAAAGTTCGAATTTTAATATTCCCTATTATTAAGGAAATCGCACTTTTCAATGAATAAAGGGTTTTGCCTTGGGAAGTGTGCCATTATGTGATTATTGAGTTTGAAAATTGATCAACTTTGATCTAAGCAAGAAGCTTTAGGGTTTCAAGTTCGAATTCCTTGGGGAACGAGCCATCTCCATTGGAAGCAGTTCAGAGGGTGTGAAATAACACCTGATTTATTGCCAGTCAGAGATTTCTTCATCTAGGGGAGATCACAGAGCTTCAGAGATTAATTATCTTCAGAGTTTTTATCAGGGTTTCATCCAGAGGTCTTCTATTCATCAAGGCGCCTATTCTTTGATATTCTAGAGACATAAAAGGGAGCCGTACTGTTATTAAATGTGTTGCTGCTGTCAGCCGTACTTGTATAGCAGGGCCGTACCATCTCCTTGAGCCGTACTTCTTCTCTCCAGAGTAACGCCTTCTCTTTTGGCATTGGAACGCCATTTCATAAGGTGCAGACACCTGAGAGACCATTCGCCATCATCCAGCAGGAGTAAGCAATATTTTATTGGGAGGCGTGCCTAATCTTCCTCTTTTGGCGTCTCAACCAGCAAACCAGGTTTTCAATAAAAATTGTTATTTTATTATTGCATGCTATCAGATCTTTATTGTATTGATTCCAGTTGAACAATAAAAGATGCGCCTTCAGTAGAACTTGTATTTCCTATCTATATTGGCCGTTAAGCATTTTATTTGAATTTATCATATATTTTATGCAAAATCGCATTATTCTTTATTACATGCAAAAACCCCAAAACGTAAAAAAAATCAAAAACTTCAGAAAAAACAAACAAACAGTCAGATTTGAGAAACAGAGGAAACTAGGGTTTCTACAATGGTATCAGAGCTAAATCCTGCCATCCTGAGGGTTTAGCCATCATATGCAGCCAGAAGAGTTTGAACCATACAGGTATTATACACGCAGACGTGCCTTGATTGACAGGCAACGGAGTTTGAGCAGGCAGCCAGGAAACATGGCTGACAGGAATGACCGGGCTGACAGAACAGATATACCTAGGACAGAGATCCCACCTAATAACAGAGATCAGGACGATGCAGAGGTATTGCATGCACTCAGAGATCTTCGTGCAGGTCAACGGCGGTCTGATGATGTATTACAGCAAGTGGCAATTGCACTTCAGAGATTGGGTACTTCTAGGAGATCGTCACCACATCGTGACGATGAGAGGAGTGAGGCAGGGTCACGGAGAGCTCCTAGGACAGTGTCACGGACAGCAGATAGGCCTACTAGGCCTACGTTCACGAGACAGGAGCCCGATGAAGCTATACCAGGTGAGGAGCAGGATGATTTGTTCGCTGATACTCTTATGGCAGCGAACGAGGAATGGGAGTTGGTACCGCCTGCGGTCAGAGAGAGGATCACTTTTGACTGTTTTATTACACAGAGGAGAGAGCACCATAGAGGTCGACAGGATTGGAGACCTAGACAGCAGAACAATGACCTAAAACATGCAACAAACAGGCTTAACTTAGCAATGTTCGATGGTAGTGGCAAGGTGACAGCCCAGGCATGGATTAGCAAGTTAGATACATTCCTCACCTTACGTCCGATGGCTGAGAGAGATGCCATTCGATATGCGACACTGCATCTGGAGGGGGTAGCTTACGACTGGTGGCACCATGGGATGGTGACGTTACAGCATGACAGGATCACTTCATACCAGGAGTTCGTAGACAAATTGGTAGAGCGTTTTGACAGGAAGGATCCGGAATCCTACTTCAGAGACTTAGCCCAGTTGAGACAGAGTGGCAGTCTAGAGGCCTATATTGGTGACTTTCAGAGGCTTTCAGTCATGGTCCCGAACATATCAGAGAGACGTTTGGTAGTGCTCTTCATGGAGGGTTTGATAGAGCCACTGAGAGGCTGGATCAAAGCCTTTGATCCTCCTTCATTACAGGAGGCAATGAAGAAAGCACGAAGCATGGAGTTAGCAGCACCGTCTAGTAGATTTAACTCCAGAGGTAATGCTTCATTCAGGGATAATAAGGGCTTTAACAAAAACAGGGACAAATCTGATTTTAACAAAGAAAAATCAGACTTTAGGAACGATTCAAAAGGTAAATCAGCAGCTCCACCTTTGGATCGAGAGGCCCTTAATGACCTACGCAGGAAGAAGCTTTGCTTCTACTGCAAAGGACCCTATGACGCCAATCACGATTGTCCTCTAAGACCTAAGGGCAAGGCAAATCGAGTGATGTGGGCGTACTACGAGGACTTAGAATCAGAAAATTCCGAACAGCAGGAGAGTTCCGAGGATTCAGAGTCAGAGGCTCCAGAGCCTAGAGCTGAGACAGAGCCAGAGCTTCAGTTACAGGAGGCACGCTTATCTAGCATACAGCAGGAGGGCTCTTTCAGGATTCGTGGTGTGTTGGCAGGACAGAGGGTCATTACCCTACTTGATACAGGAGCCACACATAATTTCATAGATGCCAGATTCGTTGAGAAATGCGGACTCATTACTGAGGAGTTCGAGGGCATTAGAGTCAAGGTGGCCGATGGATACACTTTGAGGTGTGAACGCATGATAAAGGATCTCCCTTTACGCCTGAACAATTATGAGTTCAAGGCTGATTACTATGTGGTTAACATGGGAGACATTGATTTGGTCTTGGGAATGAAGTGGCTTCATTCATTGGAGGAAGTCACTCTTCGTCTCAAGGACATGGAGATCCGTTTTGATGTCGACGGGAAGACTCACATACTTAAAGCAATTCGGGACAGCGACCTCAAAACAATTTCTTTTCGTCGGATGGAGAGGCTCATGCGTCACGACATGGTAGAGTGGGCTGCCGAGTGTCATTTAGCACCTATACAGGAGGGACAGCAAAAGACAGAATATCATCCGGACATTCAGCAGTTGAGAGTCAAGCACGATAAGGTGTTCAGTGATATTCCGCCAGGTAGACCTCCAGACAGAGGCATAGAGCACATTATTGAGCTCGAGGAGGGCGCTAAGCCCGTGATGATAACTCCTTACAGGCATCCTAAGAGGTTAAAGGATGAGATAGAGAAGACAATAAAGGAGTTACTTGCTATGGGTCACATTCGACCTAGCAAATCACCGTTCGCTTCTTCGGTTGTCTTGGTAAAGAAGAAGGATGGAACATTACGCATGTGCATTGATTACAGGGTCCTGAATAAGAGGACAATTAAGAACAGGTACCCGATACCGAGGATTGACGAGCTTATTGATGAGCTCCATGGTGCCTGTTACTTTACCAAAATTGATTTACGGTCGGGTTATCATCAGATCAGAGTCCGTGAGCAGGACATAGAGAAGACAGCCTTCAGATGTCATTGTGGGCACTTTGAGTTCGTAGTGATGCCATTTGGGCTCACTAATGCGCCAGCTACCTTTCAGTCTACGATGAACAGGGTTTTTCATTCATTGCTGAGGAGGTTTGTGTTAGTCTTCTTCGATGATATTCTCATATACAGCAGGACATGGCAGGAGCACTTGGCTCATTTGGAGACCGTATTGAGTATTTTGGAGAGGGAGTCCTTGTACGCCAAGGAATCCAAGTGTGACTTGGGGATGACCGAATTGCTATATCTAGGTCATATTATCAGTGCAGATGGAGTGCGTATGGATCCTGAAAAGATCCGCGCCATTGTTGACTGGCCTACACCGGCAAACCTGACACAGTTGAGAGGGTTTCTCGGTTTGTGTGGATTCTACCGCAGATTCGTGAATGGTTATTCACGACATGCAGCCCCGATGACAGATTTACTGAAGAAGGGGGCTTTTGTTTGGACTTCTGAGGCACAGGAGTGTTTTATGAAGTTCAAGGAGTTGATGACCACATGCCCTGTTTTGGCACTACCTGACTTTACGAAGCCGTTCGAGCTTCAGTGTGATGCATCAGGTGAGGGCATTGGTGCGGTGCTTATGCAGGACAAGCACCCGATTGTGTATGAGAGCCGCAAGCTCAGAGGACCAGAGAGACTGTATAGCATATATGATAAGGAGATGCTCGCGATTATGCATGCCTTAGCAAAATTTCGACAATATCTTGTTGGCAGCAAATTTTGCATTAAAACTGATCATAACAGTTTGAGACACTTCTTGGGGCAGCGAGATCTCAATGATAGACAGCAGAAGTGGGTCAGTAAGTTGCAGGCTTATGACTTTGATATCTCATATATCAAAGGTACACAAAACGTAGTGGCTGATGCACTTTCACGTAGACTGTATTTGAGCACTATGGTTCATATCTCGGAGGATTGGAGGCATATGATAGTGGCAGAGTATGCCAAGGATAGTTGGGCCTCCAGCATTGTTGAGGGATCAGCAGTTGATATCAGGTATACGCTTGTAAATGACTTGATCATTTACAAGAACAGGATATTTTTGATCCCAGCTTCAGAAGTGAAGAACATAATTTTGCGAGCTTTTCATGACGTGCCTACTGCAGGGACATCCTGGATACTTCAAAACCTACAAGCAGATTCGGGAGAGATTCACCTGGAAAGGACTCAAGGCAGATGTTCTTCAATACGTGCGTGAGTGCCCTGTTTGTCAGCAGAACAAGCAGGAGAACACGTACCCGGCAGGTTTATTGCAGCCACTTCCGATTCCTGACAGGAAGTGGGAATGCCTGTCGATGGACTTTATTACAGGCTTGCCTAAAGCCCAGGGGCGAGATTGCATTTATGTAGTTGTGGATCGGCTTACGAAGTATGCCCACTTCTTTCCGATCACCACGACCTATACAGCTACACAGGTAGCAGAGGTATTCTTTCGCGAGGTATTCGGACTTCATGGGTTGCCTCAGAGCATTATTGGTAACCGAGAGAGATATAAATCCGGTTCTGAGTAACCACGGTAGGAAATTATTGAAACTTTGTGGGACCGAGAAATCCTCGAGCACTAGTTACCACGAGTAGGCGATGAAGCGGAGATTGTGAACAAAATTGGGTGGAAGATATCTCGACTACATTCGCGGGACGCGAAGGCATGGGTCAAATGGATACATTTGTGTACTATATAACTTCGACATTCCATATGACCATTAGGATGTCTCCTTTCATGCGTTATCTGCGGGTATGGCGCCGAGGTTTTTGGATTTACTCTTTGAAGCGTGATGAAGATGCCAAGTCACGAGGAGTTGGTTCGCGGAAGTCGGGATACTATATATGAGGCTCTCAAAGAAATATAATGAGCACAAATCATGAGAAAGCGATTATCTCGGATCGAAGGAAGAGGACATAGAGGCATTTGAGGTTGGTGACATGGTTTACCTTATCTTTGCAACCCTGATCGATCCACTCTTAGGAAGAGTAGATGGAAAGCAAAGCCATCTACGGTCCTTTTAGGATCCTGAGGAGAGTTGGCGAGGTGGCGTATGAGCTTGAGCTTCTAGCTGAGAGCAGGGTACACAATGTATTTCATGTATCACGCCTCAAGAAGGCGTTGGGACATCGTGTGGTACCGTCTGCAGTTCTACCTCCCTTAAATGATGAGGAAAGTTGATCTTAGTACACAGTCCATCACAGATGCGAGGAGAGCGATTCGTAGAGACTATCCCGGGGAATATCTGGTGAAATGGAGATTTACGGTGAGGATGCTACATGGGAGAGCCGAGGATGCGGCATCGGCATTGAGATTGAGACAAGCAATTTGAGGAGAAGCGGTATCATGTCCCTTCGGTGACATCTCGAACCACGGGGATTAGCCCACATCATCACGACCCTCATTGGTGATAAATGGATAAGTCGCGATAAGAACTTTCTTCGGCTTGATTGGCATAGTTTGATCAATTGGCTTTCGTTCGGGCTCATTCGGAGACTTTTTGCAGAAGTTGCTATTTTTAGCAGTTCTTGGCAGTCGGCGTGGGACCCCTGCTATATTTAGCAGTATGGATTTGGCAGTGTTCAGAATCACTTCAGTGTTCGTTAGCTTCAGACGGATCAGTCATCGGATGAATAACGAGAGAGATATTAATATTTAGTTGTATTAATTAAATATTAATTATTTGAAGATTATAATATAAAGTTATAATATTAAATTATAACTTAAGTGATTCTGTTTAAGGGGGTCGCCATCATCAGAGAGGGGGCCAATTTGGCAATTAAATTTATGATTTAATATTTGAGCTGAGACTATGGAAATAATAAAAGAATTAAAAGTTCGAATTTTAATATTCCCTATTATTAAGGAAATCGCACTTTTCAATGAATAAAGGGTTTTGCCTTGGGAAGTGTGCCATTATGTGATTATTGAGTTTGAAAATTGATCAACTTTGATCTGAGCAAGAAGCTTTAGGGTGTCAAGTTCAAATTCCTTGGGGAACGAGCCATCTCCATTGGAAGCAGTTCAGAGGGTGTGAAATAACACCTGATTTATTGCTAGTCAGAGATTTCTTCATCTAGGGGAGATCACAGAGCTTCAGAGATTAATTATCTTCAGAGTTTTTATCAGGGTTTCATCCAGAGGTCTTCTATTCATCAAGGCGCCTATTCTTTGATATTCTAGAGACATAAAAGGGAGCCGTACTGTTATTAAATGTGTTGCTGCTGTCAGCCGTACTTGTACAGCAGGGCCGTACCATCTCCTTGAGCCGTACTTCTCTCCAGAGTAACGCCTTCTCTTTTGGCATTGGAACACCATTTCATAAGGCGCAGACACCTGAGAGACCATTCGCCATCATCTAGCAGGAGGAGTAAGCAATATTTTATTGGGAGGCGTGCCTAATCTTCCTCTTTTGGCGTCTCAACCAGCAAACCAGGTTTTCAATAAAAATTCTTATTTTATTATTGCATGCTATCAGATCTTTATTGTATTGATTCCAGTTGAACAATAAAAGATGTGCCTTCAGTAGAACTTGTATTTCCTATCTATATTGGCCGTTAAGCATTTTATTTGAATTTATCATCTATTTTATGCAAAATCGCATTATTCTTTATTACATGCAAAAACCCCAAAACGTCAAAAAAATCAAAAACTTCAGAAAAAACAAACAAACAGTCAGATTTGAGAAACAGAGGAAACTAGGGTTTCTACACAAAATTGAAAGGTTATCTTGCTATTGGATGGAAACAAATTCAATTGGAAAGGAATAGAAAAGGTAAGTCTAACATAAAAAATTGGGATAAGATGGTATATAAATTAATGGCTAAATTAGTTCCTACAAGTAATTAGTTGGATTTGTTGAAAAAGTTATAAAATTTGAGATAAAAAGATCTAAGCATAAAAGATTATATTGAGAAATATTATAAGTTGACAATTAAAGTAGGTCATCATGAAGATGATCAAGAGGTGGCAGCTAGATATATCAATGGTTTAAGGGGATCAATCCAAGAAGAGTTGAGCATGTTAACCATTTAGCCTCTCGATGAAGCATATTAGTTTGCTCTAAAATTTGAAGATAAGTTGATCCACATATTTTATTTTAGATAGAATAATGTCATACCCAATCCAAAACTCAACATTTGTACAACTTGATACATCTCTGATGTTGAATTTTCATATTTTTGTGTTAAGATCCATCATAATTGTTTTCGGTCAAGTGGCAAGGTTGGCATGTCAAATTCCATTATTTCTACTAATGAGTTTTTGCATATCGATTTTGGTTATCTATGTTTCAAGATTGAAATGAATAAGCTCCTAACCAATGTAATGTCCCCATTTATTCTCGTCTTAGCACCTCGTTGATTAGCCTATCCTTTGACCCTCATAGGCTAATACTCATGGTTAGAGGGCCCTGTTTGGCAGTTATCAGGTTGTTTCCTTCTCCGGAGTTCGATATCATTCAGGATTGGCCTTTGGGGAGTGAGTTGGGACTCAATTGTGCACACTTACTATTTATAGTAAGTCACTTGGTTAATGGAGTCCAGTGTAACTATTTTTAGCAGGGCACCTGGATGCGCAGTTGACGCAATGGTTGACCTCCTGGTTCAGATGGAATGGAAGAATAATGTTTAATGAGCAAATTATGTTATTTTAATTATTATTAAAGTTAATCTTAATAATAATTAATTATTTATCCGAAAAGTGCATTATAATGTTATAATATAACTTTATGTCAATGGGGCCATTAAATGACTTAAAGGACATTAAAAGGGGCGTCCATCTCATGAGATATTATAAAGTGCATTAAAGGCAAATATTAAAATATTTTTAAATAATGAGAAGCTTCTGGAGGTCAACCTAAGTCATGGAGAGTATATAAGCTATCAAAGCAAATGAAAAGGATTCATTCATGATTATTCATTTTTATGTTTTGAAGAGTTTTGCCATGGAGAAGAAGAAACCAAGGGTTTCAGCAATTTCTGCCATTATCAGCTTTGGAGAGCGTAGCTGCTTTGAAGTTTGTGTTTCCTGAGGTTGTGAAATAACTTTTGAAGGTTGCTCTTTGGATGGCTGCATCCAGTAGTCAATATTGAGTTATTTGGTGAAAGATACAGAAGTTTTTGCAAGGGTTTGAAAAGATTATCAACCAGAAATCAAAGATTCATCATTTGCTGTGAGTATTTGTCATGTCCCCTTCTAGTTGACATCTCTCAGAGCACAGGATTGGCCTATTATGCGACCCTCGTAGGCTGATAGGTTGGATAGAGGGTCATGTTGGAGCTTGGCTCAGCTTCAGTTGGCAGTATTTGATCAGTTGGCTTTCGTTCGGGCTCATTCAAACACTTTTAGCTTGAGTTGCTATTTTTAGCAGTATTCAGCACTCAGCGTGGGACCCCTGCTATTTTTAGCAGTATGGATGGATTATGTGCAGAATCACTTTCTCAGTCGACAGCTTCAGACGGCTCGAGCATCGGGTTAATATTGAAGGAGATATTAATATTTAATTGATTTAATTAAATATTAATTACTGGAGCATTATAATATAAAGTTATAATATTTTATTATAACTTAAGTGATTTTAGTGAAGGGGTCGCCCATCATGAAAAGGGGGCCATTTGACGATTAAATTTATAATTAAAAATTATGCCGGAGACTATTGAAATATTAAAAGAATAAGAAGTCGAATTATTTAATAATCCCTATTATTGAGCAATTCGCACTTTCCAGTGTATAAGGCATTTTTCATTGGGAATCGAGCCATTATGTTATTGATGATTGAAAATTGATCAAGTCTTGAGCAGAGCACAAAAACTTAGGGTTTCAGTCTCGAATGCATTGGGGAACAAGCCATCTCCAGTGAAAGCGATTCAGAGGGTGTGAAATATCATCCGATCTATTGCCAGCAAAGAGATTTCTTCATCCAGAAGAAATTACAGAGCTTCACAGTTGAAACACTTTTTTCAGAGTATACATCCAGAGGAGTTTATCACTTACAGGCGCCTAACTTCCAGAAATCTGAAGACCACCATAGAGGCCGTACATTTCAGTCATTGGCTGCTGGGTGAAAGCCGTACCAGTCATATTACAGGCCGTACCATCATTAAATAGGGCGTACCTTCTGTGTTTGATAGATCGCCTTCTTTCTGGCCAGTTTGTCTGCACCAACTGGGGCACCTATGCTCCTGGTATCTTCTTGCATCACCAGATAGAGGGAGAAGCTGGAATAAATGATAGCCGTACCATATCAAGCATAAAATCAGTCGGCTGCAATCAGGTTTTTCATCAAATAAAAATCATTGCCTTTTTACTTGCATGTTATCAGATTTTCATTGTAAACATCTCAAAAGATTAATAGGTAGTCTGGCAACCTTATTCTCAGTGGATTTCATAGTTTTCAGAATTGAAAGATTTAATTTGAATTTATTTTCAATTTCTAGCAAAATCGCATTCTTTCATTATTTATGCAAAAAACTCAAAAACAGTCAAAAAACCAAAAACCTTCAAAAACATCAGAAAAACAGTCAGTATCGGAAACAGGGGGAAACTAGGGTTTCTATAGTGGTATTAGAGCTAAATCCTGCCATCCTGAGGGTTTAGCAGTCTTATGCAGCCAGAACAGTTTGGGTCTCACAGGTATTACACACGCAGACGAGCTCTGATTGACAGGCAACAGAGTTTGAGCAGGTAGCCGGAAATCATGGCTGATAGAACAGATGTTCCTAGAACAGAGATTCCTCAAAACCCTAGAGATCAAGATGATGCAGAGGTTTTGCATGCACTCAGAGATTTACGTGCAGGTCAGCGGCAGTCTAATGATGTATAGCGGCAGTTGACAGTGGCACTTCAGAGATTGGGTACTCCGAGGAGACCGTCACCACATCGTGACGATGAGAGGAGTGAAGCAGGATCTCGCAGGGCACCTAGGACAGCCTCACGGACAGCAGATAGGCCTACCAGGCCAACTTTTGTGAGACAGGAGGCCGAGGAGGTCATGGCAGGTGAGGAGCACGAGGAGTTGTTCGCTGATACGCTTATGGCAGCGAACGAGGAGTGGGAGTTGGTACCACTTGAGGTCAGAGAGAGGATTTCTTTTGACCGTTTTGTCACTCAGAGGCGAGAGCACCATAGAGGTCGACAGGATTGGAGACCTAGACAGCAGAACCATGACCTAAAACATGCTACAAACCGACTCAATCTAGCTATGTTGGATGGTAGTGGTAAAGTGACAGCTCAGGCTTGGATTAGTAAGCTGGACACATTTCTTACATTGCGTCCGATGGCGGAGAGGGATGCAATCAGGTATGCGACACTACATCTGGAGGGAGTAGCTTACGATTGGTGGCACCACGGTATGGTTACATTACAGCATGACAGGATTACATCAGACCAGGAGTTTGTGGACAGATTGGTTGAGCGTTTTGACAGAAAGGATCCAGAATCCTACTTCAGAGACTTGGCTCAGTTGAGACAGAGTGGCAGCTTGGAGTCGTATATTGGTGACTTTCAGAAGTTATCAGTTATGGTTCCGAACATTTCTGAGAGGCGGTTGGTAGTGCTCTTCATGGAGGGTTTGACAGAGCCATTGCGAGGTTGGATCAAAACCTTCAATCCGCCTTCATTACAGGAAGCAATGAAGAAAGCACGGAGTATGGAGTTGGCAGCACCTTCTAGTAGATTCAACTCCAGAGGTTCTTCATCTTTCAGGGACAATAAGGGTTTCAACAGAAACAGAGAGAAATCTGATTTTAACAAAGAAAAATCAGATTCTAAAAACGATTCGAAGGGTAAATCAGCAGCTCCACCCTTGGATCGTGAGGCCCTTAACGATCTACGCAGGAAGAAGCTTTGCTTCTATTGCAAAGGTCCCTATGACGCCAATCACGATTGTCCTTTGAGGCCTAACGACAAGGCAAATCGAGTGATGTGGGCGTACTATGAGGATTCGGAATCAGAAAATTCCGAACAGCAGAAGAGTTCTAAGGATTCAGAACCTGAGGCTTCAGAGCCTAAGGCCGAGACAGAGTCAGAACTTCAGATACAGGAGGCACGCTTATCTAGCATCCAACAGGAGGGCTCATTCAGGATTCGTGGTGTGTTAGTAGGACAGAGGGTCATTACCCTTCTTGATACAGGAGCTACACACAATTTCATTGATGCTAGGTTTGTTGAGAAACGCGGACTCATCACTGAGGAGTTCGAGGGCATTAGGGTGAAGGTGGCCGACGGATATACTTTGAGGTGTGAACGCATGATAAAGGATCTCCCTTTACGCTTGAACAATTATGAGTTCAAGGCTGATTACTATGTAGTTAATATGGGAGATATTGATTTGGTCTTGGGAATGAAGTGGCTTCATTCATTGGAGGAAGTCACTCTTCGTCTCAAGGACATGGAGATCCGTTTTGATGTTGACGGGAAGACACACATACTAAAAGTAATTCGGGACAGCAACATCAAAACAATTTCTTTTCGTCGGATGGAGAGGCTCATGCGTCACGACATGGTAGAGTGGGCTGCCGAGTGCACTTTAGCACCTGTACAGGAGGGACAACAGAAGACTGAATATCACCCAGACATACAGCAGTTGAGAGTCAAGCATGACAAGGTATTCAGTGATATTCCACCAGGGAGACCTCTAGACAGGGGCATAGAGTACATTATAGAGCTCGAGGAGGGCGCTAAGCCCGTTATGATTACGCCCTATAGACATCCTAAACGGCTGAAGGATGAGATTGAGAAAACGATCAAGGAGTTACTTGCTATGGGTCACATTCGGCCTAGCAAGTCACCATTCGCTTCTTCACTTGTGTTGGTTAAGAAGAAGGATGGCACATTACGCATGTGTATCGATTATAGAGTCCTGAACAAGAGGACGATCAAAAACAGGTATCCGATACCGCGTATTGATGAGCTTATTGATGAGCTCCATGGAGCATGTTACTTCACCAAAATTGATTTACGGTCAGGGTATCATCAGATCAGGGTCCGTGAGCAGGACGTAGAGAAGACTGCCTTCCGATGTCATTGTGGGCACTTCGAGTTCGTAGTGATGCCATTTGGGCTCACTAATGCACCAGCTACATTTCAGTCCACGACGAACAGAGTTTTTCATTCACTGCTGAGGAGATTCGTATTGGTCTTCTTCGATGATATCCTTATTTACAGCAGGACATGGCAGGAGCATTTGGCTCACTTGGAGACCGTGTTGAGTATTCTGGAGAGGGAGTCCTTGTACGCCAAGGAATCCAAGTGTGACTTGGGGATGACCGAATTGCTATATCTAGGTCACATTATCAGTGTAGATGGAGTGCGGATGGATCCTGAAAAGATCCGCGCCATTATTGATTGGCCTACACCGGCAAACCTGACACAGTTGAGAGGGTTTCTAGGTTTGTGTGGATTCTACCGTAGATTCGTGAATGGTTATTCACAACATGCAGCCCCTATGACAGATTTATTGAAGAAGGGTGCATTTATTTGGACTCCTGAGGCACAGGAGTGTTTTATGAGATTTAAGGAGCTGATGACTACATGCCCTGTTTTAGCACTACCAGACTTTACGAAGCCTTTTGAGCTTTAGTGCGATGCATCAGGTGAGGGCATTGGTGCGGTGCTTATGCAGGACAAGCACCCGATTGTGTATGAGAGCCGTAAGCTCAGAGGGCCAGAGAGACTTTATAGCATATATGATAAGGAGATGCTCGCTATTATGCATGCCTTATCAAAATTCAGGCAGTATCTTGTTGGCAGCAAATTTTGCATTAAAACTGACCATAACAGTTTGAGACACTTCTTAGGGCAGCGAGACCTCAATGACCGTCAGCAGAAGTGGGTCAGTAAATTGCAGGCCTATGACTTTGATATCTTGTATATCAAAGGCACACAGAACGTAGTAGCTGATGCTCTTTCACGCAGGCCACATTTGAGCTCTATGGTTCATATTACGGAGGATTGGAGGCATATGATTGTGGCAGAATATGCCAAGGATACTTGGGCCTTCAGCATTGTTGAGGGATCGACGGTTGATACCAGGTATACACTTGTGAATGACTTGATCATTTACAAGAACAAGATATATTTGATCCCAGGTTCAGAGGTGAAGAACATCATCATGCGAGCCTTTCATGATGTACCGACTGCAGGACATCCCGGGTACTTCAAGACCTATAGACAGATACGGGAGAGATTCACATGGAAAGGACTCAAGGTAGACGTTCTTCAGTACGTGCGTGAGTGCCCTGTTTGTCAGCAGAACAAACAGCAGAACACGTACCCGGCAGGTTTATTGCAGCCACTTCCGATTCCTGACAGGAAGTGGGAATGCCTGTTGATGGACTTTATTACGGGCTTGCCTAAAGCCCAAGGGCGAGATTGCATATATGTAGTTGTGGATCGGCTTACGAAGTATGCCCACTTCTTTCCGATCACCACAACCTACACAGCTACACAAGTAGCAGAGGTATTCTTTCGTGAGGTGTTCAGACTACATGGATTGCCTCGGAGCATTGTGAGCGACAGAGATAGTCGGTTCTTGAGTCACTTCTGGCAGGAGGTGTTCAGACTTTGTGGGACCGAGCTCACTCCGAGCACCAGTTACCACCCGCAGACTGATGGGCAGACAGAGATAGTAAATAAGTGGGTGGAAGGGTACCTCAGAAATTATATTGCGGGGCAGCAGAAGGCATGGGTCAAGTGGATTCATTTGTGTGAGTATTGCTACAACACGACATTCCACATGACTATTCAGATGTCTCCTTTTATGGCGTTGTACGGGTATGAGGCGCCGAGTTTTCTGGATCTGCTATTGAGTGACAGTAGAGTGCCGAGTGCTGGAGACTTGTTGCAGGAGAGTCAAGATACTATGAAGGCTCTCAAGGAGAATATCGCCAAGGCATAGAATCAGCAAAAGCAGTATGCAGATCAGAATAGGACGGAGAGGCATTTTGAGGTGGGCGACATGGTTTACCTCATGCTGCAGCCTTATCGTCAATCCACTCTTAGGAAGAGTGGGTCAGAGAAGCTTAAGCCACGGTATTACGGTCCTTTCAGGATCCTGAGGCGAGTTGGCGAGGTGGCTTATGGGCTTGAGCTTGCAGCAGAGAGCAGGGTACACAATGTTTTTCATGTATCATGCCTCAAGAAGGCGTTGGGACATCGCGTGGTACCGTTTGCAGTTCTACCTCCCTTAGATGATGAGGGAAAGTTGATTTTAGTACCTGAGTCCATCTTGGAGTACAGGGAGAGACAGTTGCGTAGGAGGACTATAAGGGAATATCTCGTGAAATGGAGAGATTTGCCAGTGGAGGATGCTACATGGGAGAGCGAGGATATTCTGCAGCATCCGGAGTTGAGATTGCTTGAGGACAAGCAATTTCAAGAGGGGCGGACTGTCATGTCCCCTTCTAGTTGACATCTCTCAGAGCACAGGATTGGCCTATTATGTGACCCTCGTAGGCTGATAGGTTGGATAGAGGGTCATGTTGGAGCTTGGCTCAACTTCAGTTGGCAGTATTTGATCAGTTGGCATTCGTTCGGGCTCATTCGAACACTTTTAGCCTGAGTTGCTATTTTTAGCAGTATTCAGCACTCAGCGTGGGACCCCTGCTATTTTTAGCAGTATGGATGGATTATGTGCAGAATCACTTTCTCAGTCGACAGCTTCAGACGGCTCGAGCATCGGGTTAATATTGAAGGAGATATTAATATTTAATTGATTTAATTAAATATTAATTACTGGAGCATTATAATATAAAGTTATAATATTTTATTATAACTTAAGTGATTTTAGTGAAGGGGTCGCCCATCATGAAAAGGGGGCCATTTGACAATTAAATTTATAATTAAAAATTATGCCGGAGACTATTGAAATATTAAAAGAATAAGAAGTCGAATTATTTAATAATCCCTATTATTGAGGAATTCGCACTTTCCAGTGTATAAGGCATTTTTCATTGGGAATCGAGCCATTATGTTATTGATGATTGAAAATTGATCAAGTCTTGAGCAGAGCACAAAAACTTAGGGTTTCAGTCTCGAATGCATTGGGGAACGAGCCATCTCCAGTGAGAGCGAGTCAGAGGGTGTGAAATATCATCCGATCTATTGCCAGCAAAGAGATTTCTTCATCCAGAAGAAATTACAGAGCTTCACAGTTGAAACACTTTTTTCAGAGTATACATCCAGAGGAGTTTATCACTTACAGGTGCCTAACTTCCAGAGATCTGAAGACCACCATAGAGGCCGTACATTTCATCATTGGCTGCTGGGTGAAAGCCGTACCAGTCATATTACAGGCCGTACCATCATTAAATAGGGCGTACCTTCTGTGTTTTATAGATCGCCTTCTTTCTGGCCAGTTTGTCTGCACCAACTGGGGCGCCTATGCTCCTAGTATCTTCTTGCATCACCAGATAGAGGGAGAAGCTGGAATAAATGATAGCTGTACCATATCAAGCATAAAATCAGTCTGCTGCAATCAGGTTTTTCATCAAATAAAAATCATTGCCTTTTTACTTGCATGTTATTAGATCTTCATTGTAAACATCTCAAAAGATTAATAGATAGTCTGGCAACCTTATTCTCAGTGGATTTCATAGTTTTCAGAATTGAAAGATTTAATTTGAATTTATTTTCAATTTCTAGCAAAATCGCATTCTTTCATTATTTATGCAAAAAACTCAAAAACAGTCAAAAAACCAAAAACCTTCAAAAACATCAGAAAAACAGTCAGTATCGGAAACAGGGGGAAACTAGGGTTTCTACAGTGGTATCAGAGCTAAATCCTGCCATCCTGAGGGTTTAGCAGTCTTATGCAGCTAGAACAGTTTGGGTCTCACAGGTATTACACACGCAGTCGAGCTCTGATTGACAGGCAACAGAGTTTCAGCAGGTAGCCGAAAATCATGGCTGACAGAACAGATGTTCCTAGAACAGAGATTCCTCAAAACCCTAGAGATCAAGATGATGCAGAGGTTTTGCATGCACTCAGAGATTTACGTGCAGGTCAGCGGCAGTCTAATGATGTATTGCAGCAGTTGACAGTGGCACTTCAGAGATTGGGTACTCTGAGGAGACCGTCACCACATCGTGACGATGAGAGGAGTGAAGCAGGATCTCGCAGGGCACCTAGGACAGCCTCACGGACAGCAGATAGGCCTACCAGGCCAACTTTTGTGAGACAGGAGGCCGAGGAGGTCATGGCAGGTGAGGAGCACGAGGAGTTGTTCGCTGATACGCTTATGGCAGCGAACGAGGAGTGGGAGTTGGTACCACCTGAGGTTAGAGAGAGGATTTCTTTTGACCGTTTTGTCACTCAGAGGCGAGAGCACCATAGAGGTCGACAGGATTGGAGACCTAGACAGCAGAACCATGACCTAAAACATGCTACAAACCGACTCAATCTAGCTATGTTGGATGGTAGTGGTAAAGTGACAGCTCAGGCTTGGATTAGTAAGTTGGACACATTTCTTACATTGCGTCCGATGGCGGAGAGGGATGCAATCAGGTATGCAACACTACATCTGGAGGGAGTAGGTTACGATTGGTGGCACCACGGTATGGTTACATTACAGCATGACAGGATTACATCATACCAGGAGTTTGTGGACAGATTGGTTGAGCGTTTTGACAGAAAGGATCCAGAATCCTACTTCAGAGACTTGGCTCAGTTGAGACAGAGTGGCAGCTTGGAGTCGTATATTGGTGACTTTCAGAAGTTATCAGTTATGGTTCCGAACATTTCTGAGAGGCGGTTGGTAGTGCTCTTCATGGAGGGTTTGACAGAGCCATTGCGAGGTTGGATCAAAGCCTTCAATCCGCCTTCATTATAGGAAGCAATGAAGAAAGCACGGAGTATGGAGTTGGCAGCACCTTCTAGTAGATTCAACTCCAGAGGTTCTTCATCTTTCAGGGACAATAAGGGTTTCAACAGAAACAGAGAGAAATCTGATTTTAACAAAGAAAAATCAGATTCTAAAAACGATTCGAAGGGTAAATCAGCAGCTCCATCCTTGGATCGTGAGGCCCTTAACGATCTACGCAGGAAGAAGCTTTGCTTCTATTGCAAAGGTCCCTATGACGCCAATCACGATTGTCCTTTGAGGCCTAACGACAAGGCAAATCGAGTGATGTGGGCGTACTATGAGGATTCGGAATCAGAAAATTCCGAACAGCAGAAGAGTTCTAAGGATTCAGAACCTGAGGCTTCAGAGCCTAAGGCCGAGACAGAGTCAGAACTTCAGATACAGGAGGCACGCTTATCTAGCATCCAACAGGAGGGCTCATTCAGGATTCGTGGTGTGTTAGTAGGACAGAGGGTCATTACCCTTCTTGATACAGGAGCTACACACAATTTCATTGATGCTAGGTTTGTTGAGAAACGCGGACTCATCACTGAGGAGTTCGAGGGCATTAGGGTGAAGGTGGCCGACGGATATACTTTGAGGTGTGAACGCATGATAAAGGATCTCCCTTTACGCTTGAATTGTGGGCACATGAATAAAATGGAAATGTTAAGATTTTAATAAAATGGAAATGTTAAGATTTTATTAAAAAAAAAAGAGAGGTTGGAATCAATCATATATAGGTGCACATTGGGTGTATGAGTGCACACCTCATAGAGAATTTTTTGCCAAGAAGAACATAGTCGATTTGGACCCTTTCATATTCAACTGTCCAAGTTTGTAAAAGAAAAAAACCTCTCTTAATAATAGGTAGTGCCACTCCATACATGTTTGCCTTTTCAAAAAGAAAAAAGCAAGTCTTCTATAAATACTAAGAGGCATTTGTATTGAACTCAAAATTCTTACTAGGATTAAAAGAGCACTAATATTTTTAGAGAGGAGGCATCACTCAGTTTATTAGGAGAATTTGCATATTCACTCTTTCACACAAAAACAACACTAGTGATCTCAACCTTAGTTCTGATGAGCACAACGTTATACTGAGAAGGGGGTGAATCAGTATAACAACAATCTTTTACTTTTCAAAACTTAATTAACCATAGCAATGGCATACATGCAAGATCTAGCAATTAAGAACACAGGACAAACACACGATTTACGTGGAAACCCTTGCAAGAGAAAACCATGGAAAAATATTGCCTATATACTGATCTTCTTTGTAGGCATCGACCTACTTTTACAAATCTTCTTTTGTAGGCACCAACCCGCTAGAGACACCAATCCCCACAATTGAGCACCAACCCAGCAAGAGACACCAATCTCTTCTAATGAGAGGCACCAACCTCCCGATCTACTTAGTTAGGAGGCACCAATCTCCAAACAACAAAAATGATAAATATTTGAAACTTCTTTTTAGATCTGCTCTAATTCACCTTCATAGATCTGCTCACTACTTCATCAAAATCTGCCTTTAGAATCTCCTAAAAATATTTCATAAATTCTGCCATAAAGCTCTTATAAATCTGCTCATATGTCTCTTAAAATTCTGCTCATATTTCTTCAAAATTCTGTACTTATATGCCTTTTAAATCTGCTCCTTTTACGAATGATATTCAACGAATTGCTTGCTTTCAAATGGACTTTCAAATCTCTTGAAATACCTTCACCAAGGGGGGCGACTTCATGAAACATGTCATTTACAAATGGATGCAACACCTCGTTTTATATGCACCCCTTCACCTTCGTCTTGGGCGCTCCAATAGGGGTCGACCCCTATAAAATAAATTTGATTATTTTTTATTTTCAAATTTAACTCCCCAAAATGGGGCACACCAATAAGGGTGTTGGCCTCGATGTAAAAAATAATTTAATTTAATTTTGAAATCACCACATGGGAGCGTTAGGAATCTAAGGGTCAGACATTAGAAATAGATAAAATTAAACTTTTATTTTCCTTTATGAGGTCGGTGACTTCATAGAGGGCTGCTCATAAACACATTCAAATAATCTTGATTTTGATATGATGATTCACTTCATTCTTCAATGATCTCTCTTTGCCTTCGAGTTCCTTTGACATCAATGACAACAATTTCCAAGAAGTTCTTCTACACTTGCAAGCTCAAATCGATATTAGTAGAGGTGCCATTTGGAAGTTTCTAAAGGAATTAGAGAAATGTATGTAATGTGCCTTGCCAAATCTGATGTTTTACCCCTGTTTTGTGCCTTGGTAATTTTGTCAAACACTTTGCTTGCAACTTCCAACTTGCTGATATTTTGTTTCAGTTTGCTTGATTGGATTTGTTTTGATGCCAATGATAGTATGAAGCATAAAAAAAGATTGCAAGGTAACTAATGGGAAGACTAAAATGATATGCAACTTCTTCTTGTTATTTCCAAATGCAAATACATGAAATTCTGATATGAAATGCACACCTACAGCCAAGAGGCATTTCTACAAACACTTGGCATGCAACCTATTAAGTAAACTATGCAATTTAATGTAAGAGACATTTTATCAAGTAGTTGTCATGCAATCAGCCAATGACATTTAAACATACAATTTTCCATGAAATCCTTATAACTCCAAACTGTTATTGCAAAGTATTTGATGGCATACAATTTTGAGATACAACACTTATATATCAGCCAAGACTCTTGGCAAGCATACAAGTTTGAAAACTCCTTATTACAACTTTCACTAATTGATTGCAATGCATAAGACTTAACAAGTGCAGACCCCTATCAGCAATTACAATGATATATGATGCAAATACACAAAATCGATGGAACCTGGTCTGTAGTTGCAGTCCTCAGAAAAATCTTCGAATCTTCCTCTTGATGATGCCGATGCCCTCAAACTTGTGGCGCCTGGTCTTCAGATCACCCAGCAATACAACAGGAATTTTATTTGAATTTTCCTAGGCCTCTAACCACAAAATCGTCCCTCCTTCAAAGCCGCCCCTGTTCTATCCATGCAGCATAACATACAGAATAATATCTTCAATAATCGGCCTCCTATTGACTCCAAAAATGAACACCAAGACTTCCAGAATGCAATGATGCAAGATTCCAACTAATTTGATGCAGATATATGCCAGGATGGATGAAATCGAATTTCCCTTATGGCTGCAATTTGACTGTAATAGCTTCAGATTTCCACCATCAAATTGAACTACTCAAAATTGGCCTTTGGCTACTAATTTTGCACAATGAGAAGAACTGAAATATTCTCCTCTCTCAAAACTAGCTAGGGTTGGTGTTGCACAACCGAGACCAGCAAACTTGGAGAATTTAACTTCTCCAGCCAAATCAAGCATTCAAGCTCTCCAATATGCAGAAAATGTATTCAACTCCAGGATATCTCAAATGCCCTCCAAAAGCCCCTTATAAAGAATTGACAAGAGATTTCAAGAAGCTTCTAGAATAAATTATTATTTTATTCTTTTAAGTGACTTTTTAATATTATTTTATTTTTTAGTCACTTTAATATTAAATTAATTAAATATAAGGTTACTTTTTAATATTTTATTTTTAACAACCTTATAAGTAATTAATTTAATATATTCCCCTTATTGCTCCAAATTGGGGACATGACAATGTATTTGCAAAAGTGCTCTAGAATTTTGAGAGCATTCAAGATAGCAAGAAAAAAAGTCAATAGAAGGTATTCAGGTTTGAGGCATTAGAAAAGTTCAAGGTTTCAATACCTTTTGGATTTTGTCATGATCAACATAGAAGAAAGCCTCATAGGAATTGTCTAGGGCTGCCTTTAGAGAAATCTATTTTTCACGCTAAAAGTAGCATCATGCTATTTTTTTCTGTTGTCATTTTCAAACAAAAGAGAATATTTTGGGATAAAGCTATTTTTAGCTAGAGCTTGCTATTTATAGATTTCCATTATTTTTAGCGTCCTCTATCTTTAGCCTAGGGTTAGCTATTCGTTTGTCTCATCATGTGAGAGATATGAGGATTAAAAGATAAATTGTAATGATTTTAATTGTCAATTTTATTGGTAGTCACATGTAGTATTAGTAGTGGACGAGATAATTTGTAATAAAGCTTGGACATCAGCACACAATCCTAGCTAGAGTTGTAGTTGAGTTAATTTAATTCATTTATTTTCGTGTAGTTCCTTTGTAAACAATATAAATAAGTGCCTTTTTGCACTTAGTTTTATCAATGTTATTTCTCATGCTTGCATATAGCTAGAGTTACTATTCATCAAGTGTTTAGTACAAGTTACCTAGGATTTGTTATTCTCTGAATGAAATTTATTTTTCTTGTCTTGCTAAGAAATGTTTATTCGGATGCCTTGTTATGTGTTTTGAGGGTAAAATTACTTTGGTGAATTCACAAGCTTTGTATTGTAGGTTAACTTGAAGGTGTAGATTGTGGCTTTGTGTTGAGTCTTGCTTTTAATTTACCAAAACATTTGTGTTTATGTGTTTTATCCTAGTCAACTTTGTATGTGTACTTGCATTGTTCAATCTTTGTATTTAGCTAAATTGTGGATATTTCTTTTATTCAAAAAACCCAAAATTTCTTGTTTAGTGCTATGTATTGAATTTCCATATGCTCTAGATTAAGAAAAGAGAAAGATAAGCTTATTAAGTTTGTTTGTATTGCATACTCTCAATCACTCTAGAAAACACTTTAAAGATTGTAAATTGCATATGCATATTGTTCACAATAAATTAAGTTTCATTCTACAGGGAGCTTTACGTTCTAATTCAAGGAATAGTTCTATTGCATATCTGTTTTATTTTGTGCTGCATTGAAAGGTGCAAATTAAAATTTTAACAAACAAGAGAGGAAGTAGCAGTAGATTTCCAAGAGCAAAAATCAAGGAGGTGGTAGAGGAGCTTACAATGATGAAGTTGAAGCAAAGGAAGACAATGACGCTTACCACAGAGGTAGATCTAATCATCATAAAAGAGGCAGGGCTAGATATGGAAGAGGTGGTGGAAGATCATGTAGAGGAATTTGTTTTAAATGTGGAGGTGAAGGATATAGATCATTTGATTGTACTCAGTTAGAAGGAGGACATGATAGAAGATTTGAAAGGATTGGAAGGACAACAAATGCTGATGAAGTAGTTTCTTCCAATGATGAACCAATAAGTATGTTGGAAAAGGGCGAGTTGTTATTGTTGAAGATAAATTTGTTAAAGCCTATCAAAGATTTGAATGAATTGGTACAAATAAAAAGTTTGTTTAAGATTGTATGTAAATCTGGAGGTAAATGTTGCAAAGTGGTTATTAATACTGGTGGTATTGATAAACTTGTTTCAAATGAAATGGCAGAAAAGTTGAATTTGAAAAGAATTAAGTATCCTAATCCTTATAGGGTTTCCTAGTTGCAGAATGATCATAAAATTTTGGTTGGTGAACAATGTCTTGTGAAATATAAGATTGGAGTTTATGAAGATATAGTTTTGTGTGATATCATGCCTATGGATGTTTGTTATATTTTGTTGGGTAGACCATAGAAAAACGATAGAAGAGGTACACATAATGGCAAAGAAAGTTCTTACAAGTTGATAAAGGATGGAGTGAAACATGTACTTCTATCATTAAAAGAGAAAAGAGAGAATGAATGCTAGAATAACATTGGTAAATGGTAAGCAATTTTTGAAGAGTGTTAAGTAGGAGAAGATTTGTTTTGTTATTATTCCTAAGTGTATGCAAATAGAGAATGCCACAGAGGCTAATGAGGTGATAGATCTTGAAATTTCTAAATTGTTGATAGAGTATAGTGACATTATTTTTGATAAACTACTTAAAGGGTTACCACTATTGTGAAGCATAAATCATCACATGTATCTAATTCTAGATAGGGCAAATCATGGATTGACATGGATTGAAAGTGAAGAATTGAATAGGCAAGTTGAAGAATTGTTGAAGGGATTAATCCGAGAGTTTGAGTCCAGGTGAAGTATTTGTGGCATTAGCACCAAAGAAATTAGAAGAATGGATAATGCATACAGATTTTAGAGTAATAAACAAGATTACTATCAAGTATAGATTTTACTTACCAAGGATGAATGATCTTATGGTTTACTTGATTGGTGCAAAGTACTTTATTAAAATAGATTTGAAGAGTGGATATAATCAAGAGATGAGTGGAAACTGCATTCAAGACTAAAGAAGGTTTGTATGAGCGATTGGTTATGCCTTTGGATTTACTAATGCACCTGGTACTATTATGAACCTAATGAATGTGGTATTGAAACCATATCTGAGTAAATTTGTTGTTGTATATTTGGTTGACATTCTTTTTTAACTAAAAGTAAATAGAAACACCTAGAGTATATTAGGTTAGTATTGTTGAATTCAAGTAAGAGAAATTGTTGATGAATTGGAAGAAATGTAGTTTCATGAAGGAGTTGGTATATCTTGGTTTTGTTATTTGTGTTGATGGATTTAAGATGGATCTTGAGAAAGTTAAAGCTATTGTTGAATGACCTACACCAGTAAGTATTTGTTCTACCATTAGCTTGGCCAAATTTTTTATGCTATTTCAAGTTGATTGTAATGCAAGTGGGACTGCAATTGGAGCTGTTTTGAGTTAGGGAGGGAGATGTATTGCTTATTTTAATTGAAATTGAACTATGCCAAATGAAATATTCAGTATGTTACACCCCATTTCATAGTTACTGAGTTACTTTTACCTTCATGAGTAAAAATGTTGATAAATGCAAATTAATACTTTAATATGTTTACCAGGTGAAAGAAATACTGAATATGCAATAAGACGTTATTGATTTCAAAGGAATGAATATGTTTTGTATTGATGGAATACGATGAAAAGATATGTATTGCAATGTGAATATTCTAATGCTTTGTCGATGCAATTGTTTTATGATGCAAGTGGTTTTCATGTGAACATCTAACTATTGTTATTATATGCTAAGTTGAATGCAGGAACCGGTTCAAGCTTCCAGAAGAGAGGGGAAGTATCACTTAGGAGAGGGGCTTGGTCTCGTAACCTTTGATAAAACCTAAATTGAGCTTTCACACACTCACGACTTAGTGGGTATAGTCGAGTCAAGATAAATTGGGGATTTTGTTTAGTCGTCTTTGAATGATTATGATTTTTGTCTTTGTTTCCAAGATTGGTTCTTTAGTTGAATTGCGTGCCTATATCCTTATTTTAAGTTTGATTTCTTCCTTGTGTATTTACTAATTGATGATTATATATATATATATATATATATATACATGTGTGGGTAAAAATGATAACCCATGTACGAGTACGTTGCATGCATAGGGGAAATTGGATTTACATATTCCACACATATTTATATGTATGTATACATTTGATATTTATATATATATTTAGCGATCGGTGAAAATGTAATTATACGTACTATATATATATATATATATATATATATGAATGTGTCTATCGATGAAAATATATAGATATATGTTTATAATAAGATAATGAGATATGTAAATAATACATAAATTAATATATATGTATGTGTATATACGTGCATATTAATAGATGAATATATATATATATATATATATATATATATATGTATTTAATATCAAGTAGTGATTTTTGTGTATGTCTATATATAATAATATATTATAATGATTAACATTATAATATATATATATATATATATATATATATATATATATATAAATTATGAATGCATATTAAAATATGTGCAAGTTGAAATAAAGTACATATATGTTGTGCAGCCTATAAATAAAGGGAACTTGAATAAAAGTCAGCGAGCATAAGCATATGCTACGCTAGTATGCTTGGCTTTGGAAAATGAGAAGCCAACACATAGTGTATCATTGAATACGTTTAAAAATGCTTTGGTGTAAACTTCTAATCATTACCGAGCCATTACCATATATGAGATATAGTGATCAAAGCTTTAAATGCAACACATAATATAGCGCAGGCTTGTAAGTCCATTCTTTAAACATTTAAGCATGTTATGGAAAGAGTTTAGTTTAAGATATAAAGCGCAATATTCATAGCATGAGGCACAACAAACATAGGTAGCGCATAATATCTAGTGCCAATCAACATGTAAATATAGCTGCCAAGACTTTGTCAAAACAAAACAATAGTAAATGCTCATGTACAGGAAGTAAGTTGACCAAGTCAAAACAACAAACATGTGGCGCCAACTGAGAATGATATGAATCGATTAGAAGTCTATTTTTAGTATGAATTTCTAGATTGTGAAGCATTTGAAATATGTGGAAATGGTCAAGTATGTAGCTGGCCAAGTAAGTCGACTTGTAGAAGACAAATACCTTGCATTTTTGATTATCTTACTTGCTGTTCATTTGAGAAGTGTGACTCATTCACCATGGTTGTGTATGTGTTCACTGTGCACCAATTCTAACTGCCACCTTTTCTTTACCTTGCTGAGTTGAATCATTTGAGCTGAGAAGTGTCATTCCTAATACCTTGTTTCTAGCCTTTAGTTGTTGATTTTTGTCTATAAATAGAGGAGCTATCTAAGTTGTGTGAGGGTTTTTGAGAGAATCTAGATAGGATTTTGAGAGGGAGTATTTGGTAAAGTGGGAGAAAGTTATTTGGGAGTTGGTTATTGATTGGGAAGGTTGTGTTGGGAAACTAGATCGATCAATTGGAGCATTGCGTAAATAGGCATGCTGATTACTACTTCTTTTTATACTCTTTTATGCTTTATATGTTTTTAAAAAGATTATATGTCTTTGGTTACCTTGTTTTGGAAAATATGTTTAATTGTTTATTATGGAAAGATTCTTGACGAGTCTAGTTGATAATAAGCCCCATTATAGGGATATATAGATAAACTCTATATAATAGATTATGAGTGTATAAGTTATTAGCTTATAATGCTAATCAAACCGTAGTGGACAATGAGGTTAGTAGCAAAACAGGAAAGGTGGCATAATAGAAATGGCATCATCGTTAGGTTGTGATGTTATGTAAAACCTTGATTGATAATTTTATTTGATCGATTACTTATTCCTCCTAGAAAGTAGGAAGAGAATCTTGACCCTTGCCTGTTAGGGTATAAACTTAGTGGATATATCGTTAATCAAAATGGGGTTGATAAAATGTATTTGCTAGTTATGCTATTTCCTTATTTTGAATTAGAATCTATTCCTATTCACGAAATTCTAAAAGAGGACACATGTAACGGTAACCCAAAATTGTATTGTGAAAGGACTATGGGTGTAGATGCACCAACTCCTCACAAGTTGAATTATGACCTCCAGATGATATACAAATGTAGTAAACTTGAGAATATTTGAGGTATTTTGAAAGAGAAGTCTTATGATTGGTTCATGATCACTTGAACGTTACTTTACTTTGATTGAAACCCTAGGTTAGGAATAACCTATTTTGTAGGGTTGTCTATTTGATTATTGATTGAAGCAAATGAGTCGGGATTAACCTATATGATCTAATTGATCATTTGATTGATGATTATACATTCAATTGGAGTTGATTTATTGTTGGGTCCATGCTTTTGAGTGCGTGCTTTATTGTTATGATTAATCTTTTGATTGAGGTCATTTATTGTTGAAGATTATACTTTGATTGAAGTCATTTATTGTTGAAGTTTATGCTTTTGAATTGAGGTCATTTATTGATAAGTTTATACTTTTGATAGGAGTCATTTAATGATGAGATAAACCCTTGATTTGAGACTTTTATAGTTGGGATTGTACCTTTGGTACTAGAGTCATTTAATGATGTGACGTTATGTTTAATCCGTATGGTTAATTGGTATGTTAGAATTACTTTGAATTACTTGAGTAGAAGTGTCGTAGTAAACATAGAGGTAATAGGTTATTCCTGGGGTTAGGATAATCCAGTGAAGGGGATAGCCTATGCACAAATTATGAATGGTCATATATAAATTGAGCTAGGAAGGTGGCTGAGTGTGTGACGTACACTCCGAAATCAAGAGTGATGAATACTTTGGCCAAAGTAGTGTAATTTGCCACTGTTTACACTGTCAGTTCAGTTTGTTTCCAAATTTACGTACTAGATAGGGAATGTCATATGTGTAGATTGTAGCCATTGTATGACAGATCTAGAAATGTTTAGGACACACCACCAAGCTCATAAAAGGTCATGTTATTATGAGGTTACCAAATCAATCTCTTCGTCGAAGGGTAGGGCCATCTATCAGTTAGATGGATGTGCGGGGGATCGCAGTTAGTCCAAGGTTGGTGGAAAAGCGCTTGAGTGATGCTTCTCCTCATCAGTTGGCGACCAAGGTTTGCAAGGGGATTACTTGGATCATTTGTACATCTTTTGCCAGTAAGCTCAATGGAGCCTTGTATATGTATTTTGTATCCATTATGATGGAAAGATTGTAGAAAGAAAAATGATATCATGTTATCATGTACTATGTAATCATTACTTTGGAAAGTTGTAATACTTTGATATAATGCAATGGAAAAGTTTGGAAAGATGGTTATTTCGAATGTACATGTTATCTTTTGTATTTAAGGAAACTTTTTTTGCTCTTAATGGATAGATGCTTGAAACTTTTACTTGAGGTTAAAACATAGGAAAATTACTGTGTAGAACAATGGGCATGTTACATAGTATATGATGAAGAGTTCAATGCAATTGTGTAAGGATTAATGAAATTGAGACATTACTCGTGGTCAAAAGAATTTGTTTTGTATACTGATCATCAAGAATTGCAATATTTGAATAGCCAAGGTAAGATAAATCAAATGTATGTCAAATGGGTTAAATTTTTGCAAAGATTCATTTATGTTGAAACATGAGTCGTAAATCCAAGAGAGTAGCTGATCAGTTGAATAGAAGACATAATTTGCTGATGGAAATGAGAATTCAAGTTGCTGGTTTTGATGACTTGAAGAATTTGTATGAGACTGACATTGATTTTGTCTAGGCATGGAAAGCATGTAAGATACTAGTAAGTGGAGATAGAACGAAATGGTTGGATTATTTGATTCAAGGTGATTAACTGTTCAAAGGAAATCAATTATGTATTCCTAAGAGTTCAATGAAAAAGAGTTTGATTTAAAAAAAACATAGTGTGGATTAATAAGACATTTTCAGATGGTTGAGATAATGGCATTAGTAAGTGAACATTATTTTTGGCTGTAGATGTACAAAGATATAAAAGGGTATGTGCAAAATTGCAAAAGGAAAAAACCAAAATATTGGATTATATGAGCCATTACCAAATCTAGAGAAACCTTGGGAGGATCTTAGTATGGATTTTGTGTTAGGATTGTCAAGAATTCAAAGAGGTAATGATTCAAGTTTTGTAGTGTTGATAGGTTTTTTAAATTGACACATTTTATTGCTTGTTAGAAAACTAATGATGTGGTACATGATTTATTTTTTGAGAAATTGTCAGATTGCATGGATTACCTAGTAGTATTGTATCATATAGGGATGCAAAATTTGGTCATATTTGGAGGACATTATGGAAGAAAATGAATGCAGAGTTGAAGTTTAATTTAGCATTCATTTGCAAATAGATGGACAAATAGAAATTGTGAATAGGAGTTTGAAAAACTTGTTAAGATGTTTATCAAGAGAAAACATAGAAAATTGGGATTTATTCTTACTGCAGGCTGAATTTGCTTATAATGATTTGGTGAATTGAATTATAGGTAAAACACCATTTGAGATTATATGTGGATAGAATTCAAAGAATGTTTTAGAATTGAGAAATTTTACCGCAAACCACAAAAAGAGTGCCATAGCTGGAGATTATGCAAAATGTATGAGAAATTTACATCAAGAAATAAAAATTTAATTAGAGAAAATGAACAATAAGTATAAAGAACATGTTGATCAAAAGATGAGATATAAGGAGTATGGAGTAAGAGATGAAGTTTCAGTTTATGTAAGGAAATAAATATTTCCATAGGGGATATATAATAAGTTGAAAATGAAGGAATTTGGTCTTCGTAAATTTGTTAAGCAATTTGATTCAAGAAATGCATATGAGATGGAATCACTAGAAGATCTTGGTATATCACAGTGCTTAACATTGTTTATATGAGTACCATGAAGGAGAATCAGGTGGTCACATAATAGAGATAGATTTGAGTAAACAAGTACCTATGTGGGAATTGAAACAAATTGAAGATACACTTGATAGCAAAATGGAATGAGCACAAGAAATATGAAATACGAATATTTGGTAAAATATAAGGATGAGTTAGTTGAAGATTCTGTAGGGATGTTGAGAGCTAGGGTTGATGAACATGGTATCCTTTAGCTCAAAGCCTTGAATGAAAGTGAGAGATTCATTTTTCATTTACACGAGGTGTCTGATGCAAGAGCAATCTTGCGTCAACCGAAAACATTTCTTTAATGTTTGTTTGTTTTGTATCTGTTTGCCACTAGTTCTAGATGTTTTGCAGTCATATGTGTCAAGTTCATGGCATTGCATCTCAGTGTACTAATGTTGGTACAAAGCTTTATATCTGTAATAGTAGGCACAATCAACCTTCACTAAGCTGTGTGGCAGTTAATTTTGAAGATCTTTGACTGTGGTTTGGACACAAGTTTCATTAAGTAGCCAAAACGTTCCATCCATCTTTCTTGTAGTTTTGAGCGCCACTTCTATCTCAAGGAACTTAGCTAGACCAATATCGGGCTGATCATGGCCCAATACTACCTTGTTTTGAGATTGCTACAGCTATTTGAAACTTGTGCCAATTCCTAATGTTACTTACTTCATTATGGGTTCTAAGAGGGGTTTTGTATGGAATCACATTGAATTTTAAGACTCTTGGCTTGAACCACACTATAAATGGCGATTCCATGTGTTACCAACAAACCTACACGCTACATAAGGAAATGCTCCTGGTTCTAAGGCTGACCAATGTTCAAATCATTTAATTTTAGAGTCATCGTTCCTTCTTATATTTGCCTATATAGTGTATCATGGTTTCATTCAATGCACATCACTTTTATATCATCTATATAAAGAGGAACTTGATTACATTTGAGGACAAAGAATGATAGAGGAGAAAATCATCTAGTAGAGATTGGAGAATAGCAGTCAGATTAGGATAGTGAGATCCTTCATACTTATTTTGTAATCAAACAGCAATTCCTATTTTGTATCAAGCTCATGGAGCTGTTTTATTACAAATCAATAAAGTTTAGTTCTTTGTCATTTCTATTGTTCTGCTGTGTATTAGTTGAGTGTTATATTTTAGCTGCTTGGTTAGATAGTGTTTAACTGGATCCTGCAACCTTGATTGTGTTATATAGGTGACAGAAACAATGGACTACCTTACTGATAGGAAGTTTGAGATTTCTAACTGATTTGCATTTAGTTCTACCTTTGTAATTACTCTTTGTGCCATTTCCTACCCACTCTTTTAATATTAAATTTTAAAGATTATTATAAATCTTTTTGTATCTCATATACTTATTCTTGTTCTAATCTGAAATTTAATTGCAGAATCCGCCCAAAAGGAGAAGATACAGAACAAAGATATTTTCAGTATAGTGACTACCAGCTATGGGAAGTCTTCAGAGATTGCTCACTCTTCATCCATTTCCTTCAAAAAAGCTGATGATGAAACCTTCAAAATGCAACAGCAAGCTGCAAATGTTTGTATTATACAAAATATACATACGTTAATGTTTATTTTAAATTCTTTTTTGCCTTTTGGAGTATTGATAATGTATATGTCCTGGATTTGCAAATTAATTTTGATCTCTACATGTAAATGTACAAAGTAAAGTAACAATTAAGGCACAAAGATGAATAATCTCTGTATTAATGTGTTGTACCCAAACCAAATTTTTGCTTCATCAAGGCATTTTGCATAAAATAGTCTAAACCTTGCTAAAATGATGTTTTTGGGCAATATCAAGCATGGAGTTTTGTCAGTAGTTTGTCAGTCAAAGGCATCATTCATTGATCAAAACCTGATTTGGAGGCTCAGAACGAGACATTTCGTGATGGAGGAGCGTTTCACGACAGCATTTCACGTTGCACATGGTCATTTCAGTGACTTAGATGATGATTTCAATGGTTAATTTCTGAAGATTTCTCAGAGAAAAGCAAAAAAGTGCACCTGTAGCCCAGGGGCGCCCTTCTTTTTGAAGGTCAAGATTTTGTTGAGAATGCTCATAAATATAGTCAAACTCTTCAGAATTGGTTTGTCTATCCGATAAGCTATCCAGCGAAGTTTTTCGAGACCCGTAACTCTGGCAACTGGCGACAGAAGTTGAAATTTCCAAAGTTTCACATTGTAGAAACTTGTACTTTTTCAGCAAAAGCGCGCCTGTAGCTTGAGGGCGCCCTTCTTAAAGGGGGGGTGGATCTTGGTACTTTTGGTGGCTGATGCAGTCAATCTCTTCATGACTAGTCTGCTTATTCGACGAGCTATCAAACGCAGTCATCCGAGTCCCAGAGCTCTGGTAGTCGACTTCTGAAGATGAGCTTATAATAGAGTTTTCACATCTTTGAGCTTCTTCGTTGCGTTTCCAGTGCAATTGTAGCTCAGGGGTGCTTTTCAAAATGACCCTTGAGATGATCCAGTTTGTTGACGAGGTCTTCCTGACATCAGTACTACTCTAGTCCAGCTTCGCATTGCACCAAGTTGCCTGTTAATCCGGCATTCTGAAAGATCGTGGCAGAGATTCTACCAGGCACGCAAATAAGCGGGCGGATTGGCATAAAATTTTCATTGTATTTCTATAGGCCAGGGGCGCCTAGCCTTTAGGCCTGTCAGATGAGGTTATTGACGTTCGAAGTCTTCACGGGACTTGAGCGTAATTACTCCAGCTATCCAACGAGCCTAGCCGTCAGCCTTCGGGATTTGGAAAACGCTCGTACGTGCGAGGTCTTTGTAAAATGCTGAAAAGTGAAGACATCCGGAAAATGGCTAAGTATGGAGCGTATATTTTAAATAAAAAACGCACTTGTATTTTTGAGGTCTTAGAAGCAATTTTCTCGCTTCGTCATCTCCAGAGATATCTCTTTTCAATGCTCCTAGCTATGCAGAGAGACAGTTGGCACACGAATCGGGGCATCTCAGCTCCAGATGTCAGAGTTCAAAGTAGGGTACTTGGATGAAAGTTCAACTTTGGTCAAAATGGTGTTAGTGCATTGGTAGCTCAGGGGCGCTTTTACTTTTCAGGTCCTTAATGCACTTTTCAGATGCCGTGCGTATATCCGTTGGATGCAGAATGCTTCTAGTTACGCAGTGAGCTTAGTTGCCTGTCAGCAGGGTTCACCGTTCGCCGTCAGCAGCTGTTTGAAGTGTCAGATGGCAGTTTAGGAAAATGGTTTAAGTTTGGCACCTGTAAATGAATTTAATCAAGGGCGCCTAATTTTTTGAGGTGTTAAATGATGGATTTTGCAGTGATGACTCCCAGCAGACGTTTCTTCCTTGCTCTGCAGACTTCGCGATGAATTTACCAGTTCAGTCTCAGCATCATCTAGTCACCTAGGAATCAGTGTCGAAGATGACCAGTTGTAACTTTGTAGTCAGCTACAAAGTAGGAAGTTAATAAAAAGTGTAATATCTTGAGCAAATGGATGCCTATGAGGTCAAATGAGGACTTTTTGAAATCAGTGAAGTTCGCCGGTGAATCCAAGTGCTTTACTTGGTTTGTCAACTGATGTTAAATAATATTTAATATTTATTTTTGCATATTTTAGCATTAAATGGCGATTTTCTAAAATTGGCGCCTCTTTATGCTATTGCATAATGAATATTTTATTGTTATTTAAATTTCGAACTTCAAGATAGTGTCAGTGTAACTGGAGGGGGTCCAATCAGAAGACTTCTATTTTGGTTAAGGTTTTAAATCTTGCAGTGAACAATCTGGTGCGAATTTTCTCTTTATTTAAGCATGGCGCCATCATTATTCATTCTCACAACTTCAAGGAAATTCGTAGTTTCTCAAGACAAAGGCGAATTTTCAGAGCAAAGGCGAATTCTTCATCAGCAATCAAGGGCGATTTCATCAAACACTTCTTTTTACAGGTTAAAGTTCACATTCATCAGCAATTTGAAGAATTCAAGGGCGATTTTCATTGAAGAAGAGCATACAAAAAATGTCTTTTTCCTCCTTGATTCTCAAATTTCTCTCAGATTTCAATTCGCATGTTCCTGAAATTGGCAAAATTCAACAAGTCTCAGCATCTGGATCATTTCTATATAGCTTCCTCGAATTAAAATCATGCGTTTGATTTTTTCAGGAATTTTTAACTTTAGAACATTCGTTCTCGAGTTTCTAATTTTCTCAACTGAAAACTCTTTGCATGGTCGAGTAGAAGTTAGATTTTCGCATTTCTGACGTTTTGGGTTGTCTTAGAATCTTTTTCTGGAGAAAACCCATATCTCAGATTTTTCGCCAAAAATAACTCTTCAAAAGGCTATTTTTAGCTTTCCAGAAATCTTGTCAAAATATAGCCGTGTTGATAGTCAACAGGCGAGTTTTTCAGAGTGCAGTTCACGTAGACTGAATTTAAGACCAAATCGGTCTTAATTCGCGATTTCATCAGAAAAGTTGAGACCGATTTGTATCAAGTGCTTTTAGAGGGTTGACAAGCGTAGTTACTCAAATCCATATGGTTGCATGCCTCGTATGGCCGATTGTCTTCCAAAGCCGGTTTAGAAGGTTGATACCGTTGGAATTTTGCGTGTGCAGCAAGTTGTTTGCATTTCTCACAAACAGAGTGTGCGCAGTCAAATCTTGCAGTTTCGTCATGCAAAAGTGTCAGAAGCATCAAGCTGCAGAGGAGAGTCGCCATCACTTCAGTTACGAAGCCGCCAAAGTTATGAGTCAGTGAAATGCTAGTTTGATTGTGCAAAGATTGCTCAAGTTGCTGACATTCAGATGCTGATGCAGTTAACAATCTCGTTGAGGGATTGCTTGCTCGAGATCACGGCCAGTAGACTTCATTTCCCACCTCTCAGAATAGACTTTATACATAGGAGTTAACTTGGTGTTACCCTTTCAAGTTAATTCGTTGTCTCATCACATGCATATCTATTCTGAGATCAGCTTTATTTATTTGGAGTTTCATTTAGGGTTTTCCGTTAACTGATGGTAGTGTTCCAGTTAACATGCTTTCAATAAGGACGTGCATGCTTGCACAATTGTCCATTTTTAGATTAGATGTTTCGGTTAACTGATGGTAGTTTTCTAGTTAACTGTATAGTTTGCTTTATTAGGGCTTAGCAATAAATCTTGCATACATTGCAAGACTGTAGTTGACTCAAGGTGATTTTAGGGTTCCCTACACCTTTTGATGTCTATAAATAAGAGCTTTGCTCATTTGTACATAACTTTTGCACGAGAGAGAAATATATGCTGTGCCTACCTTGCCTTCAATATTGCTCGTTTTGTATCTGTTCATGAGTATTTACTATTGTGATGAATTGTTATGCCACATAGGGTTTCATGCAATTATGATGGTGAATTCTTGCCTTAGTTAGATATAGTGGCTAGTTGATCGTAGATTGTATGCGTGTCTCGCCAATGCAATTTATTATCCTAGTTGGCTATCCTTCATGTTATGTGTTCAATAAACTCGTTCAGATTGAGTTGATAGATGTGCCACCTTGCCTTCAAGTTGAGAATCTGTTCTTGGTTATCGTATGATGTGTGTGAATAATAAACTTATTTAGATTGAGCTGATAGTTGTGCCACCTTGCCTTCAAGTTGAGAATCTGTACTTAGTTTATCGTATATTGTTGTTTCCAATAAGCCTATTCAGACAAGCAGATAGTCGTGCCACCTTGCCTTCACGTTGTGAGTCCGTACCTGGCTTATTGTCAGATAATCATTCCTGCTCCATTTCCTCATGCTCTGTTTTCTTGAGGAAACTGGATAGATTTAAAGTAGTTAGCTTAGTTGTAGTTAATGATCTGCGGAACCAGAAAATCCTTAGCTGCAACGTTCTTGGTTTTCTTAACCTTGTGCCTCTTCCAGCTGAGAACAAAAAGAGAGGACTTAGATTACTTTTCTTTTCCACGCATTCCAGCACTACGAGGGAGCTTCCCCTCCTAATTTGAAGAGCACTCATTACGCAGTGTGCATAGCTGTTCGTACAAACTTGCACTCCAGAGGTGTTAGTTTTTACGCCAACATAATGAGAATCTAATGTGATCTGAGTACAAAACCCTGTGTTTTTGAAATAAAAATATGTAGACACCATTTCATAGTAACAGCTCTATCCCTTGGGGCATGTGCTTAGTTTGCCGAGAATTGATGTGCATGAATGACCATTTTTATGATGACAGTTATACATTGGCTTTTGAAGTTCAGTATGTGGTTTTTTTGAATTCTTCAGCTCGCTTGTGTTTCCTTTCTAATGGATTGATTTAACATGTTTGTAGATTTATTCTTATTTTATTTTTTGCTAAGGGTATTTGAAATTTTTTATCAGCTTGAGTTCCATCCTAGGCTTGCCTGGCTTACCTCAATTAGGCTTATTGGTTGAGCTTGCCATGGATTGAACCCAATGAGTGCGCCTTACTCATTAGTCAGTCTTGCTTGAAAGACTTATGAGCTTTCTTATTATTTTCTTGTAGTTGCTTTGGTGAATAATTGGCAGTATTTTTAATGGAAAGTAATGGCAATTGCAATTTTTTCAAAACATCTGTTGATATTGAGGAAAGAAAAAAATGTGAAAGAAATTATTATACTGTCCAAAAATGACTAAAGTCAGTCAACATGACTCAGTAATACAATCAATAATTACAGCATGTGGGAGCCAAAAAGCTCAAACTCTAAAAGAGAAAAAGAGTACAAGCTAAGAGTACACACGAAAGACTCTGATTAGGGTAGGTAAAACCAAAACAAGTAAAATATAAACTTGTTGGTATGAATAATGTTCCATTCCAAACATGACATAACTATTAGGGAGCAAGATCCACTCAAAGATGATATGGATGATGGAGACTCAGGCTAGAGACAAAGGATGATTCTAATTTATAGTGGACGAAGGATTGACATCCCCATCAAGCACCATAAGATTGCCAATAGAAGATCTAATATTGTCTATAAAAGAGTAGATTGGATTAAGTGGTCAATGCTCCTTTAGTGGTAGAGAAAATGTTGGTAATATGTGCCTAGATGAATCTGCTGGAATGTTGAAAAGGAAGGTAACAAACTCTCTAGGAGAAAGATTGGACCCATAGTGTGGTAAAAGTAGGAAGTGACTCTACATTACCAACTGTTCAAGTGGGTTGGAAGGCTGAGGTAATTGATTTGGTAGTCCTTGAATGCCTGCAAACCTTGTTGTCCGAAGGTGTCTACTTCTGAAGGGAGAGGCAAGTACCTTTGATTTGGATGATCGATAAAGGTAGAGATTGTTGAACGCTTGTACAAGAAATAATATTCCCCCTAGAATGTAGTAGTAAATGGACATATCAAAATAAATTTACTATGCTACTTTGGGAATGTGGTGGCTAGTCTTGATCCACAAATAGTAAAAATAATTCTCTTCTGCCCAAGTTGAATTTTGAGGCCATGAGTCCAATGTCGCTAAATATGTTCAGGATAGATGGCAATACCATCAACAAGTTGAAGGAAAAGCTCAACAAGCCATCCTTCATTTGGGTTGTTATGAGAGAGAGAGAGATCCAATTGAATTTATATTGCTGATGCATGTCCTTCTTGATAGCTTCACTGATTTACCGTTACTCCTCTTTCAGAAAGACCATAGGAATGCCATTTAAAGAGAATGTCAAGAAAGGATTGTATTCATGGAAATGCCAAGAGAGTAGTGTCAAATTTAAAAAAGGTGTTTTTTGGATGGATGTGATTTTTTTTTGGGTAATTATCATTTTTTGGGTCAGTTTTTCTTTCAAGATCAAAGGTGATTTTTTTGAGGTCAAATTTAAAAGGGGGATTTTCAAATATCCTGGGGAAATTTTATTTTTGGGGAGAGGATCAATATATTTGTAAAAGTTCCAGGAAAAGTTTATTTGTGGGGTTGTTGCAAAAATGACAAATATTCAAAATCTAGTATTCTTGGAGGTATAGAAACTAATTGGAAAAATTTATAATATCTGGAGTCACAATATACTAGCTATCATCAAGTATCCACAATGTGACAGAATCTTGTTAGGCACAAAACTAGGCACACTACTCACCTAGGTGACTTTGAGAAATGTCATACAGTATTGATTCCCAAGTTGTCAGTCTTTGATAATTTAATCCTTGAAGTTTGAAGTGCTACGTTTGCCCATAACCTATGAGATAGTTTGAAAGATATATTCTCTGAAAAAAGTAGTCTTATATTTGAAAAAACTGTTTTTTTCTATGAAATTGCACAAGGGGGGTCTTTGCCAGAGCATCTTCTAAAAATTGCAGATCTTAGGAATCAATTTATTGTGGCCAACAAACTAGATGACAAGGATATGGTTGTTTTGACTATTAATAGGTTGCCACACTCCTTTACTAAATGTACAATTGTTTGTAATAAGCAGTTTTAGCTGGTTTGTTGTAGTTATTATTTATTTTTAGACTCTAACTACTTTATTATTTTTAGCATATGTTCAATAATTTAATGTGATGCTTTGAACCTAAGAAAGCACATCATTTTCTCTTAGTTTCAGTCTTTAGTTTTTACCAACATATTGCTCAAGCCCTAGGTTGCTCCTACAACACATATTGAAACTTCCAATGGTCTCTTTGAGTACTATTATTGTCAAATTCTTGGTTCCACATTAAATACAAAATCTTATTGTTAGAGCATTGCATGTTATAAATTAAAATAATGTTTTCATATTGTGTTAGTTTTCAATATTTAAGCAACCCAATAAAAAACTGTTAGAATTATTGTCATTGATGTCAAAGGTGTATGATGGCAAATTTATTTATGTCATTGCAATCATTCCAAGACAAAGTTCTGATGGATAACTAGAGAGGATGAACTTTAAATTGTAAAGACTAGACATGTCAATCAAGATATAGTCATATTATACAAATACATATAACTATATAAAAAGAAGATCCCTTATTGAACATGAGAAGGGAGTTGATGGAGATTTTAGTTGGAGACCAGTTGTCAAAGTTCGCTCCAGTTGTCAAAGTTTGCTCCAGTCTATGTTAGTGTTCATAGGAAAGTAGGACCAACTACTTCATGATCCATCATCGCAAAAGCACCGATATAAGATTTGATGATGTTGATAGGAGACTGACTTGGGAAGTGAAGGTTTGGTTGCACAGTCCTGGGACGAAGCAGTGTACTTCCTCTAAATCCTCTCCTAATGTTTGTGGCTGACAAACCTTCAAAGTTGAAAGAAAATTAATAATGTGGGTATGTCCCTCTAGCTTGGATTATGGCTAGACTTAGAAGAGTACTATACAAGTGCATAAAGAACAAGGTTTTGCATAAAACACCTCCAATATTAAGAATGAGAACTAAAAAAATTCTAGTTTTGATAGGTTGGGAATATTTTCTCTTCCAATGCCATGGCTTCCATCTGAGAGGCTGTATCCCTCCTTCAGTTTACATTCTCTCTCTGTAATACAGTATCCAGATAATCCAGTATTCCTCAAAAGGAGAATCTTTTTTAATTACTCAAGAAAAATTCTAAAATAATTGCCAAGACTGAACCAGCCATGGGATACATACCTTGGCAATATTTGTACTTACATTTGCTTTTATAAGTTAAATTGCTAACATGTTGGAATTATTTTAGGTTTTAGTCTAGTATTTCTAATCTGTATTGAAATGATTTGAGGTATAATCAAATATGCTATGCAATTTAAGATAGTTTCCACAAATATGTAAAACTGTGTTCCTCTTATAAGGACAAATTCTAGAAGCTCTTTTATTTTTATATTTGTTTTGGAATGGTTTTGAATTTCTTTGGCATATCTTTCAAGAGTTGTTCAGCCTATTATAATTTTTGCCGTTCAATTTTCAGTTGTCAGTCCTGAAGGGTTCAAAAACCCCCACAGATAGAAGACAACAAAATCATGGCATGCAAATATCACCTGGAGTGTTCTATGGATCCCCAGATGGCAAACCCTTAAAGAAACCTCCTCAACTATTACGATTGTTACATGAAATTCGTAAAGACCTAACAGAAGAGAATGATTTGCATCCAAGGTACATGCCAATCCCATGGAAAAAATTCTCCAAAACTTCCTCTCATACTTTATTGGATAGTAAGAAAATAAGTAATATATAATTAATTTTATCCTGGTGTTTCTCTCTTTGTTTCTTTCTGTTATATGTTCATAGAACTGCAGTATGGGCTACTTTCCCTCGACAAGAGCAAGCATTACAATTTGCAGAAAGCCATTCCAAAGTTCATGTGTTTAGCTACCAAGACCATGTCAATGGGAAGCGTAGGTTCCTTGCTACAACATATGAAGAATTTTGGAGAAGGTATATTCATATGCAAAATTTAATTAGTTTACGGGGTAACCAATGCTAGATTTTGATTTTATTTAAAAATAGAATTATAAATTTATTTTTATATAGCAATAATTGAGGACAGGCTCGGATTATCCAGTTGGATGGATATGAGTTGTGAAATACATAATCCTATATATGCTGACATAAACCACTTTTATTTGCTAGGTATGAGGCCATGGATCCCAAGTATCGTCATCATTATGAAGTAATTCGAGAGGTGAGACATGAGCCTTCATCACCTTCCAGAAGGTGGTGACAGCCATTAATTTATAATGGGTCAAAATTAACTAAATTGTTTTAAATATTTGTTTGTAAAATGTGAACCACATCATTCATACATTTCATTGGAGCTGGCAATTCATCACTTTTTTTGAGATCCTTGTTTGTTCTACTGGGCAGTGCTAAGATTGATTGAGGCCCAATCTTTAAACTCCACACATATTGATATAAAAATTAAGATAGTCAATAATGTCATAGTTGCTTTTTCAAAATAACAAAGGATTTGACAGTGTGCTAGTTTATCATCACTATTAAGAGATAATTTAATCCTGCTTTATACTTTATAGATGTGCGTATGGAGCGTTATCTTCTGATCTTAAAGTAATCCTTGGTTGCAAGGAGGAAGGAACTCCAAAGTATTGAATGATAGTCATAAAATTCAGTATTACAAGATTCAAGCTTGGCTCAGACTCAGCAAGTTGATTTTTGACCTTGACTTAGACTCAATGCTCAGACTCGGCCAAGAAATTTTTAAGGATTTAGAACTTTGATCATTCATTTTTCAATAAATAAACTTTAAAGACAACTTGTGAGTGAATTTTTAGAATCTTTAGTTGATAAATATAAAATATTTTGGGTTTGGGGTTTGCTGCAATTTAATGTCCCCAATTGTATTTTTATGATTTTTGATAGTTTACACAATGTGAAATGCTTAAACCTTAACCACTCTTGATCACCTAGATCTCAACACGGGCAGGGTGAGAGCATACGGTGAAAGGATATAAATAATATTAAATTATTATTCTTGTTGGCAGCATGCCACTCAACTGACAATGCATGTAAATAAAAAACACAATGCTGATTTTGGCGGCAAGCCTTCCAGAATGAATGCAAGATTTATAATGGCTAGCAAGAAATTGCACATAGTTATATCATCAAATTAGACATTATAATGCTGGAAATATGTATATCTTGGAGTTATGCAGTCAATATAATCTTAATATCAGCCAATAAATGAAGCTGTAGGCCAAACAAATTACCAAGAATAATACTACATCAGCTGCTAATATAAAAAATCTTTGAGTTTGGTTGTACGACCACTCAAGTTAAATAGTAAACCAACAATATATTGTAATCGATTCCTCCTTTCCAAAGTACAACATATAATCAAAAACTTCAATCATTGAGAGTTATGACTCAATTCCATATCAAACATTAGCCAAAAGCAGACCCAAGAATGTGTATGACAACTTTAAGAAAATGATAATATAAGGTGAGTAATTATTTGTCAAAATAGTACGGTGCCTCCAATTCAAAAGTATGGCCAGCACAAACAAATGTAATTATTCACCAAATATTAGTCATGATTTCCTTTTGGAAGGGTGTGACACTTCACCAAGGAATAGATTATAATCTCCAAAGGCTGCCACTTATTTCCAAGTTGATATGGTAGCAACTAATATGATATGACTAAAGGCTGCAATCAAAAGTTGACATGGTATGACCTTCACATAAATTAATTATGTTTTCAAAATGGTATGACACCATCCAACAATAATATAATCGGCCTAAAATCATATGACCAACATCAATTGAATATTAAGTATATTATGCTAGAATCATCACACATTAACATTATATATGAAATTCATACATTCACTATAATCTAAAATTACCAAATTGAAATTGGAGATTAACTCCAACTTTCCAAACAACTATGATCTCTGAATGAAACCACCATGAAGGATTGCAGGGTTTTTGTCTTTAGGCTAGAAGATGAACAAAGTTAGATTTTGAAGAAAAGGAATTTTGTTTTTGTAAATGAATGTTTTCTTTTATACCTAGCCTCTCCTTTTATAACCCTCTTTCAATTTTTAATTCACTTTCTTGCCTTATTCTAGAAATGTCTAGAAAATACCTTTTTCAAAATAACAATATATTGAATTTTTTTTCTAGACATAAATATATTGAATATTTTTTCTAGACATACTTTTCAATAATAAAACATAAGTTGCCTTTTTATGATAATAACAAAAAGTTACTTAGAACAACTTAAGTTATTTTTTAAAATAATTTCCTTTATATAGCCCATTTTCTAATTGCCTATAGGTTAATGGGTTGGGTTAGGAAATTATTTTAATAACAATTAAGGTTGGACTTATTGTAATGTTTGCCAACTTTATCTATTATTTTGAGGCTGCCTAAATGGGGCATAAGAAGGCCTTTGTAACTCTTATGTTATTTTAATTATTTTTTGGGTAGAGTTATTAAAGTCAATTTAAAATTAGATTTTTGGGAGGGAAAAAGTAAATATTTTCATTTTAATTTCTGAGGGTCTTTATGAAATATTCCGAGCCAAATTTTTTTACTTTTTCAAATTGCAAATTACAAACCAATGCACCCGTTAAGGTTAGCAGCTAAACCAAAACGATGCTGAAGCAACTCTAACCAGAATGTACACCAGGATCCCGATGAGGGCAAGGTGTGAGCATTGGTCAGAGGATCCTGAATGCAGAAACAGAACTGGAAGGAACTCTAACCAAGAATGGCGCCGATGATGGTGAGCATATGGTCAGAGGATCTTCTACACTACGAGTACTGAAAAGGAACTCAACACCAAGTATGTGCTACCCAATCCAGTATGGAGTTGAGGCGACCATATGGCGGAGTACTACAAATTACAATGCTTGAAAGAGAAATAAGCTAAATTGCTGAAAGTACTCGACACCCAGAATGTGCTTTCTAACCCGGAGTGGGAAAGGAGCTACCATAGGGCGGAGATGTAAGTCATTACAAAGCAATTACAGAATGAAGAATGAGTATTACAAATCATCGTAAAGCAATATTAAAGAACTGTTGTCAGTACTACTGCCAGCTTACAATAGATATTATTGCCTGCAAGATCAAGATATTAGATGCTCTTTCAAAATTGTGCAATCAACAAGGAAGCTTCCGCATAGCCTTTAAGGAACTCTCAACACCCATCCAATAAGGAAGATGCAGATTTCTCAAGACTGTTATGACAGACCTGCACTTTTCAACATATAACCAGCAACATAGAGATTCATTGAATAGCTCGTAACTCACTCCCTTCTTACTCAAAAGGCATGATATTGGATGCAAAACACTACTAGTATGGAGGCGCTCAAGCTAATAACAAAAAACAGACTTAGAATGCAAACATTAATTAACTCATGATTCCCAAGACACAGCAGATGGTACGGCCCAGCAAAGGGGCGATTTTACTTTATAAAATCAGATCCTTCCTCAAAAATTCTATAACTTGGCACACAGGGGCGCCCTGTCTAGACAATCGGAAATAAGCAATACCCAGAACAATATTTTTGTTGTTTTTTGACTTATGAATAAAAAGAACAATCAGCTGTAATGAAAATGCAATTTCCAGAATTTCTCTAATATGCCTAAGACTGATCTAGAAAGCCACAAGCTGATTACAATGCACAAATCCCAATGTAAACTCTCAAACTACACTAACTCACCACTAGTTGCTATCTTTCAAGCGAGAAGCAATGCCAAGCTAGGAGGCGTACATTCCTCGAAGCAATTCCAAAGCCAATCCGGCAGCATAACATTCCTGTAGACGAAAGATGATGAAATGAGAACCAAAGGCTTCCTTTTATAATTTGCCGTTGACCTTCTCGAAACCCTAACCTTCTTTTCAGAGTCAAACCCTAATCCCCAAAAGATGGCATCCCTTTCTTCAAAGCTTCAATTTGACTTCTTTTTAATTAAATTCATCACTTAAATAAAGGCGTCCCACTTAAGGCTTAATTTGACCTTAATAATTATAAAATAATCTTCAATGAAGGCGCCACCCTCAAAAGACCACTTTTCAAAACATGTAGTCAATAGACTAGGCCAAGGGGTAATATAACATTAAAATATAATGTTATTTAAGTGAAATGAACTTATCTCTCCGAAACTGCATCCCGAAGCCAAAATCTGAATAAACCAATTGAGACGACTGAAGAGGAAAGTCAACTGTGCTGAGACCAACAGGCTCACTGCCAGAAATAGAATTTACTAAAAATAGTAAATTCCTGAAGATGCTCAGAATGCCAAGAAGAACATACCACTGCGAAGCTCTCTGAAAACCCAGAAAGAATCCGCCATTGAAACAACCAACCTCGAGCAAGAGCATCCTTCAAAATAGGAAACCCTAATTCTACCTTTCGACTAGCCTACGTGTCTCCGAAATAGGCCAACGGTCACTGGAAAGATCAGGCTCGAGAAGGGGACATTACACTTTAAAATGGGATAGATGGTGCATTTGCAAATGTTTGTCAATATATATCAAACCCTTTTCTTGAAAATAGAGCCTTCGTGTTCATTTCTTGCCCTAGGATGAAAACCCTATTGGCAAATAGAGTTGAGGATGAAAAGCATCCTTTCCAAAGGAGTAATTCCATCTAGTGATTGCCATTGAATTGATCTGCATTGAATTTCCAGCGTTCAGATTGGTGTGTAGATTTTAGTTTGTTGTGTGGTGTTGATATATTCATAAAAATACAAAAATATTGTTGGTGTGTTTTCCAGATTTTAGTATTGTGTGATTTCATAGTTAGAGTGTGGGGTTGATTTCAGTTTGGTTTGATTTCTAGCTTGGAGCCGATTGATATATAATTTATTTTCCCTTAGCAAATCTTATTGCCACTTTCTATGAGTTAATGGTGGCTGTTCATTGTAGAAAAATCTGAAAATATATTTTTAATTAATTATTCTGTAATGTCACATTTTCAATCAAATGGGATTTGGGGACTAAAGGCCTATTTCTTATTTCTTGTGTCTCCTTTGGTCCAAATTTGCATACATGTCTCCCCTTTTTATTCCCCATGTACCTATTGGGTTCAAAGGTTTTTAAGTGGGAAGATATGTTCCACTTACTAAGTTCGTGTAGCTTGTCGGGGTTGTGGGGTTTCCCTTCCTAGCATGCTCCTCCACCCAACTCCACTTTTCCTTTACCCTTGTTGGAGAGTTGGACTTCCCCCATATTGGTATGCTTCACTTTTGAACTCCAATCCTTGGCAAGAGTAAGAGTCAGGTGGCATCCCCTACTTCTGAACTCCGACGCTTCTGCCTTTTTGTATTATTCTTTGCTACCTACCTCCTTGCACGTTAGTGAATTCCATTAATGGCTCGTTTTGAGGTTTTAACCATATAGAAGGGGATTTCCTGCCCAACAAACATTGTTCATATTTAATCAAAAGGATTTAACCATACTTGTGATGTTGTAGGTGGAGAATGATAATGCTTCACTTATTACAGTGGTTGCAGCCCCAGCTACTATTAGTCTCCGCAAATCTCAGTCGTTGATTTGAGTGAGAACTCCACTTTGACCATAGATCTCAACAGTATCAAAGGATAGCCACATCCCTTGGAAGAATTATTGTTGTTTATACCAAAACCTTAGCCTACATTGTTCTAAACTTCTAAGCACTCTTGTCCGAACAGTTAGACTTCAGAATGAAACTCTTATGATTTTTTGTAGAGCTAGAGGATGGAAACCCTTTGGTCTATAGGCTTGAGGATAGAAACCCTTGACTTGGCAGGACAATTTGCCAGAGATCGAGAGAGCCCCATGATTGTGGATCTGATCTTCATTGCATCTGCCTATTTGTAGGCTGTTGTAAGCAAACCGTAGGGTAATTTAGAGTTGTTTGTTGTCATGGCAACCCTTGTACTCGTTACTGTCAGGGCTGATGTCTGTTATTCTTGCTGTGTAGTAGAGTATCATCTTGTTGACTCCATCATTGATTCAAGAGCTCTGTAATGATTCCCTTTTTATTTGATGAAATCTGGGTTATTCATTTTTTTGTAAACTTGTGATGGAATTGGGATTTTGTCATTTTGGGGAATAATGTTTAAGGCTGTAACAAATCATCGAAGTTTTTTTTTTTAATAAAAAGGGGTAAAAACTTTATTGAATCAGAAAAGCATTACAAAGCAAAATGGATCAAATCCACCAAGGGCACAAGCAAAACCAAGAACTAAGTCACACCCAAGAAACACCTCATATCCTCCATAACCCATTCTTCAAGAACAAGGGCCAAATCTCCAGGAAGGTTGCCCCAGTCATCTACATTCCAAGTCCCCATCTGCTCCGATGCCCACCTAGCCAAACCATCAGCCACCAGCAAATCATCAAAGTTAAATACTAAAGTTTGTAAGAGATATTTTAAGTTTACAAAATAGGGATTACTAATCAATTAAATCCTAAACATTTTTGCACCAACTAACTGTTAGGGTTATTACATATTCCCTAAGGGAGATTCACATATTTCCCATAGCTGCCATACCATTTCATGTTGCAGCCGAGGTCAAAGATTAATCATATAAAGAAGATTACAGCCTTTGAAGGTTTAAGGAGACAGCGCATGGGTTTGAGCAGTCCATCACAGCCTTAGTATTATTTGTTTAAACTTTAAACTGCCGTTCTAATTGGTAAAGAGCTGCCATACAGTTTGAACAAGTTCTTCTGCAGTTTTAAAAGTGTATTTCAGGTCCCAAATCATCATATCAGCATTCAGATTTCAAATTGTTATTTTGGCATGATTTAATCATTACTTTCATAATAATTTCTGATTTCTAATCATATTAGAATTATACAGCATATTCTAGTTATTTTTGGGCTTTTCTTATTGAGTTTGAATAAGTAATTAAGCTGAAGGGTAAATGAATCTTGCTTGATTATTCCAGTTTATTGTATTCATCTGATTGTAAATATAGATGGTTTAACTACTAGATCATTCTGAAATATTTTGATTAAATTTGTAAAAGGGTTTCGAAGGCTTGCTGCCAACCCATTTCATTTTGGTTTGTAATGACAATTGGATATCATAGCTGCCAAGAGTTGATTTACATAATCTGCCAATTTGGCATTAATCTGGTTTCTCTTGTTATTTGCCATTTTGGCATTGACCAAACCTGCTTTTTATCATTGTAAACTGGACGGTTTTCTGCCAATATTTGAAAGTGATTATAATTACTCACTCACATCTTACTTATGTGTTCTCTCACCGTGCGCATGTTGGGATCTGGGTGATAAAAAAGAATGTGGGATTGTGTTGATTTTAGAATTTGGTGATTTTTCAGCTAATGGTCCTGCTACGGACATTACATAGTCAGTTGCTAAAACACAGCAATGTATTAACACATGAACTTCCATACAACAAGTAATGATAGGTTACCTCCATGAGCACTGTGGTAGTATTTTAGACCATCACCAAGAATTTCTATAAGCTATCTTCCAATCACAAACTCACCATATATTCACTCTAGCAACCAATACATTGTCAAAGCATGTGCTCAACTGAAAAACCAATCCAGTCTGAACCACTTAACGCAGTTCTGGATCAGCTTACCATAAGTGGCAAGCATTTGAGGAGGTAGGGCATGTCTTGTTGAAAGCTCTATTTAGGGACAATAATTATCATCCTTCTCCTTGTATTTGATATCTTGTGGGAGAGCTCAACCTTCGTATTTCCATTTTCAGTAGATGTTTGATCTTGGGTTAGTTTCTATACAAAGCATTCCTTGTAACTCTAATATTTTTCCTTTATTTTATTTTTTTGTGAGCCATCTCTTCTAACAGCTAATTAATGACGATGAATATTTTGTTTCTTCTACATTTTTCTTAGTTTACACAAGCATTAGTTAAGAAATCAACTCTATTGAGCAAGGTTCTTGTACATAATTGATCGCATTAACTTTTTCTTTTAAATCACGCATTTTGACAATTTGTGTTAGATTGATTGTACAGGGTTCTCCTTGTCACCTATATTTTGATCTGGAGTATAATCGTACTGCAAACATAAATGCAGATGGAGTGGCAATGGTGGATTTATTATTATCAGTTATTTCTGATGCCATGCTTGACATATACAGTTTTAATTTTGAAGCTGACTGGACGGTAGAGCTTGATTCGTCAACAACAGGTTTGTTTGTAGAGTCACGTTATCTAGGAATTAGAATATGAAACCCTTTACAATAAGATGATTGATTTCTTATTACTCTGCCAATACTGTATGCACATGTGCCAAATATTTCACTGCTTTTCTAACCTTGCCATTTTCTCCTTGGCCTTGTAACTTGGAGGGATAAAGAGTAGGGTATATTACTTATTGAGAAAGAGAACTGATAGATAAACTAAGTTGCATGGTTTTATGGGTTGTTTGACATTTGTTTAATTAGAAAAAAAAAAGTCCTTGAATGCTGTAAATCTCCTAGACACTTATTTTTGCAGCAATTCATGCCTTGAGATATGTTTATTGGGAAATATGGAGTACTGAATAGTAACTTTGTGAAAGTGCAATTTGTAAGAAAATGACTTGATGAATAAGAAAGAAAATTGGTACCATATGGGTTATATTAATATCATTGACATGAACTTAGTTTATCACACATGCATATAAAGTCTTGGCATACAGCTGCTGGATTTGGTACAGACAATAAACCCATTAAAAAATAAAGTTCTACTTTTACCCAAACAAACACATAAACAAGGAAAGCTACTTTATGGCTATGTCATTATTTTAATTAAAAACATGATTATGTATCTTACCTTGTTTTATTCCACAGAAAAATTTTCTCATCACTTGGTAGTTCATATGCCAAATGCTGCCTTCAAGGATAATTCACATGTTGGTGCCTTCGTTGGGGAGGTAAGTGATATGCATGAATTATCATCATTGGATAAAGAATGAAACACATGAAGCATGATGTGTTTCTTAATCAAATGGATTCTAGCTAAACTTTCTATCTTCTAAAATGCATGTCATGTATTATTAACTCTGTTTTGGACTGAAAATTAAAATTCTGCATTCGTGGAGTCTGAAAAATAAAATTTTAGAATAAATAATATATCTAATCGTGTGTGTTTATTAGGGTGGTTGTTTGTTGACATTTGTCAGCTAGAGCTATTGCTTTTAATAATTAGCTACTAGATTCATTATTATAAAACATCGAAGCCAAGCTTTTGAACAAGATTTTGTTTACGCATAGATAGTTCAAGGTTCCCCTATGAAATATTGACTGGTATATGAAATGAACCATCTTGTTTGGTCAATATCTAAGATTCAAGGATGGATTTTAGCTTCTAATGTTTGTTGAAATGACATCAATCACTAAATTATTCAAGTATGAGGTCATGGCAATGCTAATGTACATAAGTTAAGTATGGTAAATGGTCAGGGCAAGTGCTGAGTCTTATCAACCCATGTGAATCTTTTTAAATTGATAAGAAAACAAAAATCTAAGTTACCGAATCAGAATTGGAATTGGGTACATGGGTACAATACGTTGGTACGACAAATTTTTTTTCGGGGTTGACATATAAAAATAATAAATATACATATTTCATAATAATATAATATATAATAATTATATAATATACTAATATACAAATTTAAAATATAATAATATAATATATAATAATATAATAATATACAAATTTAAAATTTAAAATATAATAATATAATATACATATTTCATAATAATATAATATATAATAATTATATAATAATAAAATACAAATTTAAAATAATATAATTTCATAATTATATTTCCAGTGCCTCCTTACAAATTGTTATTGCCGGCATCGAAATACTGGAGGCCTTTTAACTCTCCGATCTGTGGGGGAATGCTTCCGCTAAAATGGTTGCTACCGATGTATAATTTGGACAAGTTCTTTGCTTGGCCGATTGTAGGAGGAATTGGGCCTTCCAATTCATTGTTGTGAATGAGTAGTCTGATCATTTTCGGAGAACCCCAGAGTGTTAATTTTAGGATTAGAATTAAATAAGCAGAAATAAAAACAATTCCACACAGATTGACACAGCAATATACCTTGGGAAAACCCTCCAACTTGAAGGGAAAAACCCAGCAAGAAAATCTCTCTTATATATTGAAATGATGGCAACAATTCTCTTTACAATGAGGCCAATCACAAGGCCAATAATCAGCACCACACTTGATGCACACACAGATGTAAATCGCACTCCTTGAAAGACACGAACTGCTGTAGGAGAAAATTCACACTTGCAGATGGGAATGGACAAACTTGACTTGATGATTTGATGGAATGAAATGATCTCATATATATACAATGTGAAGGAGAGGTCGCACCTCTTCATGAACAAGGTCGGCCACAAATGAAATGAATTTACAAATGAATGGTGCGAATTACAAGGAGAGTCGGCCCAAATGAAATATAATATGTTGCCAAGTGAAGTGCATCTTCACTTTGATAAATGCAATAAATAAATAGCTGTTAGGCTATATGAAATTTATTGTTCAACAAGCAAGGCGGAAGTATGTAGCCCGAAGCTACAACATCAACATTCCCTCTTAGCTAGGGAGGAATACTTCTGATACACACAGTCATGGAATCTCTCAACATGACACCCACAATGGCTACACCCATATGTGGAAAGGAACACATCACGGAGTCACTCAACGTGATTCAACCATCATGGCTACTCCCATGTATGGCAAAGCATATGTGCACAAGTACCTATCACGGAATCACTCAACGTGATGTCGTCATCTGATGTCGTCATCTCATCATGACGTCCACCATGGCTACTCCTAGAGGGTGGATAAACACAAGTGATGTTGTCATGGACTCACTCAACATGACATCCACTATGGCTACTCCCAGAGGGTGGAAACAAGGACTTTCATCTCAAATTTCTCTCACAGAGAAAGATGCATTAAACAAGGGCTTACACCTCAAATTTCTCTCACAGAGAAAAATGCATTACACAAGGGCTTGCACCTCAAATTTCTCTCACAGAGAAAAATGCATTAAAGCACATCACAGAAGATCACTGAAGCTGAGTCTCCCTCTCAGCTAGGGCTTCATTCTCCACAATTCCAAGCTTGTCTCGAAAGTACACAAACTTTACTCTAGAGAGAGGCTTGGTGAGAATATCGGCCGTTTCCTCATTCAGTGCTAATGTATCTCAACTGGATAGCTTTCCTCAATACCATATCTCTGATGTAGTGGTATTTGATCTCAACATTTTTTGTTCTATCATGAAACACTGGATTGACAGAAAGCTTCACACAGCTTTGATTATCACAATGAATGATAGTCGGCTCCAATGATTGTCCAAACAATCCTGCAAGGAGCTTCCGAAGCCACACTGCTTCTCGAGCTGCCACACAAGCTGCAATATACTCGGCCTCTGTGGTGCTTAGTGCCACTAAAGACTGCTTCCTGCTACACCAGGAGATCATCGTAGACCCCAAACTGAAACAACATCCAGAGGTGCTCTTCCGATCAACAACACACCGTGCCCAATCATAATCAGAATATCCATGCAGCTTCAAGTCCACACCAGAAGAATATCTCAAGCCATACCCAACTGTGCCACGCAAGTATCTCAGGATATGCTTTGCTGCAACTAGGTGTATTTGCCTTGGTTCACACATGAACTAACTAAGTGCACTCATTGCATATCAAATATCTGGTCTAGTATTGACTAGATACATCAATGATCCAATCAACTGCCTGTACATAGTAGGATCCACTAGATCTGAACTAGTTGCAGCCTCTTTTAACTTCTGAAAATTGGTTTCCATAGGTGTAGACATGGATTTGCAATCCATCATACCAAATCTCTTCAAGATGTCTATTGTATACTTCCCTTGACTCAGAATGATCTCATTAGGCCTCTGCCATACTTCTAAACCAAGGAAGTAGTGCATGTACTTAAGATCCTTCATTTCAAATTCAGAAGCCAACTCCTTCTTGCATTTGATAATAAGGTGTTCTTCTCCAGTAAGAAATATATCATCAACATAGAGAACCAAGATCAAAGCCTCACCATTAATTACCTTGAAGTATAGATTTGAATCAGCATCATTCTTGGAGAAACCCAAGCTCAACAGGTATCGGTCAATCCTCTCATACCAAGCACGAGGAGCCTGCCTAAGGCCATACAAAGCCTTCTTCAATTTGCAAACATGAGACTCCTTCCCATGAACTTCAAATCCATCAGGTTGCTCAATGTATACCTCTTCTTCAATTACACCATTTAGAAATGCTGTCTTCACGTCCATCTGATGTAACTTCCATCCTTTAGCTGTTGCAATAGCAATGATAGTCTTGATGGAGGTATAGCGAGCAACATGAGCAAATGTTTCCTCATAGTCTATTCCCTCTTTCTGAGAGAACCCCCTAGCCACAAATCTAGCCTTGTACTTCTCAATGCTTCCATCAGCCGCATGCTTGATCTTGAAAAGCCACTTAGAAGATACAACTAATTTTCCTTCTGGTCTAGGTACTATATCCCAAACATCGTTCTTGAGGATGGATTGATATTCTTCAGCCATAGCATCTCTCCATACTTGCTGAATTGAAGCTTCCTCAACACTGGAAGGCTCAGATTCAATCATTTGACTCATCAATGCAACATAGCTTGAAAACTTCTGTGGTCTTTTACTTTCTTTGAATGTTCCTCTAGGGGCTGCAAACTTTTCTGCCTCCTGCATTGTTTGAGCCCATAGAGGTCTCTTTCGACCAATAACAATGTCTCTAGGCCCATCAGTAGGTTCCAAAGGCTCAACTGGATCACCATCTTCTTCTGGTTCAGGAGACTCCCTCTGAATCTCAGGAGTATGGTCAACTTCCATGTCCTGAGGAGTCTCATGGTCTTCATTATCTATCTCCATGAGAGAGCCTTTAGATCTCTTGAATGCAACATCCTCTTCAAATGTAACATCCCTGCTGATCTCTATAAGTTTCTGACCTGGAATGTAAATCCTGTAGGCTTTTGAAGACTCACTGTAGCCCACAAATATTCCCTTCTTGCCAGATGGTTCCAATTTAGTCCTTTTATCTTTAGGCACATGAACATACACAGGACAACCAAAGATTCTCAAATGGCTGACTTCAGGCTTCACACCTGTGAAAGATTTTTCAGGAGTCATGTTCTTCAAAATACGATGAGGGCTCCAATTCTGAACATATACAGCTGTCCTAGATGCCTCAGCCCAAAGGAAGGTTTGCAAACCTTGATCATGAATCATGGCTTTAGCTGCTTCTACAATAGATCTGTTCTTCCTTTCTGCAACACCGTTTTGTTGTGGATTGTAAGGGACACAAAACTCCCTCTTAATCCCTGCCTCAACACAAAAGTTACGAAAGCTTCCAGAGATGTATTCTCCTTCGTTGTTAAATCTCAGAACTTTGATCCTCTTCCTGGACAAGTTCTCTACTTGAGCTTTAAATTCCTTGAATCTCTCAAGTACTTCCTCAGATTCTTTAGTCTTTAAGAAATAAATCCAAGTCTTTCTAGAGTAGTCATCAATGAAAATTACATAATACAAGAAACCACTCAAAGAAGCAACAAACATTGGACCACACAAATCAGAATGAACAAGATCTAGAATGCGTTTAGATCTACTTTCACTACTATGAAAAGGTCCTTTAGTATTCTTATCCAAAGCGCATCCTCGACAAGTACCTTCATGCTCCTGGCTGGGTTTAGGAATGCCAGTGACCATCTTCTCCATGGTTGGAAGTGCTCTAAAGTGAAGGTGAGCAAGTCTTCTATGCCAAAGCTCACACGAACTTGTTGAATCATGCAACAAGGCCTGTAGTGGACGAGTGCAAAGTCTGTAGAGACATTCTTTCCGAACACCAATCACTCGAGTTGACTTGATGCTAGAGTTCTTCGGCCATGCAAGAACTTTTCCTTTGGAGAATGCAACTTGATATCCCTTGTCTTCCAAGGCTGAAATAGAGACAAGGTTCCTCTTGATGCGTGGTACAAATAGTACATCACTCAATTGAAGAGAGATGCCAAAATCTAAGTGAAGAGAGGAGGTTCCAACACCTTTCATGGAATAGCATGCATCATCTCCAATTATGACTTGAACACTTGTATCTCTCTCCACCAAATCTAAAAGATGTTCTCTAAATCCAGTAATGTGACGGGAGGCACCACTATCAATCAACCAAGTGTTGCTATCCGTTGGAACATTGCTTGATAAGGCAGAATAGAATAGAAATCCACTTGACTCCTTCAGAGGAGAGATCTCGCCCACATCTGCAACTGAAGCATGCTGTTTAGGTCTAGTTGGACAATCTTTTGCATAGTGACCAAACTTGTCACATCTGAAGCACTGTAAGTGGGAAAGATCTTTATTCTTCTTAGATGCAGGAGCACCATCCGATCTTCTATCTTTGTTCCTCTTGAAGTTGTCTTTCTTCCCTTCTCTTCCTTTCTTCTTAGAAGATTGAGCAGCAAGCACATGAATCTCTTCATTGGTAGAACTTTTCCCATTGCCTCTTGCTGCTAATCTCGATTCCTCTTGAATGCAATCTGCCCTCAAGCGATCAAACTTAGGTAGCTTTGATCTCCCACTAATTCCTTGGATAAATGGCTCCCAAGATTGAGGAAGACCATTAACTGCCAACATAACCAAATCCTTATCATCAACCATATGCCCAATGGTAGAGAGCTGATCTCTCAATTCGGTGATCTTCATGAAGAAGGAGATGACAAAATCTCCTTTCGCCATCTTGACATGATGAAGCTGTTGCCTTAATGCAAGAGCTCTGCTAGTATTATTGATCTCAGACATTTCCTCCAAGGTCTTGAACATTTCTCTTGCTGTCTTCAACTTGGAGATAATCGGCACAAGGTGGTCCTTCACAGAATCAACCAACATCTTCTTCGCCTTAGTGCCATTCTTCTTCCATTGTGACTTCTCATTCTCATCGGAAGGTTCGGGAACTTTGCTCTCCACGAACTCAACAATCTCATTTTTTTCCAATGCAAGCAATACTCTAAACTTCCAAGAGGTGAAGTTGGAAGCACCTTCAAGTCTATCTTCAATCTTGAGCCCGTTCACCATTTTGAAGATAAGATAGACACAAGAAGATGAGGAAAAAGAGTGGAAGATGACGCTGCTTATATAAATCTGATCACGATCTTTCTTAAACCCGCTCTGATACCATGTTAATTTTAGGATCAGAATTAAATAAGCAGAAATAAAAACAATTCCACACAGATTGACACAACAATATACCTTGGGAAAACCCTCCAATTTGAAGGGAAAAATCCAGCAACAAAATCTCTCTTATATATTGAAATGATGGCAACAATTCTCTTTACAATGAGGCCAATCACAAGGCCAATAATCAACACCACACTTGATGCACACACAAATGTAAATCACACTCCTTGAAAGACACCAACTGCTGTAGGAGAAAATTCGCACTTGCAGATGGGAATGGACGAACTTGACTTAATGATTTGATGGAATGAAATGATCTCATATATATACAATGTGAAGGAGAGGTCGCACCTCTTCATGAACAAGGTCGGCCACAAATGAATGGTGTGAATTACAAGGAGAGTCGGCCCAAATGAAATATAATATGTTGCCAAGTGAAGCGCCTCTTCACTTTAATAAATGCAATAAATAAATAGCTGTTAGGCTATATGAAATTTATTGTTCAACAAGTAAGGCGGAAGTATGTAGCCCGAAGCTACAACATCAATACAGAGACCCTCTGGAACTTCCTTGCTCAGTTGGTTGTCATTGAGCAGAGCATACTGTAGACTGTTGCAGCCTTGTAGAGACAAAGGAAAGCTTCCATTGAAATTGTTTGAAGATATGGCCAGCCCATAAAGTGTTCCACGACTGCACAGATTCTTCGGTAGAGGGCCTTCAAAGTAATTGCCTACAATGTCAATGAGAAAATTATGGGAGTTCTTTCCCAAATTTTGGAGTAGAGAGCCGGTGAGACTATTGTAAAAACGAACCTAGCTTGATTCTGTAGGCGATTCCCATTGGTACCCGATTCTGGTACGACTCGTGCCTGGAAATGGGGCTATTTCTCTAACGATTCGGTAACATAGATGTCAAAATTAGATCAACATATATTTTCAACAGCACTGCAAAATTAATCTGTGATTGTTTTCTTGTTAAACATATTTGGAAAACCATTTGTGCCAATCTAGTAAAAGTTAATTGGAAAGCATCATCCTTAAGGAAACTGCAGACATTACAATTAAATTTAATCATTACTTTCATAATAATTTCTGATTTCTAATTATATTAGAATTATACAGCATATTCTAGTTATACAAAATTATCTCTTGTTTATATCGGATTTAGTAATTTGATCCCTAATGGATTGATCCCACCGTCTTATTACTATAGTTCCAAGGTTTGACTAAATTCAATTTTATTGCTACTAAAAATAACATTAGACATGCAAATTCAATTTGTAGTGGTATTCCCACTTGGGAGATAAAAATTAAATTAAATTAATATATAATGGATCGACCAAATGAAGGTATGCAATTTACAAAAACAGCGATTCAATTTTTAAGGAAAAGACAAAAATCACAAAAAGACAAAAATAAGAAAAGGACAAAAAGCAAAAGAAAAGGTGCGGCGATTATTTCCAAAGGCTGCGATTCCATTTTACATGAGGTTGCAATTATAGTAAAAGGGCAGCAATTAGTGATTGATATAAATATATGTAAAATGTAAAATGCATCAAGTTTGGAGAGTTAACTATTAATAAAAAGAGTCGTGACTTTTTGAAAAGTCATTATCTTTCAAAGAGGTGTATCTATTCATTTAGACATGTAAAGATATAAATAATGATTGAAATGTGTGGAGAAAAGGCGAATGTGTGGAAATAAAGAGTTATATCAATTAGATACATACATATGCAGATATAAAAGACAAGTTCATGCAGATATAGAAGACAAGTTCATGCAGATATAGAAAATGAGGTTTATGGCAATTTATGATCAGCATTATAGCAGATTAGAGAAGAAAATTATTCATATTGGTGAGGTTGGTGCCTCATAGGGGTTGGTGCTTCTAGTACGTTGGTGCCTACAAATTGATGAAATTAGAGTTTCTTAGGGATTTGTGCGTCTAGTAGATTGGTGCCTTCAAAATTTGCAAAAAGAAGATTAATAAAAGCAATATTTTTTTCCGTGGTTTTCTCCCACAAGGGTTTCCACGTAAATTGTGTTGTTATTGTGTAGCTATTATTTGATTTCATATATGTGCTAATTTGATTAAATCTTGAAGTGATTAAATAAGTTTTAAAGGGTAAAAGAATATTGTTATACTGATTCACCGCCCCATCTTAGTATAACCGTGTGCCCATCAACAGATTTATGTGGACCAACTCAGGTATCTTTTCTCTGTCGATTTCATTATTATGTCACATTTATTGATGATGCAACTAGGAAAACATGGGTGTATTTCCTTAAATAGAAATCGGATGTGTTTGAAACTATTTAAAAATGGAAAAGCTTGGTTGAGAATGAGACAGGGAAAATATTAAAATGTCCCATATCTAATAATGGAGGTGAGTATTGCAGCAAAGAGTTTAAAGATTATTGTTCATTTAATGGAATTTGTAGGCGAAAAACGGTTCCAGGGATTCCACAGGAAAATGGTGTGGCTGAGCATATGAACAGAACAATTATGGAGCGTGCAAGGAGCATGAGATTGCATGTTGGGATGCCTTTACATTTGTGGCTAGAGGCTATTAATACTGCTGTATATTTAATTAATAGAGGTCCTTTAGTTCCTTTGGGCTGTGGTATTCTAGAGGAAGCATGGACAGGTAAAAATGTGAGTTATTCTCTTTTCAAAACCTTCGGTTGTGAAGATTTGTTGTAAAATCTCCTCTTGTATTGAACGATATTTTTCACGATTTCTTCAGTTTGACACATTTGAACATTTTGTCAAACATATGGAATGCTTCTGGACTGAGTTATTTTTCAGATGTTAAGGGGTTGGCAAATTACATACATTGAACTCAACAAGTAGACAACTTCATGCATCACTCTATTTCAATTATAAATTTATCCAATGCATCAAAATGGAACTTATAACCATTCACAGTAGTATTTTTGTCAACAACAGCAATAGCAAATTCATATAAGATATTCAAAGTTACATATTGGAATATTGAGGTACCATTTTTGCAAGTCGCCTATGTGAATAGCAGCCTTATGCAGTGCCATGCCCAATAGAAATAAGCACGACCAAGGGAAGAGAGTTGGCGGCTAGAATATAAGGTGTCTATCATCAGGAAATCGCGCTAGCAGGTAACCTCACGCCCAACAGATGTCACACACCCCTCCACACTAGTCTATGGTTGGCAAAATGAGCAGAGATGTAGCTCTAGAAGAACCCATTCCCTCCTGCAACTCCCATGACCTTGGTAAATGCCCATGACTCCAAAGAATATTGATACACCTCCTTACAACCAGCAATAAACTCTTGCGCAACAGCCAATGTGGTCACGGCTCATGAAGTTCCAATATGCAGGCATCCCAAGTCTCACAACCCCCTTTGCTACCTTCAACCTGTGTGATGGCACATTAGAGCTATAAATGAACCCACGGCTCTACCAGGAAAGTATTACTGAGGATATAAATTGATCTAGGAAGGATAACCAATGCATATACCAACAATATGTTCAACCATATAAATAGTCCAACTTGAATATATATCTCAACCTCCAAATGCAAGTAAAGTTACCTTTATTCCTAAAATTTGTCTCCGTAGGAGAACCACAAATTTGGCAATATTGAACACTATGAAAGACCTATATGATCTCTCCAACTTGACCAACTGGGGTGGATTAGTCTCACCACCAAATCCAATCGCCCTAGGGTTTTTTTCCCTAGAGCCAAGAGCTTCGAAAACTCCTCAAATCACCAATTAGAGAAAATAGCCAAGCATAATCCAAATGAGCTCTAATTTCCACTTTATATACTCCGTGAGCTTTTCCCACTCAAATAATAAAATAATTCTAAAGTAACTTTATAAAGTACCTTTTTAATATTTCCTCAAAGTTACTTTATATCACCATTTAATTTAATTATTCAATATCACCTTATAAATGTACTTTTTTGTCAGGTAACATTAAATAATTAAATTAATCAATTCCCTTAAACCAACTATAGCCTATAGGAATTAAATAGGCTATTAAGTCCTCCTGGAGTGATCATCGGGAAAGGGACATTACATTTGCTTCACCTATTGATTTTGAGAATAGAGCTAAGCTAGAAGCTAAATCTAAAAAGTGTACCTTTGTTGGATATAGCATTTGATGAATTTGGTTATAGATTACGGGATTTTGATAATTTGAAAATTATTAGAAGTAGGGATGTTGCATTCAATGAGAAGGTTTTGTAGAAAGATCAGTTGCAGAAGCATGAGAATAAAGAAAAAGAATATGTGGTGTTGGATGATATTCCACAAAGTAATATTCCAGTGGTTTCTCATGCTCAGCAACAACAAGAAATACCACAAACTCTAGTGAATGTTAAACGTTCTACAAGGATAAGTAGACCTCCCGAAAGAGTTTCTCCTTCATTATATTCTATTTTATTAATTGATGTTGGTGAACTAGAAGGGTATGAAGAAGCTATGTAGGTGGATACAAAGGAACAGTGGGAGCGAGGAATGAGGGTTGTGTGTGAATGATCAGTGTTGTACCCCAAATTAAAATTTTTGCTACACTTAGGAATTTTGAAGAAATGGTCAAAAGTCTTGTAAAAAATTGTCAAAAAGGTCGAAAAATGGATTTTGCATGTCATGCATGGTGCTCAAAAACTCAAAATTTTCAAAATCTAAGGATTTGGGTCTGCTCAGAGCGAGGATTTCTACAAAACCCAGATCTTAGTTTTTTGTCCCTAAATTTTAGGAAATTTTCTAAAAATAGACTTTTTTTGGGTTTCTTCTCAAATGGATGTTGGCAAAATTTTCTAAAAATAGAATTCTTGGCTTTTGGGGATCAAACTGATTTTGATTGGTTGAAAATACTTCCTCATCAGGCTGGTCTAGTCAGAATCGTCAAAAGATCAGTTTTTCCCTATTGGGTCTATTCTGCTTTTTTAGAAGCCAAATCAGGAGCTCTAAGGTCATCAATGGAGGTTGCTCAATTGTCAGGTGTCAGATTCGAAGTCTCAGGCATTGCACAGATCAAGAAACGACAAAAGATGTTCGTGAAACGAAGAATGGAGGAAGCTGAAGGAATCTTGAAAGCAGTAAAAATTTGGCTAAGTTTGGAGAGCTCAAGTGCCCCTGCCTAGTCAAGATGCCTGGGATTCTGTGCCTTAGTATATTTTTCAATTTCCAGCATGATGTAAATGCAGCATTTGCCGAGCACTGAGCAAGGAACCAAGAAGGAAGGGAAAAGTTGAAAAAATGATAAAAATGACTAACACTGCTAAGCTTAGGTGCCCCTGCTAGCCAAGGGTGCTGTTGATGTGTTTTTCGTGACCGCACCAATGCAGAATAAAGTCGCCAACGACTATCCTATTCTCTCTTGATCAAAGTATCCAACACGCTAAGATTGTGAGAGAGTTCGTGCGTTCAACTCCAAGGTTCCTTCAGTGCGAATAGTCTCAGTTGGCTTGATGTGATTTGCTGGTATTTCAAGGGGACTTACGAAATTGTTCGGCAGCGGAGAAAGGAATTCGGATGCTTGAAAGGTTTGTCTATAAAGCTCGTGTTTCTGAAGGTATTGAATGTAAATAGTGCTCGGTTTAGAAGGCCCTAATCTACTCTAAGGTGTGGGACATGGCGATCAATTCTCACAAGCTTTAACCAGGCTCTGCTTTGCCTCGCTTCGGACAACCTCCACAGAACCGGTGCAATCTTCAAGGGGAGTAACTAGAGATGTTCAAATTATAATTCAACAATGGAGACACCATCACAACGACACATGCCAACATGAAGATCATAATTGAAGTTAAGTCTGCAATATTCCAGTTGACCACGCAAGGCGCATTCACCATCAACGAACACACTAGTGATATGGATAGACGAAGTTGCTTAAATTGAAGACCACACTCCTGTTGGAGTTAAAATGACATTGAGAGGGTGGGGGGGGGGAGCGTGAATCAGTGTCTTAATAGATTTGACCAATTTTCAAAAATTCAAAAACATAGCTCAGATTTGATCTCAATATTACTCTGATTAATGCATTCATGAGTTTAATGTAATCATTCATAAACAAAATTGAGAAAAGTAATAATCCCAACAATGAACTGAAACAACACAGTAAAGCAGTGAGAACTCAGAAGAACAAAGAGACACAAGATTTTGTCGAGTGGAAAACCCTCCTGGGGTATAAAAACCACTCCCGAAATGCCTTGCAGGCTTAACTTTTAATCAATTGTTCACAATGCCTTATAGGCCAATTTTAGAGCACCCACTCAAGGAGCACCAACCCCTTGTTTTTGAGACACCCATCTCAAGGAGTACCAACCCCTCAAATTATGTTTTGAACAATAATAATAACTCAGAGGATTTCTCTGTTTTCAGTTAAGCACATATTTCTCTGTTTTCTCGTCTACAGAATACCCTAAGGATTCAATAATTGAATCCTTAAAATACTATATAGAGAAAAAATTTACGATGTCTCTGCCTCTTGTTATTCAGATTTTTATTGCAGAGTTTATTCATACATTTTCATACAGCCAAGGAATGATAATCTTAGAATTACAACCAGAGATCTTAAACTGTTTTCAACACTGGTTTTTATATACGTTTCAAGTATGTCTGTCATGAAGAAGGTCTTCAAAGAATGCGTTTTTCACAAGAATCTGAAACTCACTTGCCAATTTTAGAATATGAAGCTGAATAATGACAATCTATAGATAATGGTAAAAATCAAGAGTAACGCCTATCCAGAGGGCTGCAAATAATCCATTACTTCAAAACCACGACTGCCCACAAATGAAACTCAAAGAATATTCTGCCATGTAACCGTTCTGAGATTCGATGCCAACCAATGATGTCGGCCTGCAACTATACTTAGAAATTCCCATGTCGGCCACAGTGATTGAGTCTTCGTTAATCATTCACTGAGACAACCCTGTAGTCCTATCGAAGTCCAACGTCTCGCCAAGAAGTATCCATTTGTCCATCGATGAAATGTTATGCCGAAGGCAACTTTATCGCCGTCAGTCATCCCTTTGTTTGTCGCTATGACATTCTGCTGTCGGGGAGATGTTTCGTAGATAATGATTTGTTTTACCGAAAGTCATCCTTTCATCCGGTGTCGCTGAGACAATTCATAATCGGGGAGAGGTCCCAAAGAATTCATTGAGACATACCGAAACACCCCGCGATACATACTTGATCGCCGAGACATTAGCAACCTCTCACCGAAAGCCATTCATAAGACTTTGTTGGCAAGACTTGACGGGTTCGCTGAGACTCTACATCGAAACTCATGAGTCTTACCGAAATGTATTTCATTATCAGCGGTCGGCAAGACACAACAACCTCACCATGAGCTCACTTCAATGAAAAAGTTTCTCACCGAAAAGTTCTTTCTTGTGCCGGTCGGCGAGACACAATAGTTCTCTCACCGAAATGTAACCTTCATTCTCATGTGGGTCGCCGTGACAAATTGTTATCGGGAAGACCATATGTAGATTTCATTATGTTTCACCGAAAGACTTTATCCATTCAGAGTCGCTGAAACAAAAACACACTCTTGCCGAGATGTATCCTTCATCCGCCTTCGCTAAGACAATGCATAGTCGGGGTGACTTCTCGTAGAGCATCCCGTGTCTTACCGAAAGCCCACGTGATCATTCCTGTTCGCCGAGGCAACTCAATGCCTATGCCGACAAGGTCCATATGTATTCCATCGGTGAGACCCACAGGGTTCGCTATGATATTATATCGATGCCGCAACTCTTGCCGATGTGTTCCCATTCAACCTCCGGTCGGTGAGACATAACAATCTCGCTGTGACTTCATACTGACGGTATAACTCCTGCTGATAGGGATCACCCTCTGTCGCTGAAACCATGGAGAAGTCCTGCCGAAAGCTGCCTGTATGTAAAATCCAATCGTCATGACATCAGAAACGTCTTGCCGATAGGCAACATAGACGTTTATCAGAAAAAAAGGATCGGGGAGACCTTGGCATTCTCATGCCGATATGTTCTTTTTTGTTGCCGAAACAATGTACAAAAAAGATAACCTGAGACTGAAACTGTCAACAAGTAGAATCAACTGAAAGGGATTTTGTCATCAAGGACAAACCATATGATAACAATTGAGAACCAACAACTCCACAGTTACTAACCACTACTTGCATGAAATGAATTTATTCTACTTTAAGATCCTACTCGAATTAGAAGGACTAAGAAACCTTGCTAGCTACTCACAACAAAAGATGAGATCATCATCAACGAAAACTCTTTTTATTGAGAGAGTGTTCACAACAATTTCTTACAAAGTTTTCAAAGGAAAAACTTTCCTTCTTCTTCAACTACACTATCAATCTATACTAAGCTACTTCTAAGTTGTCCCTCTACTCTATGTCTACTGTCTAACTTAGTGTCTAACTAAATTACAAATGAGGGGGGATGCCCCTTTATATAGTTGGCCAAGTCCAATGGACGACTCAGATTACAATCGGCTGGATGGCCCAGATCGTGCCACCTCAGCCCTAAACAAGATTCACCCTAAAAACCACCACTAAGAGGAGTGGGGTAATAAATGAGCCATTAATGTCCATCATCCTTCTAGAAGATTCTAGTCTAGAGACGCGTTAACATTGTTCTTGTCCTTGACTGCAGACTTGATCAAACAACTTCAACTTCTGGTATGGCAGGCACGTTCTCATTTGAAACTTCAAGGCTGTAACTTTTAAACTTGTTTGCATTTTGAGTTGTACGAAGCACGCTGAAGAACATCTTTTGGGTCATCGAAGGACCTCACACTTGAGAGTAATTCCTCTATTTTGCTCTTCAATCTGTCATGTTGTCGGTCTTCAATGCCTAGGCCTTCATCTTTTCCTCTATCCTGGACTTGGAAGATTTTCTTGTCTTGAACTTAAACATTTCTTCTCTGCCACTTGAGTAGGCCACATACTAGGCCTCAACACTTAGCCATTTCTTGCAACTTTCTTCTTTCGCGGTTGTAACGTTGTCTTGGAGTATCCGTTCCATCTCCTCAAGTCATCACCGTTTGGTCTCGACATTCCTCCTGCAAAACAAGCAAGGAGAAGAGCATCGAAACACTTCATAATATAAATTCACTTTACTTACCTGATTTTCATGCTTTAACTTTCAAGGGTTCATCGTTTTTCTCTAGCCAACTTTGCTTTCTTCATGATTTTTCAACATATGTAGGCTGGGGCATATAACACCTTTCCAGCTGAGGCGTTCACTTTGACATTTCATCAGGAATTTGACCAAAAATTATCTAGGCACCCAACTTCAAATTCATTCGCCAAGGCATTTTTATGTCAACAACACATTTTATTCCTTGCCTTAGAATTTTTTTCAAATTTTCCTTAGGAAATTCATCAATCTTGTGCCCATAAAAAAATCTTCACCTTGGAGTCCTTGGCAAGCTGTGGAAGACTTTGAAATCAATTCTTCATCGAAGACGTCCAGTACCCAGAAGAAAATTTCCTTCAGAAAGCACCAAATTCATGTGTCTCCAAACGGAGGGGTACATTTAATTTTTGAATTTTAAACCTTAGAAAAATATTTCTCCATCAAATTTATTTTTGTTCTTCACATCTGGGCATAATTTCTTTGCTCTGCCTTGACAATTTTCATCATCTTGAAGCCGGCACATTCTGACATATCCATTACCAATTTTATTCATGCTTTTGAAAAATTTCACATCCTCTCCAACTTGGGCGTATTTTTCCTAGAGGGTTAAATATTGTGCCTTAGAAAATTTTAAATTAAAATCAATCATTTTGCCTGTGAAGAAATTTTTATCTACTCACTTAGATAATTTTGTTTTCACACCTTGGGCGCATATGGAAGATGTTTTTGATTTCAACGCCACCCATATTTTATCACCCTCATTTACTTCCTTGGGTGCATTTCCTACCTTAAGGAGGATATTCTTATTTCAATGCCATAGCAATATTCTCCACCTTGGCGCCTTTAGCATATTGAAGGAGACTTAATTCCAACTCCCTCCCTAATCACTCTTTATTCACCTTACCTTGGGCACATTTTATGCATGGAGGAGGATAAAGCTTTCAACGCCTTGACTCCTTTGACTTCCTTCTAAACTTGGGCGCATTTTGGATAGGTAGGAGGATTAAGATTTGTCTTTTCCTAGTTGAAGTGAGGGCGCATTTAGACTATGCAGGAGGATGGGCGCATTTAGCATGTGCAAAAGGATTTTGACTTTCAACGCCCTTGACTTCCTTCCTTGCATGTACACATTTTGTCTTCACATGCCTTCATTTGGGCGCATTTGAGGGGGTGAGAGGGATGAACATTTTTACAATGCATTTGACTCTATGACCTCCTTCTTAGGTATGGGCGCATTTAGCATGTAGTGGAGGATTTGTTTCAATACTTAGAAACTTTTTGCATGCTATTACCTTGAAGTGGGCGCATTTGGCCTAGGGAGCAGGATATTCCAACACTTAGAAATTTTTCAATCATCTTGAATGCAAGCTGGGCGCATTTAGCATGTTGAGGGGGATATTTTAAACACTTAGAATTTATTTTTTTCTTCTCCACCACCTTGAGGGCGCATTTGGCATGCTGAGGAGGAAATTTTCATGCCTTAGTTAATTTTCTATCAATCTCTTGACATGAGGGCGCATTTAGGGGGTGCTGCAGGATGTTTTTCAGACTTGGAAAATTTTGCCAACTGCCAGCTGACCTTGTGCGCATTTTGGATAGGCAGGAGGATTTATCTCCAGACTTAGGCATTTTCTCCTTGTCTTCGCCAGCTTCTCCATGCCATACTATAAATAGTAAGTCCTTTGATTTTCACATCTCAGAAGCTCAGATTGATTTGAAACTTTAAGCACTGGATCTTCATGACCTACTTACCCTTTTCACACTGCCATCCTGAGCTGACTTGCTATTTATAGCACGTTTCTGAAGATGGTTTACTATTTATAGCAACTGCCTGTTTCTGAGACTTCCACAACTCTGTTTGACTTGAAATTCGAATGACGTGCTCCTCATCGGGTGACCTGCCCGTTCACATTGGCACCTGCTGCTGGTTTACTATTTTTAGCCAATTTCTGGAATGCCTTACTATAAATAGTAAGTGCTCTGTTTGCCTTCAAATTTTACTGGTGGATAGCTTGAAAGATGTTGATCGCAGTGGGATACACCGGTTTTCGAAAATTCTGACATTTTACCCTTCATTTTGGGTCCCGGAGCTGGAAACCCTAATCTGACTTGCATGTATATCAAATGACCTCCGTTCGACCTCATTTCTGTTGCATGTCGATCAGTTTGTGATTCTGAAGTGCTAGGAGGGGGCTGCCAGAGTGGATCTGCTAAAAATAGCAAGTTCCCAGAGAAGTGATTATCTTGCTTTGCATGTCACATCATTGTGTAGCTCTCGAAAAACCCATAAAGAATAACCTGACATGCGCTGAAAGGCTCTGCATGCAAACCCTAAAAGTAGCCTCTGAAAGCTGAACTCTGAAAGTGATCGTCTCATTTTGCATGTTATATTGTCGCGAAGGTTTCAGAAAACCCAGAAGGAATCTCCAGACATGCATTGAAAAACTTTGCATATAAACTCTAAAATCCGCTCCGGAAGCTGAATTGCTAAAAATAGACAGTTGTCCGTTTTGGCTCAAAATTTGTAGACGAGCAACTTGACATGTGTTGGATGCAGTGTGACGATCGAAACTTCAAAAGTGCTGAGAGAACGCCCTGAATTGCACACTTACTAAAAATAGTAAGTTGCCGGAATTTGGTGAAACTCAGTGGAAACTTGTTTGTAGCTCTGCTGACAACAATGTTAGTCTCAAATTTCAATAGCCAAACTTGATTTGACCTCAAATTGACGTGAGAAATGCAAACCCTAATTCTATGGACTTGGCCGAAATTTTACGTTTAAGCTCACAGACAGGCACATCCCCGAAAAGGCAAACAGCAGAAAAGGGACAAAAAGAGAGAGAGAGACAACAGGAAAACTAACTAAAATCAAGCCAAAAGTTTGAAATGAAGCAAAAATTAGGGGGTCCCCATTTGCAATGGGGTGATGTGTGAAAAAGGTCACAACAGGTGCCCAGCCTTTCAAGGTGCCAAATGATGGGGTTAGGGTTCGTGCCACCAAGATGTTTTGTTTAGAATCCTTCTGGCTCCGTCTTGAATCCAGCATCAGGTCCATCGGATCAATCTATCAGTCGGAATCTCATATCAAATAAAGGAGTTTTATCAAGGAGCAAAATGTAAACTATGAAAATCATTGAAAAATATTCTATCTCTGGGAACTTTGGGCACCTCAGCTAGCCAGGGGCGCCTAGGGTTTTGGAGGGTCAAAGTCAACTGTTTGGTGGATATCTCAGCCAGATCATTAGATTCGTCAGTTATCAGCAGTTGCAGATCGAACGGAGGACAAAGTATGGAAGGTCAAAGTTGAGAAATTGAAAATGTCCAAAAAATGACTAAGTTTGGAGAGGATGGGCACCCCAGCTAGCCAAGGGCACCCATGGAATTGAGTGCCTAAAAGTTGAAATTATGATTTGTAGTCTGCATAACATTCCCTCAGATTCCAGTAGGCTCTCCAACGAAATCAACGGTGAACTCAGAAGATTTGTCAATCATCAAATATTGCCAATAAAACGGGCAGAGAAAACAAAGGAAAGAAAGTGGAAATCACAGAAAAATTTAACTTTGGAGGAGTTGGGTGCCCCAGCTAGCGAGGGGCGCTCAACCTTTTGACCCTCAGAATTAATTTTTAGGATAAATCACCTCCAAAAGATCTTCATCAGAATTCTCCGAGCTATCCAACGAATCCAATTGTTAGGTCATCAGGTCATTTAAGCATCTAGAAATGCGAAATTAATAGAGAATTCATCTGAAGGTTAGAAAACACAAAAATTGAAGAATATCAGAAAAATGGCTAACATTGGGAGCCATGGGCACCCCAGGTAGCTAGGGGTGCCCATGATTTTGGAGGCCCAAATAATGTTTTTGGCAGATGTTGCCTCTAGAATGATCTTCTTTGATTCGGTCAGGCTCTGCAATGAAATCATCAGTTAGTTCACGGGATTCATCTGGTGTCTGGAATCGAAGATCAAAGGGATGCATATTTTCAAGTAAAAAGTTGAAAATTTCAAAAAATTGGCTAAGTTTGCTAAGGAAAAGTGCTCCTAGTCAAGAAAGGCGCCCAAGGCTGAATGCCTTAGAAAATTTTCCAGTTCTCAACATACATCATCCAAACAGCGTCCACATTCGACGAACCTGCTCAGGATTGGCTTCAAAAGATTTAAAGTTGGAAAATAAAGCCTTTTTTTCATCATCAAAACCTAGAAGAGAAGGCTTTAGATTTCATTATTCACTTTTTACAGGTTGGCGTCCAGAGGAGAAAACATACAATTTTTCAAGATATGGAGGCTTAAACGTAGTGCTTTTTCAGTTTTCTTCATGGATTCGGGATTGGCAAGCATAGAGGTTCACTTTTTCATGCTTTATTCTTCCAAGGCATCATTTTTTAGAGGAAGGGGGTCATCTTTTTCAAAATTCATTCATCTGGGTCCGCTTAGTTCTTGATTCTCTTCAACTTTGAAATTTTTTAAGTTTCTAGGAATCTTTTTTTTTCACACTTTTTTTGGAAATCCTCAGCTTTTTCAAAATTTGATCAGTTGGGTTTCTCCGGAACGAGATTCTCTACAAAACCCAAGTCCCAACTTTTTCAGAAAAATTGCTTTTTCAAGGAAAATCAACATTCTTTTTTCAGCAGTTTATGCAAAAAGTTTTCGAACCTAGGCGTGTTCACAGTCAATTCAAGATTTTCATTGTACAATGTTCTTCCATTGAAAAATCAGGAGAAGTGTCGTAAGCATAAAAGTTGCAGAAGAAACAAAGGAATGGCAGGAGGTGGTCACACAAAGGGTAAAAAAAGATATGTTGAAGCAAGATGATATATTTATAAAAGGTCATCACTCCAGTTGCAAAGCCGCTGAAATTAGCAAGATTTGATGAAGTAGTTGAAGATGTCAAAGATTATCTAAGTTTGATTGCAGAAGGCGAAGAAATCCTGGAAAAGCAGAATATTGCCTTAGATAGTATCAATGCTCCTAACAATGAGGCAATCACCAGCTCTTTGGCGGATATACTTTCCCAAAATACCAATGGATGAGTTATCTTATCAGGACAGCAAAGATCTCCAAAGATAGATTTAAAGCAACAGTTAACTCGATGCTTTTTCGAGTTTTCTTGCTATTCTTGTCTCATGCTTATCTATTCTTTGAGAAAGAGGAAAAAACAAGATATAATAGTTGGAACTTTCCCTGTTTTTTGCTTTCAGTAGGTTGTTAGATAGTTATTTTGTTTTAGTTTTAGAAATAAAGCTTACGAGTTGGCAAGTCTTGGTTGTAAAAGCAAGGAGATTTTAGGGTTCCCTACTCCTCTGCTTGTGTATAAATAAGGGCAGCGTTGCCCATTTTTCTTTAACGGTTATTGTGATAGCAAATTGCTGAGCCTACTTTTGCGTGCAAGTTGTTATTCAGTGTCAGTTCAATCTGTGTAAGAGCAAGCTTGTATGCCTACCTTTGTTACAAGATATTGTTCAGTTCATGTGTTACTTGTGTCAATGTATTCTGGTGATCGCTAAATTGTAAGCCTGTTATTGCTACAATCCTACTGTCCTAGAAGTGTAATCTTTGTTATTTGAAATTTGAGAAAAGGAAATCTTATGCCTGCTTTGCTGCTTTGATCTACTATCTCAGGTTTTCGTTTTATGTGTTTCGCTTATATAATCTTTATTTCAGCTTGCATCTAAAGTACAATGAGTCTTAAGGTGTGCGTTGGGAGTGAGTTTATGTGAGTTTTGTGTCAAAGAATCAATTCCTTGTTTACTTTAACTCTCAAGCTTTGAGTTTACTTGAGTTGTTAAAAGCGTCATTAGAGTAGGCTTAGTCGTAGTTGAAATTCAAAAAGAGAAAGTCTCAGCTACGGTGCTAGAGTTTTATAACTTTGTGCTCTTAAGCTGAACAAAAAGATTGGCAATTAGTTTTAGTTTTCTTTCTTTAAGCAACATCAGCAAAGAGGGAGCTTCCCCTCCTAATTCAAAGAGTAGTTAATCTGTGCATAGCTGTTCGTTTCTAATCCGCATACCAGAGGTGCGAATTGAAATGCCAACAATCAGTTTATAGGTGTTGAGGTGTCGAAGCAATTATGGGTGATATAGAATATAGAGACTACAAGAAACAAAACACAAGAGAGATTTTAAATGATTTTGCTAGATGTAACAGTCGTAAAACATACACATTCCAAAATAAATAATTTCCTTGATAATTGCACATCACACATAACATTTATTTCCATGCGTGCTCAAAGGCAAGTTCATTAAAGATACTCAGTACATATAAATTGCTTCATTACTATTTCAAAATAACTTCATACATTAATGAGTTACTATGTATATTTACACAAGGTCGTGCCTTTACCAAATCTAGCCTTAAAGGATTACACATGAATCATCATCATCTCAGCAAGACATGTAAAATTCAAATAATGTAATGCAAATTAAGGAAGTAACAAGTACACAAATACATCCACAAAGAAACCATAACACCAGAGATTTTCATGAGTGGAAAACCCTCGTAGGGATGAAAAACCACTCGTAAAAAGTGCCTCACTGGCTTAATGAAATGCCTCACTGGCAGAGCCTTACTGGTTACAAGTTCTTAATGGTTATAAGATTCCTCATTGGAAATGATCGTACTGTCACACCGACACGACCATTCATTATACAATTCTGGATATCATATATCACCCTTAACAAAGAACTTATTGAAGTTCTCATACAAATCACATAAAACTTCTTGCAACATTTCCAAGTTTTACCAAAGCATCATCCTTGCATATGAGACTAAGGTAATGCCACTACTATCCTGTATCGCTCCCAAGTATTTGCTAATACAACAATTTATCTCCAATGACCTTTCAAATATCATACAAGTATATAGAAAACCATAAATTATTCACATAAAACTTTATACAAGTAATCCTTGCACTGCTAGACACACACATGTCTACACAATTATAATAAGAATATTTACTATTGATTCATAAAGAGTTCTACAATAAGAGAATAAGGCTACAAAAGAGTTAAGAGTGTATAATAATCTGTAGTACATGAGAAGAGTGTCATCATTGAAATTGACTTAATAAAGTATAGTAGGATTCAACATTTATTTATCTTTTAAGTCCTGATGCAACACCCACTATATCATTAAACTAAGATCTACTAAGTATACAATTTATTATCTAATTATTTCCACAACCTATTTTACCCATTGCTTTGAAAGAAATAACGTGACATTGCTTGCCACTGTAATGATCCCGTAAAGTAGTTAAAACAAGATTTAATTCTTTCAAGAAGTAATTACTTTCCAAAAGTTATCCATGACATAATCATTAATTTTAAAGACAAAACTCACCTATTCTTTTATTCACTATATATACATCTACCATTACGAGTTTCCAGAATATAATATTATAAACCAAGTCCCCATTTTAAAAATAACAATTTATTCTTTGAATTTCTTTTAGCAGCTAGGTAAGAAACACCATACCATTAGAAATATTGTTACCAACAGTTTAAAATCTATAACTTCTGAAAAGGAAACACGATTTCAAGAAGAGAATACTTCGGCGTAAAAATAACAATATAAAGCTTAAATACCAGCAGGTTGAGTGTTCAGTGTTTAATATATATATATATTTAAGGAGAGGCGTCCACCTATGGGGTGCGCTATTCGAGGGGATGCAGTGTCAAACTCAACACAGGAATATTCAGCAATCTTCTTCAAAACACAAAAAAAAATAGTTTAGGACGAAAACATCCTCAGTACGATAGTATGTATGTTTCTGCAATATCATATTTATAGATCAAAAAGAGCTATAGAAAAGTCACGATTCCCATCCCAAAAATCTGACTCCCAACAAATTCATTTCCCTATCTCCTAACTTCTAAATCATTGCATATCTTCCACTTTTCTCTCATCTCCACTCGGCTTATTCCATTGCCTAGTTTATTGCTAATTTTCTAAAAATAGCATTCATATGACCAGTCTAGACAAATGCCTGAATGGTCAAGAAACTACTTCTAAAATAACATAAACACTTCGACATGCCTCCTGATTCTGAGGAATCAGTTTGGTAGATTACAGTTCAATATACATATTTGTCTTTTGATGGGCGTCCCCTATGGGAGGCGCTGCCCCAAGGTAAACTAAGACCCATCCATCATTTTATTTTAATTCTTAACTTCTCTGATCATCAATGTGGACCAGAGTAGAGTAGTATCAACAAATAAGAAACTAAATAACCTCTTGCCTCAAACATGGGACGATAATAAATATATTTTACCTTTTAGTTTGGCGCCAGCCATCATTCTGTTAAATACATTGCTCGTGATAATGAAAAGATAAGGGCTGAAGGTATCGCCTTGCCAAAGTCCCTGTGAGGATGTGATACAATAAACACACCCGTTCAGCTTTATCAAAAAGGTTGGAGTGGTGACACAACAGGTGATCAGTGGTGCGATTTGTCCATTGAACCCAAAGCATTTCAACATCCTAGTACTGAAGGACTAGTTGCACCAATTAAATGCCTTTAACACATCCAATTTTATGATAGCATCATGGTATAGTGGCTTTTAAGGAGTAGATAACCACCTGGACAGCCATATATGATTGTTGATTTGACAAGGACAAGAGATGATTGTGTTTTAATGATAATTGATATCAGAATTAGCTTGATTGTATTGGATATGAGATTGAAGATGATTTTATAGACCATGCTGCATAATAAGATTGGTCTTTTTCAGTCCATCTCCTATGCCAGGGCTGCTTTTGGAATCAACACAAGCTGAGTAAAATTACCACTGTGGACTACTTTTTTTACTCCATGTTGACTCTTCAACCGCTCCAAATGGTTGCTTTAAGAATAGGTCCAAAAACGTTTAACAGAATTAGGCGTGGAAACATTCATGCCCTAGGGATTTGTGTGGTTGGAAAGAGAGAACAATTATACTGAATTCCTTGTTAGAGATCAGTTGCATAAATCTAACATTTTCACATTCTGAAACCAAGTTGAGGAGGCATTTGAAGGCTGCTTTTTGAGCTCTTTCCTGGTTTCTGTTACTGGGAGTTTCTTAAAGAAAAATCACAGAACAACATTGGAAGCATATTGCATGAGATCAGATTCTGTATGGAGATAATTCACACAAAGTTTTATTATTTTAGTTATAATGACAGAAATGATAATTTGTTTCTTAATGATTGATTTGCAAAACCATAGCTTCAAGCAGGTGAATATATTGCTTAAAAGAAAATTGTTGTTGGTTTTCCTAAGAGTTGAACTATTGATTATAGTGGTATAACCTGATATGGAACTGGAATACCGAGCCTGTTTTGTCAAGAATTGCAGAATCGATAAATGAATGACACTACTTTCCCAAGTTCTTTTGAATAAAATATTAAAAAAAACAGATACACCAATGCCAGCTAAATTTTGAATAGTTTTCTTTATAATATGTTGCGAGCTTACTGTGTTCCCAAGTAAAGGATTTATTTGAGAGTAGAATTTGATGAAGAGGTGCGCAACAAATTGCAGAGCCAATTTATATTTATTAGAAATGAAAACCCTCTTTTGTTACTAAAACCAACGATTCCACCCAAAGATATTCAAAAAGATTTTCAAACAAACACCAGATTATATACCCATTCAGGGGAAAAAGCTTAAAACCAGTGGTGTTAAATAGAATTATATACAAATATACATACGCATGCTAATATTGGTTGCAAAAATGGGAATCAACCGTCATTTCGCTCATTCTCGGAATAAATAAGAAAAGGGATTTCAGAAGAAGAAGTTCAATCTTTTCACAAGTAAACATTTATCTACACATTTTGAAATTGAAAACATTGGGAAAGAATTTGGTAAACCTGGAATTTACTTTCAGTTGATTTCCCTCTTCTTATGTTTGTTCCTCTTTCTTTCGCCATTCTTGTTTTGCTGTCATTCCCAAAAAACCCCCACTTCCAAAATCTCATATTCAGTTATATTTTGCAGAGGAAACAAGAAAGATTCAGAAAATCTGGTTCCCCCTTTCCGTTATTGTTTCCTCCTTTTAAATATTTCTTCCCCCAAATTTTGCAATAACCTAATCCCGAAATTCTCCAAAAAATAAAATTCGTTTTTATGCACAATGAATAAATATTAAGGAAGCAACTTTTTTTTTTAATTGCAAATTAATTATTTGTTCCAATAAATAATAAAGGAAATCACTTTAACTGTACGTGAGGTGATTTTCCACAATCAATAATAAAGAATTACCATTTAATTCTTGATAAATCATTTTTTCTAAATAACAAAGTATTATCATTTAATTGCATAATAAAATCTTATAATAAAATTTAATTAATTCTTTTTATTTTCTCATAATCTTTTTTTTTACCATTTAATTACTTTAATTAAATAAACATTCTGAAACACAAACAATTATGCAGTTAACTAAATCATATGCTAAATGCATCTGAATGATACTAGGTGTTTGTGTGTAGATTTATTTTTCACCACAAGTTGGAGTCAAAATTTGATCAATGATTATTAAAACACTATTATCGAATTATAATTACTTACTAAAATAGGGGTCGTGACACTAGAGGTCAGAGGGAATTACAACAGAATTTAGCTCGATTGCGTGCCTTAATGACCCAACGTTCTAATGAGAACAATGATCGAGAGGGTTGCAAATCAGAGTTCTAGGACTGTAACAGCCGTCTCTAAACCTATGACACTTAAGTTTCCTCCAAGGAATAACCTACAAATTGATAATGAACTTGCACAACAGGAATTTGAGGATTAAAGTTTACAAGATTGGAAAAAATCAGGAGTTGATTTTTAGAGTGAAATATCTTTCCATGACTACAGGGATCTCAGGATGAAGCATAAACTACACTGGGGCGGTAGATCTCATAATCAAGATGACCGCCTTGTCACGCATGTGACTGTTGTCAATGAAATTGGAGATGGGGTAAATGATTCAAATATCTCAAATGATAGTGAACATGCTTGTGTTGTATCGAATGATGCATTAGAGTTTGCAAATAATCATCATTTTCGTGATGATGCTGTTGTACTTGAATTTAATAATGGTCTGATTTCAGAAGGTCCTAAGTCAGATAAGATACACCCAAATGTAAAAACAGATATAAAGGACTCCTTTAGCAATTCCACGAGAAAAGATATATGTAATTCCTCTAACAAATTGAAAACCTGTATGGACACAAATTTTGGGTTAGAATGTGAAACTCGTATTAAAAATTCTATTGCTGAGTATGCTGATAGCCTCTTTGTTATGGCATCTAATGGGGAGAGAAGAGGAAATATGGTGAATGAAACAATTATAAAAAGGCTGCGTACAATAGATGCAATTGAAAAGAAAGGAATCCGAGGAAGCTTTCATCTTTCCATTTGTGCTTTAATTGGAAAAGTAAGAAAAGAATACTCGACAACGCCTAAGCATGTTGAGAAGAATATTCAAAAAGATGAACAAAGAAATTTAAAAACAAACAAAGAAATCTGCAAATCAAACTATGGAAAAGGTGAAGCTTGTGAGGATGTAAAATTTGAAACTGAATGACTCAAAATGTTTGCAACTCATTTTTATCAGAAAAAAGATTTCAAATCTATGATGAAAGTTGTGAAAATATTTCATACAATGGACATAATTAGATCTTTTCATTCAAGGAAAGATTACTTTGAGGACTTTTGGGAATTGGAAAGGCAAAATTCACTATTGATAACCCACCTTTTGTGTTGGGAAATGAAAAAACTTCTGATTCTAATGATATGGTTGAAGATGAACACAAGATATGGGATCCCGACAAAACTAAAGATTGGGTTGATGGAATGGGATTTAGGCAAAATTTCAGATTTGAAGCTGCTGTTCACTTCCCAATCAGCCAACACGTGATTTTTGTTGCTTGCAATCAGATGGTTTGGTCCTTATTTTCAGACAATAGGTGGAGTTTTTATCGGTGGAGACTTAATGATGATGATAGTTTTGACATTTGGGAAGTTCCTTCAATCAAATTTTGACTCTCAAATCCTATACATACAGGAAATTTTATTCCTTGCAGCTGCTGCTCCAACGTTGAAATTCTGAATTTTGTAAAATTAGTTGATGAGTTGTTTTACTTTCAGTTCCTGCAATTGTTGTGGCAGCAAAGTATGGTGGTTTTTTCAGATATGATTCGAGTGCTTGTCTAGTTGTCCAGGATCGTGTCAAGTGGTGGGATTGTAGATTTGAACCTCTTTGAAGTATCTTGGCAGGTGAATTCTCAGGGTGCAAACTTTAATTTTCAAGGGGAATTCAGTTTGGAAACAGAGGTTGATTGTTCTACAGGGTCAAAGAAGAGCCAAGCTCAGATCTGGTATGATGAACTTGTGGTTTTTATCAAAGTGGCGCAGCGAAAATTTTGTGTTCTCTTTCAGAGGTTGGTTTGGGATCCTGGAATCACAGTAGGTTTAGGTGGTTTCGTGGTTGTGCTGACATTGCTTGAGGACAAGCAATATTTGAGAAGGGCGGACTGTAATGTCCCCAATTTTGAGTCAGCATATAATTAAATAATTAATTTAATGTTGTCAAGAAAGGGTCGAAATATTAAGATAACTTAATTTAATTATTGGTGTAAAGTAACTTATGTTTTGAAAAGTTAAAAATAAATTTAAGTTACTTTTTATGAAAATTCTCAAAAAGACAAAATAAAGAGTGAAAGGCAAAAAGATGAGAATTCAAACAGACACGAGGAGTTACAAGGAGGAGTTGAATAAAAGAATTGAGGAGCTAATTGCTGGTAGGCTAGATTTGTTTTTTTGGGAACAGTTCTTTGGTTGGATAATCTCCAAAATTTTGTGGGACCAGAATTCTTCACAAGGGATATCATCTTCGGTGTTGGAAGCTACGCCTGGATGATTGCTGACAGTCCTATTTTAGGGGTTGTGCTGGGAATTAACTGAATTTCGATGTGAACAAGGGCAGAATTGAAGATTAGATAAAATTAATATTGTATTTGCAATTGGTTAAATTGTGATATCCAGATTGGTGAATACTGATATACGTACATTTTATCATCTTATTTCAAGTAATTTACAAAAAATTGCAGATGGTGACTATTTTATAATTGTAGAGGTCTTCATGTTGTCTCTATTTAATTCAGGGATTGTTTTGCAGAGGGATCATCACTTTTCAAGATTACTGAAGCAATATATTACTCCAAGGAAGCAATTTATTACTGAAGCTACTGCCCAGATTTAAAGAAACCCATGCTGGAATGAAGGAATTGGTAATGAAAGAATGTATCGGGTAGATAGGAGATTATAATTATCGCCAAGTTTAAATATTGAAGACTGCCATTTATTTTTCTTGTAAGGGAACAAAATTGTTATAACTATAAATTGGAAGTGAATTGAATAAGGTTTAAAGGCTTTAGAAATCATTTGAAGCTCGCTGTAATTTCCACAGAGGAGTTGGGTTTAAGAAGAAGTAACGAGTGAAGGAACATATTAAAGCTGGTTGAATATCAGGAACTCGTCACATTCTTTAATCTGCCTGGAGTCTTCCAAGCTTGATATGAAGGAGTCGTCTAATAGAGTATAAAAAGAAGACTTGTAACACCATTTAAAGAGTATTCATTGGGACGAAATAAGGATGTACCATACTAGCTATCTACAGTTGAAGAACCGTAACTAACTCCCATATTTAGCTGAAGAGTAACTAACTAATCTTCCTAACGAGAGTTTCATCACATATAACAGACATGAAAGATAAATAATCTGAGCATTAACTACTTTAACATTCAATAACTAACTTCTAGTTTTCAAATGCAGTTGAAACGAAACAATTAACGGTTTATATAATTGAAAACCATAGTTGGTTATGAACTAACTTTTCCATTATTTAAGAAATGAATAGTACATTTATTGACAGCAGTGGAAATAAGCAATATAATTATATTTTGACGTAAAGAGAGAGGGAGTGTTAAGAGATAGTACAGTTTGAAGGCTTCCTGCTGGAATGCTTGAACAAGTCTCAGTCTTTGAGGGAAAAAGAAACATCATCAAGGGCTTTTCCGCCCATCCAAAGACCTACTGGTCTCTCGTGTTTCTTCAACTGAAGAAACCCGACCTTTCATGAGGTGCAGTCTAAAGGATTCCCAATTACCATCTTGCCATCTGAGTCTGGTGTCAAGAACCTATACTACCTTGGTCGATCTTTCTCTATAGGCTCTCCTATTTAGAATGACCGTCCTGACCAGGGGTATATCTGATTCTTGATGGTTGACTGTTGCTTATTCTAAGCATCATAACCTTGGCCAAGGATTTAATGATTATGAGCACATTTCTCGTGCCATCAACACTCTCACCCTTACTTGGCATTAATATATTTGACTCTTGAGTTTATTTTATCAGTGACTCAGCTCATAATTCGTTCCTCTTCAATAAGGAATAATATGTTCATTTCCTACTCACTAGAGGAGGAAAAGATAGTCTTGGACGATGTTCAAAGAATCTCTTCAGTTCTAAATATATTTCAACTAATTGTCATTGATAAAAGATTAAGGAACTGACCCGATTCGAGAACTAAAGAAACAGAGTAAGGTTTTTACTTTAAGTAAAACGGTTATGGAGGAAAATACAAAACATCTCGGTTGCAAGATTAGGTGACCACAACTAGATCAAAATGGTAAGAAAGAAATATTTCGACTAGACGAAGCACAGGGGTCTTGCAAGGGATTTGATACCATTATTCTTCAGGCAGAACATGATTGCAAAATAATGCACTAACAATACATATCAATTTCTTAACGAAGAAATAAACTACTCATTATTTATGATTTAACAATTTTAATGGCACTCAATATACGTGCCTGGATACGCGGATCAGAGACTCGCTAATTCTCTTGGTGTTTCCTCCCAGCGAACTAGATGATGAGAACAAATGTTTCGTGATTCTATACTGTCCAAAAGAGTGTTACAAAGGCGGCTTTAGTCCAGAGTTTAGAATGTTTTTCCCACCCCTATGAATAGCGAGTTGAATAGGAGAAAATGGCGCTCGGCCATGGCAACCCTGACAGAAATGCAAACCAAAGAAAAAAAATACCGACCCGCAGAGAGAGCAAAGTACGAAGAATGCCATCCTATATTCTAGGCGAGCCAAGACTCCAAGAAAAACGTCTACATGCGTCCTTCTTGGGCGTTTCATCAAGACACGAAGGACAAGGTGGCGAGGGTTACCGCCACCCAACTCAAACAGACATTTTCAACCCACAATCGTGACTTAAAGGTTTATATTAATATTGGCAATAATATTTAATTCAATTCCCTACTCCAAGGTGCGCTTAAGAGCTAAATACGTGACTTCAAAAGGAGAACGATGATACTCATTTTAAGTTGACTTGTTTTGCTCTTACACCAAAGTTGAAGTTAATTACTTGTTTTAAAATTATTTAATTAAGTGCAATAATATCACAAGGTTACGACTACCACGTTAACAACCTTACACCAAACTTGTGACTTAATGGTAATTTGGTTCTTTTATAGACTGCGGCCTCTCCTTGATGATATTTCCCTTTCCTTTGAGATGTTGACACTTCTACATCCACTTGGTAAAAAAATAGGGTTAGACCATTCTCTGTTTCCTCTTTAAAAAAAACACATCAACACATTCACATAAATATACATATAAAGATATCATTCATAATTGGGGTTATATCAAATAAATTAAGAATTCTTTTCCCAATTTTCACATTCTCATGAAAGATAGTTGATTACAACTAACATAACAACCATATTATTATTGCCATAATCTTGTTCAAAACAAAAGGGATGTAACATACTTCTCCCCTTAAGAATCATCGTCCCTGATGATTATTTATTCATAGGTTTAGGTCTAAAATTATAATAATATATAGAGTTCTTAATTGTTCATAAAAAGATACGGAAACTTCTGAAGGATTTCATCATAATCCTCCCATGTAGCATTTTCCTCTGAATACCAGTCCCACTGGACCTTGCATTGTTTCACCTCGCCGTTATGTAAGCGTAGCTTACGTATTTTGAGCACTCTGAGTGGCTCAAGTGTAATCACCCCAGGATCCTGCACCTGCAAGGAATTTCAGTCAATCATATGGTCAAATTCTGCAATGTACTTCTTAAGATAGGAGACATGAAATACATCGTGCAATTTGGTGAGAGTCGGAGGTAGAGCAATTCTATATGCTACCGGGTCGATAACTTCTAGGACTTCAAAAGATCCTACGTATCTCGGGGCTAGTTTAGAGGTTTTTCCAAATTTGATAGAGCTCTTTTGAGGTTTAACTCGCAAGAGAACTTTCTCTCCAACCACAAACTGCCTGGGGGTTTGTTTTGCATCAACGCAACTTTTCTGCCGATCATTAGCTTCCTTCAACCTCTGTCTGATTAACTTAACTTATTCCTCCATTTCTTGAAGCATCTCGGGTCCTAGAACGATCCTATCTTCCATCCAGTTCCAACTGATAGGTGTTCTACATGTCCTGCCGTACATTGCTTCAAAGGGTGCCATTTTGATAGCTGATTGATACAAATTATTATAAGCAAATTCTACCAATGGTAAATATTCTTCCCACTTATATTGCTGGTCTGTGCAGTACATTCTTAGCACGTCTTCCAAGATATGATTTACTCTTTCCGTTTGTCCATCTGTTTCAGGATGATAAGCTTTACTAATATTTAGCTAAGTTCCCAAGGCAGAAAATAGAGTTTGCCAAAACTTGGATGTCATCCTAGCATCCCTGTCAGAAATAATCTTTTTTGGAATTCCATGAAGACGAAAAATTTCTTGTACAAACTTTCGAGCAATCACGTAAGCCCCATCTGTCAAGTTTCTAGGAATGAAATTTGCTACTTTGGTGAGTCTATCCACTACTACCAATATTGCATTATGTCTACTCCTCGTGATTGGTAAACCTTGTACAAAATCCATGCTGATGATTTGCCATTTCTAATTTGGTACACAATGAGGTTGTAACAATCCTGCCGGGTGTTGGTGCTCCACCTTAACCTTCTGACATTCAAAACATCCTGCAATGAATCTGGCCGCATCCTTTTTCATTCCCTTCCAAAAATATAATGGTTTGACATTGGCCAACATTTTGGTTACCCCTGGATGACCTGAGTATGGTGCTGTGTGAACCTCCTTCCATACCAACTTCCTTAATTCTCTTGAGTTTGGAACATACATCCTGCCCTTATATCTCAAAAGTCCATCTGTTTCGATCTGGAAACCCTCATATTTAGGTTCTTGTGAGTTTTCCGGAAGAGCTTCACGGACTTGCAGGTAGAATTCATCTTCATTCAATTTCTGTAGTACTTGAGTTTTAAAATTCGTATTGACTAACACCATGGAAGTTATATGTTTTCATTGATTCAGAGCATCAACTACTTTGTTCTCCTTGGCCTTGATATAAGTGACCTCAAAATCATAGTCTAAAATTAATTCCATCCACCTCCTTTGGTGAGCATTTAAATTAGGCTGGGTGAATATATACTTTAAACCTTGATGGTCCGATTTGAGTTCAAAAGTCTTCCCTAACAAGTAATGTTGCCACATTTGTAGGGCATGCACAATAGCTGCTAACTCCAGATCGTGAGGTGCATAGTTCTGCTCATACTGCTTCAACTTCCTGTTGTGACCTTTTCACACATCGCCCCATTCAAAATGGGGACCCCCTAAATTTTTGCTCCATTCTGGTCTTTTGGCTTGGGTTTTTCTCTCTCTCTCCCACTCTGTCTCTTTTCTGATGTATGCCTTTCGAGGGTTGCACCCGTCAGTGAGCTTAAGCATGAAACTGATCAAGTCTGAAAATTAGGGTTTCATCTTTCTTGGTCAGTCCGAGGTCGAATGAGGTGAGTAAATTGAAAATTGAGCTTAACATTGTTATCAGTGTGCTTCCAGCAGGCTCCCAACAAGTTTTCATCAGATTCTGAGGTACTTACTATTTTTAGTAAGTGCACAATTCAAGCAGTTTGTCAGCTATTTTGAGATTCCGACAGTCACACTGCATTCAGAGCACATCAGGCTACTCGCATGCAAAATTTGAGCGAAAACGGACAACTTACTATTTTTAGCAGTCCAGCTTCCGGGACAAATTTTAGGGTTCAGATGCAGAGTTTTTCTTTGCATGTTGGCATATTCCTTCTGGGTTTTTCGAGACCTTCGCAACGGTATAACATGCAAAACGGGACAACTTTCAGAATTCAGTCTTCCGAGGCTATTTTTAGGGTTTGCATGTTAAGGTTTCTTTTGCATGTCGGATGATTCCTGGTGGGTTTTTCGAGAGCTTCGCGATGGTGTGACATGCAAATGGAGATGATCACTCAGTAAGGAACTTACTATTTTTAGCAGGTGTGTCCCGACAGCTGCTTCCCAGCAGTTCAGAATCACGAGCTAATCGCAGTGCCACAGAAACGAGAGCAAACAGAGATCTTTTGATACGCATGCAGAGCAGATTAGGGTTTCCAACTTCGGAGCCTGAAAAAAGGGGTCAAAAGTCAAAATTTTCGAAAACCGATGTAAACCACCGCGATCAGCGTCCTTCAGGCTATCTGCTGGTAAAATTTCAAGTCGAACGGAGCACTTACTATTTATAGTAAGTCAATTTGCAAACTGGCTAAATATAGTAAATTAGGTACATGCGTCAGTGTCAGCCAGCAGGTCACGTGGTGAGGAGCGCCTCATTCAAATTTCAAGTCAATCGGAGCAGTGGAGCTATTAGAAACAAGAGGTTACTATTTATAGTAAACCACCTTCAGAAACATGCTAAAAATAGCAGGGTGATTAAAAATGGCAATGTCGACAGGGTAACAAGGTTATGAGGATGCAGTGCGCAAAATTTCAAGTAGTTCCGAGCCTCAGAGACGCAAAATTTAGAGCGCTTACTATAAATAGCAGGGCATGAAAACTGGCGAAGAGAGGAAAAAATTCTAAGTCTGAAGTTTGTCCTGCAGACATGGCAAAATGCGCCCAGCTAATGAGGAGGCATGAAAAATTTCTAAGAGTCAAGTTCGTCCAGTACACAGGCCAAAATGCGCCCAAGGAAAGAAAGTCAAAGGAAGTCAACTCCTTTTCATCCCTCTGCCTAGCCCAAATGCGCCTTCAAGCATATGCCAAGCACAAAAAATTCTAAGTGTGAAAGTTCATCCTTCATCAGGGGCAAAATGCGCCCAAAGCATAAGTGGTCAAAGAAAAGTCAACGTTCTTTTATCCTGTAGGCATGGAGAAATGCGCCCAACTTGAAGAGAAAAAAGTTGAATTTTTTTTGAAGTGTAGATATCCGCCACCACCTTCAAAATGCGCCCAAATTGCAAGTTCATCCTTCTCAGGGGGTAAAATGCGCCCAAGTTGTGAGTGGTCAAAGCAAAGTCAACGATTTTCATCCTCTTCCCTAGGCAAAATGCGCCCAAATACATGCATGACAAGACAAAAACGGGAGGTGAAAAGTCACTCAAAGGCGTTGTCATCCACCAGCTAGGTCCAAATGCGCCCAAGAGGAAAGAGGGTCAACAAGTCAACATTCTTATCCTTCAGCTACATAAAAATGCGCTCAAGTTAGAAGAGGGTCAAAAGGTCAAAGGAATTTGTCGTCCTCAAGGGGTGAAATGCGCCCAAACAAGCTCAAGTGAAGACAAAAAGTGGAATACGAAGAGTCATCCTCCTGGCATGTCTAAATGCGCCCAAGTTAGGATGGTAAAAGGTGAATGGAGGTGGTAAATAAGGTGAAAAATATTGCCAAGGCGTGGTGAAAGGTGGTGAATGCTAGGCGTTATCCTCCATCAAGTGCAAAATGCGCCCAAGGTGGTAGGTCTTAGAGTTTTTCCAAGGCGTGTGAGGTGTTGGGAACAAAATGCTAAAGCGTGGTTTCAAATTCCTTCTAAGTGATAAGCGCCCAAGATGATATGTGAAAAAAAAATATTACAAGGTGATGAATGTGTTGCCTAGGCGTTGGAAATAAAGACCTCTAAGCACAAAATAAAATATCTTCCTTCGGACACAAAATGCGCCTAAGATGTTGAGTGAAGAAAAATGAAATATTTCTAAGGCATTAGAATTTTAAATAAAATTGCCTTGTGAAGGAAAATACAAGAGGTTGAAAAGAGAACACAAGGCCTTAATTGGATATGTACAGCAGTTGTCTCGTTCTCGAGGGCAGGATATTCCAGTTATAGAGCCTCCAGTGGAAATTCCCAGGGAGTTAATCAGTGGCTTGGTAGAGTTGGGAAAAATGGCACAGGAAGCAGACAAGTGGGTCACAGGAGTTCGTGCTGAGACAGAAAAGTTTATGGAGGACCTTGCTTTTGCTTTTCAGTAGGCCTCTAGTATTTTGACACGGATGGAGGCGGTTGATCATGCTTGGGGAGATGCTTCTATCTATCAGAGCAGGGTAATTCAGCGTCTCGAGGCATTGAGGCATGTTCCGTTGCGATTGCTGATTGATGGAGGTGTCATTTAGGAGAATAACAGGTATGATTTTTCTAGATGGTATTCTTTAGCAATCATGGGGTGTGGCTTCTTCGACGCTGCACAGGCGGATTCAGCCAGAGTACATAAAGCTATGGCCAATATCGTAGATGGAGTTCAGAATACCTTTGAGGCCATATTTGCTAGGCGGTTGAATCTAGATGAAGTTAATCTTGATAATTTGAGGGGTTTGCTGGTGCCTTTCTTTTCAGATGTTACGACCTTTGTACAGGATGATTTCGAGAATACTTCTACCTTCTCCACCTTGATTTAGAACATGCAGGATTCTTTGATTGCTTGGAGAAAATCTTGTACGAGGCATGAGCATTCAGTCACAGTGTTAGAGTTTCAGCTGGATTGTGTTCCACCCATTTCAGTTCAGGAAGTTGAGGCTGTACTTGGTAGATTTGTTGAGTTTGCAGCCAGAGAGAAGGAGAATGGGAACGCACTACTGGACGAGGATCTTCTAGAAGACTGATTGTGGGCATTTATTGCCTTTACTATTTTTGGGAGTGAGTGGGAATCTTTGATTCATTTAATGTACCACTCCCTATTTTGGCAGTTTTTAGGGTTAGGGCTGAGGTGGCACGATTCTGGCCACTCTATTAATTGTAACCCTAGCCGTCTTTTGGGACTTGGCTAGCTATATAAAGGGGGAGTCCCCCTCATTTGTAATTCATTAGATCAGGCATTAGCATTAGAGCTAGAGATTGGAGAGTAGAGTAGAGCATTGTAGACATTTGTTAGTGTGGAGGAGAAAGAAAGTTTTCCCTTTGAAAACTTTTGTGGAGATTGTTGTGTAACACTTTTCATGATAATAGATCTTTTCATTGATGGTGGAATTCGTCTTGTCATGAATAGCTAGCAAGGTCTCTTCTTCCTTTCGAATCCAAGTAGTATAATTTCATTTCATGCAAGTAGTTTACTTTGATGTGTGGTGTTTTATTGAGGTAGCTTCACTTTATTCCATACCACTAGCGGCTTGTTGATGATAAGTTCGCCTTGCGTGGTCGACTGGAGATTATCTTGCGTTTAACTTCAATTGTGATTTGTATACCTATATGCGTCATTTTGATGGTGTATGTATGCTAAATTACGATTTGAACATCATTTGCTATCCCTTTGAAGATTGCACCGATTTTACTGAGGCTGTCCGACGTGAGGCTAGGTGAAATTTGGTTGAAGTCTGCCAAAACGAAGCTCCACATATCCTGCATTTAGAATAGAACATAAGTTTCTTAGGCCCTATACTCTTTACTTTCCGCATATTTCTGATTAGTTTTAGGAAAACGAACCATATTGCCAAATCATACACGCAAGAATCCCTTTCAAAGCATACACCGACTGTTAACTGCAAGAACCCCGAACAATTGCGTAAGTCCCCTCGTAAGAACACAGCAAAACACATCAACCAAATTGAGCCTATTTGCATTAAAGGAACCTTGGAGTTGAAAACATGATCTTACTCCAATCTTAGCATGTTGAATACTTTGTTCAAGAGGGAATAGTGTATCCGTTGGGAAACTTTGTTCCGCTGTTTGGTGCCGTCACGAAAAACACATCAACACTTCCGAGATTCATAAGCCACTACCTTCCCATCTTGCATTAATACTCCGCCCAAACCTTCACTAGACGCGTCTGTTATAACTACAAAATGACCATTGGGGTTTGGTACTACCAAAATTAGTGCAGTCGTTAATTTTTCCTTCAATGTATTAAATGCTTCCTGACATTTCTCTGTCCATTCGAATATCTTTCCTTTTCTTTGAAGGAAGGTAATGTGGTGAGCGATCCTAGAGAAATTTCTTACAAACCTTTGGTAATACCCAACCAAATCCATGAAACTTCAACCTCATGCACATTTTTCGGTATTGGCCATTCCACTATAGCTTTTATTTTTGCTAGATCCACTGCTATTCCTCTAGCTGATATTATATGCCCCAAGTATTGTACCTCTTTTTGGAAGAAGGTGCACTTTGATAATTTTCCATAAAGTTTATGTTCTCTCAATCGTTGAAGGACCACCTGAAGATGCTGAAGATGCTCATCCTCGTTTTTTGGAATAAATAAGAATGTCATCAAGGAAAACCAACACAAACTTGTCCAAACAATCACGAAAAATACTGTTCATTAGATTCGTAAACACAATTGGGGCATTGGTGAGACCAAATGGCAAAACTGTGAATTCATAATGACCGTACCTAGTTCTGAAAGCTGTTTTATAAATGTCTTCTTCTTTCAATCTTAACTGATGATATCCTGACCTTAAATCTACTTTGGAGAACACTGCTGCCCCTTTCATTTGATCGAAAAGATCGTCTATTCTGGGCAAGGGGTACTTATTTTTGATGGTGAGCTTATTCAACATACGGTAATCTATGCATAGGCGAAGTGTTCCATCCTTCTTCTTGACAAATATTACCGGTGCTCTCCATGTTGATATGCTAGGTCGAATCAATCCCTTATCCAATAATTCGTGCAATTGTTCCTTTAGTTCCATTAGTTCCATGGTGGTCATATGATACGGTGCCTTAGAAACAGGTTCGGCCCCTGGTACTAAATCTATAGAGAAATCAAACACTCTTCTAGGTGGTAAACCAGGTAGTGTTGTGACCTTTTCACACATCGCCCCATTGCAAATGGGGACCCCCTAATTTTTGCTTCGTTTGGATCTTTTTGCTTGATTTTGGTTGGTTTTCCTGTTGTCTCTCTATTGTTCTGCTTGTCTTTTCGGGGATGTGCCCGTCTTTGAGCTTAAATTTGATGTTTTGGCTAAGTCTGTAGAATTAAGGTTTGCGCTTTTCATGTCAATTTGAGGTCAATTTGAGTTGGTTAACTGCATTTTAACTGCTACATCATGATTAAGACACTTCAAATTGCTTGCCTGCAAATTTTGAGTTGAAACGGACAACTTGCTATTTTTAGCAGTCCAGGTTTCAAGAGCCAATTTTTAGGGTTTGCATGTTGGAGTTTTCAATGCATGACTAGAGAATCTTTCTGGGTTTTTCAAGACCTTCGCGATGATATAACATGCAAATCGAGATATTGATTTTCGACAACTCAGGCTTCAGAGGCTATTTTTAGGGTTTGCATGCGAAGTTTTTTAGTGCATGTCTAGAGAATATTTCTGGGTTTTCCGAGACCTACGCAATGGTACAACATGCAAGATGAGATGATAACTTTCAACAGTCTTCACTTCGGAGGCTATTTTTAGGGTTTGCATGTTGGAGTCTTCAACGCATGTCTGGATATTCTTTGTGGGTTTTTCGGAGGCTTCACAGTGATGTAACATGCAAACCAGGATCAAGACCTTTTTGCAGAGTTGTCTTCGAGAACAAATTTTAGGGTTTGCATGCAGGATTTTTCAGTGCATGTCAGCATATTCTTCATGGGTTTTTCAAGAGCTACGCAATAAGGTAACATGCAAGCAGAGTTGTTCACTTTTTTAGACACTTACTCTTTTTAGCAAGATCACTCCGACAACTACCTAGCACTTCAGCATCACGAACAAAGCGACATGCAACATAAACGGGGTCAAACGGAGATTTTTTGAGCAACATGCAAGTCAGATTAGGGTTTCCAGCTTCGGGACCCAAAATGAAGGGTCAAACGCCAGAATCTCCGAAAACTGATGTATCCCATTGCGATCGGTATTTTTCAAGGAATCCACTGGTGAAATTTGAAGGCAATCCGAGAACTTACTATTTATAGTAAGTCACTTCTGAAACAGGCTATAAATAGCAAGTTAGCGCGAGACACCAGTGTGAACAGGCCAGTCAACCCATGAGGATCACGTTTGTCAGATTTCAAGTTAAACGGAGTTGCAGAAGTTCTGAAATCAAGCAGTTACTATAAATAGCAAGTCATCTCCAGAAACAAGCTATAAATAGTAGGTCAACACAAGGCGCCAATGTGAATAGGTCAGTCAGGTAACAAGGATCTAGTGGCACGGATTTCAAGTCAATCCAAGTTGCAGAAGTACAAAATCAGGGGATTTACTAAAAATAGTAAACCAGAGAGGGCAAGGCAGGTGAGGAAGCATGAAAATTTCTAAGTCAAAAGAAATTCCTCCTCCCCCTGTCAAATGTGCCCATGTTAGAGGCTGGCTTGGCAAAATATTTCTAAGTTATAAAAAATTCCTGCAGACCCCTGAAATTGCACGCAAAGAAGTTGGAGGAGCTGGGAAAACTTGTCTAAGGCACGAAATTCCTGTAGACCCCTGATATTGCGCCCAAAGAAGCTGGGAAAACTTGTCTAAGGCACGAAATTCCCCCTCACCCCTTGAAATGCTCCCCCTTCACAAGGAGATGAAGAAAAGTTTCTAAGTATGAAAAATTTCCTCCTCCACCCCTGAAATGCGCCCAAGCAAGGGTGGTGGTGAGAAAAATTAACTAAGGCATTTGAGAATTCTTGTAGGCCTACCTAAATGCGCCCAAGGGAGAAGTGTGACACAAAATTTTGCTAAGGCAATCAAAATGGAAGCTTGACCTCCTAGATGCACCCAAGCTTGTGAAGGGGCATGGAAATTCTTCTAAGGCACGAAAATTGGAAGCTCCCCCATCAAAATGTGCCTAACCTTGAAGAGATGAGTGGAAAATTGACTAAGTGTTTGAAATTGAAAGCTTGATCTCCTAGATGCGCCCAAGCTTGTGAAGGGGCATGGAAATTTTTTTGAGGCACGAAAAATGGCAGGAGACCTATCTATATGCGCCCAAGTTGTCAGGATGAGTTGAGAAGTTTCTAAGTGATAGAAAATGGAAGTAGACCCCAGGAAATGCGCCCAAGGGTGAAAAGAAGATAAGAAATATGCTAAGGCAAGAAAAATTCCTGTAGGACCCCCAAAATGCGCCCAAGAAGGAATGGAGGCAAGAAAATGTTTAAGTGATGGCAAACTAGAAGCTCCCACACCTAAATGCCCCCAAGGTGACTGGGATGGATAGAATTTATTTAAGGCATTGGAAATGAAAGCTAAGGGGGTCAAATGCGCCCTCAAGCAAGGAGGGAGCCAAAAAAGTTTCTAAGTGGTAAAAATCAAACCTCAGAGGTCCAAATGAACCCATCATGAAGAGAGGGAATATAAAGAAATTTTCTAAGTCAGAAAACAAAAGCTCGACACCTTGGATGTGCCCAGACTAGAGAGGTGAATAAACCTTAGGAAAATATTTTTCAAGGGTAGAAAAAAAAATCAAATGAACCCCTTCGTCAGTATAGACATGAATTCTGCATTTTCCAAGGGGAATTTTCTTCTAGGTATTGAATGTTTTCAACGAGGAGATGATTTGGAAGTTTTCCACACCTTGCCAGAGATGTTAAAGTGGAGATTTTAACTAGGTGCCCGGATGATGAAATTTTCTAGGCAGACAAAGTAAAAATGTTTTCTAAGGAATAAAATATGAAAACGCCTAAGTCTGTTGAAATGAAAGATAAATTATAATGAGGTAAAATATGCTAAGGCACGAAGAATTTGAAGATGAAGTGAAACTTAAACATTAGACTTTCAAGTACGTCCTCAAGGTGGAGAAATTTCTAAGGCACAAACTGCAAACACAAGTCTCTAAATGCGCCCGTGATGAAAAGTTATGAAGAAGGCAAAAGTTGTGCTATGGTGAACTTTATCTAGAGATTGACCTTGGAAATCAGAGCATGGAGATTAGGTAAGTGAAGTGAATTTGTTATTATAAGTGTTCTGATGCTCTTCCGTTTATTTGTTTTGCAGGGTGAACACCAGGGCTAAAGCATGATGACTCGAGGTGATGGACCAAATACTCCATGACAATGCTAGGGAGATAAAATCCTCCATGGGGAGAAATGGCTAAGTGTTGAAATTTCTCCTCAAAGACCCAATATACACCCAACTCAGGGAGGCAGGTGGCAAAGAAGAAATGATCGAGTCCAAGACTGGAGAATCCTTCAAGATCGGGGTGAAAGAAAAGATGAAGTACCAAGTGTTGAAGATCATCCTCAGGTACTAAAGTATACCTAAGATGCAGTGGTAGCAAGGAGAAAAATCACCATCAAATAAGAGAAAGAAGTTGCAGTCTTGGAGTTTTAGGTTGAGAACGTGCCTGCCATGCCGATTGAAGCTATGTTGGCCAGATTCATAGAGTTTGCAGTCAGGAAGAAGAACAGTGTGAATGCGTTTACAGACAAGAATCTTCTAGAAGATGGTGGACATTAATTGCTCATTTATTACTCCACTCTTCTTGGTGGCAGTTTTTAGGGTTAGGGCTTATGTGGCTCAATCTGAGCCCTTCATTGTAATTGAATCTGAGCCGTCCATTGGACTTGGCCAACTATAAAAGGGGCATCCCCCCTCATTTGTACCTCATTAGATTAGATTATTAGATTAGCTCGGAGATAGGAAGATAGAGAGACAACTTAGAGATAGCTTAGTATAGATTGATAGTGTAATTTGAAGAAGGAAAGTTTTTCCTTTGAAAGATTTGTAAGAAATTGTTGTGAACACTCTCATAATAAAAAGGATTTTCATTGATGATGATCTCGTCTTTTGTTGTGAGTAGCTAGCAAGGTTTCTTCGCCCTTCTGATTTGAGTAGTAGCTTAAAGTAGAGTAAATTTCATTTCATGCAAGTAGATAGTAATAATGGAATGTGGTGTTTGATCTAAGCAAGCTTCGCTTATCCATACCACTAGCGGGCTCAGTGATGGTGTGTTCGCCTTGTGTGGTCAACTGGAAACATTGTGGACCTAACTTCAATCACAGTTTGAATGATGGTATGCGTCGTTGTGATGGTATCTTCATGTCAAGTGGTGGTTTGAATATCTTTAGTCACCTCCCTTGAAGATTGCACCGACTCCGTGGAAGTTGTCCGATGTAAGGCAAAGTGAAGTTCGGTTGAAGTTTGCTGAAGTTGAGCTCCATATCCCGCATTTAGGATAGAATTTAGGCTTTCTAAACCTTGCACCCATTTTAATTCAGTACTTTCTTGTTAGTTTAGGGAACAAGAGCTTTATAGACAAACCTTTCGAGCATTCAAATTCCTTTCTCCGCTGTTGAACAATTTTGTAAGTCCCCTTGAAATACCAGCAAATCATATCAAGCCAACTGAGACTATCCATTGCATGAAGGAACCTTGGAGTTGAATGCATGATCTTTCTAGCAATCTTAGCATGCAGGAGATTTTGTTCAAAAGAGGATAGAGTCGCCGTTGGTAACTTTATTCTGTGTTGGTGCGGTCACGAAAAACACATCAATAGGTAGCTCCTCCGGAAACACATCCTGGTATTCTCGAAGGTAAGGATATTTTACAACGAAGGTTTCTTCCTTAAAGTCAGATTCCATTTCCTCTTCCTTGATCTGTGTATGCATTACCACATCATCATGAAATAGGCTTTCCTTGTATTCCCTAACTTCTTCCATTTTAACCGCAAATATTTGACATCCTTTCCTTTTATTTCTTTTTAACTGCATGGCCGAAATTTTCCGTACCTTAACCTCTTGTTGAATTCCTTGAATAAACACCGTGTTTCCTAAGTCATCCACACACTCCATTGTCTTTGCAAAACAATCAACCTTGGCCCTATGCTCTCTTAACCAATTCATTCCAATGATCACATCATAGGACCTAGAGGTGCCACGTAAAGATTAATTTTTGTGGTGAAGCGTGGAAGTTCTACCCTAGCTTCAAATAGACATTGTCCTACCCGAGCTCTTGTTGATTAGCATATTCAACCGTCCATGATTTTGCCATGAACTCGGTTCTTTTAGGAAATCTACCAAGCATTTTAGGGGATATGAAACATTTAGTGGCTCCAGTGTCTATTAAAATGGTTATTGGGTTCCCGTATAGCATACCTGTAGTTTGAATGGGTGTGACTTGATATTCTGCCTGCTGGTTATCTACTACTGCATGGATCCTTTGCTCAAAAGCTGTCTGCTGAGGTGGTAAAGGCTTACATTGCTGCTGTCCATTCTGATTCCTGGTAGGGCATTGGTTAGCGTAATGCTCTCCTCCATATGTAAAACATCCCCTTGGTGGTCCCTTCTTTTCCAAACCTTTGTTTGAATTAACTTCATCCTTCCTAGTACTGTTATTTCCCTTCTTATCCTTCTTGTAGTCATACTGATTGTTCCTGTAGCCCTTCCTTTTGAAATTATGAGATGATTGGTTCCATTTGACTTTGTTGTGATTATTATCTCTAAAGGAATCATCCTTTTTCAACCTTTAATCTTGTCGAACAGCTTTGTCATATGCTTCATCCATAGTTCGTGGCACCAAAACATCTACTGGACGCCCGATACGATTGTTCAACCCCAAAATGAACTTCCAAACATGAAAGTTTTCATCTTGCTGGTACTGCGGAACATATTTTAAATAACGGGTATACTTTTCCCAATGCTCATTAACAGTTAATGATCCTTCCCTGAGATTTTCAAAGTCTAGCAACTTTTGATTGTAAAATAGCTATGGTAGCCATCTTTGACGAAAAATTCTCACAAACTGTTTCCAGGTCACTTCTGCTATTACAAGACCCATTTCTATCCTTTTATTTTCCCACCAAGTAGCGGCTTGTCCTGCCAATTGATAGGCTGCCCAAGCTACCTTGGGATTATCAGAGTAATCCCTTAGCTCAAAGTACTTTTCCATTTTGGTCAACCATGCCTCGGCGACATCTCCTGAAGCGAAGCCCTCAAACTTAGGTGGTTTGATCTTTTTCATAGCTTTAGAGAGTTCATTGGCTAATTGACTTCTTTTGTTTCCCAAGCTCAAAGTTTTAGAATTATCTTCATGTCGATCACTCTAGGTTTCTGACCTTTTATCTCTCATATTGGATTGCCCTTCTACTTTCCTTTCTAGGTTGACTAGTCGGGCCTGAGTTTCATTCATCAGATTCAATAATTGATCTAACTTTGCCATAGGATTGATGTTATCCTGATCCCCTCTAAAGCCATTTCCGGAATTATCCATTTCAATGTAGTTCTTGGATATGTTTGGTAAATCTAATTAGTTTTTCTTTTTTTTGTTAAATTTCTTTCTATAGTTTGCTCAACATAAGTTAAAGAAGTTTTCATTGCAGATAAACAACCAAATATTTTCTGACTTTTATTGCTCAAGTCAAATGCTACACGATTTCAAGCAAAATTGTTTAAAAAATTGCTATCATTTCCTATGATAGATTCAATATAGAATTGTTTACAAAATTGCTATCACTTCTTGTGATAGATTCAATACAAAATTGTTTACAAAATTGCTATCACTTCCTGCGATAGATTCAATGCAAAATTGTTTACAAATTTTACTATCACTTCCTGTGATAGATTCTATTACAAAAATAATTAGGAATCACTGTCACTGCCTGTGATAGGTTCCTCCTGATCACTATACTTAGAAAAAGGAATAAGTCTGTATCCGAGATTTGGGATATGAACTTCTTTAGATGTTTCGGGTTCGATCTTATTAATCAAAAGGTTCTCAGAGCTGGTTTTGTTTCTTTTCCTAGTTTCAGCAAGAATAGACGACTTAATAGTTTCTTTCCTAGAGGTAGTCCAAATTCTTCGTTCTCTTTGAAGTCTCTTCTGAGCTTCAACCATTGTTTCCGAATCTAAGGGAAAATAACAGCAGGAATAATCATATCTAAGCTTGATTTTCCATAGCCGGATGGAAACGGGGTCTCGGGTCTTCTTCCGAGGTGTTTTTTGCATCCTCACCCTGGAAAACATTGACGGTTGATTTCAGTTTTCTATGTTTGCTTGATGAGCCCCAAGGTTCAATGCCAAACTTGGTAGCTTTGATACCTTATGTAACATACTAGCCATCTGCAGTTGAAGAATGGTAACTAACTCCCATATTTAGCTGAAGAGTAACTAACTAATCTTCCTAACGAGAGTTTCATCACATATAACAGACATGAAAGATAAATAATCTGAGCATTAACTACTTTAACATTCAATAACTAACTTCTAGTTTTCAAATACAGTTGAAACGAAACAATTAACGGTTTATATAATTGAAAACCACAGTTGGTTATGAACTAACTTTTCCATTATTTAAGAAATGAATAGTACATTTATTGACAGCAGTGGAAATAAGCAATATAATTATATTTTGAAGTAAAGAGAGAGGGAGTGTTAAGAGATAGTACAGTTTGAAGGCTTCCTGCTGGAATGCTTGAACAAGTCTCAGTCTTTGAGGGAAAAAGAAACATCATCAAGGGCTTTTCCGCCCATCCAAAGACCTACTGGTCTCTCGTGTTTCTTCAACTGAAGAAACCCGACCTTTCATGAGGTGCAGTCTAAAGGATTCCCAATTACCATCTTGCCATCTGAGTCTGGTGTCAAGAACCTATACTACCTTGGTCGATCTTTCTCTATAGGCTCTCCTATTTAGAATGACCGTCCTGACCAGGGGTATATCTGATTCTTGATGGTTGACTGTTGCTTATTCTAAGCATCATAACCTTGGCCAAGGATTTAATGATTATGAGCACATTTCTCGTGCCATCAACACTCTCACCCTTACTTGGCATTAATATATTTGACTCTTGAGTTTATTTTATCAGTGACTCAGCTCATAATTCGTTCCTCTTCAATAAGGAATAATATGTTCATTTCCTACTCACTAGAGGAGGAAAAGATAGTCTTGGACGATGTTCAAAGAATCTCTTCAGTTCTAAATATATTTCAACTAATTGTCATTGATAAAAGATTAAGGAACTGACCCGATTCGAGAACTAAAGAAACAGAGTAAGGTTTTTACTTTAAGTAAAACGGTTATGGAGGAAAATACAAAACATCTCGGTTGCAAGATTAGGTGACCACAACTAGATCAAAATGGTAAGAAAGAAATATTTCGACTAGACGAAGCACAGGGGTCTTGCAAGGGATTTGATACCATTATTCTTCAGGCAGAACATGATTCCAAAAGAATGCACTAACAATACATATCGATTTCCTTACGAAGAAATAAACTACTCATTATTTATGATTTAACAATTTTAATGGCACTCAATATACGTGCCTGTATACACGGATTAGAGACTCAATAATTCTCCTGGCGTTTTCTCCCAGCGAACTAGATGATGAGAACAAATGTTTCGTGATTCTATGCTTTCCAGAAGAGTGTTACAGAGGCGGCTTACTACAGAGTTTAAAATGTTTTTCCCACCCCTATGAATAGAGAGTCGAATAAGAGAAAATGGCGCTTGGCCATGGCAACCCTGAGAAAAATGCAAGCCAAAGAAAGAAAATGCCGACCCGCAGAGAGAGAGCGAAGTAAGAAGAAGGCCATCCTATATTCTAAGCGGGCCAAGACTCCAGGAAAAACGTTTGCGTGCGTCCTTCTTGGGCGTTTCATCAAGACATGGAGGACAAGGTGTTGAGGGTTATCGCCACCCACCTCAAATGGACATTTTCAATCCACAATCGCGACTTAAAGGTTTATATTAATATTGGCAATAATATTTAATTCAATTCCTTACTCCAAGGTCCGCTTAAGAGCTAAATACATGACTTCAAAAGGAGAACGATGATACTCATTTTAAGTTGACTTGTTTCGCTCTTATACCAAAGTTGAAGTCAATTACTTGTTATAAAATTATTTAATTAAGTGCGATAATATCACAAGGTTATGACTACCACGTTAGGAACCTTACACCAAACTCGTGACTTGATGGTAATTTGGTTCTTTTATAGATTGTGGCCTCTCCTTGATGATATTTCCCTTTCCTTCGAGATGTTGACACTCCTGCATCCACTTGGTAAAGAAATAGGGTTAGACTGTTCTCTGTTTCCTCCTTAAAAAAAACATATCAACACATTCACATAAATATACATATAAAGAAATCATTCATAATTGTGGTTATATCGAATAAATTAAGAATTCTTTTCCCAATTTTCACATTCTCATGAAAGGTAGTTGATTACAACTAACATAACGACCATATTATTATTGCCATAATCTTGTTCAAAACAAAAGGGATGTAACAAAGGAGACGATTCATATTGCATCGGTGCCAATTGAAAATAGATATTTATCGGAAGATTTAAAATATTGAAGTAGCGGCCAGGCATTTTAAGCCATTGGGATTTTCCCTTAGTTTCAGCCACTGCATACCGGAAGGCATTATAAGTCATCGATATTACAAATAGATATTGGAGAAGCCGTTTCTCTTTCTTATTTTGCCGGAAGTGAATTGAGTGTCTTAAACTTGTCGGGAGCTGCCTGGTTGTATATGCTGACAAATACTATTATTTGGAAATGCCGTGAAAAAAAGGGAATGTTGTTATTAAAGAACATTGATTTGGAGGTAGTCGTGGCAACTGGAAAATTAACGCAGGATAATATGCTACCTCAATATTGACACTCATCTGGAGCAGATTAGATTTTGGATTTATGTTTTGTCTGCCAAAATGCAGTCACCGGGTTGGATAAAGAAGCTCATATGAAGGTGTTGGTTTAGTTGGTGATGTGGCAGGAAGTTTGCAACTTGAAATCCAACGTGTTCCATATTGAAGAGGGCCGATGTTATTAATATCGACACCAACAACAGAAAAGGTGGATTGGTGGAGAAAGGTATCGCTGGGCAATAATCTTTAATGTAGCTGTGAGCCAACTGCCATTTATGCCAATAAACGTGAGTCTGAGCTACTTATGTAGGGTGTGAAGACACGAAGGAAAATCTCAGTGTTTGTAAAAGGTCAGCAAGCTTCCTTGATATAACTGTGAATGGAATTTCAGGATTTAATGATGACATTCTTGAGTCCAATATTGTCTATAAATATTCTTGTTATACTGAGGAATCTCTGTTCTTTCTGCTATTTCTGTATTGTTACAAACATACTTGTAGCTATATCTGGAAAGAAAATATCAGAGTTAAATGTATGTATTTCTGAGTTGGAAATTTCAGTCTTTGTATAAAGCTGAATACAAAGTCTAAGCTACTTGGAAAAGAATTACCATATATCGAAAATTGTAGTAGGGCTATGCAATGTATGTACTGAAACAGAGTATCTCTCAACTTGGTGAATGGACTGAACATTAACTTTCAGAGCAGCTGTTTAAAGTGTTTGACGAAATGTCAATCCGTCAAACACACTGAAATCGAAAAAATTATGTACAGGGTAGGTTATTACAATCAAATACTTTCAAAATGAGTCCTCCACACAGGTTCCAACTCAGCATCGATTAATAGTATTAATGAATATTTCAATTCTCAGGAGGTTGTGCGGCTCTTTAGAACTCCCGTGTCCTATCTTTTAAAAAGCATGGCACAAGGTGACGCCCAGGTAATCAAATTGTCCACCCGGTACCATCTCGCACTAATTCTATAAACTTTGGCAGCTGTGGTATTATTATGGTCGGGAATGTCTTCTTATGGCCAAAACCCGTTTCAACCTTATACTTCTTTGTCTCCAACAATGTTTGTCTTTTCATTGTGATTATATCTCTGACATTCCCCGATTTTTATTACTATATTTGCCAACTCCTTATCTGCACTGGTATTTGGTTATATTTGCCCATTTTAATTTACATGAACCAGTAATTTCCATCACCTCCATAATTTGTCCTGACTTGGCCCATATGGATTGTCTGCTTGTCTTTTTCTGCACTAGACGAGTCTTAAATAATTACCCAACCCTTCAGGTATTGCCAACGGTGTACTCAAACATGGAGACTGCGAATGCCTTTAGTTTCATTTGAATCATTTTAAGATTTAATACACCAAACTTATCCTTCAGCCTAATAACTTTCTGTTTATGAATGTCTATAATGTAGATTTGGAATATAAATAATATTATTTTATCTAACAAACCCCAAAACTGGAACCCGTTCTTTCTTGAAATCTGCCTTCACTGAAAACTACACAAATTCCTCCTAATTAATCAACTGACCTTTGAATCCTGGTGCGAATCCTGAGATGAATCTGCCTTCATGTGGACTTGGGTTTTTGTCCAATCCACATTTCTGAGGATTTTCGTCCTCGAGTTTTCTGAAACTGTGCTCTCAAATTCTGTGCCTGAGAATAATTTTCCAAAAGATGTCCTCTCCATTCATTTCTGCCACCTTTTATAATTCACACCTTCCGAATATTAAATATTTTACTTTATTAAAGTAACTTGTTTAATATTTCTTTTTTGATAAAGTTACTTTAGTAAATAATTATTAATTAAATATTAATGTCCAAAATATCATTTAAGGACGATTTAATATTTAATTAATTAATTTACTCCCAAGGTGGCCACTCGGAAATTGAGGACATTACATCAGATTCTTTAACATCACTTGTAACTTGTCCATCTATCACTCTCATGTAGACCTTGAAGGTTTTGGAAATATTTTTGGCTAATGTTTTATAAGTTAATCATATCCCATTGCTCATCTAAATATGTATCTTTGTGACATCTTAGGTATGGATGTAGACATCCTTGTCTTTTGAGTAAGACACTTTCACTACTAGTGGTGTGGAATGTAAGATAGGTTTCATATCGATTTAGTCAATTTGTGCGAACCACATATGATAAGCACTTAATAAGGATAGTGAATATCATTAGGCTAATTATGCACACTATTGCTATTGAATGTTAGTATGTTCTCATTACTTTGAGGTCAATTATTGTACAATGCTTTTAGTTGAAAATTGATGTTTAATTTCAGAGAAAGTATTGTTGAATAATACCCACGTTTGTGCATTTATTTTTGTAGGGTCGAACCACGTTTATTCTTTGTCACATAGTAACTGCAGAGATTAGTTTAATTTTTATGAATGAGATCTTTTCGTACTCCAAAGGTGTGAGGGAACTTCTTTTAATTCTATTGTTATGTTAACATCCCATAAACTTTAGATGCATGTATTGGGGGTGGGTTTGATCTTGTGAATCTAAATAATTTTCATACTTAATAATCTCTTTTACATTTTTCTTTATTTTTAAAATATCTTTCTAACATACTATCCTTATTTTCATTCTTGAGAATTTTTTTTAACTTACAAACATATTAGTTTGACTACTCTAGTCAATTCCATGATATGTACCAGATTTTGCAAGTCTTGACACATATTTCCATTGCACTAGTTCATCATGATTGTGTTACCATTGATAATAGTGAAGACCACTAAACATGATCTAGCTTGTATTGACTTTAATCTTTAGTAATATTCTATGGAAAAAAGAATCTCATTCTCTTGAGCTAGGTGTGATTGCTTTTTGGATTGTTTTTGTTTGAATCTATCTCACCCAAATTTATGCTTCTTTGAACAGATATGTGCACGCATAGCCAAATTGCGAGAAATTGACACAAAGTTCAATCAATTATTTGTCTTGAAGAGCAATAGCTTTTCACAAAGCCATAGTGAACTCTTTCTTGATTCTGCTGTCTATTCTAGAAATCGATGCTTTCGATTGCCATTGTCTTCAAAAGCAGGAAAAAGCTCTTTTCTCTTGCCAACAGGTCGTTTTAGATGCAAGAATATGGTGTGTTACTTTTATCTCATCTTCTTGAAACTTCTTTCTATTGAAAAATGGTAGAGCACATTGCATATTCAGATTACAACATTAAATATAAAATATTGATATATTTGTGATTACAAAATATCATCTTCGCCTTCCATATCAAATTTAAAATAAACTATTCAAATATAGTCATATTTGCCTTCCATGTAATAAGAATCATTATAATAGGTATATCAAACGACGGAAAGAAAACACGTTTCTTAGTTGGAAATACCAATCATTGTTTTTAAACATTTTTTGGCACTTAAAGATTTTCTAGTATTTCTTGTTCAAGTATGTGTATTTTATTTTTTTGACCAAGTGTGTGTATTTAATTTCATCTTGCTAGCCTAGTTTAGCGCATTTAAGCTTTGGAAATCTTGGTTGAGTTCATATATTATGTCGGGTTTGCATAATATGGGGTAGAGGAGAATGAGCTTATTTTATTAGTAAGTGCATGGGATTTTGTTTTTGGGATGGGTCATCAAACTAAATTGAACCTATAGCATACATGTGGTGCCCAAGAGGAGACAATGTTGCAAAATACGATGATGACATAGGCACGTGCCTTATTCACTAAATGCTTGTGAGAATCCATGGTTGAGAGTCATTGCCCTTCGATTATATAGTAGGGGGAAAACAATGGAAGGAAAATTGTACATAGAAGTTTTAGCCATTTGTTTGCAAGTGGAGAGCCTTTTGGTTTAAATTGTGTGCACATCAGATGGTGGGGAAAAGGCGAAGCAGATCCAGCAAAAGAGGCTTAACCACTTAAGATAAGCAACAAAGTGTTTAATAGGACCGTTTAGCCATTTAATTGAAACTTCTTGTCTTGAAAAGATGTTATGTTTCCCTTTTAAAACTACTAGAATTATTAATATTTTAAGTTGGGCCCAATCATTTTATTTTCAAATGGGCAACTTAAATATTGTTATAGGTCCTATGTAAAGTTTAATAAGTGTTTTAACTCTTTATTTGAAATGTAATTCGAAAAGGGCCTTAGGATGTAATTTAAAAGTATTTTTAAATATTTGGAGGGAATAGTAAATAAAAATAAAAATAAAATAAAATAAAGGGACTGAAGTAGATGCCTATAGAAGAGAGGTCAAGGCTCAAAGAAAAACATTTAATTTTATCATTTCATTCGTTCCACTTTGGAGATTAAAGCATTCAAGGATGAAACCCCTTAGTGTTGGAGATTCGGAGGACAAAAGCTCGATTGACTTTCCATATTTAGATTTGTGTATGTAAACATTCATTGGAGTTGTCCTTATGTAGAATAAGTGTCATGTTGCATTTGAAAGTAGGAAGCTCAAGGAGGTAGAGAAAATATTTTCCATATATGATAAGGAAATGTTAGCCGTTATGCATGCCTTGGAAAAATTCTGGCAATACTTAGTATGAGGTAAGTTTGTGGAAAGGATTGATCATAACAACGCGAAATATTTGTTAAGTTAGAAAGATTTAAATGAAAGACAACAAAATTGGGTTAGTAAATTATAGGCATATGACTTCGATATAGAGTATGTTAAGGGGAAGAGGAATGTAGTTGTTGACACCTTCTCTAAGAAACCTACTTTGTGTGTAATGTCAGAAATTTCAGTGAATTGGAAGGCTAACCTTTTGGTGGAATACTCCAAGAATACTTTTGCTTGTGAGATTATGGAGGGAAAGGTTCAAGATGACAGGTACAAGGTGGTGGATGATCTTATTTTGTGCAAAGATAGAATTTACCTTGTCTTAGAATCAAAGATGAATGAGAAAATATCGAGAGCCATCCATAACATGCCTTTAGTAGAACATCTGAGTTATTTCAAAACATACATACAAATTAGAGAGAGATTCACTTGGAAAGGGCTTAAGGATGATGTCTTGCTGCATGTTAGTGAGTGCTTGACTGGTCAGCAAAAGAAGTCAAAGCATACTTTCCCAATAGGATTATTGTATCCCTTGCCGATTTAGGAGTGGAAATGGGAAAGTGTATCTATGGATTGTATTATAGATATTCCTCGAGTGCAAGGAAAAGATTGTATATTTGTGGTGGTCAATAGGCTAAGTATGGTCACTTCTTCACCATATCTTTTGAGTATATGAAATATTCCGAGCCAATTTTTTCAATTTTACAACTCAACAACAAGAATCCGTTAGGATGAGTTCAATCAAATCAGCCGTTACAAATAACTCGTTGCCAAGAATGCGCACTCAATCTCAACAAGAGAGAGGCTATCATATGGCAAGAGGATCGTCAGTGCATTAAAACAAATTGCAACTGAAGGTAACTCTAACCAAGAATGTGTCCAAGATGGACGAACATATGGTCAGAGGATCTCTACCACTACAAGTGCTGAAAGCAAACTCAACACCAAGTATGTGCTACCCAATCCAGTATGGAAATGAGGCGACCATATGGCGGAGATATAAAGACATACAATGCAACTTCAGAACGTAAAGTAATGATTACAAAAAATGATAAGCAAGATTAGAGAAATGTTGACAGTACTACTGTTCAACTTACAATATGAAGAGAAATCGCCTGCCAAGAGCATAGAATTAGAATAATTTAGCGTGCATCAAATAAGAGGATTCTCCTTGCTTAACAAGAATGCCAAGACCAATTACTTCACTCAAATACTAAACTGAAGATTCTGATTTAGACAGATCTGCACTTTAAAATGTAAACCAGCAACCTAACACCACACTAAAATGATCATATCTCTCTCACAACTCATCCAATTGATGTGAAACGAAATGCAATATACCCTAATGATGAAGGCGACCAAGGTAGAGCACTGGAAACTAATCAAAAGACCCCATATTAATTATGCATGAATTTCAAGGCAATGTCAAATGGTATGGCCCTCAAGGAAGGGCGATTTGCCTTTAAAAATTCAAGACTTCACTAAAAAATCTGCAACTTAGGGAAAAGGGTCGCCCCTCACAAACAAAGAGATTAATGCAACGCCCAGAATGATTCTTTTTGTATTTTTTGACTTATGAATAAAAACAACAATCTGCTGTAAAGAATATGCAATTCCAGAATCTCACTAATATGCATAAAACTGAACTACAAAGCCACACAATGACTACAATGCAGAAATCCCACTACAAAACACTCAAACTACACTACCTCATCACTAGTCGCTATCTCTCAAGCGAGAAGCAATGCCAAGCTAGTAGGCTTACATTCCTCGAAGCAATCCCAAAGCCAATCCGGCAGCGTAACATTCCTGTAGACAAAAGATAACCAAGTGAAGACCCAAGATGTCCTTTTATAATTTGTGAAGACCCTTCCAGAAGCTTCAAGAAACCCTAATTCTTTTCCCTCCAAGAAAAGGCGTCACTTTCTTCAAGGCTCATTTTTGACTTTAATGAAATAAATCTCTTCCATAAGATGGGTGTCCTTTTTCAAGCAATGATTTTAGAACCTTAGAAAATATTGAAATATCACCATGAGGCGCCCCCCTTCAAAACCACCTTTTAAAACAACTTTAAGTTCAATCACTAGGCTAAGGGGGTCAACAACAAAATATAACATTAAAACATGACTTAATTAAAATAATTCGAACTTATCTCTCCAGTTGTGCCCCAAAGCCAAAAATGAGTAAGCCAACTGAACAGTCTGAAGTAGGAAGCCAACCGTGCCGAAACCAACAGGACCACTGCCAGAAATAGAATTTACTAAAAATAGTAAATTCCAGAAAGTGCTCGGAATACCAAGAAAATTACATCACCGCGAAGCCCATAGAAAACCTAGAAGGAATCCGCAGTTCAATCACCAATTGAGCAACGCAATCTCCACACAAGAAACCCTAATCAAACCGTCCAGCCTACCTCCACATCTGAGAAGATCATGCTTGAGAAGGGGACATTATAGTCCGCCCTCCCCAAGATTGCTTGTCCTCAAGCAATCGCAAACCGATGCTGCAGAATCTCATCATTCTCCCAAGTCGCATCCTCCATAGGCAAGTTTTTCCACTTCACCAAGTATTATCTGATTGTTCTTTTTCTCAGAAGAACGCTCTCTGGAATCAAAAAAACCAACTGCCTTTTCATCCAAAGGTGGTAACTATGATGAAGCAACAACATTGTGTCCAAGTGCCTTCTTGAGGCGAGACACGTGGAAGACATTGTGTACTCTGCTATTCGAAGGTAGCTCCAACTCATAAGCTACTGCTCCCACCTTTCTGATAACCTTGAACGACCCATAGAAATGAGGTTTGAGCTTCTAGCTCCACTCTTCTTGAGAGTAGACTGTCTGTAAGGCTGTAGTCGGAGATAAACCATATCTCCAACCTCAAAAGAGCGCTCAACACGCCGCTGATCAGCATACATCTTTTGCTGATTCTGTGCAATCTGAAGATTGTTCTTCAATGATTTCATGATATCTTGACTCTGCTGCAACAAATCCTTGGCTTGAGGGGCTTTGCTATCACCAAACACCAAATCAGCAAAGCTAGGAGCTTCATAACCATAAAGAGCCAAGAAAGGTGACATCCTTATTGACATGTGAAAAGAAGAATTATAACAGTACTCGCCTATGTGAAGCCACTTCACCCATGCTCTTTGCTGCTCCGAAACATAGTTTCTCAAATAGCCTTCCAACCACTTGTTCACTATTTCAGTTTGTCCATCTGTTTGGGGGTGATAACTAGTGCTTGGAGTAAGCACAGTACCACTCATTCTAAAGACCTCTTGCCAAAAAGTGCTTAGGAACTTGCTGTCCCTATCACTCACAATGTTTTTTGGCAACCCATGTAACCTAAACACCTCATGAAAAAACAGATCTGCAACTTGGGCTGCTGAAAAAGAGCTGGTAATGGCGAAGAAGTGAGCAAATTTTGTTAGTCTATCCACTACAACATAGATACAGTCCTTCCCTTGGACCTTGGGCAACCCCGTGATGAAGTCCATCGATATGCTTTCCCATTTTTGATTGGGAATAGGGAGAGGTTGCAGCAGACCAGCAGGTAGAGTATGCTCATTCTTGTTCATTTGACAAGTGGGACACTCCTGAATGTAGCGTTGAACTTCCCCTTTCAGCCCTTTCCAAGAAAATCTTTCCCGGATCTGCCTATATGTCTTGAAGAACCCTTGATGACCAGCAAGCGGAATGTCATGAAATGTCAACAAAATCTTCTTTTTGAGCTTAGAATCAGCCACCAAAAAGATTCTACCCTTGTAGTGTATCAGCCCTTCAACCACCTTGTACCTTTCGTCATGAAAAGTACCCTCAATGATGCTGGTTGCAAACTGATTTTTGGCATAATCAGCAAGCAACATGTCCTTCCAATCAGCAGTAAGCTCACACAATTTCTTCAAATGGGGTCTCCTAGATAGAGTATCAACCACAATGTTGTTTTTTCCCTTGACATACTCAATGTCAAAATCGTAAGCTTGAAGCTTACTCACCCATTTTTGTTGCCTCTCGTTCAGATCCTTCTGATGCATGAAGTGCTTGAGACTATTGTGATCAGTCTTGACCACAAACTTGCTTCCCACCAAATATTGTCTGAACTTAGCTAATGCATGCATAATGGCAAGCATTTCCTTGTCATAGATGGAGTAGGTCCTCTCAACACCTCTTAGTTTTCTGCTCTCAAACAGAATGGGATGTTTGTCTTGCATCAAAACAGCCCCAACTCCTTCACCGAATGCATCACATTGTAGCTCGAAAGGCTTGGAAAAATCTGGAATAGCCAGAATCAGACAAGAGCTCATGATCCTCTTAAACTTATCAAAAGTAGTTTGAGCCTTTTCTGACCAACAAAAAGCCCCCTTTTTCGTGAGGTCAGTAAGAGGAGCAGCATTATATTTTAAGAAATTACTATTTTTAGAAAGTCAACCTGGGTCTCACGGGTCATAGAGTCAACATTTCCATCTTTAGAATAAAAAAATCAGGCCTCCAGAAGTAAAAAAATAAAGAAAATCAAGCAAAAAGCAAGTAAAAAGCGAGAAAATCATGAAAAATTAAAAGAAAAATCATATGGTTGGATGATCTAGAAAAGACAAGCATGAAATTCATGGCGCCCAAAGCATGGCATAAGAAATTTGAGGGAGAAATAAAGATGGCAAAGGCAGAACAAAGTCCGCCATGCCAAAATGAGGAATGGAAAGACCTTCTCAAAGTCCGCCATGAGAAGGAAAGTAAAATGGCAAGCCAAGGAGGAAGTCCGCCATCCATTTTGATAGAAATCTCCAAAGTCCGCCTAGAGATGGCAAAGACTAAGCAAAGTCCGCCCAGGCATGGAGAGCAAAATGTCAAGACTCCTTGGAAATCTGCCATGGATGTGTCAAGACCTTCTCAAAGTCCGCCCAAGCCTTAGATAAGGAATGGAAAGACCTTCTCAAAGTCTACCTTGTTGATGTGTTTTTCGTGACCACACCAACACAAAATAAAGTTACCAACGGCGACTCTATCCTCTCTTGAACAAAATCTCCTGCATGTTAAGATTGCTAGAAAGATCATGCATTCAACTCCAAGGTTCCTTCATGCAGTGGATAGTCTAAGTTGGCTCGATGTGATTTGCTGGTATTTCAAGGGGACTTACGAAATTGTTCAACAACAGAGAAAGGAATTTTGAATGCTTGAAATGTTTGTCTGTAACGCTCTTGTTTCCTAAACTAACCAGAAAGTACTGAATTAAAATGGTTGCAGGGATAGAAGATGCTATGGACTAATCTAGGCGTGGGACGTGGAGATCAATTTTCACAAGCCTCAACCAGATTCCGCTTTGCCTCACTTCGGATAGCCTCCACAGAACTGGTGCAATCTTCAAGGGGAGTAACTAAAGATATTCAAATTACAATTTTAACAATGAAGACACCGTCACAACGACGCATACCAACATGAAGATCGTAATCGAAGTTAAGTCCACAAGTTTCCAGTTGACCATGCAAGGCGAACTCACCATCAGCGAGCCCACTAGTGGTATGGATTGACGAAGTTTGCTCAAATTGAAGACCACATTCCACAATTACTAACTACTTGCATGAAATGAAATTTATTCTACTTTAAGATCCTACTTGAATCAGAAAGACGAAGAAACCTTGCTAGCTACTCACAACAAAAGACGAGATCATCATCAATAAAAAATCTTTTTATTGAGAGAGTGTTCACAACAATTTCTTACAAAGCTTTCAAAGGAAAAACTTTCTTTCTTCTTCAAACTACACTATCAATCTATACTATGCTACTTCTCTATCTTCCTATCTCTACTCTAATCTCTACTGTCTAATCCATTACAAATGAGGGGGGATGCCCCTTTTATAGATGGCCCAGTCCAATGGACGGCTCATATTACAATCAAATGAAGGGCTCAGATGGAGCCACATAAGCCCTAACCCTAAAAACTGCGACCAAGATGAGTGGGGTGATAAATGAGGAATTAATGTCCACCATCTTCTAGAAGATTCCCGTTTGTAAACGCGTTCACATTGTTCTTCTCCCTGACTGCAATTTGGATGAGCATTGTGGCTTCAACTTCTTGAAAGGGTATGGCAGGCACGCTCTCGATCTGACTCCAAGGTTGTAACTTTTTAACTTGTTTGATGGTGATTTTCCTCCTTCCTGCCACTGCATCTTGAGCTGTACGAAGCACACTGAAGAACATCCTTTGGGTAATCGAAGGACTTTACACTTAAGGAGAATTTCTCTGCTTCTCTCTTTAGCCCATTCCGTTTTCATTCTTTAACATTGAAGCCTTTTGTTCACTCCTCATCTTGAAGGATTCTCCAATCTTGGACTCGACTCGTTCTCCCTTTGCCACTCGCCCTCCTGAGTTGAGTGCATACTGGGTCAACACTTAGCCAGTTCTTCCAAGTACTCGCTCCATCCCCCCAAGTCATCATGCCTTGGCCTTGGTGTTCAGCCTGCAAAACAAGCAAGGAGAAGAGCATCAGAACACTTCATAATATAAATTCACCTCACTTACTTGATTTTCATGCTTTGATCTCCAATTGTATCTGAATATCTTGGGATAGAAAATAACTAGTCAAGCAAGTCTTCAGATATTCCAAAAGCGTTTAACACTAAAATGCCTTTTTAGTAAAGTGAATTGTAACAAAACACCATTCCATGTAGGCCAAATTGCCACTTAACAAACATGACTACCTTTCAAAATATGAATTGTTGGGTTTGAATGTAATTAGTCATATTTGAATCCAACAGTGATTATCGCTCTAACTGATAAAACGGATTAGAACTACACTATGCAAAACACCAGTGCTCCCCAAGGACATGTCCCTTGCGTTGGGAGCCTTATTTCTAGTAGGGGATGTTTCAAGGATGCAGTGATGCGGGAGCATTCGGGTACACAGGCGATCTTGCATCGCCCAAAAAAATATTTTCATTTTTAATTTTCAATTTTGTATTGTTTTGGTGGTTTCAAGCATCTCTCAGCATCGGAAAGTCTCTTATGTGGTCAGAATTACAATATTTGAATTTTCACCAGATCATTGTTTTAAAACTTTGCAGGCAGTTTTATGGAAATTTAAATTTTAAAAATTTATAAAGGTTGGAGAAAAAATCCTTTGGAGGGAAGCATCATAATGTTATACTGATTATCTTGGCTAGTTTTTAGGAAAAACAAAGCTTTTGGGAAAAAATTACATCAAATATCACCTTCCAACATCAAAATATGCACTTCCAAAGCACCAGATTGATCAAATTATTTTGGCATGATAATACAGAGTTTGTGGCAATTAACTTATTGGATTTTATTCCTTAATGTTTCATGTTTACATTGCATAAAGAAGCTGGGGCATTTGAATTTGAAAATGGGAAGAAAAATAATATTTGGGAGCCCAAAAAGGTGTTTAATCACAATAATTTTCACTTTGTTTTCTTTGCTAAGCCGGAGGTTATTTATTTGCTGGTTTAAATAAATGTTAGAGGCATCCTTTCATAATGGAAATTGAAGAAAAATGAAAAAGAATAAAAAACTTAAAGAGATTGGAGGCCATGTAGAAGGAGGAAGGAGAGAAGTCATAAGAAGAAGGTGAAGAGAAGACACCACACAGTAGACAAAGAGACTTAGCAGAGATAAAGAAAAGAGGAGGCAACACGAAATAGTAGAGAAGAGAGTTTGGGAAATTAAGGGCAGCAATTTGAAGAGGGATCTCATCCTGTGTTTGTAATGTTGTTGCAGATTTTTGTACTAAGTTTTTGATGTAATTGTTTTGCAAGTTTATTATCAATAAAATGAATTTGCCACCATTGTTCTAGTGCAATTTTAAATTGTTCATTAATTGAAAAATGGAATTGTTGAATTAAGATTGTGTTGGCTGCAAATTTCGCCAATCTGATTAAGACTCTTGAAATTCGTTCTGCACCATGTGGGGGCATCCTGGAAATGTCCCCCCCTTCCCCTTTTATGTTCGAATATCAGAAACATCTCGGATCAGGCAAAGAATGTCAGGGGATGGCTAACTGCCCCCAGGATGACCAATGGATGTCTAGGCGTTCCCTGACCGTCCCGTGGACAACTAGCCATCCTCTATGATCCAACAACTATGTGGTTGCATTTTAAAAAGAGAAAACACATTTTTAAATTGAAAAAAAGGGATGGGCAGGCCCATAAGGACCTCCCCATCCCTTTAGAGAACAACTAAACCTAATTCATGCATCAATACAACCACAAAGAAAAAAACTCTCATTTTGAATTTTGCAAACTTGTTGAAGAGCAGCAAGAAAAGAACAGCAGTTGAAAGAGGAGAGAACAAAAGTTGAAAGAGTAGACTAGGGCATCAAATCCACTTTATTAGAGTTAAGTTCTTCATCTTACATTTGCATTTTCAATTTGTTTTGCATTTTTTCAAGTTTTTTTAAATTTTTTTAACACATAGGGAGAGCATTGTGAGTTTATTTTGTCTTTTATTTGAACTTGCAGCTCTTTTAAAATTCTTAACCAAAAAAAATCATGAGCAATAGTGAGAGTAGTGATAGTGAGGAGGTTGAAGCTCAAATGGTCACCCCTACTTTGAATTATTCCACACCCAACTTTTTGACACCAATTTTTTTCAAATTCACCAATTGTTCATCTCAAGGATTTTGTCAAACAGTTGTGGATTTTCAAAGTTGAATAAATGTTTTTGTTTCCAAAATTTTAAATGAGCATACTCACAACAACACAAAATATAACTTCTAGACTTCAAAATTAATCACAATTTTCTCTAACAACAAAAGTTTGACATTATAGGTAACAATATGTAATGTCCCCTTTCTAGTACACGTATGGTGTTGTTGTTAGCCTAATCTCTCCATGGTTCCATAGGCTAACTAGGACATTTAAGGGATCTTGTGGATAGTTGGCCTAGGCAGTTTCAATTACAGGTGATTATGAGGAGTTTTGATGTGTTTTTGGGGATACTTACTATTTATAGTAAGTCAACTGTAGCTGATCAGGATCATCAGTGGGTCACAAATATTATCTAGTCAATGATTATTGATGATATTGAGCTGAGATTTTAATAATCAGTTGCTATTATTATTTATTTTATCAATAAAATTAAGTTATAAAGTTAAATTAAAATATTTAACTTTATTGATATGGGAACTTAAGTTAAAGGGAAAGTAATTTAAATATTAAAAGTTCCCTTTATTATAGTATGTGGAGACATGAATGTTAAAGGGAAAATATATCTTTATCCCACATTGGCTGGAAAAATGTGTGAGCTCTCCTAGGAGAGATATAAAAGGATCTATAGGGCTCATTTATGGATATGCTTGGTTTATGTTTGGTTATTATTTTCTCTTGGAGAATTCTGGGAAGCTTTGGATTTTAGCAAGTTTGAGGACGGAAACCCTCGAGCTTGGAGGCAGTGGACGGAAACCCATTGTCTGTTGGAGATATCATTCAGGTGTCTCACTTTGTGCTTTAAATTCCAACTTCTGGTTATTCTAATCCGACTGTAAGTTCTGTAGTTGCGATTGGATATTTCTATTGTTATTCTATTGAAATTTTGAAGGCAATAAACATATTCAATTTCAGATCTTATTTCTAAACTGGTATTATATGATTTACATTGAAATATGTTGCAAGTTACTGGATAAAAAGAAATCTGTTTGCATGCAATTTATTTGTTAAATCTTCTGTTGGAAAAACTTGGAGAAATTTGGGACAAACTTTCGCGTTATAGAATTGGGGGTTTTGAGTCAGATCTAGTTTGGCTCATTACAGTGATATCAGAGCCTGGATCCTATCAGCCTGTTGGGAAAAAAATCAACTGCCACATTCATTTGTAGAGAAAGCTGTTTTTGGTTGCAGTCGATTTGCCCAAATTTTAATAGTCAGTGACTAAAATTTGGAGACTACCAAGAGTTCGATTATATCTGGAGGATCAATTTCAGTCTCCAAGGTTTAATAAGTGGTGACCTAGCTACTTTAAGCTTTATCATCGGGTCTGTTTCATTATTGTGTGGAATTATTATATTGTTCTCATCGGAAAAGACAAAAGATTGTCTTACCTCCGAAATAAGACAAACCTGGAGATATTTCAGAAAAGTCAAGAATCGTCAGGAGGTTGTAGAAATCTGAAGAGACAAATATATGCCAGCGTAGCAATCTGTCAGGAGCAATATCGGGGGTCTTTGGGAAAGATGCGATTTAATTTGTAAATTCAAACGCTTCATGAAGTCGATTTTGGAAACTGGGTATATAATTTTGAATAAGACAAAGATCTGGAAATAACTCCAAATCGCATTTAGAAAAAAAGAGCCCTGGCATTTGATTATAAGGAGCTATCTTATTTTATTTGAAGAAGTTAAATGTTCTGGAGAAAATCGTAAGACAAAAGGAAGAAACGATATTTTGAGAGTAGTCGGGAGCTGCTTGTAATCGTGGTTTGCAATCTGGAGGCGACACTTGCATGAGACGGGTTCAAGAAAGGTCAAATCTGGAGACGTATCTAATCTTGGCTGAAGGACGACTTCACATAAAGACGAATTTATATTAGACAAATCGTCAGAAATCTACGGGAGGTGCTTGCCATCAAGCTGGAGAGTATACGCACTCTTTGAAAGCTGCCGCCACATATATTGGGGACATGTTTTTATTAAAGTTCATCAGACATGATACGAGAAATGTTTTAGCTTGTTGGAGAATAAATCTGCCGCTAAAGACAGAATATTGCCCTTCGCATAAGACAAATCGTGTCACATTTGAAGGAATTTGGGGGTCAAAGGGAGTCTATCATATTAGCGCCAGCCATCCAGGATATAAAGTATTCAATGATATTATTTTCTGAAGGAAACATCGAATATACTATTGGAAGAATAAGTCAAGAAACAGAATACGTCTACAGAGAGGACCAACTTGGGAATTTCCTGAACCGTGCCCAGTTGGGACATTGTAGAAAGCGCCACATATTTCTAAATGCCTCAGCCAGCGATTTGACATTGTAAGTGCTTTCATTATCCAAGCAGTTCAATCTTTACACTAGCTTTCACTTTGGGATGGATGCGATTTATATCTGAGTAGCAACGCCTTGTGAAGAGGAGCAAAAAGCAATCGAATGGTCACTGGCAACAATCAGGTTCTCCAATATTGCACTTAGAAGTCACTGTAGATGAAAGCAATATGTATTTTTCATTTAGCTACATTTTGCATACCAGCTGGTCATTGTATTGCTGCCACTGGAAATCTGGAATTAGCATTGAAATATTGATATAAAGCATTGCAACTGCTTCTGTATTTGGACTACATAATAATACTAGTAGAATTGCTACCATCTTTGTATCTTTGTTAGCTGCTACTTGTTGGCATATAGAACATATGATTAGAAGTATTAGTGTCAGAATTGTACTTAGCTTGAAGTTTCAAATTACCAATATCAAATTAAAGGAGTTTGGGGTTGATTACAAACTGTTTGTCAGAATTCCTAGAGTGTTGTAGATGCGTATTTTTAGATAGTTTCAGTCATATCATTGCATTGAAGGGCCAAAATGCACATTGCATTGCTTTCTCTTTCATCTCAGTATTGGAAGATTACAATCAAAGTTCTTGTTCATGATGTGCATCAAAAATACATATAAGAAAACCACGAACAGCAGATAAGGAGTTCACACGCAAATTGTTTGACGAAATTCCTGAGTGAGCAAACTGAAAATTTAGAGCAGATTTTACAAGGACTTTCCAGTGAATAAAATGAAGACGATGGCAGCTAAGAAGAGTGACTTTTTCTCAAAAGAATTCAATGATACATTCAATGGTAAAAAGTTAAGGGACTTGCAGAAAGAAAATGATGTAGGGAATTGGCTCTAAGTGATTGGATTAGAATTGAAGTTCATGAAATCTACCAATGATGTTCTCTCTAAGTTGGAGGAAATAGGCACATATTTGTCCAAAGTAGATGTAGAAACCCTAGTTTCCCTCTGTCTCTGAATCTGATATTTTTTTGTGTTTTTCTGAAGTTTTGATGTTTTTGACGTTTTTTTTGGTTTTTTGCATAGAATATGAAGTTGGCGATTTTGAAAGAAACTGTAAATAAATTCTATAAAAAAATATATAACTCTGGAAATGACAAGATCTATCTCAAATACTGAAGCCAGACTAATATTAAATCTTCTGGAATGATTACAATTACGATCCAAGTACATGCAATGAGAAAAGCAATGATATTTATTGAAAACCTGATTGGCTGCAGTATAGTATGGCTGCAATAAATACTTGTTCCTCCTCCTGTCTGATGATCTCTAATGATGCCAAGAAGGGGTGCGCCCAAAATGGTGATGGCAAACTGTGATTAAGGTAGGCGATTTTCTTGCTAAAGATGGTACGCCTCTCTGGGATGAAAGTACGGCCTGGTACAGGTACGACTGTGTCAGAAACAACAAGTACAAAGGTACGGATTCTTGAAATCAGTGCCAAACCCTTAAGTATGATGCGCCTTGATGAACTACTGCCTTCTGAATGAAAACCCTGACAAAATCTCTGATGCTGAATGTTCTGTGAAGTTCAATGATTTCCTCTGGATGAAGAAACCTCTGTGCTGGCAATAAATCAGATGTTATTTCACACCCTCTGAACTGCTTTCAATGGAGATGGCTCGTTCCCCAATGAATTCGAGACTGAAACCCTAAGTTTCTGTGCTCAGAAAAAACTTGACCAATTTCAATATCAATAATCACATAATGGCTCCAAATCCAAGGCAAAATGGCTTATACCCTCAAAAGTGCGATTTCCACCAAAATAGGGAATCATTAAAATATTCGCACTTTTTATTTAATTACTTTCAATAGTCTCCAGCCAAATATTTATTATAAATTTAATTGCCAAATTGGCCCCTCTGATGATGGCGACCCCCTCAATCAAAATCACTTAAGTTATAATTAAATATTATAACTTTATATTATAATCTCCAATTAATTAATATTTAATTAATACAATTAAATATTAATATCTCTCTCATTATTCATCCGATGCCTGATCCGTCTGAAGCTGACGAACACTGAAGTGATTCTGAACATTGACAAATCCATACTGCTAAAAATAGCAGGGGTCCCACGCTGACTGCCAACAATTGCTAAAAATAGCAACTTCTGCAAGAAGTGACCGAATGAGCCCGAACGAAAGCCAACTGATCAAGAACTGACAATCTGAAGCTGAGCCAACTCCAACTAGACCCTCTATACAATCCATCAGCCTACGAGGGTCGCATGATAGGCTAATCCTGTGCTCGGAGTGATGTCAACTAGAAGGGGACATGACAGTAGATCAAGCAGATTGGATGCTGCTAAATTGGGCTTTGCAACCCTCAATGCTCACTTTGGTCCAGCACAAGTTCAAGGAACATCCTTGTAAAAAGGTGAGACTTGCAGTTGCTTCTTGTCTCAGTGAGATCATAAGGATAACAACTCCTGTAGCACCCGATAATGATGGCATACTAAAGAAGGTTTTACAGCTGATTGTGGAGAGCCTACATGGGTTACATGATGTGTAATGTCCCCTTTCTAGCCTAGACATGTTGACAGGTTGCTTAGCCTATTCCTGACCTTTGTAGGCTAGAGCAGATGGTTAGGAGGTCACCATTGGCAGTGATTGAGGTTGATTTGCCTCCAATATTCAGTAGGAGACCAGGATTGACCCTCGTTGGACTCCATTTGACACACTTACTATTTATAGTAAGTTACTATTTTAGAGTCAGGGTTTCTATTTATATAAGAGGCAGTGGCAACCTTTGTTTGAGCTTTGCAGTTGTTACTTGGCACATTTGGAGAGACTTACTATATATAGTAAGTCGGGAGCTTGGAGTTGCTATATTTAGCAGGGCACCAGGTGATTGGATATTTGCATATATTCAACATTATTGAAGTTGACTTATGTGGAATTGATATTCATTAAAGCAATTATTTAAATATTATATTTTGGAGCTTATGTTATAATTGCACTTTAAGTTATAAAAGTGGGGCCATGAGGCCATGACCCTTCAATTAGTTGCCACTTAAAAAGTATTTAATTATTTGGCACTTTTCCCAAAGTCAACTTGTTGCAACAAATTCAGATTTTATTTAAATGATGCAAGTGGAGAAAAGGTTGACCCTTTTCATGAGAGTATATAAAGCTCTCTTCACAAAATCAACCTCATTATTGTGAGCATTTGATATTGTGAAGTTTTCTTGGGTTGTGTGCAAGTTTGCACAGGGGTTTCAGAATTTGACACCATTGAAGAATGCAAACTCTTCATTGGGAAGCTGATTTGAGGTGGTGAAAGATCCACCGAATTTTGGCATTGGAGAGGCTTCATTCAGGAGTCTCAGTTGAGCATTATTGAAGGGATTTTTCATAAGTTTTACAGAGGTTTTCATCTCAAACCTAGAGTCTGATCATAAGCACCAAATGCCACTACCTATACAACATTTTTGGAGGACAATAGATGAATTTTGTTAAACATTCAATGCTGGGTGAAGCCGTACAGCTGTAGGAGAGAGACGTCATTCTTTCAAGAGCAAATCGCCATCTTTCTAAGGCTGAAATTACTCCTAAATGGGACGGCTGAGTTAGAGGTTTACACAGCAGCAGCAAAGAGTGGGGAAAAGTGTGAATAACAGCCGCAACATCATCCAAGGGTTTTCACCAATCATTTTCTCCAGGTTCATTTCAGTTTTTTGTAATACATTATAGGAGTTAATGAACATTATTAATGTAATCATTCAGTTATATCAGCACATGTAATGGAGTTTGCATTCAAATAAGGAGGTATAGATTATGTGCCAACTGTTTGATGTAATGTCTCTAATGTTCATGCGTAACATATATTGTTAGGATGCTTGCCAAGTGTTTGAATTTATGCTTACTAGCTGAAAATTGATAGTTGCATCCATTTTAAGATTATTGCATCATACATTTGCCTTGTACATGTTATTAAGTTCTTGCCATCATCAAAACATCATGAAATGCCATTGAAACATTCCAAACAAGCAAAATTATAAACTCAGAAAATCCTATCAACAAGGCAATAAATTCTGATTTACATACTAGCAAGGGCTTCAGTGTCATATCTGGCTACAGTAGTGGTTATTTTTCAGCTTGAGAGACACTAGGTCTCTTACATGATGCCAAAGCCCCTACTTTTGGTAAGAGGGCTAAGATTTTAGAAATCATGGCAAAAATCAGACCATTTATCTTTATGTTGGATCTTAAGTGTGATAAATTGATTCTGCAAATGTTTCAATGCTTCTTAACTGAAATTAGGAAGCATCATCCAGACAATGTGAGGGCTTGTATGCAAACTATTATGTCCTTAATCCTAGATGAGGATGATGATATCGGCAAACAGTTGCAATCAGACTTGTTAGCCATTTGGAGGAAGGAGCAGTGTGTTTCCCCCACAACATATGCTTTCTCAGAGGTTTTGGTTGAGCAGAAAATTGGGAAGTTCAAGGAACAGTTGACAGCTGCAGAGCTAATTACTTTGGGTATACAAGCCCCAGAATCACCCAAAAAGAGCAAGAACCAAATGAGGCGAGAGGAGATTTGTTTCACTTGTCATGAACATTGGTCACATGATCACATATGTGAAGATAATAAGGAAAAGGAACTATTGCAGCCAAGTAATGTTGAAAACATACAAACAAATGAGGCTACAAAAATTGAAGGGGATGACCGAACCCAAAAAGAGAGCCTGTTGGTTCCCCTGGTGGTCACCAATGAAGTACAGGAATCTTCATGTGATGAGGAATTGCTTGAAGAAGAAAACATAGCAGCAGCCTTAACAATACATTCAGATAAATCCTACAAAGATTATGAGACACCTACAAAGGAATGCAAGAGTCTCTTGGTGGGCGACTTGGAGATTATGCTTGATAAATCATATGTGGATATGAATTCTATAAGTGCTTCATTGATTGATCTCATTGCTACGCCACCATTCATGCTTGTAGATTGCAAAGCAATCTTTGAGAAAGAAGGTGATCCCCGGGTACAAGAACATGAAAGGAAAGAAGAAACATTTGATTTTAATTTGCAGCCTACAACTAATCATGAAGAATGCAGGAATCAATTGTCATTGGGAAATGACTCACATGAGACTTCACCATCTTTGCAAGAAGATTCACAAGAGGATTCTATGGGAGAGATGAACATGACTTCCTTTGATGTTGAGCATGAGATTGTTATGGGTAATGATGATATGGATTCTTTGGGTAATCACAATGCATCTACAAGTGTGATAGTTGATTCCAATGATGACACCAATCCTACACATGAAGAAAAATCAGAACAAAAGCTTTTGGTGTGGGAAGATTTACAAGATCATTTGGTGGTGAAGGATGATAAAATTGTTCAAGCTTTGACACGGTTGGATTCTACACATAAGCTTTTAGAGGACCTCTTTTGGACAGCCCAAAAAGAGGAAAGATTAAAAGGAATGGGATATGGGATTACATATTCACAAATGTACTCTTTCAAAGAGGCTTTGGAGTTGATAAAGGAGGACTTTTTACTCATGCTTCATGATAGAGACATAGTAGTCGAGATGGTTAAAGAAAAGGATAGAGAAATTGTGGATCTATGTCTTCATTTGAATGTGACTCATCATTCTTTGCAAAAATCAGAATTTCAGCCTTCTATTCCAGCCACTTTAATGGTGCAGGATAACAATGCAAATGGGATAGAAAATGAACAAGAGGGTAAAAAAATTGAAGAGCCACACAAGAAATTATCATGCAGCCCTGTGACATTTAGTGATGAAGAATTCTTTGAGCCTCTAATCATGTGGGAGGAGCATGAGACAAATCCAGCATGGGAGGTGTTTGATGATCACAATGAAAGCATGGAAAAGGGTTCCAAAAGTCTGCTTTGGGACAGCAATAGTCTACATCCTCTTTCTCTAGATATTGTAGCTCTCACACTTGGGAATACCCATGAAAACAAGGTTACAAGTGTTGGTCATGAAATTTTCAATGATGATGCACTTAAAGGGGTCAAAAACATGACTCAAACACATGACAATTCAGATTTGAATGACAACAGTCCCACTTCTTTCCTTCATCAGGAGGTAACAGCTTTGTTACATGAGGTGGACAGCATTATGGAATCTTCCCATGACGGTGATGGTGATTGGGTTGATGGATCTCTTAGTGGGCCAGCCACTCAAGAATTGCTTGTTTTGAGCAGTGTTGGCATATATACTTCACTTTTGAATTGGTTAACCGTTCCTCTTGATATGGCAGTGATATCTTTGTTGTTTGGTGACTTCATAGTCTTCAATTTCTTATGGACTAATGGTTGTCCTAATTGGAATCATGTGGCACCTTTTGATTTTGCATTGACTACATCAGTAATTCAGTAGTATGGGAATGTTGAGGGGCGATTCTTTGGGGTTGAGTTGGAGAGTGGAGTATTTTTCTTTGATTGGCAATGGTTTGGTGACATATCTGATATCATCTATGTTTCCAATCAGACTTATGATAGCAAGGTTTGGTGGTTATTTGTGTTGGTTTATTAGCATATGAGAGTTCATCTTCGTATTGTCTTGTTATCCTACATGCATGGATGGTTGTCTTTGGGTGATTGGTTGACAAACTCTTTCATCGCTTACAGCAGGTTCTACAGATTGATATGGGATCTGGGCACTGGCATGGTTGGTGCAGTAACTTTTGTGGACCAAGATACATTGCTTCACCTTTTGTATGCAGATGTTTTAATCCGGGTAGCGCAGCAAATTAGTGGAACAATGTTCCTGAGGATGATATGGGACCCTGGTATTGGTATGTTGATTCATGATTGCTTGAAGACAAGCAAGATTGGGAAGGGCGGACTGTAATGTCCCCTTTCTAGTACACGTATGGTGTTGTTGTTAGCCTAATCTCTCCATGGTTCCATAGGCTAACCTAATCTCTTCATGGTTCCATAGGCTTGTTGTACCCCAAAATTAAAATTTTTGTTACACTTATACATTTTGAAGAAATGAGTAAAAGTCTTGTTAAATCTATCAAAAAAGGTCAAAATTTGGGTGTGCATGTCTTGCATGAGGGGTTAAAATGTAAAATTTCCAAAATCTGATGATCTGGGTCTGCTCAGAGTGACCTAATCTACAAAACCCAGATCTCAGTTTTTTATCCCTACTTTTTAGGAAAATTGCTATTTTTAGAAAATTTCCAAAAATAGTAACTTTTTCTAGGTTTCTTTTGAAACAGATACCTGCAAAACTTTCTAAAAATAGAAAGTTGGTCCGATAGGGTCTAGACTGATTTTGATTGGCTCAAAATACTTCCATATCAGGCTGGTACAGTCAAAATCTCAAAAAGATCAGTTTTGCCCTAGTGGGTCTATTATGCTTTTTTAGAAGCATATTAGGAGCTCCGAGTTAGCACGAAGAATGAGGAAAGAAGGTGAAAACTGTGAAAAATATTCTAACACTGCTTGTCATGGGCGCCCCTGGAGAGAATAGGTGCCCATCTTTTTAGGGCATTAAATGTTGAAATTAGGGTTTAAGCCTCCAAGCAAAGTTGCTTAGTTTTCTTCCAGCTCCGCAACGAATCCAACGGTGTAGTCATTGGATCATCCAGTCGTCCGGGATTCGAGATCAAACAGGGAGGATCCAAACATAAGTCAGAATGAAAAACATGAAAATCACCAAAATTTGACTAAGTCTGGGAACTTTGGGCTCCCAGCTTTTTAAGGGTCCTAATCCAGCAGTTAGGGTTTGCTAAAGTGCTCAATCTCTCCAGAATTCAAACAGCTTCGCAACGGGTTTCTTCGTCAGAGTATCCGACTTGTCATCTTCCGACAAATCTAGATCAGAGTTGAAGGTATAAGATAAAGATTCAAAGTTTGAAGATGAAATCAAATGAAAATATTCGAAGTCTGGAGCAAATGGGCGCCCCAGAAGCAAATAGGCGCCCAAGCTTTTGGAGTATTAAATCTAACTTTTTGGTGAAGTGACTCCCAGAAGACCCCTTTCAGAATCTTCTCAGCTTCGCGACAAGCCTAGCCATCAGCCAATCTGAGCTCCGGGTCACCAGATCTGATGAGATCATCTATAGAAGAGAGTTGATGAAGAAATGTAAAAAATGGCTAAGTATGGTGAGGTTGGGCGCCCCTAGAGAGAAAGGGCGCCCAATGTTTTAAGCTCTGAAATGATGGAATTCACCTATGCAGCCTCCAAGATCACTTCGTGGGATTCAACCAAGCTATCCAGTGAACCTGTCAGCCAGTCAATTGGATTCACGTAGCTCCCGGAATCAGAATTTCATTGGAAGATCAAAGGGAAAAGGAAGAACTTGAAAATGATAAAAATGGCTAACTCTGGACAAAATGGGCACCCCTGGAGGAAATAGGCTCCCATGAATTTGAAGGTCAAAACGAAGTTTTTCGCCAGAGACGCCTCCAAAACAATCTTCTCAGAATTAATCAAGCTTCGCAATGAATCATTCAGTTCGTCCGTCGGATCAACTGAACATCCAGAAATCAGGATCAAACCAGGGGTCAAAATGGAAGAAAAGTTGAAAAACTTAGAAAAATGGTTAAGTCTGAATGAAGTAGGCGCCTATAACCAAGAAGGGCGCCCAACTTTCAATGCCTTAGTGGAAATTTTCAAATTTTGAAAAGTTTCAAAAATGGCAAGAGGAAGAGAATGTCCAAGTTCATTGAACATGCCAATTTTAGGGTTTTGAAGATAAAAACAAAAGAAAACAAACCTATTTCAAACCCTAAGCCTATTTAACACCTCTCTTTCATGTAATTTTCATTATTTTTGCAGGTGGCATTCAAAGGAGAAAGTTGGGGCAGCAAGTTTGGAGTTATATTTCATGATTCAAGAACTCAAGTTTGCTGATTCTTCATCAAAATTTTCAGACCAGCAACATAAGGCCTTGCTTTTTCATGCTTTTTCATCCAAAAGATCAAATTTTTCAAGAAGGCCAAGATTTTTAAAATTTCAGCCATCTGGGTCTTGTCATCTCATTCTTCTGAAGAAATTCTCAAGAAATTCATCAAGTTGCAGCAGCTGCTTTTTATTTGCATGTCAGTGAAATCCTCAGTGTATTCAATTTTTGATCATCTGGGTCCTCTAAAATCAGTCTTCTGAATAAAACCCATATCACAGATTTTTTCAAGCAAATTTCAAATTTTAGGGTTGGCTGCTTTTTCGATCAAAGCCATCAGTGTTTATCAAATCTGATCAACTAGGTCCATTTCTAATTACATTCTGAACAAAACCCAGGTGTTAGCTTTTTTCGTGAAAAATTGAAGAAATTAGGGTTTGCTGCTTTTTCAGTCTAAAATCAAAATTTTCAAAAAAGGACGATGTGGGTTGTCTTGCAATGAAATTTTTGAGCAAAACCCATATCTCAGATAAATTTTCAAAATTTGTCCGTTGGAGGAAGAAAAATCAGCATTCTAAAAATAGTAAATTGCTCAAAACTTGTCTGAACCTAGGCGAGTTTACAGTCATTCTTCAAGGTTTTCGAAATGGAGTACACTCCCAATGATTTCAAGACCAAATCAGCTCTCTACCATAATTTCATCAAAATAGCTGAGACAGACTTGCATCACATCAAGCCGGTGTTTGATCTACATGCTTTCGAGAGCGTAGGCAACACTTCAATTAGAAACTTGGGACACTCTGGACTCCTCGCAGCAGCGTGTATTCCTATTTCGGTTCAGAGCCTCAAGTTCGTAATCGCTTGCATCAAGCATTACAATCCGACGACAAGGGAGATTCAATCAGTTGATGGCAGATTGATCTGTAGTTTGAAACCTGACATGATCGAGAAATGTTTCTCCATTCCCCCTTGGCTTGAAAGTGTCACTATCTCAAAGGGCGAATGCGAGAGGATGTGGGAAATGCACTAGGACAAATATAGCAAGAAGATTGCTCAAAGGTGGATGAAGGAGAAGCATAAGACTTTGCCTAAGAACATCGGGCGAGGCGAGTTCAAAGATGAGATTGCTATCATAATCACCTTGCTCAACAGGGTCACTGGACAAGAAGATGCTACCAAGTTTCAACCATGGATGCTCTATGTGATTCCTCATATCATGAAGAAGACCGAGTTCTATGATTGGCCCACCTTGATCAGTGACAGCCTTCATCAGTAGATAACGGAATATTTCCAGATTCATGAGTTCCATATGGTTTCTTACCTATTCTACCTAGTGGCTTACCAAGGTCAATTCAAAGGGTTGAACACTGAGGGATCATTGAGCATACAACATATCTACAACTATTACCCTCAGTTGGAATTTACGAAGTCTCTGCATCACTACAAGAGGGTGAATGAGGCTTCCCTGATGTACACAGTGCGGGACCTGGACAATGAATTGCACATCAGTATCTCTGCAGTCGCCAGGGCAGTGATGGTGGAGTGGGCTCATTGGTTCATACAATTTCCTACTTTCAACTATCTCAGAGTCTATGGTTTTTCAGGCGCTCCACTCTTGTTACCAAGGTACCCGTTAGACGAGGTCGTCTTCATGGAGTTCTTAAGGCAGGCAAGTGAGGTCCACACAGTCTTGAGGAACAGAAAGAAACCAGCCCTCGGTTTTCCATTGGGGTTGGGAATTTATACATGCAGAACAACAATAGATGCTAAGACCATGGGGGATGAGTTAGATAAACTTGGCCTCAAGCCTTATAGCGAGAGACGATCTTATGAGCCTCATGGCGTCTACGCTGGCCGACTGGAGAAAAACTATGCTCACTTACCCGCTCTCGAAAACTTTTGGGCCAATTGCATAGATGAGTTCGAGGTGCGGAGGCGTAGTTACAGCAGACTCACTCTTCACCAGATGAAAGACTGCTTATCAGAAGACATTGAAGGGTTATCAGATGATGATGAGGATGCGCTTCTCCTGATGTATGCTTAGAAGCGAATTGAAGATCAGCCCCTTCCTCAAGTCAATTGGGCTAATAAAGAGTCCCTCTCAGTTGAAGACAGGACAAGACAAGTCGTCGAGCATAGCAAGGTTTTCCTAATCCTTAAGAGGAAAAACACCATTCTAGTAGCAGAGCCGCCAAGGACACTTCCCTCTTCTTCCAGAGCACAGTCGAAAGGGAAAGGCATAAGTCAGTCTCAAGAAGGCGTCAAAGGTAGTAGATCAAATAAAAATGTAAGAAGGTTAGACTTCTCAGGCATAGTCATACAGGAGCAACCTATAGTTGTAACAGAAGCTCCTCCTGACGAGTCCGTACCTCAGAAAGAAGCAGAGGAGCTGTCTTTAACACATGTTTCTGTACCTTTGACAGAGTCTTCACCGATTCACATCGACCTGGATATTGAAGAAGATGAAGGAATTGCAATTGTACCTCCCAAGGAAGTTGTAAAGATACTACCGTGTCTTTGCTTGAGAGCTCCTTGGGAAGGGAGAGAAGAAGACCTTCATATCAGGTAGATTTTGATGATCTTGACAACATCTATCAGGAACCTCCTAAGAAGAAAGCAAAGAAGCAAGTTCACTATGATAGGAATCTTTATGGTGAGATGGTTATGGAGACTACCATACCTCCCATAGATAAGAACAGGGATGAGGTGAATATGGATGACTTCGTGATGGTCAAGGCTAATCTTGGTAGAAATACCAAACATACGGATGTCAGTTTGTTCAGAGTTGTGTCTGAAAACCTTCAAGAAAGAGTGCTCAAGAATGGGGAAGACAAAGGCTGAAATACAACAACTTGGGCTTTATATTTCTAACCTTGTCCATGGTTCTTCATAGGCTACTCAGTTGCTGCCCTAGGTTTTAGATACACCAGCTGATCATCATCAGTTGAGACAACTGGTTATTTGTGGGAAGGAAACTCAAGAGTGGATCGAGAGTTTCATTGTTAGAGGAAAGGATATCTTGGCACAAATGTTTCAGTTGAGAGAAAACGCTCACGAGCTATGTCAAGGTATCCAAGGGTTTGAACAATCAGTGGCTGAAGTAAAACCAAGGCATGAAATCATCATTGCTGATTTAGATACAGCCTATGATTCAGTGGCTTCAAAAGAACACAAGAGGCAGATCCTTGCTTGGAGAGAGCGTCATGTCTTCAAGGTTAAAACTTACGAGAGGATATCCGAGGAGTTTATTGCCTATAGACAAAGGGTGATCGAAGCTCTTCTTTTCATCAATGAGTTTGTCACAGAGATTCCTTCTCGGTACAGTCTTGAAGATGGTTCTTACGTCGGGCTAGATGAAGTGCAAACTGAATTTCAGAGTGTTGTTTGCAGCTGTGATAGCAGCAATACAGTTGGTGGCAGAATGAGTCACCTTGCCATGATGTCAGCAAGATTTGAAAAAGCGATCAATGAGGTCGAAGATTTCCTAAGATCAATTACAAATGGAGAGGATATCTTAGAAAAACGCAACTTTGCTATTGATGGGATAGATGCACCGAACCAGGACACAGTTTCCTGCTTTTTAGCGGATGTGATTGAGATTTGAAATGGCTTTCATTTAGAAGCTTTCTTTCCGCTTCCTTTCTATTCTTGGAGCGATTCTTATCCATTCTTTGAAGAAGAGAAAGAAGATAAATGTAATAGTTGGTGCTTCCCGCTTTTCTTGCTTTCTTAGGTGTTAGATGTTATCTTCTTTCTAGATTTAGAAATAAAGCTTGCTTGCTGAGCAAGCCCTAGATTGTAAAAGCAAGGAGATTTTAGGGTTCCCTACTCCTCTGCTTGCCTATAAATAAGAGTCTTTGCTCATTAGTTTCGTTTAACCATGCTAGTGATAACAAAACGCTGAGCCTAAGTGCCTTCTATTTGTTATTCAGTGTTGTTCAATTGTTTTATGATAGCGAATTGTTGAGTCTCTTTTAGCCAACAAGTAGTTATTGTTGTTCCTATTGTGTAAGAACAAGTTTTGCAAGCCTCTCTTTAGCTGCAAGCTCTTGTTTCGGGCATGTTTAGTTATTTTTGTTCGAAGTTTGAGAAATAAAATCATGAGCCTCCTTTTGCCTTGGTATAGCGTCTAGATTTCCGTTATTTGTGTTAATCTTTTGTGATCTTAATTTCAGCTTACATTGAAGTGTGTAGATGTATGTTGAGAAAGAGTTTATTGAAGCACTTTGTCAGAAAATCAACCTTGTTCATTTCTAGTTTCTCTTGCTCTGCGTATTACTTGAGAGGTTAGAAACGTCTTTAGCTTAAGTTAGTCGTAGTTGAAGTTCTTAAATTAGAAAATATCAGCTGCGACGTTTGTGTTTAATAAACCTTGTGCTCTAGCTGATCAAAAAGATAGGCAACTTAGTTTTTAGTTTACTTTCTTTCAACACCATCATCAAGAGGGAGCTTCCCCTCCTAATTTGAAGAGCAGTTTTACTGTGCATAGCTGTCCGTTTCAAATACGCATTCCAGAGGTACGAATTTAAACGCCAACAGTTTTCTGGTACCCACCGTGGGGCACGGGGCATTAAACAACAAAGAAAGCTTAGGGTTTATGTCACGGGTATGACTCTCTGGCGTCCGACTGCTCCAGTTCAATAGCTTGATCTTACGCCTCCAATTATCCAGCCGAATTTCTAGATAATTGAAGGAGAGCAAGTAGACATCATCGATAGCCTAAGGAGTTTCATCTTTGAGAAGAAGGAGACCCCTGCTCAGTAGAGAAACGTTGCTGTTATTCTAGACAAAGAAGAAGAGAAAGCCGATATTGCAGCCAAAAGACCAATCTTGCCACCAGTTGCGTGGGTCTAGACAATCTTGGCGTACATAGTCTATACAAGGAGGAGAACAAGAACAAATCTGCCATTCCAAGAAGATACTGATCCTTTCCTTCCGCAGACACATCCTACAGATGTTGGAGAGCCGTCCAACACAGTTCCCGAATTCAACACAATTCCTGAGTTCTACATCGTACTTGTGTTCCTGGAAGAAGAACCTGAAGCAATGGGAGATAATAACAACAACAACAACAACAACCGCAATCGCAATCGGAGAAGAGGTACCCCACTGCCTTGGGGTGATCATATTGGACCTTTGGCCCTGGGAGCAAATCATGAATTACCTAAGGGGTCGAGAAAGCACTTTGCACGGTTCCAAGGTGATGGAAATCAACATCCCGACGATCATCTTTCAGCCTTTTCAACGACTTGCACTGTTCTGCATGTAGCTCATGAAGACATTGTTGTACGTCTCTTTGTTGAGACTCTCGTGGGAGCTGCTGCCGAATGGTTCAATCACCTGGAGTTGGGTTGCATAACCAACTGGGATACTATGACTGAGAAGTTTCTCGCAAGGTTCAAGCCAGCTGAAGATAGCCACTAGTTGTTTGCTCAGCTCTCAAATTCAAAGGAGGACAACAAACCGATGAGGGAGTTCGTGGCAAGGTTTAACCGCCTGGTCACTCATCTCTCATACTTACTCAATCCATCTCCTGAGATCCTGTTAAGCAGTTTTGTCAACGCGCTGCCATTAGAGATAGCCTTTATCCTGCGATCGGCTAACGAGACAGAGCTGGAAGATGCACAAGAAGGTGCCATAGAAATTGAAGATAACATGATCACTTCAGGAAAGATCAAAGGAGATGCTATCAGGCCTCTTGTTCAAAGTTCTGCTGATCCGTTACTTCAAAGGGTTGCCAATGAAGTAACTATTCTCAAGAGGCAATTGCCTATCCAGCCTACGCCTCTTGCTCAAGTTGGACCACCACCTGCCTTGCCTGTGCCACAGCCGTATCAAGCACCATAGCAACCTTATCAGCCTCAGCAGCCGTACCAGCCAAGGAGAAATAACTTTCAACCTTACAACAATTACAGGCCACGACGGCCAGCTCCACCAAGGCAAGCAATTGACAATACACAAAATGTTGTGTTTTGTTCTTTTCATGATTCCACTGAACATATCGGCGCCACTTGCCCCGAAAATGTCAGAATGAACGAGATAATGGGATATGCCGAAATTGCACCTGCACCAAGTTTTGTACCAACTCCAAGTTCGAATGTTGTCTTACCTCAATCGGACAATTTCAATGGCGACTCCACAACGGGCTACTTTGAAAGTGAACCCGATTTTGAAGAACAAGAAGAAGATTTCCGTCAGTACTCTCTTGCGGTAAATCCTGAGAATCACATCACTCCTGTGTTCGCAAGAGCTCAACATCTGAGAGCACAGAGAGAAGAAGAAGAAGAGAGACTGAAGGTACCAAAAGACAAAGAAAAAGGAAAAGAAGTAGCTTCTACTTCTAATGTTAAGTCTTCTCAAGAGAACGTGAAAGCAGTTGCTGAAGACTCGTCCTCAACAAATTTTGATATTGTACATTCCTTGATGAAAAAAAAAGTGCAGATTTCTTAGTTGGAGTATCTCCAAGATCACCTGGAGCAAGTGGACCGACTTCTCAAATTTGTGAAGAAAGGACCTGTCAAGCAGTCCACATTGCTCGAATCATCCGTTCCATCAGAAGACAAGCCTAAGCCCTTCTATATTTCTCTGTATATAGGGGGTTACAAATTGAGTAATTGTATCATCGATTCTGGAGCTTCGGACAACGTCATGCCTCTACAAGTAATGAACACTCTAGGACTTTCGTGTACCAAGACAAAGGACAAATGTTACTCATTGGAATCCAAGTCAATGTCGTTGGTCGGACAATTGAAAGATGCTCAAGTGAGGTTGGCGGCCTATCCTGAAAAGAAAATCATGATGACCATCCTGGTGGCGGACATTCTAGCTAGCTACGGGATGCTATTAAGTAGAAGCTTTTGCAAAGACCTCGGTGGAGAGATTCAAATGGATTGGTCCTCCGCGAATATTCCATTGAAGAATGGTACTTTCAAGATGGAACCAGAACCCGAGTCTCAATTTGTGGTCGTGAAGTCTCAAGATCCTCAAGCTGAAGTTCTATATCAAGAAACAGGACTTGGTACTTGTGCCATGCTGTTAGAAATACCAGAAGAAAGTCAGGAGATTGCGTGTGCTGCAGAGAAATCAACAGATGATCCTAAGTTGTGGACTATGCAGTTCGATGGTAGTTGTTCTACCGCTGGTTCGAGAGCGGTAGTTGTGATAAGTTCTCCTGAAGGACGGTTGTATCCATTTGCATATTGCTTGCAATTTGAATGTACAAACAACACGGCGGAATATGAGGCGCTTCTACTAGGTCTCAGATATGCAATAGATAATTCAGCTCAGCAGATAGCATTCAATTTATATACAATATTTAGACTGAATTTTTGACCTGGAAATGTATTTGCAGTCACTAAACCTTGCCTGGTATGTCCTTTCCAACCAAGTTCCGCTCCTTTCCTGATGGGGTACATTAGCCTTGCTCTTGTACGGTAGCTCCAAAAATTACACAACAATAAATAACTAGTACGGTGGATCAAAATTAGTGCCTAACAAGTATTAAAGTGTACAAAAAAAAAAAGAAATTAGAAGCCCGATTTTTCCAAGTCCGTGTCTACCTTTTGTCACCCATATTCAACTTTGATTCATTTTAAAATTGTATTGAAAAGTTCAACTTGAATTTAATAGTTCACACCCTCCATATCTTGACACTGTATGGACTTTTGAGAAATAAATTCTGGGAAATGCGACTTTATTTGCTCATAGCCCGAACTGCCTATACGGCTCTTAAGACTTTTGCTGAAAGTGTATGGAAATTGTACAACGACCTTAGGGAAAAGCGCGTGACTTCTTAGTTCATAAAATACAAACAACTTTGACCATCGACCTCTTCAATAAATGACTCCTCTGTCCCTTAATAATTAAAATTAACTTTGCATCCCAAAAAGAAATATACGACAAACTTACTTTCGAAAAATTTGTTTGCCAATCCTCTCCACATCACACTCCAAAGTCTTCTGAAAATGTATGGAAGTTCAAAGATTAATATTCCTAGAAATTACACCCCCTTTAAAAAAATTGTACCCTCTGTTTTGTACGGTTTAGGTATGACTAAGTAATTTTAAGAATATTTAAACCCCTTGAAAACTATTGAGGAAAACCACACCAAAAGACCTTTGGAAATCTGCACATTATCTCATCTTATCTCCATATATTCTAAACCCAAACTTTAAATAAACTTCATCAAATTCACTGCAAATAAGGCTCTAGCACAGTTCTTGTTTGAAATTGTCAACCACCCAAGAAGTATTTTCCAATTTCGAAGATGATTCCCCATGAAAGTTTTCGTCTTCATAAAGTTTTGGAAATTTCAATTGAATAAGATTCTCTTTCCAAAGATTCTTGCTTACTAAAAAAGTGCCCAAAAATCACATTTGTTCTCTTTTCGTAACTCCTGCACAATTCTTGAAATTCTCCGTATTAACTTTAATTATTAATTCTTATGTCTCCCTTTTGGACCCCAACAATTAAAATATTAACTTCACCTTTCGAAAAACCACCTTATGTCTCCTTTTAATATTATTTTAATTAACGCTAAGTTAAATATTTAATTTAACTTAAGAACATTAGCGTTTAATTAAAATAATATCAAATCGACTAAACCTAGAGAGGCAACATTACAGTCTAGAATTGCTTGTCCTCAAGCAATTTCAACTCTGGATGCTACAAAATCCGCTTTGCTAGGTAGCATCCTCAATTGGCAAATTATTCCACTTCACAAGTTACTCTTTGATAGTCCTCCTCCTTAGAGTACACTCCCTGATATCAATGATAGCCTCAGGAATGAGAATGAGTTTCCCTTCCTCGTCCAATGGTGGCAACTCAAAAGAAGGAAATACATTATGCCCCAATGCCTTCTTGAGGCAAGATACATGGAAAACATTGTGAACCTTGCTACTTGCCAACAACTCCAACTCAAAAGCCTCCTTTGCAATCCTTTTGGAGATTCTGAATGGTCCATAATACCGTGGCTTCAACTTTTTTGATCCACTCTTCTTGAGAGTGGACTGGCTTTAGGGTTGTGTTGTGACCTAATTCACACATCGCCCCATTGCAAATGGGGACCCTCCTTGGTTTGCCTGTTAGGTTTTTCCTTAAGCTTCAATTTCATGGTTCTTTTTGCTCTGGGGTTTTTGAGATAGAGTTTTTAATCATCATCCAGAACCAAGTTAAGATTTTGAGCCAGAATCAGTGCCTAAACACCTTAGACGGACTCAGAAGGCCCGAAGGACGAAGATTGACCGTCGTTTCATCCAATTCCGACATCTACTTTTTGGGGATTGACCCTCTGGACCCCCCTACTTTTTAGGGACTTCATTTTTGGCATTTTTGGCCCATGTTTGACTTCCTATTTTTTAGGGGCTATTTTTGGAAATTTACTATTTTTGGAAAAGTTTCTATTTTTGGCAGGGTTCCTATATTTAGAAAGTGCCCGGATTTCAAAAAACCACTCAGAAGTTCCAAAAAACCAATGGAAAATCACAGAAAATCAATTGAATTTTTTTTTATGAAATCCATTGTGAAATCTGATTAAGCATGAAAAATTTGAAAAATCAATGAAAAAGCATAAAAAATCAGACTTCCAAATCAAAAATCAATGGAAAATCTGGAAAAATCAATCAAAAAATAACAAAAATTAGTGGAAAATCTGGGAAAGTCAATGAAAAAATCAGAAAATATGGTGCAACCAGCATGAAATTCATGGTGAAATGGTGGAAATCGCCTAAGTATGGAGAGTTGAGTTCATGAAGACATGGAAAAGAGGCTGAAAGTCCGCCCAGCTAAGAGTGGTAAATGGAAGAACACCTTCAAAGTCCGCCTAGACTTGGGAAATCATGTGGAAAGTCCTCTATGAAGTCTGCCCAACTCTTGAAAGCATATGGAGAAAGATCTTCAAAGTCCGCCCACCTCATGGAACAATCTCTTCAAAGTCCGCCCATGTCAAGATAGATATGGCAAACAAGGTTGGAAGTCCGCCCATGCCAATGACACTTGGAAAACTCTCTTGGAAGTGCGCCCAACTTGATAGCAATTGGCAAGACCATGAGAAAGTCCACCCAACTTGATAGCAATTGGAAAGACCACAAGGAAGTTTGCCAACTTGATAAAGTGCTTGGAAAGAGCTTGTGAAATCTGCTCAGCCTTAATAGCATTTGGAAAATACTTGAGGAAGTCCGCCAACCTTAGAAAAGCATATGGAAAAGAGTGAAGAAAGTCTGCCCAACACTTTAGCTCATGTGGAAAATGCTTTATAAAGTCCGCCAGCCTTGGAGATAGAGGGAGAAAGACAAGTGGAAACTCCTATAGGAAATCCGCCATGTAGAGAAGGGTATTTGGAAAGAACTCTAGAAAGTTCACTAGCCTTGAATGGAAATTGTAAAATCATCTAGCAAGTCTGCTAACCCTTGAAGTGGATGAATGAAAAAGGTTAAGAAAGTCCTCCCTCTCCTTGGCATAAAGTCTTTGAAGTTCGCCTAGAGAGAGGTAGATAAATGGCAATAAGGAAGGAAGTTCGCCATGCCTAGAAGGCTAAGGAAAAGAAAATGGCAAAGGAGTCAAGAAGTTCGCCATTCCTAGAAGTCAATTTGGAGAGCAAATAACATGGAAAAATGAATGGCAAGAAGCCTTGAAAGTCCACCATTAAGAGATAACAAAAAGAAAATCACCTCGAAAGTGTTCCATGACACTTAAATAAATGGAACAAGTCTAAGAAAGTTCGCCATGAGTAGAGAGAGAGTATGGCAAATCAATGAAAAGTCCAATTTCAGGAGATAAAAATGGAGAGTTCAACATAAAATATGCCCATGCCAAGATGAAAATGGCAAAGAAAGTTTGAAATTCGCTTGGAAATGAAGGATTCAACACAAAATTCACCTTGACGTCAAGAGAGTGTAAAAAATTCAACATGAAGCCAAACTTCAGGAGAGAGAAAATAAAAAATCTTCATCCAACATTGAAATTGATGAATAATTTTTGCCATGGCTAATTTGAAAAAATTAAAATAAAAAAGAAAATCAAACAATTAGCCATAAAGTGAATTAAATATATTATATTTTTAAAATTTGGAGAAGATTAAAAAGTTTGGAAAATAAAATTAAAAATTCATGAAAATCCTTTATTATTTTCCAAAGTTTATCCTGAAGAGTCTAAACTCAAGAAAAGAAACGTAAATTTAGAAACTTTTGCTGAAAGAAGTTTGAACTCAAGAAGAGAGACATAAGCTTGGAAACTTACTTTGTTGAAGAGAACTCAAGAGAAGAAAAATGAAATTGCTAAAACGAATCCATTGCTCAACCTTAAAAGGCAATTCAACAAGTGATTTTCACCATATCTTTCAGCAAGTTTAATTTTTCTTGAGAAGTAATTTGGAAGAGAAGTGATTTTCAGGAGAGAAGTAATTTTCAGAAGAGAAGTCATTTTCAGGAGAGAATTTGGAATTGAAGAGTGAAATTTCTGAACGACTGGCTTGATTTTTGGAAGTAAATTCAGAATTCTTCACAGCTGAAGTGCAAGAGTAAAATTTTCAAGAATTCAAAATGGAGATTAATGAAATTCATTATTACTTCTGATTTTATGCACTCTTGCAAAAATTATTCATTCCTCTTATTTTTTTAGCTTACTTTTTGAAATCTGATTTTGATAAGCTGAAAATTAATATTTTCAGGAGAGAGAAAATCCGAATTAAATTATTTAAATTGATATATTTTCTTTCCTGTAGGTGGATGACTACACAAGGTGAATCTTCAAAGAAGAAACCAATGAAGTTTGTGAATAAAGGACTGCAGCTTGAATCCAAAGTCAATTCGAAATGGAAGAATATCAAAGATATTGACATGGGACATGTAGATTTTGAAGAATTCAGAAAAAGAATGATGGGACTAAATGGACTCATGCCTACAGCCATAGCTCGCCGGATGGTACGAAATTGAATTGTCCAGGCAGTTGGATTTCCTCCGGCTGTTGAGTGCCCTGAATTGATGGTGGAATGCGCAAGACATTATAATCCAGCGGAAAGGCAAATTGTTGCTCCTGACGGGAGAGTCTTAGCACATCTTGGAGAGCGCGCCATTCAGGAAGCCTTTGGCATTCCTAGCCACCACAAGTCTTCATATAAAACCAAGGAAGACACAAGGAGAATTTTTGAAGAAAGAAGTGAGCAATACACATCCAATTTTAACAAGTCATGGTTGCTGAAACCAAGGCCAATTAAGAAGATGCCAAAGACTTTGCTCCAGACTGACTTTAAGGAGGATTAGGGTGATATAATTTTGCTACTGAATAGAATAATGGGCAGCCCCCAAGGTGCATTATTTCAAACGTGGATGTATTTCTTCATGGATGAAACTATTTCTGGAGTTAGAATGTTCAATTGGGCAAGAATGATTAGCAGTAACATCCACGAACAACTAGTCAATCTGGAGGGCACCAAGTCCTTCCACATGAGCTCATATGTCGTTTACATGTTGGCAAGAGCTTATTGATATGTCGAGGTCTAGTAGGTAACGGAGAAAATGAACTCAAAGTATATAACTGCTACCCTCAATTGCAGCTGTCAGAAAAGACACATTTTAGAAGAGCTCACGATGCATTTCTCATGTATATAACAAGAATACTGCAAGGAGGAGCACATCAGAGATTATCTCATGAATCCAAAAGCCTCATCAACAGATATGGATCCTGGTATATCCAGTATCCTAGATTCACAGACATCCGGATCCAGGGTTTACGGGACGTCCTTTCAGACTTCCAATTTTTCCCACTAACAAAATGGTATTGCTGGAGGTTCTCAGACAACTGGAAACATATCAGAACTTCCAAAGAGCAAAGGGTAAGGCGGCAGTCACATTCCCACTTTTCATTGGCAATATGGAAGAATCGTGCCCATCAGCACAAGCAGCAAAAATTGCCATACTGGAAATAGAAAGGTATCCCTTCAATTCATATCGGTCTCGGGATAATTTTGTATCCTCATCACCATATAGGATCCGTAGAGGGAAGGAAATATAAGCATGAAGTCGAGCTAGAAGATTACTGGGAAAACGTTGCTAATGAGTTCGAAGTCAGAAAGAGAATGTGGTCTCGACTACCAGTTTGCTTGATAAGGACTACCGAGCTCTTCAGGATACCAGATCAAATTGAAGATGATGGTGAGTTCACTCAGCCAGGGTTTGATGAAAATAGACCCTTGCTTCCTATAAGATGGTTTGAGCCAGAACTTGCAGATTTGGACACCTTCATGAGGCCTATTGTCCAATACTCTCAGTGGTGGCTAGATCAACAAGTTCAGGATTTGTGGCGGAATAATGTAGAGCTCACATATGATTTGATGGGCAAGGCAGAGTCTTATTCCTCGAAGGTTGGAGCATCCCAAGGGAGTGAGCTAGTTGAAAATGTTAGTTCAAGGAAAAGGAAGTCCAAGGACAAGGTTGTGATTGAAGAGCCTATTTAGAAGAAGCAGAAGGCTAAGCCACCCCAGTTAGCTGCATCTGCAAATATTAATGACAATGGATATTGATGAATCTTCTGCAAATACAATAGAAGAAGATCAACTGCCATCTCCTACGGACATTGAGATTCTCCCATCAGATGATGAAGTTAATATTGTGGATGGCGAATTCCAAGAGGGAATGATTTCTGCCCTCAAGGGAATTCAGAGTGCTCCTTGTGTACAGGAAATTCAAGAAGAAGAAGAAGTTGTAGAGCAGCCTACCATTCCTGATTGGCTGAAGGAAAGTTTAAAAACAGTTGAACAAGTAGACATGCCAGAAGAAGATGACATGGCTGATTTCTTGGCCAGACTAGACACAGCCCCTGTGAAGAAACCAGCCAAGGTACTTTCCACCATTCAAAAAGATGAAGCAGGCCAGCATACAGTACAGATTGCTGTGCCAACAGTTGACAAGACAAGGGAGGAAATTACTCCTCAAGATTATGCAATTACCACTGTCAATTTGGGCCCAACAACAAAGAGGCAAGAGGTGGAGGATCTAGATAATTCAGTTGCTACAATCAAGGTGAGGCTGGAAAAAGAAGTAGCAAAAAGAAAGGATTGCGAGAAGGAAGTGGAATGTCTGAAGAAATACTTTCAGCACCTGACCAAACCTATTGGTCGGGCCAGCTCAGTAGGACTTCCACTAATGAATACTTCGCATGAGACTTTTGAGTAAGAAATCACTTCAGCTAGAGAGAGCAAAGAATGGATAGATGACAAAAGTGATGAAGGGGCAGTATTTGCAGAAAGATTAATGCTGGCATGTGATCAATCATCTTTCCTACTTTCAAGAATTTCGAGTTTGGCAGAAGCATGGGAGAATGCCTAGGATATTCAAGAAAGAATCATTGCATGCCTTAGGGTATTGAAAGGAGTTCCAAAATAGGAACTAATTGAAGGGAAAGTTATTGCAGCAGGTGTAGCATATGACTTTAATGGTTGGTACCTAGCACTAATCACGAGGAATGAAGTCTTGGAGAAAGTGAAGGCAAATTCTATTCGAATTGAAGAGCAAGCAAAGGAAATTCAAAACAAGGTCCTATAGATAGCTGCTGATGCATTAGAGAGGGATGTTGTTAGAGAGAATCATTTGCTGCAGGAAAATTTGAAGAATAAAATCCAAGAGAAGTTCCTTGTCACCACTGGACCTGTCCTCAAACAGAATTTGACTAAGACAGCTAATTTCTTGTCTATATGGCACGCCTTTTAGAAGCAGGAATCAGAATGGGAAACATCCTTTGCGGAGTGTGCAAACGATCTGGAACTGTTAGAATACAAGGTTAGCATGCTGCCACTTGTCACAATCGAGGAGGTTTGCACCATAGTCTCCAGATTCATTCAATACAATGCTTCCCAACAGGATAAGGATGCACACTCAAAGGACTAGCTCTTCACGGCACTCCACTGGCAGTTCACTGATTGTATTTTGGGAAACCCTAATTAGGGTTTTATCTTTTAATCTCTGCCGTTGATTTTGATGTAATCTTGGCCATTCATTGTATCTCAAAAACTCTATATAAACCCCCCTCCCATTCTCTCATTTTCATTAGAAATCATTAGAAGGATTATATCATTAGATATTAGAAGAGATTAGAGATTAGAATAATTGGGAAAGAGTTCTATGAAATTTTTGCTAGTGGCTACTTATGATAATAAAGCTCAAGTTGCATGATTTGCTTTGAATTCCTTTGTTATCAAGTGGTTGCATGGTTGCATATTCTCTTTCCACATAGATTCAATAGAAGTAGTTGAATGAATGATAGATTGATCATAAAGATTTGGTGAAACTATTTGTTCATGCTTTCTTTGGATGAATGATTTTCATTCAATGCGAAAAGCTAATCTGAACTCATGATGTGGATGCCTTAATGTGTATTTGGAATGATATTGTTCAATTGATGGTATTGTTCAAAATATAATCTTAAGCACAAACCTTTGAAGATTGAACTTGCTTTGCGCAGTTGACGCGTTACCTTTTGCATGGCGAAACAAAGTCTTGTTATTAGTTTCACTTAGTCTTTATTGTATCTTGATTTCGTAGAAGTAGTGTAGAACTCCTTTAACCCTATCCTTTTCTTTTTTTTTATGATCGTCAAAGCAGAAAATCCAAAAAATAGAGCGTTAACCTTAGAGTAGTTTGTCAAGCGTAAGTCCCCTTGTGATAACCAGCAATACACAACATCCATTGAGCTGATTCCATTGTCAAGATTTGACCACCCTAAACGTTGGAATTGCCGTATGATCTTTTGCAATCTTAGCGTATAAGGCAGTTTTTCAAGAGAGAATAGAGCGTCTTTGGACACCTTATTCTAGAATGTTTATTGTGTCATAAAACACGCATCAATAGGGTGCAAACTCAAATAAACCATGTTATCGACCTCAAATGTTTGCTCAATGCGATTTTGGTCTGCATGTTGTTTTTGCTGATTTTGGGCTTGTTGCAAGTTCTTCAAGGATTTCATGATATCTCGACTCCGCTGTAACAAATCCTTAGCATTTGGCACTCTACTATCTCCAAACAACAAGTCCATGAAGCTAGGGGGCTCATAACTGTTGCAAGAATGAAAATAATGAAGGTGTTGTCATTGATGTTAACTGGTCAATTGGTTATCAACTGGGTGCTATTGTCATTAATGTCATGGTTGCAGGTTATGGGCTGTATATGTCGAGTATATTGAGAAAATTGTATTGAAGAAAGGTTGCATCTGTTCAGTGGTTGCTTTGGGTTTTGCTCTAGGATTTTCTCCTATGTTTGCGTGGTTCAGATATGTTGATCCTGTTTGTTGGAAGCTGCTATATCTAGATTTTTGGCTACTGATTCATTGTACAGTGCGAGTTATTTTCACCAGTAGTGAACTGTGGTTTTTTGTGTTTCTGGCTGAGGTCTGGGAGAAATGTTGTTGGTCCGGATTTCTCTTTGGTAAAGTCTTATGACTTGTGGTTCTAGAGTTGAGTTGTTATGATTGTATTAAAGATAATTTCGGTATCTGGAAGGATCATGCTTAATTGTTCTATGTGTTTTACATTGGTTTGGCCGACCTTGTGTTGAACACTATCTTTGGAGTGGATGAAGCATTTTGGACCTATTTGGGTCATCATCAAGCGTGTGTTTGGGTCGCCCTCATTCTAATTCCACCCTAGGATGTTTTGGCGCCGACCTAATTTGAATTTAATGTTGGATGGCCGACTTTGGATATGTTTCAAAGTTGAAGATGGTATAAATACATAATGAGTTAGTGGTGAAAGATACAAGAGAGATAAGCGCAAAGAAATAGAGCAGATAGATTCAAGATTGATGCGAAGTAGTGAGTGTGTGTGATGCGAGTGCGGCAGATTAGTGCGAAGCCTAAATACTGAGTTTCTGGATGCAGTGAGTTGAAGGTGTACTCTATCATTCATGCATGTCTGCAAGTGGTTGAGCAAATTGTGGTGGATTTCTCTATTACATTGAGATTGTCTTCTCTCCGTAACATATCTCTTCTATCTTCTTTGTATCTCTGTGGCAGTGAGCCCTCTGGGTGGTTAACCCTGTTGGACAGTGAGTCCTAATCCGGACAGTGAGTCCTTGTTTTGGCAATGAGCCTTGTTTCTTAGGCAGTGAGCCTTTGTAATTGGTTTTGATATTCTCTATAGTGTGAGTTAATCCTCACCATGGTTTTTCCTCATTGGGTTTTCCACGTAAATCTGGTGGTGTTGTGTTTGTGTGATGTTTTTAAGTTTCTGCACTTGCACTTAATGTTTAATCATTTTAAGCAATGTTAAGGATTTGTTCCGCTGAATGATTTAAAGGTTTAAATTTGTTACAACTGATTCACCACCCCCGCCCCCCCATTCCCTCTTAGTTGTCTTATTCAACAATAACCATACAAAGCCATAAATGGTGACATCTTAATTGACATGTGGTATGTTGAATTATAATAGTACTCACCAAGGTGTATCCATCTCATCCATGCCTTCTATTTCCCTGAAACACAATTGCGGAGATGCCTATCCACCCAATTGTTGACAATTTCAGTCTGTGCATTTGTCTGTGGGTGATAGTTGGTGCGAGGAGTGAGCTTTGTCCCTCTCAATCTGAAGAGTTCTTGCCAAAACAAACTTAAAAATGTGCTATCCTTGTCATTGATTATGTTCTTGGATAACCCAAGCAATCTAAAAATCTTCCTAAAAACCAAATCTGCCACCTGCGCTACTGTAAACATTACTGAAATAGCAAAAAAATGGGAAAATTTTGTTAACCTATCCACCACAACGAAGATGCAATCCTTCCTTTGCAGCTTGGGTAACCCTGTGATAAAGTCCATTGAGATACTTTCCCATTTTTGATTGGGAATCGGTAGGGGCTGCAATAAACCAGCAGGACAAGTATGTTCATGTTTATTTTGCTGACATGTGGGGCACTCTTGAACATACTTAAGGACTTCATTCTTAAGTCCTTTCCATGTAAACTCTCTCGGATCTTCTTATATGTCTTTGTAATGGACCGGACCAATTTTTTTTTGTTTTCTGCAATGCAATTACAATTCAACACACACCCGTTAAGGTTAGCTTTAAACCAAAACGATGTGCAAAGTAACTCTAACCAGAATGTACACCAGGATCCCGAAGTGGGCAAGGTGTGAGCATTGGTCAGAGGCTCTAACGCAGATACAAACTGAAAGGGAACTCTAACCAAGAATGCGCCTGTGTAGACGAGCATATGGCCAGAGGATCATTGCATGATGAACTGAAGTAACCCTAACCAAGAATGGCGCCGAGTGATGGCGAGCATATGGTCATAGGGTCCCTAAACTACTAACTGAAAGAAAATAGGCAGCAAGCCAGCCTCTTCCACTTATTCAGTGGGAAATACACGTAAATTCAAAGAGGAGAAGAGAGAATTGCTGACAGTACTACTGTTCAGCTTACATGGAGCTATAGAGCCTGCCAAAAACACAAGATTAGAAGCTTCAGAAGCTGCAATGATTTATAATTAATCTCCAATGCCCCAAATCCCTTAGTATCAACTTCTCACTCACAAATGAATAATTCCTCAAGTCTGATATGACTGATTTTGACAGAAAATTGCACAGACCAGCAACACAGCAAATTACTAAAATGCTCACAAAACGCTCAAAACTCACCCAAATCATATGAAACTAATTGCATTCAACTCCTATCATGAAGGCGCCCCCTAAGAGACTGAGAAACCAACCCGAAAGACTCCTATTTATTTAGCATGGAAAACAAGGCACTCTCAGAAATGTACGGTCCTCAAGGAGGGGCGATTTTACTCAATAAAAACCAAGACACAAGATAAAAATCTGAGACTTAGCATACTTGGTCGCCCTTAGCAAGGAATTTGATTGGTCCAATACCCAGAACTGCAATATTTTAATTTCAATAGATATGAGCAAATCTTTCAATCAGCTGTGATAATCAGCAACTCCAGAAATGAGACAAAATGCATAATAAAACTCCAAAGGGTAAACTACTCAACTGAAAATGCAAAACAAACCTATTACAAAATAACTCTCAACTAGTTGCTATCTTTCAAGCAAGAAGATGAGCCATGGCTAGGAGGTGTGCTTTCCTCGAAGCGAGTGCCTGAAGTCAATTCAGCAGCATAACGGTGTAGTAGACAAAAAGATCCCAAATGAAGAGCTAAGGCCAGAATAAATAGATATGAGAAGAGCCTTCTAGAACCTTCAAGAAGGGCGCCCAAACCCTAATTTTGAATTCAACACATTTTCCCTCCAAAGGTGGCGTCCTTTTTCCCTTAGTAAAATATTTCACCTTTTTTTAAAAATCAACCTTTCCTCAAGTTGGCGTCCTTTTTTACTTAACCCATAATTTGGCCATAAAATATAATTTATCTTTTCAATGAAGAGCTTACCCATCAAGTCCCCTTTTTAAGAACAACATAAAGTTATAATGCTAGGCAAGGGGGTGTTATAATATTAAAATATAATATTATAATGTGAAAATACTTATCTCTCCATAAAAATGCACCCAAGGGCCAAAAACAATAATGCCAATTGAACCATTTGAAGAAGAAGACCAACTGAACTGAACCCAACTTGTGCACTACCAAAAATAGAATTTACTAAAAATAGTAAATTCATCAAGTTGCTCGAAACACCAATCTGACCATACCACTGCGAAGCTCTCTAAAAACCCAGAAAGAATCCGCAATCCGATTTCCAAACTTCAAGCAACAACCTCCTCAAAATTAGGAAACCCTAATTTCACCATTCGAGTAGCCTACGGGTCTCCGGAATAGGCCAACGGTCAACTGGAACGATCACATTTGAGAAGGGGACATTACAATCTTAAAAAAATCAGGGTGACCAGCCATAGGAGTATCATGAAAAGCTCTCATAACTATAATTTTGAAGTGTGAAGTGGGTACCAAATAAATTCTACCCTTGTAAATGATAAGTTCATTGATTATTGTATACCTGTCATCCTGTATGATACCCACAATAATACCTATAGCCGAAGTGTCCTTAACATAATCTGCTGAAATCAATTCCCTCGAATCAGCAGTAATATCCACTAAAGAACACAAATGGGGTCTCTTTGATAGGGCATCAACAACAATATTCTTCTTCCCTTTGACATACACAATGTCAAAGTCATGTGCCTAAAGCCTACTCACCTATTTTTGTTGTCTATCACTAAGGTCCTTTTGATTTAAGAAGTATTTGAGATTCTTGTGGTCGGTTTTTACAATAAACTTCCCTTCCACCAGATAAGGTTTGCATTTTTCCAAGGCATGCATAATGGCCAACATCTCCTTATCATAAATGGAGTAACTCCTTTCAACCCCTCTTAACTTCCTACTCTCAAAAACAACCGATTGCTTATTCTGCATTAATACAATCCCTATTCCATCTCCTGGGGCATCACAATCCCACTCAAAAGGTTTGGAGAAGTCAGGAATAGCTAAAACTGGACAAGTACACATAATAAGTTTGAATTTATCAAAGCATCACTTTGTTGCATCTGACCAACTGAAAACCCCCTGCTTAGTCAAATTTGTAAGTGGAGCTACTATTTGTGAAAAACCCTTAAAATAATTTGTGAATGTAGTAAGAACATGATACTTACCCCATCTCTATTACTCCCCCTTACTCTACTTCTCCCCCTTTGACATCAATGGCAAATAAATCCTCAGAGCAGTAAGATAGTGTGATAATGAGCTCCCCCTGAAAACCATCCCGTTGAATAATGTATTTCATTAATGACTAGATGAAGAAGCTATCACTCCCAACTTTTGTCTAAGATACTCAAAAGTCTCTTTTGGAAGAGGCTTTGTAAAGGTATCTACAATCTATTCCTATGTAGCAATATATTCTAACTTCACTTTCTAGTTTGCCACCCGCTCCCTTAAGAAATGTTATTTGATTGGGATGTGTTTGGTTTGGAATGCATCAGAAGATTCTTCGATATATTGATTGCACTCATATTATCACAAAATATGGCTATGGTATGAATACATTCTACCTTGATATCACTCAATTTTTGCCTTATCCAAAGAACCATAGCGCAACATGAAACTACTGCAATATATTCTGCTTCTATCGTAGATAAGGAAACTGAAGCCTATTTCTTACTTAACCATGATACAAGACAATTTCCTAGAAAGAATGCATCTCTAGTTGCACTCTTTCTGTCATCCACACTACCAGCCCCATCTGCATCCGTGTATGATGCTAAGGTGAAGTACTCACTTCTTTGATACCACCACCCAAAATCCAACATTCCTTTTAGATATTTAGAGATCCCTTTAACTACCTACACATGTTTTGGTGCAACTTGAAATCTTGCCACCATACCAACTGCCTGCATAATGTTAGGCCTTGAAGTTGTTACATATAAAAAAATCCTAATCATTGACCTATAAAGAGTTCTGTTGTACCCAAACCAATTTTTTTTTTTGCTTCATTGAGGCATTTTGCTTAAAAGAGTCTAAACCTTGCTAAAATGATGTCAAAATACAGTTTTTGGGCAAGTCAAGTATGGACTTTGGTCAGTGTCATGTCAGTCATCAACAACAATTGGTCAGTACCTGGAGGTTAGAACCTGAACCTGGGACTCAAAGCAGGACATGCGATGATGGAGAAGCTCTTCACGACGGAATTATACTCCTACAATGTCAAATCAGTAGCCAAAACAGTGTTTATGGAGGATGAAACAGATGAAGATTTCAAGTAGAAAGCAGATCTGCACCCCTGTAGCCCAGGGGCGCCCTTCTTTTTGAAGGCCCAAATTTGATTGCATGTGCTTGCAAATACATGCAATCTCTTCAAAATTAGTCCAGCTTTTCGACGAGCTATCAAGCGAAGTCACCCGAAGTGCAGAACTCCGACAATTGAGGTCATAAGCTGAAGGTACGAGGAGGTTGCATGTCACAGAGGATTGTCAAATTGCAGTTTCTGCGCCCTTGTAGCCCAAGGGCGCCCTTGAATTTGACCCCTCAGATGATTAAATTTGCAGATGCTGTCTTCTTGAGATCTTTTCTAATCTAGTCTAGCTTTGTAACGCACTAGTTCGCAAGATGATCTGACAGTCTGAGTGATCGTGGCAGAGGTTCTACCGAGCACATAAATCAGAGGGTGGAAAAATGTAGAAATACACACCTGTACCTATGTAGGCCAAGGGCGCCCAACCTTTAGGCTTGCGAGATGGGGTTTTTAGCATTCGCAGTCTTCACAAGACTTGTGTGGAATTACTCCAGCTATCCAACGAGTCCAACTATCAGCTTCCGGGATTTGGAAAACACTCGTACATGAGAGGTTAGTATAGAACGCTGAAGAAATCAGACAATCGAAAAAATGACTATGGAAAATACACATCCCCTTGGAAAAGGCGCCCTTCTTTTTGAGGTCTTAGAAGTAGTTTTCTTGCTTTGTCACCTCCAGAGACATCTCTTGTAAGTTGTTCTAGCTATGCAGAGAGATTGACGGTGCGCAAATCAGAGCACTCCAACTCCCAGTGTCAGGGGTCAAAGTATGGCATCCGGATGAAAGTTACACTTTTGTCAAATTAGTGATTGCGCCTTCACAGGCTAGGGGCGCCCTTGCTTTTGGGGTTCCTAATGCAGCTTTCAGATGCCTTACATATAGTCGTTGGATGCAGAATTCTTCCAGTCACGCAATGAACTTATCATCTAGTCAGCAGGGTTCATTGTTCATTGGTAATGGCAGTTTGAAGCGTCAGATGGCAAGACGGAGAAATGGCCAAGTCTGGAAACCTTGCATGAATTTAATCGAAGGCGCCTAATTTTTTGAGGTGTCAAACGTTGATTTTAGTAGTTGCAGGGCCCAACAGACATTTCATCCTTGCTCTGCAGGCTTCGCAGTGAATATCTCAGATTAATCACAGCCTCACTCAGTCATCCTAAAATCGGTGTTGAACAAAGACGATTGTAACTTTTAGTTAGCTATAAAGTAGGAAGTTAGCAAAAAATCTCACGACTCTTGCAAATGGACTCCTGAAGGGTCAAATGAGGACTTTTAAGAATCAGTGGACTTAGTTGAGTGCATCCAGATGCTAAGATTTTTGTTAACTGATTAAAATAATATTTAATTCAGTTTTTGCATGCAAAGCATTAAAGTGGCGATTTTCTTCAATAATTTATTATTGGCACCCTTTTTAATGTTTAATCTCAAATTTGCATGTTAAAGCTAATTGAATATTTTAATATTATTTTGTAATCCGGGACTCCGAGTCAGTCTCAGTCAAACTAGAGGGGGTCCAATCAGAACAATTCTTTTTGAATCAGGGTTCTATTCTTGCAATGGCGCCATTATGGTACGATTTTGCTTTATTTATTCAAGACTGGTGCCATTTCTCATTCATCTAGCTTGAGTAGAGGCGAATTTCGTTCAGAGTTGGGCGAATTTTCATCAGCAATCATTTTGTGAAGACATCAAAAATATTCTTTTGCTGGTTCAAGTCCAAATTTGTCAGCAAATTTAAGATAAAGTGGCGATTTTAGCAAAAGAAAAAGCATTAAAACCTCGATCTTCTGTCTCAAATTCTTCCATTTCTGATCTTGAATTGGCGACTTTTGACAAAACAAATCATCTGGGTTGATTCAGAATAGCTTCCTCGAGAAAAGCCATGTGCTAGAATTTTTCAGGAAAATTTGTTCCAGAGCATCAGTTCTCGAAGCTCCGATTTTCTTAACTAAAAATTCCTTGCATGGTCGAGTAGAAGTCAAATTTTCGCATTTCTGACATTCTGGGTTGTCTTAGAATCTTTTTCTGGACAAAACCCATATCTTAGAATTTTTCGTGAAAATTGTCCTCCGATAGGCTATTTTAAGCCTTGGCAAGCTATTTTTAGCTTTCCAGAAAAGTTATCAGAATATAGCCGTGTTCACAGTCAATGGGCGAGTTTTTCAAAATGCAATACACTCAGCTCGAATTCAAGACCAAGTTAATCTTGACTCATGACTTCATCGGGACAGTTGATACAAATCTACATAAGGTGCTTCTAGAGGCAGTCTTGGATCCAATCAAGATTAAAGATTCGATACTTCAAAACATTCAACATTTCGGGTTGCTTGAGGCCGCTTCCATACCTATCTCAGTTCATTGCATAGAGTTCGTAATGTCTTGTGTTAAGCATTACAATTTTGCTACTCCCGAGATACAGTCAGTAGATGGATGGGTCATATGCAGTCTCAAACCCCTGGATGTCGAGAGATGTTTTGGTATTCCTTAACATCCGAGTAGTCTAGTCATTTCCATGGAGCAGTGTGAGCGAGCATTCAATGCTGATATGGACAAGTGTCAAAGTAAGATGGTAGAGAGATGGTTAAAACAGAAAAAGAACAAGTTGCCGAGTGTTGTACCCCAAAATTAAAATTTTTGTTACACTTAGACATTTTGAAGAAATGAGTAAAAGTCTTGTTAAATTAGTCAAAAAGGTCAAAATCTGGGTGTGCATGTCTTGCATGAGGGGTAAAATCTTGAAATTCTCAAAATCTGAAGATCTAGGTCTGCTCAGAGCAGCTTAATCTGCAAAACCCAGATCTCAGTTTTTCATCCCTACGTTTTAGGAAAATTGCTATTTTTAGAAATTTTCTAAAAATAGTAACTTTTTCTGGGTTTTTCTGGGTTTCTTTCAAAACGGATACTGGCAAAATTCTCTAAATATAGAAAATTTCTAAAAATAGAAAGTTTGTCTGCCAGGGTCCAAACTGATTTTGATTGGCTCAAAATACTTCCATATCAGGCTGGTGCAGTCAGAATCTCAAAATAATCAGTTTTTCCCTAGTGGGTCTATTCTGCTTTTTCAAAAGCATTTCAAGAGTTCCGAAGTCATCAATGGAGGTCAATCAGCTGCCAGGCATCAGATTCAATGTTCAAGCTCCGAACAAAAGATAAGATGGTAAATACACATGAGAAACGAGGAAGAAGTTAAAATTTGCAAGAATTTTACTAAGCCTGCTTGACATTGGCGCCCCAAGAGAAGATAGGCGCCCATCTTTTTAGGGCATTAGATGGAGGAATTAGGGTTTCTTCTCCCAATCAAAGTTATTCAGAATCCTCTCAGCTCCGCAACGAGTCTAATAGCACGATCAACGGATCATCCAGTCGCTCGAGATTCAGAGCTGAACAGGGAAGATCCAAACAGAAATCAGAATGAAAAATATGAAAATCATGAAAATTTGATTAAGTCTGGGAACTTTGGGCGCCCCTGGTGAAGAAGGGCGCCCAACTTTTTGAAGGGGCAAATCCAGTAGTTAGGGTTTGCTAAAGTGCTCAATCTCTTCGGAATTCAGTCTGCTTCGCAATGAATATCTTTGTTCGGGCATCCGACTTGTCGTTTTCCGGCAAATCCAGATCGAGGCTAAAAGTATGGAATGAAGGTTTGAATTTGAAGATAAAATCTAATGAAAAATATTCCAAGTCTGGAGCAAATGGGCGCCCCTAGAAGGGAAAGGCACTGATGATTTCGAAGGCCCAAACGAATGATTTTGCCAGTGAAGCCTCCAAAATGACTTCCTCGGAATTGGTCAGGCTTTCCAACGAGACCTTCAGCACGTCAATCCGAGATGGCAGTCGTCAGATGCAAAAGGCTGAACAGAGGGTTTAGCGAGAGTGAAATTTTGAAATTCAAAAGCAAAGGTGAAAACACTGAGAAATTGGCTAACTCTGGTGAAGTTGGGCGCCCCAGCTTGCTAGGGGCGCCCAAGCTTTTGGTGCCTCAAATTCAATTGTTTGGCAAAGAGATCCCCAGAAGCCCCCTCTCAGAATCTCCTCAGCTTCGCGACAAGCCCAGCCGTCAGTCAATCTGAGCTCCGGATCACCAGATCAAGCGAGATCATCTGTAGAAGTGAAAGGATGAAATAAAAAATGGCTTAGTCTGCTTAAGATGGGTGCCCCTAGAGAGAAAGGGCACCCAAGATTTTGAGCCCTGAGATGTTAGAATTTGCAGATACGGCTTCTAAGATCACTTCGCCATTTTCAGTCAAGCTATCCAATGGAGTTGACAGTCAGTCGATCGGATTAGCGTAGCTCCCAGAATCAAGATTTCATCAGAAGATCATAGGGAAAAGGAAGAACTTGAAAATCATAAAAATGGCTAACACTGTGAAAGTTCGGAGCCCCTAGAGGACATGGGCTCCCATGAATTTGAAGGTCGAAATGAAGTTTTTAGCCAGAAGTGTCTCCAGGGTGATCTTCTTAGAATTAGTCAGGCTACATGATGAATTATCTAGCTCGTTCATCGGATCAATCTGGAAGTCAGAGATCGAGGTTAAACCAGGGGTCAAAATGGAAGAAAAGTCAAATTCTCAAAAAGTGGCTAAGACTGGGTGAAGTGGGCGCCCCTGGCCAAGAAGGGCACCCAACTTGTCATGCCTTAGTCAAAATTCTCAAGTTTTAAAATTGCAAGATGAAGTGAATGTCTAAATTCATTGAACAAGCTGAGTTTAGGGTTTTGAAGATTAAAACAAAAGAAAGCAAAGCTATTTCAAGCCCTAAATCTATTTAAGACATCTTTTCCTTTCAGTTTTCATCATTTTTGCAGGTGGCGTCTCAAGGAGAAAAGTGGAGCAACAGATTTGAAGATTTATTTCAAGATTCAAGAGCTCAAGGTTGCTGATTTTCATAAATAATTTTCAGACCAGCAACATAAGATCTTGCTTTTTCATTCGTTTTCATCCAGAAGATCAAATTTTTGAAGGAGAAGGTCAAAGATTTTAATTTTCAACTATCTGGGTCTCTTCTTCTCGTTCTTCTGAAGAATTTTTCAAGAAACTTTCATCAAGTTGCAGCAGCTGCTTTTTATTTGCATGTTAGTGAAATCCTCAGGGTTTACAAGTTTGGATCATTTGGGTCCTCTCAAAACAGTCTTCTGAAGAAAACCCATATCACAGCTTTGTCAAGAAAATTTCAAATTCTAGGGTTGGCTGCTTTTTCGATCAGCCATCAGTGTTTTTCAAATCCGATCAACTGGGTCCATTTCTAATTGTATTCTGAACAAAACCTAGGTGCCAGCTTTTTCGGAGAAAAATTGAAGAAATTAGGGTTTGCTGCTTTTTCAGTCTAAATTCAAGATTTTCAAAAACGGATGATCTGGGTTGTCTTGCAACGAAGTTCTGAGCAAAACCCATATCTCAGAAGATTTCCAAAAATTTGTCCGTTTGAGGCCGAAAAACCAGCATTCTAAAAATAGAAAGTTGCTCAAAGCTTGTCTGAACATAGGCGAGTTTACAGTCATTCTTCAAGGTTTTCAATATGAAGAACACTCCCCTCGAGTTTAAGACTAAATCAACACTATGCCAAAACTTCAGCATCTCAGCTGAAGAACAAGAGAAGGTGTGATATGAGAAAAATGAAAGGTATCAGAAAAGAGTTGTACAATACTCTTTTGTTGGAAATCAAGCGAAGTGTCAAAAGCATAAAGTTGCAAAGCTGCCAAGTTATCAAATTTGTGAGTCATCTTTTGGGGCAGCGATGTTTTTCAAGAACAAAACTCATAAAGCAGCTAAAGAAGTGAAAGATCCTCTAGGTTTGATCACAAAACGCGAAGAGATCTTGGAGAATCGAAATATTGCCTTAGATAGTATTAATGCACCTGACCAGGACCCAGTTTCCTGCTTTTTAGCGGATATGATTGAGATTTAAAGCGGCTTTCATCTAGAAGCTTTCATTCTGCTTTCTTTCTATTCTTGGAATGATTCTTATCCATTCTTTGAAGAAGAGAAAGAAGATAATTGTAATAGTTGGCATTTCCTGCTTTTCTCGCTTTCTTAGGTGTTAGATGTTATCTTCTTTCTAGATTTAGAAATAAAGCTTGCTTGTTGAGCAAGCCCTAGATTGTGAAAGCAAGGAGATTTTAGGGTTCCCTACTCCTCTGCTTGTCTATAAATAAGAGCCTTTGCTCATTAGTTTTTAACAGTTGTGTGTTAGTGCGAGCCTGTATTGCAGCAAGTTGTTATTCAGTTTCAGTTCACTTGTGTTGTGATAGCAAATTGTTGAGCCTCTTTAGCCAACAAGGAGTTAGTGTGATTGTTGTTTCTATTGTGTAAGAATAAGATTGCAAGCCTCTTTAGCTGCAATTTCTTATTCCAGGCATGTTATAAGTGAGTTTTGTTCCAGAAGTTTGAGTAATAAAATCATGAGCCTCCTTTGCCTTGATATAACATCTCAGATTTCCGTTATTTGTGTTCTACTTTTATGATCTTGATTTCAGCTTACATTGAAGTGTGTAGATGTTTGTTGAGAAAGAGTTTATTGAAGTATTTTGTCAGAAAATCTACCTTGTTCATTTCTAGTTTCTCTTGCTCTGCTTATTACTTGAAAAGTTAGAAACGTCTTTAGTTTAAGTTAGTCGTAGTTGAAGTTCTTAAAATCAGAAAATCTCAGCTGCGGCGTTTGCGTTTTATAAACCTTGTGCTCTAGCTGATCAAAAAGATAGGCAACTTAGTTTTAGTTTACTTTCTTGAATACCATCAACAAGAGGGAGCTTCCCCTCCTAATTTGAAGAGCAGTTTATCTGTGCATAGCTGTCCGTTTCAAATACGCATTCCAGAGGTGCAAATTTAAACGCCAACACCAAGCAATGTGGGTCGTGGTGAATACAAGGAGTATGCGGTTTTGATTACACTTCTCAATCGCGTCTTAGGTCATGCAGATGCAAATAGATTCCGGCCTTGCATGTATTATATCATTGGTCAGATCATCTCCAGGCGAGAGCATTATGATTGGGCATCCTTCATCAGCGACGTTCTCGATGAGAAAATCACCAGTTTTCTAGTTGCTCACCAGTTTCACATGTGTTCCTACCTCATATACTTGAACGCATATCAGGGTCAATTTAGAGGGTTGAACACAGTGGGCATACTCAGTGTACAAAAAGTCTATCATTACTATGACCAACTTGAGTTCATGAAGGCTGAACGACATTTCAAGCGTGTGCATGAGGCTTTCTTAACATACACAGTAAGGAACTTGGACTGGGAGTTGCATGTTCGTATCTCAGCGGTTGCTAGAGCAACGATGGTTGATTGGGCGGATTGGTTCATTCAGTTCCCTACATATACCTACATCTGCGTCTATGGATACACAGGAAATCCAGCCATGCTTCCACGCTATCATTCGGATAGGACAGTTTTCATGGAGTTCCTGAGGCAACGGTATGATGTTCACCGACATTTGCGCCACAAGCATAAACAAGCTGCCAACTTTCCAATGCAGTTCAAAATTTATTGGTGCAGGTCAACAGTTGATGCTAAAACTGCAGGACAGGAGTTGGAAAAATGTAAACTCAAGTACCTTGTCGACACTCGCACCTATGATCTTTGGGGTCATTATTTAGCGCGCCTTGGTGTTTGCTCATACCATAAGCCTACAATGGAGGACTATTGGGTGAACTGCGAGGATGACTTTGAGGTGCGAAGACGCAACTATGGCCGGTTCTCTCTCCCACAAATTTCTGTCTTCTTGGCAGAAGATGTGGGAGGTTTATCAGATGATGAGGGAGATACACTTCCTCAATTTTTCAGAGAGCAGGTTGATACACAACCACTGCCGACAGTTGATTGGTTTGCCAAAGAATATTCATCAGTGAAGGAGAGGTCTAGTAGAGTTATCCAAAACAGTATACTGTACCTCGACAACAAGAATACTACGAAGGTAGTCGTGCCTAGAATAGAGCCACCACCGGTGGATGCTTCACTACCTTCCTCATCTAAACCTAAACAAAAGAAAAGGAGTAACCCTCCTAAGAAGAGTCAAGCGCCTAACAACTCAAAAGGTAAGGCACTTGCTATTGAGACACACATGGAGCCTGTAAGAGAACTAGTTCAGAGTTTGCCAGAGCTTGAGGTTTAGCCTCGCATACCATCACCGATGCCAAAGCAGTCTCCACTTCCAATTCACATCGATTTGGACTTAGACTCGCCACTTCGCAGTAACACCTCTACATGTTCACTCTCGTCGGATCCTCTCATTGCTAGTACAGATCCTTCCAGTGGGATTAGTCGAGACTCATCTTTCCTTGAGAGTCAATTGGGAAGGAAGAGGAGGCAGTCGTCTTACGTACTTGATCATTTAGATTTTGATTATGCCTATCAGGATACGCCCGACAAGAGGATCAAGAAACAGGTCCATGTGGAGAGGAATATTGACATGGAGATTGTCATCGAGACTGCCATACCTCTAGAGGGGAAGAGTCTGAATGGGATTGAAGTTCAGGACTTCGAAGTGATCACAGTTAACCTTGGTCATAGCACCCACCAGACAGAGGTTGATCTCCTACAGGTTGCAATGGACAGCGCAAGGGATAGAATAATAAAGGACGGGGAAGACAAGGCAGCCCTCAAGGTTGAAATCCAACAACTTCGTCAATACATTTCTAGCCTTGTACACAGAATGGAAAATGTCACTGTCACACTCCCACCGATGTTGGAGCCACCAACAGAATAGGGCTAGCTTAATCACTTGGTTGCATACGGCAAGCGTTTGGAGGATTGGGAGGAGGAGTTTGTTACTAGAGGCCGCTTTGTGCTTGCAGAGTTATATTAGTTGGGGTACAATGCACGCGAACTCCATCTATGTCTCCAGGATAAGGAGCGAGACATGGCGATTGGCAGACCCAAGGATGAGATTATGATTGCTCACTTGAGAGTGGCATATGAATCAGTCACAGATGCAAAAGACAAAGAGGCTATCTACACTTGGAGGACACAGCTGATCTTCAAGGTGAAGATAGAGGAGACAATGGCATCAAAGTTGGTTGAGAGTAGAGAGCACGTCACTAGTGCATTCCGGTACGTGAGAACTCTTGTGTCTCGCATACCGTGCCAGTATTAGCTTGAGGGTGCGTATGTTGAGCTTGCTGACGTACAGTAAGAGCTCCAGGCACTCATTCATACTATTTTCAGTGGGGAGACCGTTGGCTATAAGATGAATCAACTTACAGTCATGTCAGCATTGTTTGATGAGGTAGTCAAGAGCAGAGGTGAACTTTAGTGCCAGATCATAGCTGGTGAGGACATGTTGTACAGACACAGTATACTTCGGCAGAGTATCAGTGCTCCAGACAGTGACGTAGTCAACAACCTCGTGGAGGGGTTAGTTGCTTGAGATCACGGCCAGTAGACTTTAGTTCCCACCTTTCAGGATAGACATCAAACACAACAGTTAACTCGATGCTTCTTTCCGAGTTAACTCGTTGTTCCACATCTCACGCATGTTTATCTTGGAATTATCTATGTTCACTTGGAGTTTCTTTTAGGGTTTTCGTTAACTGATGGTAGTGTTCCAGTTAACTTGCTTTCAATAAGGACGTGCATGCTTGCACATTGTCCATTTAGATTAGATGTACCGGTTAACTAATGGTAGCTTTCCAGTTAACTGTATAGTTTGCTTTATTAGGGTTTAGCAATAAAATCTTGCATGCATTGCAAGATTGTAGTTGACTCAAGGTGATTTTAGGTTTCCCTACACCTTTTGATGTCTATAAATAAGAGCTTTTGCTCATTTGTACATAACTTCTGCACGCGATAGTAATATATGCTGAGCCAAATTTGCCTATAATATTGCTATTTTGTATTTGTTCACTTTGGTTGGATGATCATTGTTTTGTGTTCTTGTGTTTATAAGCTTTCTTTCATATCTACACCTCAGAAAGGTGCTGTCACCTCCTTGGGAATTTAGAATTAAGGCTTATCGTTCGTTGTTATTGTGTTAATGAGCTTTGTTTCATGTCTACACCTTGGATAGGTGCCGTCACCTCCTTGGGAATTCAGAAGTAGAGTTCATCGTTTGATGTCGTCGCCAATAACCTTTCTTTCACCCTACGCCTCAGATAGGTGTTGTCACCTCCTTGGAAATCCTGTCTTAGAGGTTATTGTATAAATCATTCCCGCTTCGTTTCCTCATTCTCTGTTTTCTTGAGGAGATTGGATAGTATAAGCTAGTTAGTTTTTGAGTTGTAGTTAAGACCTGCGAAACTAGAAAATCTTTGGCTGCAACGTTCAAAGTTTCTCGCAAACCTTGTGCCTCTTTTAGCTGAGACAAAAAGATAGGAATTAGTTTAGTATACTTTTTCAAGGATTTTGTCCGCAAAATGAGGGAGCTTCCCCTCCTAATTTGAAGAGCACTCATCACACAGTGAGTAGAGCTGTCCATACCAACTTGCACTCCAAAGGTGTTATTTGTTACGCTAACAAGTTTGATTAGCTTAAGGAGATTCATCATCTTTACTGAACTTGCACCTTGTGACCATGGGTGTACTCATAGGTTTGCAATCTTCCATTCTAAATTTCTTCTACATCTCCTTAATATAAGTAGCCTATGAAATAAATATTCCTTTATTTGATTGAGAAATTTGCGACCCAAGGAATAAGGACAACTCACCAAGCATAGACATTTCAAATTCCTTTTGCATGTTCATGGAAAAGTCTTGGCACATCTTGTCATTCCTACCTCCAAAAATAATATTATCAACATTGATGAGCACACGGTTATATTGAGAGGAGGGAGGGGGGGGGAGGTTGAACCAGTATAATATAAACTTTTACTTTTCAAACTCAATCAATCACATCAACTACACATATGCAAGATCTAGTAATAAAGAACACAATGAGAACACGCAATTTACGTGGAAACCCTTTCGCGAAAAAACCACGACAAAATATTGCTTATATATTATAGATCAATCTTCTTCTTCTTCTTGTAGGCTCCAACCCCCACACAAATTGAGCTCCAACCCAGCAAGAGGCTCCAACCCCCACACAAACTGAGCTCCAACCCAGCAAGAGGTTCCGACCTCTATTTGATAGGCTCCAACCTGTTAATCCTTCAATGGTTGACATAGTTTACTTCTTTCTCAAATCTGATCCAAACACAATTCTCTGATTCTGTATGATGTAAGTCTTTCCTTTTCAAATCAGGTTCACACTCATATGCTTCCACTCCTTCACAAATCTGCTATAAGTCATACCCACTTCTCTTTCATAAATCTGATCTAATCATGCACTAATTCATTTCAGAAAACTAATCATTATCATGCCAATATTTTCACATAGATTTCTGCTTCTAATCTTCACATATATTCGTCGTATATATTTGCATTTATCATTCATTCATGTGCTGTATATACACTCAAAATAAATCTGAGTGACACTTCATATTTCTGCCTCTTCTCTTTTTTATGTCTGCTCTTAATATTCACATGTCATTCATTGAATTATTGCTTTTTGGTTCCCATTTTAACTTCTATTTATACCACTTCAATTTCCCAAGGGATGTGTCTCTTTTAAAGGAGACAACTATCTAAATGGATGTGTCTTTTAATAAATTCAATCGCTGCCTTTAAGTTATCTTTAATAATTATTCTAAAAATAATCACTGCTTTTTGATTTAAATCATTTCCTTTATTAATCTCTAATGCAGCCCTTAATAAACTGCTCTTTAGAATATTAGTCCCTGCTCTTTAACAACTTCACATCCTCTCCTAATGACATCGCTCCTCCTATATTCATTGCTGTCATTAATTATTAGAAATCTGCCCTTCATGTATATAATTGCTGCTTCTTAACCCACACAATAATCATTGATTTGGTTGATTTAAATATAAATACATTTGACTGGATGCTCAAGTGTGGTGGACCATCTTTTGGAGATAAAAAGTCAGCTCACTTTTATTCCCCCGACTAAAAAGGTCTTAACTTTTTAACTATTCCTTCAGTGATTATTTCTGCGGTTATTTTCAGTGTCCTTTCTTATCTGATATTCTTATTCTTGATTTAGTTTTTTCTTGTTTTTCTTTCTAATTTACCTTGAATAGACTTCTTTTACATTCTAGCAAATGCATAGTTTGGGAGAAGGATATTGCCATCATCTTGGTTCATTATACTAATGGTAAGTTTAAATGTCCCCTGTTGATGCGGTTTTGTGACCATACCAAACAGCCGAAGAACAAAATAGTTTGGGGCTACTCCGTTCTCTCTTGATCAAAGTATTCCATGCGCTAAGATTGCGAGAAAGTTCGCATGTTCAACTCCAAGGTTCCTTAAGTGCGAATAGACCCAGTTTGGTTGATGTGTTTTGCTGTGTTCGTACGAGGGGACTTACGCAATTGTTCAGATTTCTCACAGTTAGCAGCTGATATGTGATTTGAAGGGGATTCTTACGTGTATGATTTGGCAATGTGGTTCCTTTCCTAAGACTAATAAGAAAGTGCGGAAAGTAAAAGGGGAAAGGGCCTAAGAAATTTATATTCTATTCTAAATGCAAGATGAGTGGGGCTTCGTTTCAATAGACTTCAACCGGATTTCACCTAGCCTCCGTCGGACAGCCTCAGTAAAATCGGTGCAATCTTCAAAGGGGATAGCAAAAGGTATTCAAGTTATAGTTTAACATGCATACACCATCACAACGACGCATATAAGCATATAAACCATAATCGAAGTTAAACTCAATGTAATGTCCAGTTGACCACGCAAGGCAGACTTATCATCAACAAGCCGCTAGTGGTATGGAATAAAGCGAAGCTATCTCAATAAAACACCACACACACCAAAGCTACTTGCATGAATTTAATCTACTTGGATCTGAAAGGAAGAAGAAACCTTGCTAGCATTTCATGACAAGACGAATTCCATCATCAATGAAAAGATCTATTATCATAAAATGTGTTACACAACAATCTCTCAAAAGTTTTCAAAGGGAAAACTTTCTTTCTTCTCCAAATGATGCAAAATGCTCTACAAAGCTACACTATCTAGCTCTAATGCTCTCTCAATGTCTACTCTGATTCTAACTTTCTAATCTGATTCTAATCTAATGCCTTACAAATGAGGGGGACTCCCCCTTTTATAGCTAGCCAAGTCCCAAAGGACGGCTAGGGTTACAATCAATAGAGTGGCCAGAATCGTGCCACCTCAGCCCTAACCCTAAAAACTGCCAGAATAGGGAGTGGTACATTAAATGAATCAAAGATTCCCACTCACTCCCAAAAATAGCAAATGCAATAAATGCTCCATATTCAGTCTTCTAGAAGATCTTCGTCCAGTAGTGTGTTCCCATTGGCCTTCTCTCTGACTGCCAACTCAACAAATCTGCTAAGTACGGCCTCAACCTCATGAACTGAAATAGGTGGAACACAATCTAACTGAAACTCTAACACCGTGACTGAATGCTCATGCCTTGTACAAGATTTTCTCCAAGCAGCTAAGGAGTCCTGCGTGTTCTGGATCAAAGTGGAGAATGTAGCGGTATTCTCGAAATCATCCTGTACAAAGGTCTTAACATCTGCGAAGAAG
>VDFB02058242.1:627143959-627200311 GCA_007258455.2 Sequoia sempervirens
GTAAAACAACATTAGTGCTATATCGGTAACCATGCACGAGGAAAAAATATATACTTATATGCCAAGGTTTAATTTTTATAATATTTTCATTGTTTAAAAATTTATGGTTTATCTAGCTTTCCATTGGATATTTCATATTTTCCTGGGGTTTCATTTTCTTGGAAAATCTTTCCAGAAAAACTGTTTAATGGGAAAGAGGGTGAGGGAGCTATTGAGAAGATTTACAAAGTTATTTGTGGTTGATTTCCTGGAGGCATGCAGTCTGCATGATGAAAGACGTGACAACTACTCATTGAAACAAGTGTGGGCATCCGTCAATTTCTTCCTCAACCACCAACAAAAAAATGTAATGGCAATGCAACCTATCAGAGAGAGGAAAACCTAGAAATGGAAGGTCTGCAAGTATTTAGTGAGCATGCATGTTGAGAATACATTCAAGAGGGTAAGTATTCCTATGATTGCTAAAATTCTTTTATCATTGGTTGCTACTCCACTCAGTGCTTGATTTTGTATAGCAATGTCGTGGGATATAATTTTGTGCTATGTAATTGAATTGGTCAAAGTGATTTTTCCTTTCCCATTCTTTTCAAATCCATGGAGTATGAAAAGGTACAGGCCAGAGTACACATACATGTTTGTTCTATTTTCCAATGGTAGTTTGATCGATGAATTTGATGTCCTATTTCTAGGTTGCACTTGGCACTTGCTCTTATCTATATTTATGAGAGAAATGAAGTTCTCTTAAAGCTACCATTTTTGTACAAGCAGGGAGGATTCTGTTAATGGTTGTGTATTTCAACTTTACACCCACCAATTGTGTTTATTGGACATTTCTTAAGCCTTTTCAATTTATCCAAATTGTGAATATCCTGTAAGCAATGCAGCCCATTAGAGAAAATTCCTTTGAGTCATTTTGTTTGACATTTTACATGTGTGTATCCTTCTCTGGTAGGTTGTGACACCAAATAGAAACACCTTGGTGGAAGATTTGATTGAAAGTAGAGCCTGGTTCTAATCTTCTTATCACTTGTAAGTACAATGTAAAATGTTATCCTATTAGCTTTTATTGTTTTATAACTTTGGACATCAACTTTCCATTTCTTATTAATCATAAATTACTTATGATTGAAGAATGGGTCCTATATTCCTATGGAGTATCAGTAAATGTGTACTCTATTTATATGTCAGGTCAATAGTCTTATCAAAGGGGCATGAGTCCAGTAAGAACTTTTAGGTCTATTCAGGTATGTAGTCGTATCTACAATGAGAGAAGGTTTATCTACTTGGGTGTTTAGTTTAGAGGAGCTTGGAAGTAAGTATGTGATAGTTCTAAGTTGTGAAGCTAGTGGCTGAGTTGTTTTCCTCATAAGGAATACTACTATGAAATTGAGGTGAAGGAGTGTACTTAAGGTGTGTAGTAGAAACCAAGTTGTTGCTTTGTATAGTGCTAGCAACCTTTGATACTGGGGAAATATATTCATTGTGGGAAGAGCTAGATTAGAGCACCTAATAACAACCTCTCGTATTATTCTTAGCCTACATACTTCTCATTTTTTATCCAATGTGTGATTTTAATATCAAGTGGCTTTTAGCAACTCTGCCAATTTTTTTTGGTCTAGGTTCCATTAACCTTAGGCATCTTTAGCCTTTTTTAGTAAAGAAATAACCCACAAGCCATGTTTTCTATTTGTACAAATCCCCTTTTGGGTTGTGTTGATGGTCTAAGTATTTGTTCAGGATAAATTTTCCAAGCATGATCACCAAACATGGAAATCCTCATAGATGTGGGTTAGGTCTATGAGTTAATCTCAGAGATTACATAGTTCTCTCCTTATACATTCTGGTGTTGATCCACTTGCAAATACAACCAATAGTCATACTATTGAAGGTTTAGAATTATTTTGGCCTCTTAAAAAATAAACAACTTGTGAGGTATGTGCTTCTCTTATGAAAAACAATCTCCATTCTTTTTTTTAATTAGATTTAGCCTCAAATCGGTCATGCATACCATAAGTTGCTAATTTATATGCTTCCCTAAAATCTTCATCATGGACATAATCAACAACATATACCTCTCTGCAAAAATGGCTTAGTAAATACCAATGTGCCATCTACTGAATTGATGGAAAGCTAGAGAACATACACTTATATCTTATCACTAGATGGAAATGAACAACAGTCACCTTGCCTATTAAATAACGCTTCCATTTTTGAACTGCTAAAAAAAATGCATATAATTTTTTATTTTATGTGTTGTAAGTTAATACTAACCCTTTAAAATTTTTAGTTGATAGTATAATTATCTTCATCCTTAAAGAAAAACGGTAGCCATGGAGTAATCACTTACATTCACCTCCACTTTGAAATATTTTTGCATATTTTGCAATGTTAATACCAGCGCCAAGTTGATTATTTTCAGATAATCAAAAGTTGCTTCTTCCCCAAGTTGAATTTCTTGCCATTACCCATGATAGCATGTAATGGGGAAACTACACAACTTCACATATTTATAGATGTATTGTGGTCATTAATGGCAAGCCCAAGCCCAATTTATGCATATACAATTAGATATGCAAGCATGAGGCCATAGTTCATTAGGTCATTTTGTCAAAAAAATTATGACTCATCTATAAGTCCCTAGTCATATCTGTGTGTATCGTGGCAGACACCACTATGATAGTTAGAGATCCAAGGAAATTGTGTTTTATCAATTCAATCCAACAAATCAAAGTACTAGATGCTTTTCTTACAATTTTCTTTGTTAAGAATAAACACAGAAATTAGGTTTTGCAATATGGAAAATCTCATAGATGTCAAGGCTATTTGCAGTTTTATAAAGGTTAAATACATAATCCAAAAGTTCACAAGATCCCCTTTATGTATTGAGTTTTGATACTCCAATTACAAGTGGGCTAATGATAATAACAAGCAAAATTCCACCTCGCTAGTTGCAAAGCCATGCTCCTTAGCTACAAAAGACATCCAAGTTTTGAAAATGATATTTGATAGACATAAAATTTCAGCAAGCTTAATAAATCAAGCCTACTCTATTTGAAAAACTTGATAGTAATTATAAATCCAAATAAAGTAGGTGTAGACTTACTTTTGGAATGCCATGATACAATAGGCTAGAACCTTATGCTCATTATACAATATTAACCTATTCATATGGAAATCTAGTCCATTAATAGTTTCATATTTCAGCGCTTAAAAGCTAAACTAACTGTAGATTTTTATTCTCCACAATGACTTTTGTTATAATGCACTTAATTTACACCAAACAACAATATGCAAAAAATGGAGTATTAAACAAAGAAATTTCAGAACTTGAAGACAACATTCTCTATGCAGGTGGTGTCTTTCTTGTCACAAGCAACAAATCTTAACCTTTTCAATTACAAGCTTCAAATGAATGTGCAAAATAATTGTCAAACCTACACCTCATCAAGCACAACTTCTTCATTTAACCTTAACCATCTCTCCCATATCTTTGTGTTGTTGATATCTCTCTTAAGTTTGGAAGGAGGGTAGAATAGTTCTATGGACAGTTTCTCATCATTACAAATGTTAGGGAGTGCCCTTTACTATTTTTGTATGGTTCTTGTTGTCTTCTATTTTCACCTGACACATCTATAATTTTATTATTAAGATTAATATATCTCTTATTTTTACCACTGGTACATATCTTGTAAGAATAAATTAATAAAACATCTATTGTTAGAGTGCTGACAGTAGGAATTTGAGAGGTGGAGAAGCTATATTTGTCATGTAATTTTCTTTAGTTAATATATAGATTGTTCTATTTCTCCATATCTCTAACTTTGCACTGTTGTGATATCTCTAAGTTTTAACATGATATCAGAGCCTGCTTAGCTTTGACCTCCTAGTATAGTAAGGATGGATCACATAGGCTTCTATCATGTGTGGATGTTTTGAGTGGTGTATCTTTAGGGGGCTCTATGATCATGTGGTTGAAAACCTTTCTAGCCATCTATTTTCAAATGGAAGGAAGTCAGTTTGGTATCTACTCGATCGCATAATGGAGTAGATGATATCCAAAACCTTCTTATCTATGTTCTACTTAATGGTCTCTAGGAACCCAAAGTGAATGCAGATGTACTTGAAGAGGAGGTTCCTAGTCTTTTGTTGAGATGTGTTTCTTACATGGAGTTAGAATTGACATGTTGGTGAACCCATAAACAACATAGATACAATTAGGACCATGATTTATTGAAATTCATTAAGATTGATCCCCAAGGTTTTCTATTCATTGAAAATGTGTAAAAATCATATATCCCCAAGATTACAAAATACAAAAGGATAGTTGAAATTGCAATTTTTTAAATTTATGATAGTGTTGAATATTTTATATGATTTCTTGAACTTTTTAAGTTGCTAAACACACAATTATGATCCTTCTCTACCATTTACATTATAGGTGTGAGTGGCAGATATTGCTTGGTTGAAAATCTAATGCCTTTTATGAAACTGTCTTCTAGGTCAAAGTATCTACATGAAAAACACATTTATGTGAGAATCTCTTGGGTTTAAAGTATTGCATAATGTTGGTTGATTAGCATAGGGTTATTGGCCATTTTATATGCTTATAAAACAACAAGTCTAAAGTGACTTTTATTGAACATCCATTTTCAGGAGGAGAAATTTGAAAAACTTGGAACAGTTCTGATTCTTGAACAATTCAGTCACATGACAATTTGCAATTAATACGATCATCGTAGCAACGATAGGTAAAATTATGTCACTCTATGCATGAGAGATTAAATTATGTAATTTTGTTGGTGAAATACATCCCTGCAAAATTTACTGTTGGTATGTTCTTAATTTTCATTGGAAATATTTTCCATTTTAAAATAAAGAAGATATAGATTGTTTAGCCGATAGAAATTGGCCACTGGCCATGTGCATATATTAAACTACAAATATAAATTGTTTCATGATAAATAATGCAATGCTAGCTTCTTATGTAGTTGTGATCAATACAGGAAAATCTACATTTATTGCAATTTAAGCCTATTTAGCATACTGTGACATTTTTTTCTATGAAAAATTTGTCTGAAGGTTAATGCTTGAGACCACTTATTCTACTGTGTTGATATGAATTCCTCAATTTAGACCCTCACTCAATTTATATGTTATCAGATGTAATCAAGTTGATTATAGCTGTCATTTGATGGCCAGAGACTTTCCTGACATTGATAAATCAAGTTTATGAGCTTTATGTGCACTATAATTCTAGCCTCTATAATTTTTACTTCAGCAATCTTCTGATTTGATTTCACATTGTTCAACTTATTAGGTCCCTTTTTTGTCATGAATTGATAAAAAATTATGTGAATATTGGAGCACACATAGAGATTCTGGTGTTGACTAATAAAATTTTATTTGTAGTCATTGTGAGTTGATTGTTACAAGACTATTTAGGTCAGCATTGATGAACAAACTCTTTTTAGAACCTTTTTCATGGTAAATGAATAAAAATCTATTTTAATATAGGATTATGTAGGTACTTTCCATAAACCCATCTGGTAGTATGTCTTGTACAACAGAGGCAACTCAGAGATTGCTGTCACCTATCTAAACAATCCTCAAAAAAATGAGGAAAGCAATTTTTTTTTTTCAATTTTTAAATTCAAATGTTCAATTTTATATAATTTTTTAAATTGAAATATTTAATTTTATATAATTTTAGTTGTTGTCTCCAAAATTTGGGAAAAAAATTGGCATTCTTTTATTCAATTCCCAATTTGTGTAGCTTAGTTCTGATTAACTTGAGATGATTCTTGTTTCTTTGCATTGCACATAAAGAATAGTTCTTAATATAATAGCCAAAGCAAGCACAAGTTTTACCTTTTTATAATGTTCTATTTGGTGGGTTCACAGAAATATCTCGAGCAATTTCATATTATGTATTGTGAGTTTAAACTTGATGTTGGACAAAGACATTTAAATTTATTGGAATGTAAAATTTACTACATGATCATGTACCATTAGTTTGTCAAGATACTTGCAATGTTTTTGTTTCACATTCCTTCCCATCCTTGCCCCGTCTTGCCCCCTTCACCCTCACAAGATGTACATGCATTTCTTACTACATCAAGATATATTGATGATCTATTTAAATATTCGTGTCATTTTTAACTCTTTTCAAATGGCATAAACTTTTAAATTTAGTTGCATATGTAGGTGTAATATTTTGTGTTGGAGTTGCTACAAATATGATCAAAGAAGATAATTCCATTCAATTGAAAACCTCTCCAATAGAGGGATTCGCATGCATTGCTTGTAGCTTTTGTGTGGTGTGGCAATAGCAGCTGACTCCCCTACATATGTTGCACCATCAAATCCAGTAGTTTATTTCTCTAAAATAAGTTATTTTTGAAACTCTTACAATCACTTTATGATTAGTTATTGACTTAAATTACGTTCGTCTTCTTTGCTTTTTGCAGAGGTTGCCACCATTGTCAAATGATCCAAATAAATGTGAAAAGAAATTTGTAGGAAATACTATTGGTTAGGATTGACCTTCGCTTTTGTGACTTGGCAAACGGAAAAACTAATTTGAGGGGCAAATCACTATCCAAAATTACATTTACAATAACCTTAAATTTTGGATGTCAAAATTAAAAGTGGCATAAATAGACAATAATGATGTTTCCAACTTTTGTTTTAGAAGGTTCTCCACAACAAAAGAACTCCCTCATCTTTTTCAACATGATACATTTCATATCAACTCAAACACTAAAGTGATAAGATATTCATGTTATATGTGAGAGCTCATGTTTAAATCCCACCTTTTTCCCATTTTTACACAAATTATGCACTTAGGGGTAGTAAAAGATTGCATGTACATCTGAGGGCTTATTTAAATGGGTTAGATTATTTTTTAGTGTGGAGCAAAATTGTACCCTTTTTTTCTAACCCACTTCCCTTCATTATTTTTGCATTGTTTTCTATTTATTGAACCAATGTGCTCTCTAATTTATTGTCACATTTTGAGAATTCTGCCAGCGGCTCCTAGCAAGCTTATAGGTCCCTGATTATATTATCCAGAGGCAAAGAATGGAGAAAGGTTCTCTGACCAATGGGGTGAGGATTTATAAAGGGAGATGAGAAGGAACCTATCAATTCAACTAAGAAAACAACTTGGCTTGATAAATCTGATATGGTTGTTAAGTATATTGGCCTTAATGAAGGATGGTTAGTCTGAGAATACTTTCCTACTCCTGTTTTTTCCAATTTGTGAGAAAAATTTTGTTCAGAGCAAAAACACGTAGCAACCATTGTAATGACTTATTTAAAGTTACCCACCATTGTTATAATTTTCAATTGTCTTTCTCCAAATCGTAAATCAACCTTGATTGTTTTAATTTCCTAGAATACGAGCAAGACCAAAGTAAACACAATATACTATAAAAAAATCCAAGTTGACTCGTGGAAAGGAGAAGTATGAAATATTGGAATGCAAGGAAAATGCACATTTTCCACCAACATTGAATATCTGAAAAACAAAATGATAAGAAACATTTTTTTCAAAGATATGAAGACGTGTAACAAGTAGCACCATAAACTTTTAAACCCCCAAGTATATCTTCTCGTGTATTATCATACAAAGAAAATCTCCAAAGATAAATCAATCACTATTGTGGATCATCAAAATACTTGCTCAGGACACCCTATGTACTATTGATCTCACTATCACTTGCAGGTTTCTAGTCTTTACTAGAATAATCAATTCTAGCTTGGCTTAAAGCACAACGTGATCACCAAGATGACCTTTAGTTGGAAAGATTACTCTTACAGATTCATTTACAGATTCATTTTTCTGTTAAGAGGGCATGGATGCGAGCTTGTTAAGTAATTGGTACAGCAGAATCCGCATGACCATGACTACTGATACAAAAGAATTTTCCCTTTCTCTAAAGAATTTTGTAAGTGATGCCCTGAACCAGGCCCAATCATTGTAGTTCTATGTCAAAAAATTCTAAATGCTTTTAATAAAGCTAAGGGAATAATTGATGGCACTTCTATTTTCAACAAATTGATCTATTCACTTATTGATTCACTTTCATTATCAGGAGGTAAAGAAGTCTCTGAACCACTGTCATCAACAACAAGATTTTAAATTTGAGATACTGCCAGTGATACTTCATTATCACTGGCTGAAACAATTGTAGAAGTGTCTTAACTAGCTTGTTTTGTGAGACTCCAAAGCATAATGCTTGCAGTCAGAGTAAGTATCATTTTTGGATTAACAATTTAAACTGTATGCTCATAAAAGCAACCAAAATAATGATTTAGTAATAATTGATAGAATAGTGATACCTGTGGGAGTGTTTACATTCATTAAAATTTTAATACCATTTCTACAAAAATGGTAAACAACTCCAACAATATACCTGAGCAATGTCTTCGGGTAGAGGAATATTGAGCACCCAAGCTACCTTGCCACACTAATTATGTAGATTGCATTTAACTTCTTCTTGTCATCTAAAAAATGGCATTGCATTTAGCACTTAGAATTATAAGAATCTTCCCTAATTTTGGACCTTTAAATTTTGTTTCATATAAGGCTGAGATCTTTAAAAATCACGTCACTATAATTTTCCACTGCTCTGTTACTTTTTTTTTTTGGCAAACACATCATTTATTTAAGTAAAAACAGAAGATCCCAATCTTTGTGTTTCATTACCTCATAGCTAATTTGGAGGTGATTTGATTTGAAGCTAGGAAGAGCAAAAGGTATAATTTCCTAAAATTATTTGTCATATCGAATCCAGCATAATTTTTTTTTCTATGTTCTTTAAATGGGCTTGCTTTGATTGTTGCAACCATGGTTACCAGGAAACTTTATATACAAACAAGGATTGGGCCTTGGTAACTACATTTATATTTAATATATCTGCAACCTTATTCATTAACTCACCAATCCTAATTTCAGTGGCATCTCTATCCATGTTGCAATACCCACACCCCATGTCTCCAGGTAACTACTGTTGTAACTGATCCGAAATTCTTCAACTTTTTAGAATCTGTTGGGACTATTCTATTCTGTGTCAGCATTGTAAATTTGAAATTTCATTAACAATTTCATGGCTTGTTTGTGCTATTCAGAATTGATGCAGGAGCATGCTTTTGAGATTAGTGTAGATTTCTGGCCTTTGAAATTCCCCATGTTGGTACAGTTTTGCAAAAAAGTATAGATTTGAATATCAACAATTAGTACTAAGATCAAACCTCTTTATTTCAACTATACATGAATTATTTGTTAAAATTTATCATCGCAATCCTGACCATTCATTAGCACATTGAAGTTTGGGACCTTTGTTTTCCTTACTTTGTAAAAGACTCTTGCTCAACTCCGCAATCCTCAGTGTGCTGATGAATGGTCTTGGGGATTATGATGATCGAGAAAAGTTTTATGCATGTCAGGATGAACTCAGAAAGTGTAGTCATTCTTGAAAAAATGAGTCATGTTTCATGATCTCTGCAAGTCAAGTATACTTGATGAAGCACTCTGCTTCCTTAATGGTTTGCCACTTTTAATTTCCACTATCTATTGTCTTCTATAGTGTTTTGGTTACATACTTGTCTTCATTACTAACCGACCAACTGCAATTGGATGGTGTAGAGTGTAGACTATAATATTTTTGGCTAAGTTGTGGCTCTAGGAACAACTTAACCATATTTTCCTTGAGAAGCAAGGCAATCATGTGCAAGAGCATCGTAAAGCTAATGTTATAAACAATATTTTAGGATTTTTCATAAGAAAATGTTCATTTGGAAACTGTAAAGCATTAGTAATTTAAACTGATTTTATACTTGATTTGAGATGAACATTCAGTAAATGTTTTATAGGTTACCTATTGGGTGCATCTTTTGAGGAGAAACAATTAGCTAGCTAGCTTACTAGCTGTCAAAAGTTTTTGTAGGATCACAAGCTACAAAAAATATGTTTGTCGTATGTATTTACAAGGAATCATTTTTATGTATTAATGTTTTAAGAAATGATTTTATTGGGTATGCACTGTTATCTCAATTGTTGTTGTGTTGTACGGTCCAAAATAAACTTTTGCTTCAAAGAGACATTTTTGTTAAAATGATCTAAGTCATGTAAAAATGTTGTCAAAAGTATGTTTTAGGTCAAACCAAACATTGGCTTTTTGTGGGTTTGTGTCAAGGAACATATGTGCAAAATTCTAAAAATTTAAAAATTAGGGTTTTATGCCCCTATTTTTAGGGAAACCCCTGAAAATAGGACCTTACCATAATTCATTGAAAATGATTTTGATAGGATGAATTGACTTCATGATCACACTGGTCAAGTCAAAATCACCAAAAAGTTAGTTTTACTTTGGTGGGTCTATGTTCATTTTTTAGGAAGAAAGTTAGGACCTCCGCAGCCATTAATGGAAGATTGGCCAGTACTAGGTGTTGAAATCTAAGCTTCAAAAGATTCAACGAAGAAACCATGGCAGAAATACTCCAAAAGGATGCTATCACACGGAGGGGATTCTCAAAATCAGAAAATTCCAAAAATTGACTAAATCTGGAGAAAGTACGCCTTACTACCAAGGAAGATATGCAGTTACACTTGGAAAAAGTGCCCTTGCTGAGAAAAGGCACCCTTGAATCTAAGCCACCTAATGGAGTTTTCAACAATTGCTTTCTACAAGGCATCTGCTCAGCTCTCTCTCAACTTCATGATCAATCCAGCTACACGTCCATAGGACCTGTCAAGCAATCATAGGTAGAGATCAAGCAGAAGACACCTAAAGGTGAAAGCTGAAGGAAGAATATGAAGAAATTAGCTAAGTGTTAAAGAAAAGCACCCTAGCCGAAGAAAGGCGCCCATCTTTTTGGGTAGTCAAATGTTGTCTGCAAGCTTGATGACCTCCAACATGACCTCCATTTTGATCAATCTCAACAATGACATCGTCAGCGAAGACAACAGACAAATCAGACACCTGACGACATAGATCAAACTGGGACCATCCTTGATGGTTTGCAACATGAAAATCATGAGTCAAAAAGCCAAAGGCACCCTTGCTAAAGAAAGGTACCCATGTTGAAGGACAAACTAACTTTCAAGAGTTGTGAAACCAATCATCCTTTCTAGAATTGAGCTGGTTTCCCATCCCACGTTTTAGCAAGATCATTAGACTCATCAGTCAGCAGTGATCTCAAATTAGAGCATGAAGGGTCAAAATGGTAAAATTGTAGAATAGTTAAGAAATTGACTAAGTCGAAGGCCAAAAGCCCTTGCTGAGGAAAGGCGCCCTTGAATTTGAGGCATCGGATTCAGTCTTTGAGATTTTCAACTCCCAGGCACACTTAATTAGGGTTGTCCCATCTCAATAGTGAATCTATCAACAACAACTTAAGATCAACGAAGCAACTGGAAACGAAGATCCAACAAAGGCACTTCAACATGAAAAAAGTGTTCAACACTCAAACAGGATGCCTAAAAGGTCAAAGAAAGATTTATTGACTTGAGTTAGATATTTTGAAGGCTTCTCATGTCTAAACGTCCCACAATCAGTGGAAATCAGGGTTGGGAACTCCAGATCAAGCCAATTTACTCCTCAATCATGAGTTGGCACCCATACTTGATGCATTCAAGCATAAATCATTATATAATCAAGCATAGGTGTCCCATTTCATTATTCTTGTTTGCAGGTTGAAGGATAAAACAACAAATTGCTCTCCAAGATGTCTTTTCAAGATTTGATAGAGGGTTTTGACCATTCTTCATTATTTTTTGAAGATCAATGGCACAGAAGGATAATTTCTCAGAGGTTGCATCCAGAGGCATATTTTTATAGAAGGGCGGTGAATAACTTCCAATATTCCTCTTGTCTTCTTCCTCTCTTTTGTCTTAAACTTCTTGCATGTCACAAAAAACAACAAGCTATCACATATCTGACCAATTGGGTATGATCAACACAATTTTCCAACAAAACTCATCTCTTGAAATTTTCTAGAAACAACATACTTGTTGCCCCTATTTTTAGGGATTTTTTTTTTAAAAGTCCATATTTCAAAAATCCAATGAACTAGGTTTGTTCAGCATTGAAGCACAGACAAAACCCATGTGTCAGATTTTTCCCAGAAAAATACTTCTCATCAGGCACTATTTTTAAGGGTTTTCAGAAGTTGTCTAAACAGGGTCATGTGCACTGTCGATCTTTAAGTTTTTCAGGATGCAGTTCTCCCAAGTACAATACAAGACCAAAACGGTCTTGTACCATATTTCCTTAAAACAATAGACACACACTTGCATCAAGTGCATCCAGAGGTCAATTCAGAAGATTTAGAGGGCACAGACCAGATCACGTTACAAAACATCGAGCAATTTGGATTGCTTGAGGCTATGTCAATCCCCATCACATTACAAAACGTGGAGTTTGTAATTGCTTGCATTAAGCATTACAACCCTACCACACAAGAAATATGATTAGTGGATGGGTGGGTGATTTGCAGCCTTGAACCAAAGGATGTCGAATGATGTTTTGCTATTCCACCATGTCCAACCAATGTAGTCATATATGTGAAAGAATCTGAAAGAGAATTCAAAGTGGCAAAGGATAAGTGCTAGTAGAGAATGACAAAAAAATGGCTAAAAGTGAAAAAGGCCAACTTTCCCAAGAATGTTGGGCGAGGAGAATTATGAGATGAGTATGCAGTGATGATCACTCTACTCAACCGGATCACTAGATAGGAGGATGGGAACCAATTTCAGTCGTGGATGTACTACATCATCACTAAGATTGTCAGCAACAATGAGCATTACGACTAGCCCACCCTCATTAATGATACACTCCACCAATAAACGATCGGGTTCTTAGAGGCTCACAGGTTCCACATGTGCACGTACATTGTATACCTAATTGCCTTCCAGGGCTAGTTCAAAGCATTAAACACTGTGGGAACCTTAGGTGTGCAGAAGGTCCACGAACATTTTTTGCGACTTGAGTTTACACAAGCAAAATGACATTTTGAGCGGATAAATGATCTTTTCATTATGCACACTATAAGGGATCTCAACCATGAGATGCATGTACGTATATCACCAGTAGCTAAGGAGGCAATGGTGGACTAGGCAGATTGGTTCATCCAATTCTCCACCTTGACCTATATACGTGTATATGGATACAATGATCACTCTGCCATGTTACCATGCTACCCTTCATATAGGGTAGTCTTCATGGAGTTCTTGCAGCAATTGGCCAAAGTTCATTCTCATCTACGCCTTGAGAAGAAGACAACTATGAGCTTTCCTATCCAGATGGGACTCTACAGGTGTAAAACAACAACTGATGCCAAAATGATGTGCCAAGAGACAGTGAGACTTAATCTCAAATATCTCATTGAGAAGCGGTTGCATGATCCAAGAGGCCTTTATTCAACACACCTTGAGCAACACTCATCACATGATTCTTCCATGGAAGACTATTAGGTCAACTGTGATGATGAGTTTGATGTACAAAGATGAAACTATAGTTGGTTTAGGCTCCCACAAATTGTTGACTTCATGTTAGAAGACATGGAGGGCCTATCTGATGACAACAGGGAGGTTATTCTCCCTACATTCTTCGTGGATCAAGTAGATTCACAACCACTTGGAAAAGTGGATTGGTATGCAAAGGAGAACACATGTATACAGGAAAGAAGAAGTAGGGTTGTCAGATATAGTCAACTCTATTTGGATAGTAAGAAGACAAGGAAGGTAGTAATTCCCCATACAAAGCCGCCACCGGTTCAATCTTCAGTACCTTCCACATCAAGGAAGAAGCCCAAATAGAAGTAGTGGAGTAATCATCCCAAAGGGATGATAATTTCAAGGTACACAAGGGGAAGAGCACAAGAGGCATATGTGGAGACAACCACAAACATAATTGAGATAGTCATGGAAACCATTGCAATTGATCTAGTGATTGAGATAATCACAGCCAAGATAGAGCCCGTGATGGAAGAAATTGCAGTGGATACAGTGCCTACGATAGAGACAAAACCTCCTACTTCACCACCATCGTGGCAGTCACAAGTCCCCATTGACTTGGACTCTCCACCATGAGACATCACTATAGCACAATCTCATTCCTTAGGCATTCAGGGGCCTAACATTCCTCCCAGCGAGGCTAGTCAGGATTCATCTTGGCTTGTGAGATTCCTTGGAAGGAAGAGAGAAAGGCCATCCTACCAGCTTAACTTCACAGAATTCGACCACATCCCTCAAGACGTGTAGGTAAAGAAGCGGGTTCACATAGGAAGGAATGATGATAATGAATTTGTCATAGAGATAGCTGCCCCACATGAGGTAGAGGTTGAAAACTTCACATTGTCGAAGGTCAAACTCAAGAAAACCACTCGTCAGGTGGAGGCAGATCTTCTTGGAATTGCCTCAGTGAGTGTTCAAGAGAGAATGGTTAAGGACAACTGAGACAAAGTAGCCTTAAAGGCTGAAAACCAATAGTTGAGGAGGTACATATCTAGCTTGATGCACGGTACTCCAAAAGTCCTTGCTTTGTCGTGAGAGTTGCTAGACCTCCGCACGGAGCAAAACCATCACCAACTAATTTCATATGGAAAACACTTGAGAAATCAAGTGGAGGAATTAGTTGTTAGAGGATGGTGTATACAGGCATAACTATACCGGTTGAGGGATAGAGCACATGGACTTCGTGTAGAGATCCAGCAGTCAGAACTAGAGACAATAGAGAAGAGGCTTGGGGATGAAGTCACGATCACAAATTTATAATTGGCATACCAATCAGTTACCACTGTAGAAAACAAGCAACATCTCTTTAGTTGGAAAGAACAGCTGGCATACAAGGTGAAAACCTATGATGCTAATTATGTGGAACTAATCGAGTACAGACATATTATGATAGGTATTATCTGTTGAAAATGAAGGTAATATTGTAGCTTAAAACTTGTAAAACTATAAGACTATAGATCTAATTAAGTGTTCTTTGTCACAATTCTTTGTGTGTGATTATCTATTTAGATCAATTTTACCAATTGTAGAAAGAGACAGAAGATTGTAGAAGAATGAGACAATAAAATAGAAGTAACACAACATATACGTGGAGAAACCCTTTTGGGAAAAAACTCCACTAGAATCAATAGTGCTTGTATTATTTAACCTTAGAACAAGATTATAATAATACTGTATCAATCCTTGATTGATATCCTTCCTTGCGTTCAACAATCCTTCTTCACAACCCGCAATAAACTCTCATCATACTCTCATACACTTGTTGCAATTACAAGTTATCCATGCATTCCATGTGACCAAGCATGAATCCACACATCCCATGCCATGCTTCAAACCATCACACATGCACAAGCTCAACCTGCAAACCTACTATAAACTCTGATGCAATTGCTGCAATAAATAGACAATTAATAAGCATGTAAACTCATAAGAGTTATTAAATACAAAAGTCTCCTCAAATTAGGTGCCCCAAATTGAACACTTAACCTAAATGTTGGTTAAGAAAATATCTTGCAAGCTTCACCTCAAACTTGGTGCCCAAGAATGGGCCCACGTAACTAAGCCTTGTAAATATCTTCTCATGAAAAAGGTGTTAACTCAAAGATACCAACTTGGGCGCTCAAGGTGGGTCCAAGTCAATCTTAGTTAACTGAAACATATCTCCACCAATTCATGCAAACATTATGCATGATTGATCATCCCCACTTAATTGAATGTATCCACCAGTTATCTATCATGCAACTAAAGTCAACTGAAGTCAACTAGCATTCAACTCAAACTAACTACATGCAACTGAATATAACTAAACCATAACTGAACTAAACTGAACTAAACTCCACTCATGTAAATATCAATCCCTAACTTGTAGGATCTTTACATGCATTACTGAAGTGTTATCAATCCTCTAATTAGTTAACTTAAGCAAGGTGGGTTCCACCTTCCATGTGGGCGCCCCATGTGCTCCTATCTTGTAGGAGCTCTTCTTGGACATCCCTACATGTTCCTATCATTTAAGAATAATTAAAAATGTCAATTCACATGTTCATTTCCTTCAAATTTATCTCTTTCTAATCCTAGTGTTGGGGAACACTTTCCAAGGACTTGGGAGATACATAAAATATGTTTAGGATTGCAATTAAATGGAATCTTATTCCCAACATTCTCTCACTTGACATTATACATTGCAATTATTCTAAATAAGGAATTATTATTATAAATCAAATACAGGACTCAAGGCCAATGGCCTTCCTGCACCAAGAGAACTTATCTATAGGAACTGGTTTCGTAAGATAATTTGCAACATTGATCAAAGTGTCAACTTTCTCAATCAATACCTTCCCACTCTCAACTATTTCTCGTACAAAGTGATACTGAACATCAACATGCTTAGTATGAGCATGATACATAGGATTTTTGGCTAAACAAATAGCACTCTGATTATCACATTCAAGTCTAATTTGCTTGCAATTAAAACCAATACCTTTCCCAAGTCTCTATAACCAAACTGCCTCTTTAGATGCATGAGTAGCAGCCATGTACTCTTCTTTTGTGGTTGACAAAGCAACCATGGGCTGCCTTTTACTCATCCAACTAACCATAGCTCCAAACAAAGTAAACACATAGCCACTTGTCAACCTCTGACTGTCTAGGTCTCATGCCCAATCTAAATCAACAAAACCCTGTATGTCCAATGATCTATGCATAATGTTAATATCATTAGCACCATGATAAACCAAACAGTAATCAGAAGTACCTCATAAATATCTAAACAACATCTTAACATAATTCCAATGTTCTTTACCAAGGTTAGATATAAACCTACTTAGAACTCCCACTGCTTGGGCTATATCTGGTCTCGTAAAGACCATTGCATACATTAAACTACCAACTGCACTAGCATATGGAATTTCAGACATTCCTCATGATCAAAATCAAATTTAGGACTCATGTCTAAACTTAACTTCGTGCCAACTGGTAAAGGAATATTAATTGGTTTACTCTCCTGCATGTTAAACCATTTCAAAATAGTATCAACATAATTGCTCTGACTTAAGCAAAGATTTTTGTTACCTCTATCTCTGCTGATCTCCATACCAAGGATATATTTTTTAACCCCTAGATCTTTCATCTCAAATGTGCTCAAGAGTTGTGCTTTCAATTCTTTGATCATACACAAAGAATTTGTAACAAAGAACACGTAATTAGATCTACAATCTAATAATTTTACAAGTTTTAAAGCTACATAATTATCTCCATTTTCAATATTATCAACTTCGCAAGAACGTTGGTAATATCCATCCCTTGGCTTTATCAACATGAGGAAGGTGTGTACATTGAGCTAGGTGCAATATAGAAACAATTCCAAGATGTCATCCGTAACACATTTTTCAATGACCCTGATGGTTGCAAGTTGAGTAAAGTTGCAGCCATGTCCACCAAGCTGGATGACGTAGTTGCCAAGTGTGTAGAATATCAGCAGAAGCTTGTGACTAGTGAAGAGATGTTGAAACACCATGTCATCATCCTAAGGAGCATTGATTATCTAGAGGCTGAAGAAGTCAACAAATGAATAGAAGGGTTGTTGACCAATGGGGAAAAGGTGTAAAGCACCCACAAAGGATGACCTACCCTCGAGAATAGCATTTATGGTGAACAAAAGTTAACTTGATGCCCCTTTCCAAGTCAACTCACTGTCCCATAGATCATGCATGTCAGATCCCATTAGTTGTGGATGTCTAGTTTGACTTCCATGAATTATGGATCTTAGATCTCCACTAAATGTGGATGTCTATTTTGGAGACACATTTTGTAATTACAGTTCACTTTTAGTTTAGTTTCAGTCAATCGAAGTAGACTTTTGGTTGACTCTTTGTTTAGTTTTAGTTAACTGAAGTAGATTTCCAGTTAACTATTTGCTCACCTACTTTTAGACATAGGAATAAATCTTGTTGATTGGTAGGAAATGATTGTTAACTCAAGGAGATTTTAGGGTTGCCTACTCCTTTGAGTTTCTAGAAATAAGATCCTTGGGCTCATTATTTGTTAACCTTTATTTACTATGCAAAATTGTTGTGCCATTGTTGCCAACAAGTTTGAAAGTGCGTATTTGTTCACTCTTGGATGAGAGTTAAATTGGTTTGATGAGAAATTGTGTATGATTTCGTACCTTTGCATGTCCCAATTCTTTGTAATTTATTGAGAAATCTTGAAGAAGGAAATCAAAAGGAACATGCAATTTGATCTAAATATTTGAGTCCTTTCAAAAATGTCTTGTTCTTATAACTTATTGTTTCAATCTCCTCCTTGGACAGGGGTTCCTCCTCCTTGGATGTTTTTATGTTAATAGTTATCATTTGATGTTGTGTAATGAGTTGTCTTTCAACCTACACTTTGGACAAGTGTCGTCACCTCCTCAGAAATCTTGTTAGCCAAGTCATTGCGATTTGTTGTTTCTAGTGAGTTGTTTCCTAACCTATACCTCGGGCAGGGGTTCCTCCTCAGAAAGTCTAAGATCCATCTTACCATAAAGAGTGATTGCTTGCATAAAGCCTTATTCCAGCATAGATCTGAGAGTTTAGAGCCTCGAACTCATTCTAGTGAGACGGTCGACCCAAGTGATCCAACCATCCATTTCCACTCCTATGCCCTCATGCTCTATTCATCTTGAGGAGATAGGATAGATTAAAAGCTAGTTAAGTTGTAGTTAAGATATGTAGAAACCAGAGAAAACCTTAGCTGCAATGCATTGTGTTTATGCACCCTTGTGTCCTACCGCTAAGTAAAAAAAGATAGGAACATTAGTTTACTATAATTTTTACGCAAAACATTATCAAAGAGGGATCTTCCTCTCTATAATTCAAAGAGCAGTTACTAAAACACTTGCAATAGTTGTTTGTTTCCAATAAGCACTCCAGAGGTGCTAATTGAAACGCCAACATGTTGGATAAGTCACTTTCTATCCAATTAAAAAAAATTGTATCCTCCATAGAGAAAAGTTGTTTTCCCCTACCACCCTAACAAGGATCTCTTTGTATCTCTCTTGAAGCCCCAGAATCATGCATACATGCTTGATGAATACCATTAAATAGGATATATCTCATCTCTTACTATCAATTAATTTCCTTGTATTTTCTCCTATTACAGAGTTTGGAATTTTCATCTATGTGCATTTCCAAATTGTGTTACTATATTCTCCTTTAAATTTTTGTGCCAATGTAATTTTTTTCCTGCAAGACTAATACAATAATATGATATATTTCAGGGTATCAACTATGTCAAGATTTCCAGTTTGCCTCTGATCATTGGCTTATGTGGGTGCTTTATGTTGTGATCTGTGAGCTAGTCCTTTATGATTTTACCGGATATCTATTTTCATCATGGAATTATTTGATTGTTTTGGCATATTCAAATTGTAAGTGTCAAACAACAATACAACTTCATTGTTTTATGTGGATAATTTTTTAACATAATATTTGATATATTAAATCTAGTTTTCCTATCTCTACAGATCAGTCACTTGTAGAAAGGATGGCAATGTGGAAGTGAGAAGTTTGCAGTCCCTAAGTTAGTCATGGTCACAGCTAAACATTGGTCTATGCCTATTCTATTTCACATTTAAAGTCGATCGTAAATTAGTCTCTTAATATCTTTCCACAGGTTTTTTAATTCTTCTTTTATGATCTTTTAATTCATAAATCCATTGAACATTTCTGGAGTCCTTATTGGTGCAGTAGATTCTATAAGTTGGTCCATTGATTACTTTATCTTAAAAGGGTGTAGATAGAATTAAAATACAAAAATGGATTGAATGTTTTGCAAAGGTTTCAATTTTTTTGCATTTGTTTTCAGTGTATTATGGTTTTTGAAACAAGTAATGTGTGGTATTAAAATTTCATCTACTTTTGTGTCTACCTTGTTTTGCTTAGTTTCAGGATGAAGGGTAACAAATCTAAACAAATTAAAGAGGATGTCAGATAGTTGGAGAAAAGCTTTCACTTGGTCAAAGCTCCTCTTGTCATGCAAGAAGATCCTAGACTTACCTTGCCAAAGAAAACAAAGAAGATAAAAGTTAAAGTTTCCATTTCCAAACAACAGAAAGAACCATCCATGGAAGAGTAATGGTTGCGCCATGTTAATCAAAAGCAGTTATTTACTTTGTAATATAAATTATCTTCTTAATGAATTTGAGTTACAAATGTGATGCTCTAGAAAATTTTGGTTTTGTTTTGATGCAATTGGTTTGTTTGAGTCTTTCTACTTTGAAGGCATGTGGCTATGTCATCTCAAGATTGTTTATGAACTTACAACCTGCCTCTGATTTCATATATCTCTTTTAATTTTAGCATATGATGGCGATATATTGTTTTGATTAGAGGGAAAAATAGGTTTTGAATGGACTCGAAACCATAATGTTTTGAAGGGACTTGAAACCTAGACAAGGACAATCGTGCTGCCCAAAGAAAAAGTCAAGAGCAACCAACATTGAAAAAAAATAGAATCTCAATCCAAACTAATAGTCAAATCAAGCTGCCAAACACATAACCAAGATTTTACATGGATCTCGAACCCATAGGTTTTGAAGGGACCATCAACCCTTTACAACCAGGTTTTGGTAGGGACCTTAAACGAAAATAAATCGCCTTTAACAACCAGACAATAGCTCACCAGTCAATCAAGAAAATCAAACTCTTCAAACCACTAGTAGAAACAACCACCTCACAGACATCCACAGGAGCATAAAAAATAGAGCCCAACAACACTCCCTCTCCACCTCTATAGGAGAAGTCACCACAAACATTCAAGGCTCCAAAATTGTCCCATAAAAGCCAAAAATTCTCTCCACCTCTATAGGAGAAAAAACCAAGCTCATCCTTGCCACAACAACCACAAAACACCTGCAAACCAACACTTCACCTAAATAGGAATGGGATCTACTTCAATGGGAGATGCAAGAGAGAGCCTTCAACCATAGAATACACCTCACCCACAAAGGAGAGGACTCCCCCTCCATAGGAAAGGTCTCCACCTAGAAAGAAGACCCGGTATTAAGAGAGAAGGAAAATACTACATCAGAAAGAATGAACTTAGCAAACACCAACAACAAAAACATTTAGGTCTTCAAAATAAAATTTGAATACCACCCAGTCCACCATCCAACCAAAGGAACCACAAACAACTTCAACAGAAGGATCTCCACTGAGGAATGCTAAACCAACACCATCACAACACCCACGAACTTATCCATAGAAAAAGTAGAGACAACCTTAAGCTTAGTGAAAATCTAGGTCCTGAAATACAACATGGAAAGCCACCCAGCCAAGAGAGTCCATTCACAAAAAATGACCTCTGAGAAAGCCAGACACCCCTTTCAAAAGGCCCAGAAGGGGAACCAAACCATCCAAACTAAAAGGGATCTTTCACTGCCTTCCAGACACATACTTCTAGCAATAGCAGGGAGGGAGGAAAACCACTCCACAACAGCCCCCAAAGCAAAAGAAACATTGAAGAACAACCTCTTGAGGCACACTCGGCCCCAACCCCACTAGGAAGTCGATGAAAGCAAAGCACCAGAGGGGAAAAAGACAACCCACAACCAATGAGAATACTCCCAACAGGAGAACCAAAAAACCACACTCATAGAGTGGTCAAAACAAGACACCAACCCCCATTCATAGAAGAAATATAACATTGAACAAGGGGGAAAACCAGGAACAAAAGAAAGAATGATACATTTTCTCTCACAACATGAACCACCAGTGCACACCAAAGTAGACTCACACCCCAACCATCATGGAAAATAGAGGAAAAAATCCCAACCCAAGCAACATTATCACACCACAATAGGGGCCAAAGGCCCAAAATAGGTTCCAAACCATAAAAATAAGCGTGAAAGACCACTTACCATTTGGAAACCACAAACTGGTCGACAAAGACAACATCAGGACGAGAAACCTCCAAGGAGTATCCAGAAGAAACAACCACTCTAAATGCCAAGAAGAACCAAAAAAAGGGCCACAAAATAGAGTCATTGCCAAGAATAGCACCCTCGGCCCCCCACAGATAGCAAGAGGGGCCACCCAAACTCACCAAAAGAAGCCCATCGCTTAGAAATACTAAACCACTCGCAGACCAAACCAACGATAGAAAACAAATCTTCAATAGCACCACAAATCCTTGAGATTCAATAACCATTGCAATTGAAATATCCTCCAACTCGCCCAGGACATAAGGCCATAGTAATCCAGATAGACCACACAGGCCATCCGGGTCATCGCCATCCAAAGATTTGAAAGTGCCTCTCCCGCCCAACCCGCTCGTTGCCATGATGGTGACATATTGTTACTCTTAAAAGTATAGAGCATTTTGTTTAACTTAAAACCTCAAAATAAAAACAAAATTGGGTATGTTATCATTTTTTATATAATTATTAATACTTTATTTCTTGTCTTCTTTAAATGCATTTTTAAGTATGAAGTAGATATAAAATTTGTTGTAATGGTGTAATTTAATATACTTGGAAATAATTATAAAAATTGTAATTTTTCATCTCTGGAAGTTTTATACCAAGGTTACCAAGATTTGTGAAGGGTCAGTGTGGGTATGTTTATGTAAGTTTTGAAATTAGTGCTAAAATTAGTGTTTGAATCAGTATGCCATATGTTGTAGTTGCAATTGTCGTGGTAGACATGTATAGAAAATGTGGAGGCATAGACAAAGCATTTGAACTATATATTTTTCCTTCGAACTACATGCATAATAGTTTTCCCATGCTATATGCTTGTTGTTTGAACTGATCATTCTATTTGCTACAGCTTATACTTTGTCATACATTGTGGAAGGGAACTAGGTATACATCAATATTTGTTCAAGGCTTGCCATATCATTATGTTTGAGATAAAAAATGTCTTAATTTCTTAGCGAAACAATTTTTATCTTATTATCTCTTTTTCTTTTTATGCTTTGTATAGTAATCAACATTTATTCCTTTTTGGGTATAGATTTTCCCTCAATTCACATAATATATGGACCCTGATAGAGTAGTAAAGGTTTCAGAAATGTCAACGAATTACTTTGTATTGTCTTTTGAATGGATATGCAATTTTTATAATCGCCTTTTTAGATTATTTATCTACATGGATAATATGTTGTTTATGTTCTAGTTTGTAGGCACTATTATTTATTTTCCAACATAGCCATCATATCTCTAGTGCCAACAACATGTTTGAATTTTAGATTGTTTAATTCAAGCAACGCCAAGAATCATGCTACACAGCTTGACAAATAGAGACAATTCCCAAACACCCAATATTACAAAAGTCAAGGACTCCAATTGGCACACAACTCTTGTTTTGTGTAACATCACCACTCGCCTTCAAAAGCCTCTCTTTCTTATCATTCAATTGGTTGAGATGATTGCAATACTTTTTTGAATTCATGCCGAAATGGGTTTGGATTTTCAGTTTCCATTATTATTTTAAAGCATTTAGCACAGAGCTCTGTGATCATATCAAAAAAGAGAAAAAACCACTCACATGTCTGCTAAATTCAATAGTTGCCTTAAAAAACCATTGTCGATGGCTTCTCTACAACATTTTCACTTTTTCTCTCCATACTCAAGAGGAGCCCATATTAGCTCGGTAATGCTAAAATTTTGAGCCTTCCGCTTGAAAGAGTACAAGAAAAGTGAGAATGAGAATGGAAGATGTGAATACAACCATCAAGGGACCCGCTAACATTCTTTCTCTACAGTCATTCCATGCATTGCAGTGAACACTGCCCATTATTGATATTAATGCCTTTACCATTTTACACAGCTTATAAATGAATTTCAAACTAGGGAGTGTGGGATCAATTCTAATACCAATTTTGAATGAAACAAAACTTGCATACAAATTCCAAAAAAAACTTACAAAAACTATGGCAAGTGATTTAACTCAAGATTCTATGCATAGTCAAGATTGTGGGGTGTATGAGCTCTGCCAGGGTTTTGTGTTTTCTGCAGTCACCCTTTTGTGTCATACTGCACTTCTTGCGCAGGAAAACCCTCTTTTATTGTGTGTACAGTCGCATTTACTGCGGTTTCTTGTTTTAATATGCCTTCAACTGGATCTAACCCAGCAGTTCTTGTTGGTGTTAGTGGTTCGACGGCGATAATCAATGGCTCCTCCTCTGAACAAACGTCCCCGAAAATTTGTTCTAAAAGTATTTCATGAGGTAAGTGCTCTGATTCACCAATTGATGTGGTTTTTCCTTTCCCATATTTTGATTATGCCTATCAATGGCTTGAGCAGTACACCCTTGTTGGGTATTTTGTTGGGAGAACTCCCCTTGAAAGTGTGCTTAAAGATTGGGTTAACAAGGCTTGGGTCCCTCATGGGGTCCGCCTTGATATGGTCCAAAACTTAACCAAGGGTTTCTTTTTGTTCCGCTTTGCGGAGGTCAACCATGTCTAGGCCATCTTAAGCCATGGGCCTTGGTATTTCCTGTCCTCTCTATTAGTTTTTCAAGCATGGACCTGTGACTTTGTTGTCTCATATGACACCAAGTTGTGGGTCCCAGTCTGGATTGAATTTCCTGGTCTACATTTGCCTTGTGTGCCTTTCTTGAATAGTATAGCCTCCTCACTGGGGAGGGTTATTTGCATTGATCCAGATAGGTTCTTTTAGGCCCGCCCCCAAAAGAGGGTTTGTGTGGAATTTGACCTTTCGAAAGATTTAAAGGACTCCATTGATATCCAAATTGGAGCTTTCCGCCACACCCAGAAGGTCACCTATTTTAATTTGCCCAAAACATGTTATAGGTGTTAGTCTACAGACCACAAGATAAAGGATTTCCCTTTAGCAGTGCTTCGTACACCTTCTCTGCCACGAGATGCTGAAAAGTCTCATTTGGTGGTTGCATCTACTGCCAAACCTAATGCGAAATGGACTATGGTTACGAACCAAAAGAATAAGTCCACTAGTTCTAGGTCAGGTCTCATAACCTCTAAGCCAGTGAAAGATGTTTCAAACCCTTCTGTGAAGGGGAAAGAAGCTCTGGTTGGAGCTGATTATGTTTCACAACAGCCTAGGCCAAAGGCTACGCCTCGGTCAGTTGTTATCATGTTAACACAGCCGAATGTGGCTTTGTAGCCGAATGTGATAGGAGCTCACATGCGTTCTCACAGCCCTTCCCCTCCTAGGGAAGAAGGGTAATATGTTCATGAAAAATGGAGGATGTCCTCCCCGTCCATCCAGATTGGATCAGTTCTGACAAAAAATTTACAAAATCGTTTCTCTTATTTGATTGAAGAGGAATTGAGTTTCGAAAATATGGAGGAGTTTCACTCATGAATTTCCTTTCATGGAATGTTCGAGGTCTGACAAACCTCTCCAGAAAGTATTCTATCAGGGATACCTTGTGCAAATACCCTAGTGTTGAAGTGCTTTGTCTCCAAGAAGTTAATTTTTTTTGGTTTTTTGCTTGTCGTGGCTAGTCGTTCTATTTGGCTAGCCAGTAAAATGTTTTGTACTACCCTCGATGCTGGGCATGATGGAGCTATCATCCTTTTGGCCCCACGGTGGCACTCCTTTATGGTCGACCATAGGTCTGATCCCACTCATCGGCTCATCTGGATCCTCCTCAACATTGATAACCATTCCTTTAGGATTATTAATGTCTATGCTTCTAATGATGTTGTGGAAAGCTCTTTGCTCTGGTATTGGATTGCTAATTCTTTACCAGTTGCTACCTAGTTACTCTGTGGGGACTTCAATATGGTAGAAATGGCATCTAACAAAGATGGCACTCTACCTTTTAGATGGATAGCTGGGGAAAGGGAGGCATGGTTTTACATGCGCAATAAATTGGGGCTTTTTGATCCCAATATTGGTCGCTGCCATTCTCATTCTCTCTGGCACACTTGGTGCAATTATCGAGCCAGTTCTCATAGAATTTTTAAGCGCCTTGATCATGCCATGATCTCGACGCAATCTTTTTTCTCTTTTGACAGCTCCTCTCTCTCGGTTTAGTCGTTAGTGGATGTGACTTTGTCAGATCATTTCCCCATTTATTTCTGCATTGAATGGGAGACTTGACTGCCTAGTACGTGTAAAACTCAGTTTTTTTAAAACATGTCCTTACTCTACCACAAGCCTACCTTGGACCACATTCGCAGAGTTTGGAATTTGGAGTGCAAGCCAACTCATCATACAGGCTGAATTTCTTGGTGGAATGAGGCTATCATTCGCATGACTAGATTTTTGTTCATTTATGGGCGCCAACTGGCTATTTTTCGCTGGAAATCTTATGAGGCTACCACCCCTGACCTCCAGGAGCTAAGGCACAAAAAAAAGTTGTTGACAGTTATGCTACTCGAGGAGCGCAAATCAAAGTCCAGTTACACTGGCTAAAAGTTGGTGATTGTGCCTCCAAATAATTTGTCTTGGCTCTGCATGCTAGGCAATCATCCCTGGGCATTAAAAAAATCAAAGATGGTGCTCAGGTGCTCTCTGAGCTTCCTGACATTCTCCAAGTCTTTGTGCGTCATTATGAGCAAGTTTTCACTGCACAGGAAGTCACGCTTGTGCGATAGTAAGCCCTTCAGGATTGCCTTGTTGTTGTGCCAAATAAGCTTTTTTCAGCTCAATTTTTTTTTTGTGATCAACTTTTATCAGTTGATGATCTCAAAGAGGCTGTGTACTCCATGGTTGATGACAAAGCCCCGAGAATTGATGGATTCCCTTGTGAATTCTACAAAGCCATGTGGGACAATATTGGCCTTGATCTACATTAAGTTTACTTAGAAGCGTTTCACTCTAATTCCCTGGGTAATTTAATCAATAAAGGTAACATAAAATTCATACCTAAACTAGGTGACCGAGAAGACATCTATAATTGGCGACCTATCACGCTTCTTAATGTATCCTACAAGATTATCTCCAAGGCTTTGGCTCTTAAAATCTGTCATCTTCTACCTCAGAATGTGCGCCCAAAACAAACTGGGTTCATCAAATCCAGATTTATTTTGGATAATATCATCGTTGTTTGGGAAGGCATGGAATGGGCCAGACGCTCAAACCAGAAAGCTATGTTCATTAAAATTGACTTTGCCAAGGCTTATAATCACATTGAATGGCCATTTATTCTTGCTATGCTGCAAGCCTTAGGGTTTGGGCCCAATTTCATTCAATCTGTTAGAATGCTCTTTGTGGATGCCTCAACTTGTATCACCATCAATGGTCGTCAGTCCTCTGCCTTTGGACTCTTTCGTTCCATCAGGCAAGGGTGCCCACTGGCCCCCTCTTTATATGTGCTTGCAGCTGAGGGTTTTGGTTATCTTTTGGCCAATGTGGTTTCCAAGTGGTGAGTCAAGGGCATTTCTCTGCCCAACTCTCAGACTCAGCTTGTTAATGGTCATTTTGTTGATGACTCATTCCTCACCCTTTTGGAGGACGAAGATTCCATTGCAGCGGCTCTTGAGTGTCTTAATACTTTCTATCTTGCCTTCGGCTTTGCCATCTAGTAGCATAAAACTTTGTGTTATCGACAATATATCTTGCCCTCCCCACCATGTTTGCAACAGTATGGCTGGAAGTGGATTGGGCCTGGTGAATTCTTTTGGTTTCTGGGCATTCCCTTTGCTTTTCAAGCGTCTCTGAATGAGCTTTGCCAAGTCATGTTCTCTAGAGTTGAGAAAAAGTTTACTTATTGGGTTACTAAGCCCCTCTCTTTAGCAGGGAAATTCCAAGTGTGTTCCAAAATCCTGGCAGCCACCCATGTTTATTATTCTTCTTGTTGGGCCCCCTCCAAAGCTGCCTATGGCAAGCTTGAGAAGTTGCTTTGTGATTTTCTCTGGGCCTCCTCTGAAACTCATAGAGGGTTTCATCGTGTGGCTTGGGAATTCTATTGTCTTCCCAGAGATTCAAGAGTAACCTTGTTCATAGACTTGCCTAGAAGGGGATTGGCTTTCAAACCCTTCTGGTCATGAATGAACCAATCCAGATTGTTGGGACTTTTGAGGAAAAAAGCATCTGGCGGGCCTGTGAAGTTGTCAAACCTTGGCTCCATTGGGTTGGCTCTGGTTTTTGAGATGGGCTCTCTCTCAACCAGCACAATGTTTGGTGGTCACCTCTTTTTGCTAGCAATGGTTAATCGCTAGCTAAGTCGCTAGGGCTTAGGGTGCTCAAATTTCACAAGAAGTGTATCCAGACCCTACAACAGATTTTTTCCAGACCCACCATGCGTATCATACCGTGGGATACTTTTCATGCCCAGTATAGGCTTCATAACCAAGACCGTGCTACTTATGATAGTCTGGTGAATGTCATTCTTGCTGAAATGCTTCATAAGGTTGGAATTTGTGGAACCAAACCTTGGTGGAAAGACTGGAAGTGGTTTCCAGACACCCCTTTCAGGAACTACAAGCCTCGGCTTGGTTATAGGTGGATCTCACCACATTTTCCTATGATTCAGAGTTTGAACAAGAGGTGGCTTCTTCAATCTCCTGCTCATGTCTAGCGTAAAATATTTGCTACCACTTGGTCTGCAAGTGTTGAGCCGAAGCTTGCCCATTTTTCTTGGTGTATTCTTTTACAGGGCTTGCCTATGGGCTCTCGGTTGGTCCACCTAGGGGTCCAAGACCCTCGTTGCCCTTTTTGTGGGCAAGCTGAGAATTTTAAGCATCTTTTATGGTTTTGTCCCAGAGCTCAGTAGCTTTGGACTTGGATTCATGACATTTTTCAGCTTTTTCTGCCAAAACCTTTCTCTTGGCATATGGTGTTGCTTGGAGATTCTCCCAAAATTCCTACAAAATACACCCAGCTTTGGCACACTTTCAGGGTGGGAATTCTTTTCAATATTTGGAAGGACATAAATGCTTGCTTTTTTTCACATTCTCAAATGGATATTCATGTATCTTTATATGTTAAAGCTATGATTTTCTCTAATGTGCTTTTACAGGTTCAAGTGCAAGCAAATAAAGTTGCACTTGAGGTTGCTCACCTCCAGGTTCTCTTGGACCATTGGGGAAATGCCCCTTGTACTGTTGCTCGAGTCCCTGCTTCGCCCACCTCTTCCCGTGACTGGTCACCCTCCAGGGGCCAGCAACGAAGTGGCTCTACGCGTTCCTATTCACAACCCCCACCTTGGCGAGATTCTCGCACTCCTCGGCGAAACCGCTCTCCTCCGCTGCAGGCTACTCAGGGGTTGTAGCACTCAGAAAATTAAGAGTGTTTTCAAACCATTTAACTTAGCATTAAAGAGAAATTAAGAGTATTCTAAATTATTTCAAACCATTATAAATAGGTTTCCAAAAAGTCAACATTTCTCATAACACTTCCAAATGAAATAAAGAGAATTTTAAATTGCAGTTCATATAATAATATCATCAATGTAATGTATTAAAACATAAGTATTTCAATGACTTTCTCATATAAATAAATTCAACCTCACTTGGAGGAATCAATCCTTCTGATAGAAACATCTCTTCTATGCCAAGTTATAAAGTCTTAATCTCTCAAAAATCAATGTTACATTAAATACTCTCATTTCAAATTTCAACAAGAATGTCAAAATGCATATACATTTACAATGGGCTTCACAAGTCAAATCTGAATGATACATAAGTACATCAATAGCAAATAATCTTGGAACCACCAACCGCCGTGACACCTTGGTCTTCTTGCGAGCTGGGGCCAAGAATGTGATTCAGGCGCCTTTTCCGCCCAACCACGAAGTCCATGACTTCCCCGGGTCCCTTCCTAACTCGAAGGAATCCCCGGCCCTGCATAAAGGAGCCTAGCAACCCGAAACGGTAAAACAGGAGGGCACTCTCGGTGCGTGCCTGATGCCTATATGCATTTCTAACATGAAATAAACACATTTCTTGCAACAGGAGGTGGCAGAGACTCAAATAAATTTCTAGGCTTTTAAAACAAACAACCCATCTATTTCAATGGTACATTGCTTGGCCAAGCAAAATAATACAAGTAAATGGTAGATTAGAAAAGGTAATACTACCGTCTCTGTTTGCCCACCTTCGGCACCCTGTCCCGGAAGTTACCATAGTGAAATATAAATACTAAAGTAAAAACTTTATACATTTTCATACATGTTTCAATAATTAATTCTTCAAAGAATTTCAAATGCGAATTTTAGAACATCCCTTGTAATTCAATTGTAAGATATCATTTATTCTTTGAAAAGTAACCCTTTTGATTTGGATAAAGGCTTTGTTTTAAAGAACATATATATATTGATACTTTTCAGTGTACTAATAGAAAGAAAGAACAGTGTTTTCTGTTTTCAGTATGCATTTCTTTTTCTTTCCAAGCTCAAGCTGACAGACAGTTTAATTCCCAAATTCAATGCAGGTTACAGAATAATAATAATGTACTGATACAGTGCAATTTATTCAATAATTCTAAGGTTTGAAAGATAGACTTTCATTCAGGTTTTTGTGTTGTATTCCTTTACTCAGATTTGTACTGCTTTAAAGTAATCAAGATGATGTCTCAAAAACATTTCTGTTTCTTGTTTCAGGTTTAACAAATCTGAGATACTGGTGTGTAATTAACAGAAGTTCATGCTACTTTCTGGAAATGAGTTTAACAGAGTTCATACTATTTTTTGTTCTGGAAATGAATTAAACAGAGTTCATATTATTTTCTGTTCTGGAAATGAATTAAACAGAGTTCATACTATTTTCTGTTTTGGAAATGAGTTAAACAGAGTTCATATTATTTTCTGTTCTGGAAATGAATTAAACAGAGTTCACACTATTTTCTATTTTGGAAATGAGTTAAACAGAGTTCATATTATTTTCTGTTCTGGAAATGAATTAAACAGAGTTCATACTATTTTCTGTTTTGGAAATGAGTTAAACAGAGTTCATATTATTTTCTGGCACATATGTGCATGGATAACTATATATATATGTATACATATTATATATATATATATATATATGTGTGTGTGTGTGTGTGTGTGTGTGTGTATGTGTATGTGTATGCAATCAATTGTATATGTATACATATATATACATATATATTTATATATATATATACATATATATTTATATATATATATACATATATATATATATATATGTATGTGTAAAATTCATGTATAGCTGTGTATACTTTGAAGTAAGAAATTTGGTTTTTAAAATCTGATTGAAGAATTCACTGGTCGTGCACACAGAACATGATATTTTTCCATGGTTTCCTTACTGGCATTGAGTGACTAAAGGGCTCAGGGGAAGCCCTTGCCCCTCCCATGGGGAGGGGGCGGGCTGTGAGGGGCTCGGCGCCCTCTCCACAGGCCGCGGCCTGTGGAGGGCGCGAGTCTCCCACAGTCCACGACCTTCCCATGGGGAGGGCAAGGGAATTAATCCCTTATCAATTTCAAAACTCAAAAAAAGAAAGACATTTGCCCAGTATAAACTGCATTCGGATTTATCTCAAGACATTTTGATTTTTATTTAGATGACAGAATTTTTAAACAAACCAGATATGGAGACATATAATTGTAATTACACTTGAGAAAAATGCAGACTTTCCACAGAACGAAAACCCTAACTCTGAAGAAGGAATGCGTATTCTATAATTGCAACACAGAGTAGTAAGCTGATACCCAGATTTCAAAACGAATTTGGAAAAATTTCACAGATGTTTGCACTCTAAACAGAGGATAAAACATGTCCTACTGCAGTTTTTACAATAAAATTAAAAGAAGGCATAGCAATGAAGAGAACCTGGCACAATTTGCTTCCAATGCAGTTGTTCCACAATACCTTCTTCGCCTCTGATCCAGAGCTCTTCGATATGATTCAATTCAAAATTCTCTTTTCTTTCTTAAAGCCCTCTTCCTCTTTTTCGAGGATCATGCATAAAATTTCCAGATGACAGCAGTTTCCAAGGATTGCCACATGCCCAGTGAATTGTTGGTTTTGAGACAGAATTTCCAGAGCCCAATGTTCTCTCGGGCTGTTCATTCTTCAATATTTTTTTTTTGGAAAATTTATATACAAAACTGAATTATATCCTTATTTTATGCTAACTCTAAGTTTTTATTTATGAAACCACAATATTCTATTTTATTTATCTTATTTTATTTTTAATCATATTTCTTTTAAAACAGAATCCTTTTCCCTTTTTGTTGCTCAAATAAAATGGAGATTAATAAAATAAAATAAGCCATATTATTTCACAATTTAATTAAACCATAATTTTAAATTTGCTATGCTAATCATTTTCACGCAATCACATTGTAAAAACGAACATGACCTAATGCAGCTACATGATTTAAGTGGTGTGTGCGTAACCGAGAGTTTCTCCTCTTTTACCCTGTCGAGAAGCTAACCTCCTTTTCCTCAATCACACTCTTGGCCTTCGATCTCCTTGGCCTTCGATCACCTGCCACTCAAATGCACTCAGGCGTGCAAAACAAAAGTGTATTAGTAACCATTGTAGAAATAATAATTAACTCAACATTTCTATTTTATATGAATGCATTCATAATTCTTGAAAGAAAACAATTATATTAAAGCATTGCTCTTAACACATATCATACTTCGCATATTAAATCTCATAAGGTCATGGTCAAACATTATCTAAATAAATCATGATCAAAATAAGTCAATGGTCAAAATAAGTCATGATCAAAATAAGTCAATGGTCAAAATAAGTCATGATCAAAATAAGTCAATGGTCAAAATAAGTCATTGTATGAGACGTGACATCCTTCCCCCCTTGAGAAGAGACATCGTCTCAATGTCTAAAAGCAATTACATAGCAAAATTGAGATATTAGTACTTCGTAAGTCTCTATAAAAGAAAGTATAATATGCTAAGGTCTCAAATGAGGAAAGAGTCTGTCTATATCCTCTGCATTCTCCCAGGTGGCATTATCCACCGAATACTGGTCCCACTGGACCCTGTATTGTATAATGTCTCTATTACGCAACTTAACGTTGCGCTCTTCCAGAATCCTGACGGGTTCCACCTGTATCACCCCTGGGTCCTGGACCTGCAATGTACGCCAATCAAGGATATGAGCAATATCTGGATGGTATGGCTTAAGTACTGAAACATGAAACACATTATGTATCCGGGATAGAGCTGGTGGCAGAGCAAGCCTGTAAGCAACTGGATTCACCACCTCCAAAACATCAAAGGGACCAACATATCTAGGAGCCAACTTAGAGTTCTTGCCGAAAGAGATTGAACTCTTATGCGGCCGAACCCTTAAAAAGACCTTATCTCCTGCAGAGAACTGTCTAAAACTCTGGTTCTTATCTGCTAGACTTTTCTGTCTATCCGCAGCCTGCTTCAACTTTTCCTTAATGATTTTCATTTGGTCTTCCATTTCTCTGAGCATCTCAGGGCCAATCACCACCCTGTCTTCTACTCTGTCCCAACTAATGGGTGTCCGACATTTACGTCCATAAAGGGCTTCAAAAGGTGCCATGCCCAAAGAAGCATGGTAGGAGTTGTTGTAAGCAAACTCCACCAAAGGCAAATACTCCTCCCACTTATATTGCTGCTCCATACAGTACATGCGGAGGAGATCTTCTACTACCTGGTTCACCCTCTCTGTCTGACCATCGGTCTGAGGATGATATGCGGAACTAAAATTTAATTTGGTTCCTAGGGAAGAGTTTAATGTAATCCAAAACCTAGAAGTCATTCGAGTGTCTCGATCTGAGATGATCGTCTCTGGCACTCCATGCAACCGGAAGATTTCCTGGACAAATTTTCTTGCTAAAACCATTGATCCATCCTTGAGACTTCCCGGAATGAAATGGGCAACCTTTGTCAAATTATCTACTACAACCAAGATGGTATCATGTCGGTTTTTAGACATTGGTAGCCCCTGTATAAAATCCATAGTGATAACCTGCCATTTATACTCTGGTACCCTGTGAGGATATAAGAGTCCTGCCGGATGTACATGCTCAGCTTTGACTTGTTGGCACTCCAAGCATCGGGCGACATGGGACGTAATATCCCTTTTAAGTCCTGGCCAGAAGTACAGTGGCCTAAGTCCTTCCATCATTTTTGTAATACCGGGATGTCCTGAGTATGGTGCATTGTGAAATTCTTCTAGCACCAACTCTCTCAAGTTTGTAGAACTAGGAATGTACATTCATCCCTGGTACCTCAAAAGTCCATCTGATTCTAACATATATCCCTCATATCAATGATCGGAGGGATTTACCCCAAGGGCTTGTTTCACCTTTTCATAATGTTCGTCCCCAAAGGAGGATTGCACTACTTGTTGCCTGAAATCTGATTTTATGGTAACCATGGCTGCAAGGTGTCTCCTTCTACTCAGGGCATCAGCCACTCTGTTTTCCTTACCTTTAATATATTCAATCCCAAAATCATACTCACTCAGGAATTCCAGCCATCGCCTTTGTCGGGCATTGAGATTAGGTTGAGTGAAGATGTATCTCAATCCTGCATGGTCTGTCTTAAGTTTGAAAGGCTTTCCCAAGAGATAATGCCTCCACATTTGTAAAGCATGGACTATGGCTGCCAATTCTAAGTCATGTGGCGCATAATTTAATTCATGTTGTTTTAACTTCCTTGATTCATAAGCTACCACTTGTCCTTCTTGCATAAGAACTGCACCTACCCCTTCTCCTGATGCATCAGTAATAACTATAAAATGGCCATTCGGATCTGGCACAACTAGGATGGGTGCGGTAGTGAGTTTCTTCTTAAGCAGCTGAAAAGCTTTCTCACATTTATCGCTCCATTCAAACTTCTTTTCCTTCTTCTGTAGTGCAGTGATGGGAGCTGCGATTGTCGAGAACCCCTGAACAAACTTCCTATAGTATCCTGCAAGTCCCATGAAACTTCGAACTTCAGAGACATTTTGCGGGGCCGGCCAATCCATAATTGCCTTAATCTTCTCCGGATCCACTCTTACCCCTTCCGCTGAAATCACATGACCTAAATAATGCACTTCGGATTGGAAGAAGGTACATTTAGACATTTTTCCATACAGCTTATGTTCCCTTAGACGCTGCAACACAATCCTCAAATGCTTCTCATGTTCTTCCTCTGACTTAGAATAGATCAAAATATCGTCAAGAAAAATTAGGACAAAATTATCCAAACAATCTCGGAAGACACTATTCATCAGGTTCATGAAAGCTGCAGGAGCATTACTTAGCCCAAATGGTAGCACAGTAAACTCATAGTGCCCATACCTGGTTCTGAAAGCAGTTTTGTGAATGTCTTCTTCCTTCAGTCTCAACTGGTGGTATCCTGATCTTAAATCAATTTTTGAGAATACCTTGGCATCTTTCAACTGATCAAATAAATCATCGATGCGAGGAAGCATATATTTATTCTTGATAGTGACCTTGTTAAGCATTCTATAATCAATGCACAACCTCAAGGTACCATCCTTCTTTTTCACGAAGATGACGGGTGCTCCCCAAGGTGACACGCTTGGCCTAATAAGACCTTGCTTCAGTAATTCCTCTAGTTGGGCCTTGAGCTCAAATAATTCTATTGTATTCATCCTGTAAGGAGCCTTAGACTGAGGTTCTGCTCCTGGAATCAGATCAATAGAAAAATCAAACACACGCTTAGGCAGGAGCTCAGTCAATTCTGTAGGAAAAACATCCTCAAATTCTTTCAGAATGGGATGATCATTAATTGAGGATTCTTTCTCATCAAGGTCCTTGACTTTTATTGCAAAGATAGAGCATCCCTTCCAACTTGCCTTTTTCAACTGCATGGCGGATACTTGCCTAAGCTCTAATGGCTTTTTAATGCCACAAAGCTCCACTTGGTTTCCTCGGTCATCGAGACACTTAATTGACTTCTCTTCACAATCTACAAGAGCTTTATGTTCAGAGAGCCAATTTATCCCTAATATCACATCGTAAGACCCTAATGGTGCAACATACAAGTTCACCTGCGTCTGAAGGTTAGGGAGTTCAAGTTTGCTGAAATACATGCATTGCTCTACCCTCTTCTCTACCCGGTTTCCATACTGAACTTTCCAAGAATTTTCCATAAAACTTGGTCTAACTGATATTTTAGTCAAAACATGAGGGTCTATAAAACTATCAGTAGCACCTGTATCAATCAGAACAGAAACAGGGCATCCAAATAATTTACCCGATAACTGGATGGGAGTTGCTTGATAATCTGCCTGGCGATTGTCAACCGCTGCATGAATATGATGCTGATTTATGTTATTTTGCTTGTTATTTCTCTAAGGGCACACACTGGTGTAATGCTCGCCACCACAAGTATAACATCCTCCATGAGGTGCCTTGGGTTTGTCAGAAAAATCTCTCCTATTATTATCATTCCTCTTATTGTAGTTGCCCTTCTTGCTGTTATTGTTCCTGCTTTCTTCATTGCGGTCCTGAGGACTACCATCTCTCTTCAAATTTCTGATTTGTCTATTTTCATTCCCTTGACTGTCCTGTTTGCTCGGACCACCCTGATTGCGATTCCCTTGGGATTTCTTATTGCCATACTTGGCTTCCCTGCTCTTCCTATAGTTAGCAGCTTGTTGCAACTTGTGTTCCTATTTGATTGCTAAACCAAAAACTTCATCCATGGTGGCTGGATTGTGCAGATCTATTTCATTTCCAATTTGAGGTCTAAGCCCCAAAATAAATTTTTGGACTCGAAATCTCTCATCATGCTGATATTGGGGTGCGTACTTAAGCAAGTGAGAGAATTTCTTCCAATATTGAGTCATTGTCATGCCACCCTGTACAAGTACCTGGAATTCTGTCATCTTCTTATCAAAATGAGATTGGGGTAACCACCTCTTCCTAAAAAGTTGTAGGAACTTATCCCACGTTACCTTTCCATGCATAAACTGCTTATCCGCCCTTTCATTTTCCCACCAAGTAGCAGCCTCACCGGTGAGCTGATATGAACCCCATTCAGCTTTTGTTTCATCTGATAGATTTCGTAGGGAAAAATACCTCTCCATTTCTATAACCCAAGCCTCTGCCCCATCTCCAAAGGTTCTCCCATCAAATTTCGGAGGAGCGACCTTCTTTAGGTCTTTTCCCAGCTCCTCAGCCACCCTATTTAGTTTTTCCTCCTTTCCAGGTGGTTCAATATTAGCTTCTCCTTCAGTTTCATTTGCGTTTAATCCTTGATGGCCATCTCTCCTTCCTTGTTCTAATTCCTCAATTCTAGCCCCCTGGCTTTGCAGCAAGGCTAAAATCTGATCTAGTTTATCATTGGGACCTCCACGAGATCCACCAATTCGTTGGTACACTCTATTTTCCATTTTAGGTCACCCTGATTAAGACACAACGTCATATGTAGTTAGGCATAGGTCCTAGAGTTGAACCATGCTGCTCTGATACCAAGATGTAGCACTCGGAAAATTAAGAGTGTTTTCAAACCATTTAACTCAGCATTAAAGAGAAATTAAGAGTATTCTAAATTTATTCAAACCATTATAAATAGGTTTCCAAAAAGTCAACATTTCTCATAACACTTCCAAATGAAATAAAGAGAATTTTAAATTGCATTTCATATAATAATATCATCAATGTAATGTATTAAAACATAAGTATTTCAATGACTTTCTCATATAAATAAATTCAACCTCACTTGGAGGAATCAATCCTTCTGATAGAAACATCTCTTCTATGCCAAGTTATAAAGTCTTAATCTCTCAAAAATCAATGTTACATTAAATACTCTCATTTCAAATTTCAACAAGAATGTCAAAATGCATATACATTTACAATGGGCTTCACAAGCCAAATCTGAATGATACATAAGTACATCAATAGCAAATAATCTTGGAACCACCAACCGCCGTGACACCTTGGTCTTCTTGCGAGCTGGGGCCAAGAATGTGATTCAGGCGCCTTTTCCGCCCAACCACGAAGTCCATGACTTCCCCGGGTCCCTTCCTAACTCGAAGGAATCCCCGGCCCTGCATAAAGGAGCCTAGCAACCCGAAACGGTAAAACAGGAGGGCACTCTCGGTGCGTGCCTGATGCCTATATGCATTTCTAACATGAAATAAACACATTTCTTGCAACAGGAGGTGGCAGAGACTCAAATAAATTTCTAGGCTTTTAAAACAAACAACCCATCTATTTCAATGGTACAGTGCTTGGCCAAGCAAAATAATACAAGTAAATGGTAGATTAGAAAAGGTAATACTACCGTCTCTGTTTGCCCACCTTCGGCACCCTGTCCCGGAAGTTACCATAGTGAAGTATAAATACTAAAGCAAAAACTTTATACATTTTCATACATGTTTCAATAATTAATTCTTCAAAGAATTTCAAATGCGAATTTCAGAACATCCCTTGTAATTCAATTGTAAGATATCATTTATTCTTTGAAAAGTAACCCTTTTGATTTGGATAAAGGCTTTGTTTTAAAGAAGAACATATATATATTGATACTTTTCAGTGTACTAATAGAAAGAAAGAACAGTGTTTTCTGTTTTCAGTATGCATTTCTTTTTCTTTCCAAGCTCAAGCTGACAGACAGTTTAATTCCCAAATTCAATGCAGGTTACAAAATAATAATAATATACTGATACAGTGCAATTTATTCAGTAATTCTAAGGTTTGAAAGATAGACTTTCATTCAGATTTTTGTGTTGTATTCCTTTACTCAGGATTGTACTGCTTTAAAGTAATCAAGATGGTGTCTCAAAAACATTTCTGTTTCTTGTTTCAGGTTTAACAAATCTGAGATATTGGTGTGTAATTAACAGAAGTTCATGCTACTTTCTGGAAATGAGTTTAACAGAGTTCATACTATTTTCTGTTCTGGAAATGAATTAAACAGAGTTCATACTATTTTCTGTTCTGGAAATGAGTTAAACAGAGTTCATACTATTTTCTGTTCTGGAAATGAATTAAACAGAGTTCATACTATTTTCTGTTCTGGAAATGAGTTAAACAGAGTTCATATTATTTTCAGAGTTCATACTATTTTTTGTTCTGGAAATGAGTTAAACATAGTTCATATTATTTTCTGGCACATATGTGCATGGATAACTATATATATATGTATACATATTATATATAGATATATATATATATATATGTGTGTGTGTGTGTGTGTATGTGTATGCAGTCAATTGTATATGTATACATATATATATACATATATATATGTATGTGTAAAATTCATGTATAGCTGTGTATACTTTGAAGTAAGAAATTCTGGTTTTCAAAATCTGATTGAAGAATTCACTGGTCGTGCACACAGAACAAGATATTTTCCATGGTTTCCTTACTGGCATTGAGCGACTAAAGGGCTCAGGGGAAGCCCTTGCCCCTCCCATGGGGAGGGGGCGAGCTGTGAGGGGCTCGCGCCCTCTCCACAGGCCGCGGCCTGTGGAGGGCGCGAGCCTCCCACAGTCCACGACCTTCCCATGGGGAGGGCAAGGGAATTAATCCCTTATCAATTTCAAAACTCAAAAAAAAAGAAAGACATTTGCCCAGTATAAACTGCATTCGGATTTATCTCAAGACATTTTGATTTTTATTTAGATGACAGAATTTTTAAACAAACCAGATATGGAGACATATAATTGTAATTACACTTGAGAAAAATGCAGACTTGCCACAGAACGAAAACCCTAACTCTGAAGAAGGAATGCGTATTCTATAATTGCAACACAGAGTAGTAAGCTGATACCCAGATTTCAAAACGAATTTGGAAAAATTTCACAGATGTTTGCACTCTAAACAGAGGATAAAACATGTCCTACTGCAGTTTTTTTACAATAAAATTAAAAGAAGGCATAGCAATGAAGAGAACCTGGCACAATTTGCTTCCAATGCAGTTGTTCCACAATACCTTCTTCGCCTCTGATCCAGAGCTCTTCGATATGATTCAATTCAAAATTCTCTTTTCTTTCTTAAAGCCCTCTTCCTCTTTTTCGAGGATCATGCATAAAATTTCCAGATGACAGCAGTTTCCAAGGATTGCCACATGCCCAGTGAATTGTTGGTTTTGAGACAGAATTTCCAGAGCCCAATGTTCTCTCGGGCTGTTCATTCTTCAATATTTTTTTTTTGGAAAATTTATATACAAAACTGAATTATATCCTTATTTTATGCTAACTCTAAGTTTTTATTTATGAAACCACAATATTCTATTTTATTTATCTTATTTTATTTTTAATCATATTTCTTTTAAAACAGAATCCTTTTCCCTTTTTGTTGCTCAAATAAAATGGAGATTAATAAAATAAAATAAGCCATATTATTTCACAATTTAATTAAACCATAATTTTAAATTTGCTATGCTAATCATTTTCACGCAATCACATTGTAAAAACGAACATGACCTAATGCAGCTACATGATTTAAGTGGTGTGTGCGTAACCGAGAGTTTCTCCTCTTTTACCCTGTCGAGAAGCTAACCTCCTTTTCCTCAATCACACTCTTGGCCTTCGATCTCCTTGGCCTTCGATCACCTGCCACTCAAATGCACTCAGGCGTGCAAAACAAAAGTGTATTAGTAACCATTGTAGAAACAATAATTAACTCAACATTTCTATTTTACATGAATGCATTCATAATTCTTGAAAGAAAACAATTATATTAAAGCATTGCTCTTAACACATATCATACTTCGCATATTAAATCTCATAAGGTCATGGTCAAACATTATCTAAATAAATCATGATCAAAATAAGTCAATGGTCAAAATAAGTCATGATCAAAATAAGTCAATGGTCAAAATAAGTCATTGTATGAGACGTGACAGGGGTGGCCTTCTGGTGGTGCTTCGAGGAGAGGTGGTGGTGGTGGGTGGCCCTTTGATGATTCTCCTGCTTCTGGCTCTGGGTGGCCAGTTACTGGTAAAGCTTTCCCGCGTATGGCGCTTGCAATCTCGCCCCCAGCATGAGGAAGAAGATAAAGAAAAAAGAGATGTTGATGATGGTTTGGGTCCTCCTCCTAACGTCACTCCAGACCCCGCTGATGTATGGGAGAAAAATTTGGATGACAGAGACCCTCCTGGCTCTGTTGGCACTGCTCTGGTCGCTTAATGGCTTTTTATCTTTGTTATTTTTGGACTTTTGGGTTTAGCCCATGTTCTCTATTAATTTTCTGGGTGTGGCCCATGTGATTCTTGGGGTGTGCCTCTCTACCACCCATCCTTTTTTTTGTGAATATGTATATTTATATTTGAATTAATATAGATAGCTACCTATTCATCAAAAAGATTCTATGCATGCAATCAATGTTGTCGATGAGGAAAAATGGTCAAGGTTTGCAAGAAAAATATTACAGAACCCTTATTGATTGAGTGAAATACAACTTCCATGAATGAAAATCTTGCCACATGATGTTTTCCATCCGTCCATCCAACAATCCCAATCAAGCAGCATATTTTTCTCTCAAATTCAAATTTTGGTAAAACATAAAATTATTCAAATTCAAACTTGGATATGAATAAAATCCTTCGAACTCAAACTTTGGTATGCTTAAAATCATGCAAATTCAAACTTGTGCACACAATCCTTCAAATTCTAATTTTTCTATGCATGAAACTATTCAATGAGTAGATTGAAGAATAAATCCTCCTGTATCTTTCAAAGCTTGGAGAATTTATTTTACAACTAAACACCTATAGCAACATTCATTCATCTAATGTGTGAGTACACCCATTCAAAGAGTCTATTGTATGTTTAGTTAAACAAAACCACAATAATCTAATTTTAATCGAAAAATCTTCTTTGCATAGGATATTGGATACAACATAATATTCTAATGATCATCTTAACACTCTTGATATCATAAATAAATATGTAACCTTGGACTATAAGAATCATTTTCTATTTAAGAACATCTTTGCATAGGATATTGGATACAACAAATTAATCTAATGATCATCTTAACATTCTTGATATCATAAATAAATATGTAACCTTGGGCTACAATAACCATTTTCTCTATTTAATAACATTAGAGATCAATAGATTTAATTACAACGCATGAGCTTCGTAGACTCCAACCCCAAAGGTAAAATTCTCTTTTCTTTTATTTGTTTTTTCAACAAAAAATATACTTTTTAAATTGTTAAATCACTTATAAAAAAATGAAAATAGATAAAGATAATATACAATAACAAATATATTAGTTAATATTTTATTATAAGGTAATTATTAAATAAAATAAATCTTTAAAAAAAGAGTTATTCTTATTTTGAAAATTATCATTGTCCTTATTTTGAATATTAATCTAATTATATAATTAATTAAATTAATTTCTAAAATGACTTCAAATTATAAAATTATTTAATTATAAATTACTATTAATTATCTAGATTAATTAACTATTTGCTATCCACATCTAAGAACATACTTAATATTACTATCACGCTTATAGAATCATCAAAACAAATGTCATGTAAATTTAGTATATGTGTGTGATGGTTTTCAATATGTTCAAACCTCCACATGCTATCATGATCTACTTCCCTCTCTTGTATGATGCTCTCCCTCTAGAAATTGTGAGGGTTAGAATAACAATATTACATTTACCTCAAGCCAATATGCGGTAGTTAATCATATGTAATATTACAAAGAAAAGTCAACTTTTCCTTACTAAATTGAAATCATACCAAATAGAATGAAACTGTACCTAGTTTTCACTTTAGATCATGCTGCATGTATATAATGTTCAATTTGATAAGACTATCATTCATGGAAATTTCAATTAAACATGATTATTAGTTTCAAAGAGTAATAGATAAACTACAAGATGTGACATGAGATCTCTTAAAACAACTAAACTTGAGGTCACTCATTCTAAATCAAATTATCTCATTTAAGCACATAGGTTGGCATACACAAGGACATTTAACTATGTTTATAGTTTAGAATATTGGGACCCAAGATAAGATTGTTTATATTTTTAGACATGACAATTCTAATTTTGTTTTGTTGGTAATACTCATGGGTTCATTTTTCATGAATGCAATTATCTTGGAAATATTTGTAGACTCATTTTTTTGTTTTCACTTGTACCTAAACATTTTGAATTGTGTAGATTTCACAAATAGATAGGTTGTTGATAGTCTCATGAGAAGTTATCCCTAAGAGAATTACATGTCACTAATTTATTAAATGAAATATGAAGGCAACCTAGGTGGTGAACTCAAAGAAAAGGGTTGAATCTAGACCTATATTTTGTGTGATGAATTGAGGACTAGTAGTGATTAGTTCAAAAATATGAGTTAAGTAAGCTAGTTGTGTCATAAGAAAAAAATATATGTAGCATGTCATAGTATAGAACAAATAAATTTCCATGAACCCAAAAGGTATGAAATTTGGAATAAAAATGACTTAATTATTGACCCAATGAATTGAGCTCTCACATATGGGTTTTAATATTATTATATGTGTCTTGTATAAAATTATACTCATTTGTCTTAATGTGGTGGATAGATAGGATATTTCGTATTGTATTTATATATTTTATGATTGTATTGTTGATTGTAAATATGTGATTTAATATTGAATTTTATAAATGCACTCAAGATACATGTGAAACTCAATATTCAAGTTATGTGATGTTACTTTAAAAAATTAGAACACGTTTTGAACTTTTTTTGGTAAAGTTAATATGAAAGAAAATGGCTTGTTACATTTCAAATTCATCTATTAGTAAAAAACATAACAAATGTGATCATAATATATGTTCAAATATAAATGATCTAGCATGTAATATTACATCTTAATTCCTGCTAAATACATCTAACAATAGTTCGTTGAGAATGCTTTCATTGGAAACATCACAAACCATACTATCATCAAACATCGAAGTATAAAATGATTTAAGGAATCCCCACAAGTTGCTTAAGAAGCATCATCATCGGGTGTGACAATATCATGTGAAATGGAAAATATAAAATGTTTATCACCAAGGAAAGCATCTTGGTATTCCTCATTAGGTATAACATGAAAAGATGAAAATTTACTTGAAATTACAAATCACCAAATCAATAGTCATGAAAAAAGTACATATATAATTAACATTAAGCTAGTCACTATTACTAGTTATAGAAAAAACATAATCAATATTAAGCTCATCACTATTACTAGTTATAGAAAAGAGTATAATCAACATGGAGTTTATGAACATCACTATCATTAGTTATAGAAAGAGTACAATCATTGTGAATCCTTTGAACATGTGAAACTTGAAGATATCCACAATTAAAGGAAAGGAGATGACAAGCACCATGAAAGATGAAAATCATATACATATTGGAATAATGCATTTCATAGAGAATGTACCATGATTCGTTTGATGTAAAGACTTTTGAAGGCCATAAATTTTGACCTGGGAGTCTATTTGACTTTGTTGTACCCAAAATATTTTTTTGGCATTCTGCTTAAATTGAGCTAAATCATGTAAAAATGTCGTCAAAAGTCTATTTTAGGTCAAACCAAACATAGGGTCTTTGTGGATTTCTGTCAAGGAACATATGTGCAAATTTTCAAAAAATTGAAAATTAGGGTTTCATACCCCTATTTTTTTGGAAACCCCTGAAAAATATAACCTTCCTGGAAATGATTGAAAATGATTTTGATAGGATAAATCAACTTCGCGATCACACTGGTCAAGTCAAAATCATCAAAAGACATGTTTTACTCTGGTGGGTCTATTTCTATTTTTTAGGAACAAAGTTAGGAGCTCCGCAGCCATTAATGGTAGATTGGCCAGTACCAGGTGCTGAAAGCTAAGCTTCAAAAGCTTCAATGATGCAACCATGGCGAAAAAGGATGAAAAATATGTTGTTTGATGAGGGAGATTCTCAAAACTGAAAAAGGCCAAAATTTGGCTAAATTTGGAAACGCTACCAAGGAGAAACCAACTCATGATGCTAAAAGCACCCTTTCCAGAGAAAGGCACCCTTGAATCTCAGGGACCAAATACAGTCTCTTGATTCCTCCAAGGTAGTCATCCTCGACGTTCTCCTACTGACTCAACAACAAAACATTTAACAAGATCATCAGATAAAATGATCACTGGCAATCGTCAACAGAAGGCAAAGAGGTTGTTATAAAGAACATCCAAAAATGACAGCTTGATTGGAGAAAGGCGCCCTTGCTAAAGAAAGGTGCCCTTGATGGGGTAATGAAGATGTCATCTATTGAGAAATGTTGTCTTCGTGAATTCTATTTAGCTTTGATCCAGTTTCACGATGAAACCATCTATGAACCTATGAGCTAAACCAAACAACTGCAGTGATTGATCAATTGAGGAGGCAATCAAGTGGAAAACGTCGGGAAAGCAAGAACGAAAGAAGAACAATGAAAAAGTGCCAAGTATCTTGAAAAAGGTGCCCTTGCTGAAGAAAGGTTCCCTTTCTTTTGAGAATTCGGATGTGGACAAAAGGTTGAAGGACTTCTAAGATGATCTTCTTCATTTGGATTCTCCTTGACAACGAAACCATTTACGAAGGATTCTGGCAAAGCAATCATTTGATGATGAAGATCAAACTGAAGAAGTTTTCAACAAGAAATAACTGACTAAAAAGAGCAAAAGCACCCCTACTGAAGAAAGGTGCCCTTGCTCACTGAGGCCTTAAACTGACTTTTAGAAACTGAGACACCAACCATCATTTTTAGGACTGAGCTGGTCACTTGATGGATCATCAAGCGAGATTGTTTGACTTATCAGTCAACAAAGACATCAAATCAGAGCATGGGAGGTCAAAATGAAGAAGTCGAAGAAAAAACATTGAAAAATGACTAAGGCAAGTGCAAAAGTACCCTTGCTGAAGAAAGGCGCCCAATCTTCTGGAGCCTCAAACTCTGTTTTCCAGCTTAACACCTCTCAGGCACATCTCTTCAGCACAGATCCTGCTCAACAGTGAATCTATCAGCAACTGCTCAGGATCAACTAATCAATCTGGAGCGAGGATCAAACAAAGGTCATTCAACATGACAAAATGATGAAAAAGAACTCAAACTCAAAAGGGACGCCTAAAAAGGTCAAAGGAAAGTTTGTTGAATTCAATTAAGATATTTTGGAGGAAAACTTGGCCAATTCATCCCACGATCAATGAAAATCAACCTTTTGAACTCCAGATCAAGCCAAATCAGGCTTAGATCATGAGTTAGGCGTCCAAACTTCAAGGATTCAAGCTTGAGTCTATATAAAGCAGATCTAGGCATCCTTCTTTATTATTTCTTTGTAGGTTAAAGATCAAAAACAACAATAATTTCTCAAGGATGTCCTTTCAAGATCTGGCAAGGCTTTTTGACAATTCTTCAATATTTTTTGAAGCTTAAAGGCTGAGGAATATTTCTTATTAGATGCTGGATTCAGAGACATTTCCTCAGGGAGATAGCTAAAAAACTTCCAATCCACCTTTTGTCTACTTCCTCTTTTCTTGTCTTAGGTATTCTTGCATGTCGCACAAATCAATAGGCTACCATAGATCTGATCAATTGGGCAAAATCAAAATAATTTTCCAATGGAACCCATGTCGTCAGATTTTTAAGAAATGACAAACTTGTTGCCCCTATTTTTTGGGGTTTTTTTTTTTAAGTTTTAGAATCAAAATTCTGAGGAACTGGGTTTGTTCAGCATTAAAGCACGAACAAAACCCATGTGCCAGATTTTTTTCCAAAAAAATACTTCTTAGTAAGCGCTATTTTTAGGGGTTTTCAAAAAGTGTTAGAACAAGGTCGTCTGCACAGTCAATCTTCAAGTTATTCAGGATGTAATAATCTCAGGTACAATACAAGACCAAGATGATCTTGTATCATGATTACTTGAAAACGACTGACAAAGACTTATTTCAAAAGAATCCAGTGGTTGATCTAGAAGACTTGGAGGGCATGAATCAGATCACATTGCAGAACATAGAAGAATCTGGGTTGCTTCAATTTGTGTCCATCCCTATGACATCACAAAGTGTGGAGCTTGTAATTGCTTACATTAAGCATTACAATCCTACCACGAGAGAAATCAGATCAGTGGATGGGAGGGTAATTCGCAGTTTGAAACCCAATGACATTGAAAAATGTTTTTGGATTCCATAATGCCCTACCAACATGGTTATATCAGTGACATAATGCGACAGAGCATTCGAGGCAGTGAAGAATAAATACCAAGGAATAATGGCAAAAAAATTGCTGAAAGTGAAAAAGGCTAGCTTACCTAAGATAGTTGGACGAGGAGAATTCAAAAATGAGTATGCAGTGTTGATCACTCTACTCAATAAAATCATTGGATAGGAGGAGGGAAATTAGTTTCAGTTGTGGATGTATTATGTCATTTCCAAAATCATCAGCAAGAGGGAACATTATGACTGGGCCACTCTGATCAGTGATACACTCCACCAATAGATTATTGAGTTTCTAGAAGCTCATAGGTTCCACATGTGTTCTTACTTGGTACACCTAATTTCCTTCCAAGGAAAATTCAGGATATTAAATAATGTGGGGACCTTAGGTGTGCAGAAGGTCCATGAACACTTTACATGTCTTGAGTTTACTCAAGTAGAGTGACACTTCAAAAGGACAAGTGACCTCTTCACCGTGCACACTATACGAGAACTAGACCATGAGATGCACGTACGTGTTTCACAAGCAACCAAGGAGGAAATGGTGGATTGTGAAGATTGGTTTATCCAATTCCCTACCTTCACCTACATATGTGTGTATGGCTACATTGGACACCTTGCCATGATGCCACACTACCCTTTAGATAGGGTAGTTTTCATGGAATTCCTAAGGCAATTGGCCGAAGTTCACACTCACTTGAGACTGAAGAAGAAGCCAACTGTGAACTTTCTTGTTGAGATGGGACTCTATAGATGCAAGTCAGCAACAGATGCCAAGTTGATGAGCTAGGAAATGGTGAGGCTTAATCTCAAGTACCTCATTAAGAGAAGGTCATATGATCCCAGAGGTCTCTATGCGACACATCTTGAGCAATGCTCATCACATGAATCTTTTGTGGAAGATTATTGGGTCAATTGTGATGATGAGTATGAAGTGTGAAGAAGGAACTATAGCAGGTTCTGGCTCTCACAAATAACTGACTTTATGTCATAAGACATCGAGGGCTTGTCTAATGATGAAGGGGAAGTCATTCTCCCCTCATTATTCGTAGATTCAGTAGACTCACAACCACTCCCAATATTGTATTGGTACGTAAAGGAAAACCCATATGTAGAGGAAAGAACGGGTAGAGTTTTTAGGAACAGTCAACTCTACCTCAACAACAAGAAGACAAGGAAGGTAGTACTTCCCAGAACATAGCTGCCACAGGTTCAATCTACACTACCTTCCTCATCAAGGAAGAAGCCCAGACAAAAGAAATGGTGCAATCCTCCCAAAGGGTTGTAGATGTTTGGACACATGAGGGGAAGACTGCAAGAGTCATACGTGGAGACAACCACACATACCCCTAAGATAGTCATGAGAATTGTTGCCCCAGAGCCAGTAATAGAGATAGTCACTGCAGAGCCAGCAACAAAAGAAGCGGTAGTAGAAATGGTGCCTGTGTTAGAAACAAAGCCACATACATCACCACCATCACAACAGTCACAAGTCCCCATCGACTTGGACTCACCATTGAGAGACGTCACTCCAACATAGTCTCATACTTTGGGCATTCAAGGGCCCCATATTCCTCCTTCTAGCGAAGCTAGCCGATATTCAATCTGGCTTGAGGGTTTCCTAGGCAGGAAGAGCAAAAGGCCCTCCTATGAGCTTGACTTCACAAAATTTGACCATGTCCCACAAGACATGCTGGCAAAGAAGTTGAAGAAGCAAGTTCACAGGGAAAGGAATGCAGAACATGAGTTCATCATAGAGATTGCTGCCCCACCAGAAGATAAAAGCATACATGAGGTACACGTGGAAGACTTTGCATTGTCTAAACTTACCTCAGAAAGACCATGTGATAGGTGGAAGCAGACCTTCTTAGAATTGACTCGGTAAGTGCCCAAGAAAGGATGGCCAAGGATGGAAAAGATGGCCAAGGATGGAAAAGACAAAGCATCCTTGAAGGTTGAGAACCAACAGTTGAGGATGTACATTTCTAGCTTGATACACGACACCTTGAACGTCTCGGCCTTACCACAGGAATTGTTGGATCTTCCTGCAAAGCAGAACCATCAAAAAATGATGACATATGGAAAACACTTGAAATATCAAGAGAAATTTTTTCTTAGAGGGCAATGTATATTGGAAAATCTATACCAGTTACGGGATAGAGCACATGGACTCTATGCGGAGATTCAACAATCAGAGCAAAAAATAGTAGAAAAGAGGCTAGGTGATGAGACCACAATTGTAAACTTGCAATTGGCATATCAATCAGTCTACTTTGAGGAAAACAAGCAACATTTGTTTTCTTGGAAAGAACAACTGGCATACAAGGTGAAAGCCTACGATGCCTGTTGGCGTTTAAATTCGCACCTCTGGTATGCGGATTTGAAAATGGACAGCTATGCACAGATAAACTGCTCTTCAAATTAGGAGGGGAAGCTCCCTCTTGCTGATGGTGTTTGAAATAAAGTAAACTAAAACTAAGTTGCCTATCTTTTTTATCAGCTTAGAGCACAAGGTTTTTTAAACACAAATGCCGCAGCTGAGATTTTCTGATATAAGAAGTTCAACTACGACTAACTTAAACTAAAGACGTTCCCAACCTCTCAAGTAATAGCAGTGCAAGAGAAGTTAGAAATTAACAAGGTAGATTTTCTGAAAAAAATACTTTAACAATCTCTCTTTCAACAAACACCTACACACTTCACTGCAAGCTGAAATAAAGATCATAAAAGCATAACATAGATAACGGAAATCTAAGATTTTAGACCAAGGAAAAAGAGGCTCATGATTTTATTACTCAAATCTCTGAAACAAAACTCCCTTCTAACATGCCTTGAACAAGAAATTGCAGCTAAGGAGGCTTGCAAACTTATTCTTAACACAATAGAAAACAACAATCTTACTAACACCTTGTTGGCTAAAGAGGCTCAACAATTTGCTTATCACAACACAAATGAACAATACTTGAGCAACAAATAGAAGGCACAATAGGCTCAGCGTTTTGTTCTCACTAGCACGGTTAAAGAAAATAAATTATAAGAAGCGGAGGAGTAGGGAACCTAAAATCTCCTTTGCTTTCTGAAAATCTAGAGCTTGCTCGACGAAACGGCTTGTCACTAAATCTAGAAAGATAAAACCCTAGAAGCTGGGAGGAAAAGCGGGAAACGCCAACTATTACATCTTATCTTCTTTCTATCCTCAAAGAATGGATAAGGATTATTCCAAAAATAGAAAGAAAGCGGGAAAGAAAGCTTCTAGAAGAAAGCTGCTTTAAAGCTCGATCACATCCGCTAGGAAGTTTGAGATTGTGTCCCGGTTCGGTGCATCTATACCATCAACAGCAAAACACCGCTTTTCAAGAATATCTTCAGCATCTGCAATAGATCTCGGGAAATCTTGATCTCATTAGCGCTTTATTGAACTTCTTGACATTCTTGAAATCATGACCTATCAGCTACATGCAAGCTGAGTGCAACTATGAACAACGATGCGGAACCCGATTTTGCACCTCCTCAAGCGTTGCTGTAAGGCAATGTCTTATGTTTTTCTTTCATCCATCTCTGTACAATCTTCTTGCTATATTTATCTTTATGCATATTCCACATCTTTTCACATTCATCCCTTGAAAGAGTTACGCTTTTAGGCCATGGGGGAATGGAAAAACACCTTTCAACCATATCAAGCTTTAGGATACAAATCAATCTACCGTCTGTACATTTGGATCTCCTAGTAGCGAGTTATGTGCTTAATGCAAGCAATTCACGAACTTCCGAGGCTCTGAAGCGATAAAGGATGAAATGACTGCTTTGTGAGAGTCCGAGTATACTTTGGGTTGCCGGTTGAAGTGTTACAGCTCTCTCCATATGGCATGCAGATCGAACACCGGCTTGACATGATGCAAATCTGTCCAGCTGTTTTGATATAATTGTGAAAGAGAACTGATTCAGACTTGAAAACAATAGGAGTGTACTCCATTTTAGAAAACTTGAAGAATGACTGTAAACTCGCCTTGGTTCAAACAAGTCTTGAACAATTTCTATTTTTAGAATGCTGATTTTTTGTGCTCCAACGGACAAATTTTTGAGAAATTTTTCCGAGATATGGGTTTTGTTCAGAACTTCGATGCAAGACAACCCAGATCATCTGTTTTTGAAAATTTTGAATTTTGCCTGAAAAAGCAGTAAACCCTAATTTCTTCAATTTTTTCCGAAAAAAATGGCACCTGGGTTTTGTTCAAAATATGAATAGAAATGGACCTAGTTGACTAGATTTGCAAAACCTTGATGTTTGATCGAAAAAGCAGCCAACCCTAGATTTTGAACTTTCTTGAAAAAGGCTGCGATATAGGTTTTTCTTGAAGACTAATTAGCAGGACCGGATAGTTTGGGAGATTTGAGTGCACTTCGTTTTTCAGCGACATGCAAATAAAGCACTTTCGTACCAACTTGATGAAGTTTAGCGAAAAATTCTTTAGAAGGTTGAGACAAAAAGACCCAGATGACTGAGAAATTGAAAGCCTTGGCCTCCTGCTTGAAAGATTTGATCTTCTGGAACAAAAAAGCTTGAAAAAGCAAGGGTTTATGCTTGTTGGTCTGAAAAATCTGATGTAAAACCAGCAACTATGGATTCTTGAATCACAAAAATTCTTCAAACTTGCTGCTCCAACTTTCTCCTCTGGATGCTACCTGCAAAAATAATGAAAAATACATTGAAAAGAAGTGTTAAATAGATTTAGGGTTCGATTTAGGTTTTGCTTTCTTTTTTTTGCTTTTATTTCAAAACCCTAAATCTCAGCTCCTCAGACTTGGATGCCATCCTTCTCTTCTTGCAAATTTTGAAATTTTGAAAAAACTTCAAAAATTCTCTAAGGCATGAAACTTTGGGCGCCTTTCTCCAAGAGGGGCGCTTATTTTCACCAATGTTAGTCAAAATTTCAACTTTTTTAACTTTTCTCCACTTTGACATGCCACTTCGCCACTGATTTCCCGTTGACTGACTAACCCGACAGGCAAGCTGAGTGGTTCACGGCGGAGCCTGACTGAAACTGAGAAGGATGTTCTGGAGGCACCTCCTGCTAAAAACTTGATTTTGACCTTCGAATTCATGGGAGGCTTTTCCTCCTAGGGGCGCCCAACTTCTTCAGTGTTAGCCATTTTTCTTGATTTCCAAGTTCTTCATTCTTCCTTTGATCTTCTGACGAATCTTTGATTTCGGGAGCAACGCTGATTCGACTGACTGTCTGAATATTCCGTTGGATAGCTAGACTGATTTCGATGAGGCACTCTTGGATGCTACTTCTGTAAATCCCATCGTTTGAAGGTCTTAAAGTTTGGGCGCCCTTCCTCAACTGGGGCGCCCATCTTCACCAGACTTAGAAAAATTTCAATTTTATTCATGTCTTTCACTTCTAAAGACGACCTTGATGAATTTAGAGCTCCGGGCGTCGGATTGATGAATGTTTGAGCTCGTTGCGAAGCTGAGAGCATTTTAGGAGGGGTCTTCTAGAAACACTTCTGCCAAAAGATGGATTTTAGGTCCCCAAAAGCTTGGGCGCCCCTGGCAAGCTGGGGTGCCCAACTTCACCAGAGTTAGTTTTATTTTTGCATTTTTCACCTTTGCTTTTGGATTTTTCTTTTCAACTCTCGTCGAATCCTCTGTTTAGCCCTTTGAATCTGATGACTGCGAGCTCCATTTGTCATGCTAGATAGCTCACTGGAAAGCCTGTTGCATTCTGAAGACATCTCATTTCAACTTTGACTGCTAATTCATCTGTTTGCACCCTTGAAAAGTTGGGCACCTTTCTTCTCCTAGGGCGCCCAGTTTCTCCAGACTTAGAAATTTTTTCAATTTATCTTCTTCTTCGAGTTTTAGATCTTCGCTTTATACCTTCCACTTTGACTCGAATTTGCTGGAGACTGGATTGTCGGATGCTCTGACGGGGATATTCATCGTGAAGCTGACTGAACACTGAACAACTTTCATTGGAGGTCCTAACCCTAATTTTGTCATCTGATGCCCTAAAAAGGTGGGCGCCTTTCTTCAACAGGGGCACCCAAACTCAGTAGTGTTAGAAAATTTTCATGACTTTTCAACTTTCTCCCTCGTTCCTCGTGCATGTTCATCGTTTCACCTTATGCCGGAAGTTTGAATGCTGAAATTGACCCCTGGCAATCAGATGACCTCCATTAATGACCTCGGAGCTCCAGATATGCTTCTGAAAAAATTGAATAGACCCAGTAGGGCAAAATTGATTATTTTAAGATTCTGACTGCACCAGCCTTGAGGGCACATTTTGAGCCAATCAAAATAAGTTAGGACCCTGTCGGACCAACTTTCTATTTTAGAAATTTTCTATTTTTAGAAAATTTTGCTAGTATCCGTTTCAAAAGACACCCAAAAAAACCCAGAAAGCGTTACTATTTTTAGAAAATTTCTAAAATATGAATTTCTAAAATTTAGGGATAGAAAGGATAAGGTTTTGTAGGTTAAATTTGCTCTTAAGCGGACCAGTTGTCGAGAATTGAAAATTTTTCGCGTTTAACCCCTCATGCAAGACATGCACACCCAAATTTTGACCTTTTTGACTGATTTGACAAGACTTTTACTCATTTCTTCAAAATGTCTAAGTGTAACAAAAAATTTTAATTTTGGGGTACAACAATGCCCATTCAGTTGAACTGATTGACTACCGACGGGTGGTCACAAATATTATCAACTTCACAAGAATGTTGGTAATATCCTTCCCTCACATAGAATATCAGCGCGAGGGAGGATAATACATTAAGATGGTTACAATACATAATCAGTTCAAAGATTTCATTCGTAACACCTTCCTTGATGATCCAAATGATTGTAAGTTGGCCAAGGTGGCCGCTTTGTCTACCAAGTTCGATGAGGTAGCTGCCTAGTGTATAGATTTCTAGCATCAACTCATGATAGGTGAAGTAATGCTAAAGTGCCAAGTCATCATTCTGCAAAGCATTGACTACCCAAAGGCTGAAGAAGTCAATGAATGGATAGAAACATTGGTGACTAGTGGTGAGTTGTAAAGGCACCAAAAAGGATGTCCTACCCTCCAAATGACATTTATGATACTTGAAGTTGACTTGATGCCTCTTTCCAAGTCAACTCAAGAAGACATTAAATGTAATTGGAGTTAACTTGATGCCCCTTTCCAAGTTAACTCCACATCCCACAAATCATGCATTGTCAGATCCCACTAATTAAGGATGTCTAATTGACTTCCATAATTTGTGGATCTCAAATCTCCACTAAACGTGGATGCCTATTTTGGAAGCATACTTTGTATTAAAGTTCACCTTTAGTTTAGTTTTAGTCAATTGAAGTAGTTTCCAGTTGACTCTTTGTTTAGTTTTAGTTAACTGAAATAGATTTCCAATTAACTATTTGTTCCCCCTTTTTAGGAATAAATCTTGCTTAATTGATTGGAAAGAACTGTTTGTTAACTCGAGGAGATTTTAGGGTTGCCTACTCCTTTGAGTTCTATAAATAAGAGCCTTGGGCTCATTGTTTGTTTAACCTTTACTTACTATGCAAAATTGTTGACCCATTGTTGCCACAAGTTTGAAAGTGATTATTTGTTCACCCTTGGATGAGAGTTAATTGGTTTGATGAGCAATTGTGCATGATTTCATGCCTTTGCATGTCCCAATATTTGTAACTTGTTGGAGAGATTTAAAGAAGAAAATCAGAAGGCACTTGCATTTTGATCCAAAGATTTGAGTCCTTTCAACATTTTGTGTTAAATAGCCTGTTGTTTCATTTCCTTCCTTGGATAGGGGTTCCTCCTCCTTGGATATTTGTTATCAAAAGTTATCATATGATGTTGTTTAATGGATTGAATTTCAACCTATACTTCAGATAGGGGTTCCTCCTCCTTAGCAAGTTTTTTGGCCAAGTCATCGTGATTTGTTGTTTCTAGTAAGTTGTTTCCTAGCCCATACCTCGGATAGGGGTTCCTCCTTCTTGGTAGGTCTTAGATCCAGCTTACCGTGAAGAGTGTTTGCTTGTATAAAACCTTATCCCAATGTATATCTGAGAGTTCAGAGCCTCAACCATATTTTAAGGAGACGACGTATTCAATTGATCCAGCCATCCATTCCCGCTCCTATGCCCTCATGCTTTGTTTATCTTGAGGAGATAGGATAGATTAAAAGCTAGTTTAGTCGTAGTTAAGATTTGTAGAAACCAGAGAAAAGCTTAGCTATGATGCATTGTGTTTGTGCACCCTTGTGTCCTACCGCTGAGTACAAAAAGATAGGAACCTTAGTCTACTCTACCCTTTCTTACACATTACATCAGCAAAGAGAGATCTTCCTCTCTATAATCCGAAGGAGCAGTACTATAACACTTGCAATAAATGACCATTTACAAATAGCACTCCAAAGGTGCTAATTTAAACGCCAACATACTTGAAATTTCATGTGGAGTGTCTTGAAGAGTTGAGTCCAACCCCAATGTCTCAACACTTTTTTAGAGTTGTTTTCATTCATTTAAGGCCTCAAAATGATAATTTTATGTTTTTCCAGTACTTTTCAAATTTGGGTTTTTTTTCAAGATTTTTCATGTAATTAGAAGATTTTAGTTTACAATTAGTCTTACTTTCTAGTTAGACACAAATAATTGGCAAATTTCACAGCCAAACAAGTAAGCACATGTAATAATACCAAAAATAAATAGATTTTTAGGAGGGATTTTACAAGTTAAGGGATTTTTTTTTTAGTTGGAGAAGACAAAATGGAATGTGAATTGAAACAAAGTTAATCGTACTTGTGTTTTGATTTAATATTCTTTAATGAAATCCATACTATGAATGTGGTTACATGTTCTTTAATGAAATCCATACTATGAATGTGGTTACATATTCTTTAATGAAATCCATACTTTAATTGAAATAGGCCTTAAAGAGTCTTGTGTTGATTAATGAACCATGATTAAAAAATAAGCTCAAATATGCTATTGAATTATTGATTTTACAATAGAGACAAGAAAATCCTTGAAACTTGCTCATCTTACTCTATACCTACTTTTCGAATAGTGTAGTGCTTAGGAACACATTTGGAGATTTTTTGTAAGAGGAGCGAATTATGAAACTTCTTATACTCCTGATCAAACACCATTGCTAATTTCACAAGATTTGTACACATGAAATACATGAAATACATGTGATGAATAATTTCTAGTGTAGTATGTGTCAATGAAAAATGCCAAAACTTGAATAACTACTCAATGATGCACTTTAGGGAGCTTTCAATGATATATCTTCTT